>OY796678.1:6934168-8134168 GCA_963680715.1 Tetragnatha montana | reverse complement strand
ACAGTTTGATAACTTATTTTAATTGCTATAGTTATCAGACTTTTCTATAGTTATAGTTCTTATCAGATTAGCATTAGATCTATACATAGAAATGAATGATAAATATGTTTTCTTTTTAATCTACTGAAAAATTTATATGAAAGCTGATATTTTTAGTATGATGTTGCCTTATGCGACATTATACTATTAGGTGCAGGCATATTATGAAGAATTTTCAATTATAATGACTATATAGCACATTACTCAGTAGTTCAAAATATTATTTAATATATAAACTGAGAATGTTTAAAATTTACCTTTGGCCCAAAATTAGAGTGGTTTTTTTTTCACATTAAAAGCAAATAAAAGTTGTTAACTAAAACAAATTTGACAAGGTCAGTCGTTTATGTTATTTTTAACATGTTCAACTTGCCGATTTTAATAAACCGTTTTTAAAGTGTAGATTTAGGTTTTAAATATATATTTTTTTTTTATTTTGTGCCTTAGTTACCTTGAATTGGGGTAACTTTTAACCTTGACCTCAAAAACAATAAAATTAAGGTGTTGAATTAACTTTTAGTCAATGCTATACCATTTACATTTGTTGCTATATTATTCATCAACAATGATAATCTATTCCAAGCTCATTTCAAGCTTAATTTGTCCGAAAATAAGGAAATAAAAGTGTTTTCTTATACAAAACTGATTTCATTTTAGAGTTACCAAGGGTAATTTTCAAATAAGGCCGTCATAATCATATTATAAATTAAATTATAAAATATTAGTACAGTAGAGCCCCGATTTATCCGCGGAATAGGGTGGCAATAAGGGTACCGCGGATAGCGAAAATCGCGGATAACCCGAAAATAAGCTAAAAATGAGGTGAAATCACGAAAAAAATATTTCAGCATAAAAACTATGCTTTACTTTACAAAAAACATGATATATAAAACTTTTAAAATATGTACAGTGCAGCAGAAACCTTTTCTCTACATCTAAATCACTAAAAATACAACTAAATCTACATCTAAATCACTAAAAATACAACTAAATCTACATCTAAATCACTAAAAATACATCTGAATCACTAAATTTTTTTTTCGTGGCACTCGCGGTTAATCGCGGATCATCCGCTCGCGGATAATCGGGGTTCTACTGTATTACCAATAAACAAGCAACTTACAATAAACTTACAAATACAAAATAAAATACTTATAGTTTTTATATCTTCATACATTGTTGACATCAATTGTTGAAAGTAAAATAATTGTTAGCATTTATTGTTATTAGATTATTATTCATTTAAAAAGCTTAAACAATGCTTTTTTAAATTTCCTATATTACTATTGACATTACTTCATCTCGTCGCACATCTTTCATCCCTAATTTTTTGCTGTAATATTCTATTAAGGGTCGGGAATATTTCTGCAAAAAAAAAAAAAGGTGTAAATACTTAATTTTATAAACTTGGACTGGTGAGAATGACAGACTACCTAATTATAAATAATGATAGAGGTTATATTTAATAATAAGTTATAGACACTTCACTTATTTCACAGTTGTGTGCTTAAGTTGTGCTTTAAACATACTACTAAATATCTTGTGCATTATATTTTTGTGCAGTGGCGGATCTGAAAGGTGAGATGTTATAAATGGACCGTATATTGATTGTTGAATATAAAATATTATTGTTCCATATTACTAGGAAATTAGTTATTAATTTAATTAATTAATTATTAAAATTGTATCAAAACTAATAAGGTGTGTCAATTGAAAGTTTAATGAGAAATTGACTAAGGTGGTAAAAAATTCATTTATATTTTTACAATGTACTTCTATTCATTGTCTTTTAATAGAACCGCCACTGCTTTTGTTTAATTTTCATAACTCATTAGTAAGGAATTAGTGTGATTTATTCCTTTGAGTAATTTCACATTTTTAGTTTCAGGATTTAAAGAAAAATATGATCTGAAAGCATCTTGAAGTCATCAATGTAAGTAAAAACAGTTGACTCTTATGTTAATCTGACTTTGTTGTAAATCATCGCTGAAGGATTATCAGGATTACTTTTTTAACCATAGCTAACTATAAAACTACCGATTATAACTAAATATATTGATCAAATGCCGTTTCTAGTGCCTTAAGCCTTTACATTATTACGTTCAGTATAATTTTCAACTACTGAATGGGGAATTGGAGTGGGCGGAATTATGACTTTTTTTCTACTTTTTGTTTTTCTAACAATTATTTTTTTAAATTATTTACCAAACAAATTTTGTAAAACCCAATAATGTATTAGATTTAATCATCGTTATTTAAGACTCGTTACGTTCAAGCAGGTTTAATTATATTTTGGTTTTAACCAATTCATGATTCAATAGTTAAATTCAAAAAAATACCTACTGGAAGTAATTATAAGTTTTTAAGTAAGCAAGTTAAGTAACTTTCACTAGAGAAACCTTTTATTTGTAAATTAAGATACCTACAGTCATTAAAAATTTAAGATTGTTGACAAATAGCAGAAAAATGCTTACTTAAGTCCTAGATTCTTTTAACTAAATTTTTATCAGCGAAATGAGTCACTGTTTCCAGAGCCAAAACAGGTTCGCTTTTCATTAAACTCTTCCATTCTTGGGACCTCAAAACTTCATTATAATTCTCTAAGATGAAATCATGGGCAGATGAGGTCAACTCGTCGTCCTGGTGTTGTTCCGCGAGGGACAAGATGTCGCACACGTTCGAAATGGACACGTTGGCACCAAGGTAGTCGGCGCATTCCCTTTTGAGGGAGGGGACCTGGTACTTGTCGGCCGCGTAGTAGAGCTTGAGGGCGCTGTCCCCCTGAAGGTCCTCCACGGTCCCGGTGTACAGATAGGTCAAGAAGAGGCAAAGCGTTGGAACGTCCATGTCCACAATGTCCATGCACCCGGACGCTGCCTCCCGCATGTCTGTAGAGAACATGGTCTTGAATACTGGGGACCGGGCGCTCAGGATAGCCCTGTGGACCGGGAACGACACAGTACCACATTTGAGTTGGAAATCGGAAAAGTCCTGATCTTGGTAGAGACACATGAGCTGTTTTGCAAGAACTGCGGCTGAATTACACGGCTTGTTTGAAATGACATTAGAAAGACGTTTAGAAAAGTCTTCTTCAGGAACACTTGTGCCAGGAGGTCTGAATTTATTTGATGCGATTGAAGCAAACGGTTGTTTGTAATATAAACAGGTACCAACTGAATGAACGTACGATGTACCTTCAATAATTTTGACGGTTAAAGTAACAGAAAACTCTTTGCTCGCTATTTCATTTCTTGTCAGAGAAGTGGAGAAAGCCCATTTGCTATTTTCGCGAAATACCTTTTCATTCTCTTCGCTTCTCACTACATTTTCTGCGTTGTTGAGCACAGATATGCGTGTGCGGACCCAAATATTGCTCTTGAAGTTTAGCGGCTTTAATGCTAGTTCAATTTTCGGGTTATCCATTTGATCTTTTGAAACACGTGAATATATAGCAAGTACGGAAAACGTCCTTCCCCTATTAAGAGGGTAAAATACCGAAGAAATCTCGCACTCAATTGAACCACTTAAAATACTAGGAGATATTTTTAAGGAGTTCTCGAAAGCTTTTATCGTTGTACTCATATTTTCTACTGAATCATTGACAAGGATATTCTTTTCCCTGTATCTCAGAGTTAGCCGGTCTTGGTAAAGATCCTCGTTTTTTCTGATTTGGCCGACAACTTCTTCGAATTTGGGTCCAGGAGGAAGTTCTAGACCCCTTACTTTAATATCTCTAGAATCCACCTGCTGCGTACAGAGGATCGATCCATCCGAACCAATGAAAGACAGGTCACCAGAAAAAATCCTAGGTCCATCATACTGAATGCGCACCACTAGATGACCATTGTGAACGCTCGGAAATAGATTAAATGTTATGCCGCAAGAATAGAGCGATTTTGGACTTTTAATCACTTCACTGTGGATTTCCTTGTTCCAGCAGCTGAAATTATCGATTGTCCACTCCACAACATTGAATTTTTCCTCCTCCATCCTTGGTTTATTCAACGTAGAGCTTTAAAATCCCAATGTTCTTATTACGAGGGGTGTATCTGTTGAACTGGGTATGGATCAGAAAAACAACCCCTACCTGAGATAGCGAATTATATATCTACCGATAAGAGAAATTATCACGCGTTAAGATTCAAAGGTCCCTGATAATATCTTATTGTTAAGAGTTATTTTTATGACATTTTCAGTGAGCTTGATAAGTGAATTGTGTGTTTGAAAAAGTGATGATCCAAACAACCAAGTTTTGAGGAAAACTGTATGAGTAATGGATTTTTCATTGTATGGCTATTCAATTTTTACAGGTATTTCAGGTAATGTAGAACAATCATCGAAAAAATATAAGTATATATAAAAAATATTGTAATGTGGAAAAAAAAGTTGATGTACTTACACCCTTTTTAAACTTGTAAAATTTCAGCTTTAAAAAAAGCCATACCGACTTTAATCGACAATTAAATTATACTTCTGCTTAGTTCAAAACAAAAAGAGAAAAACTTAAGACTAAAAAAAGTTTTAATTGTTATGAAACTAAGTTATGAAGGCAGTATGAATGGAATAAGTTAATATAAATTGAGTCTAACATTCACAGGAAAAAAGTAATTATTTGTCATTATAAAAGTTATCAAAAAGTGAGTTCAATTGTATTAGGTTTTACTAAAGACAAATTCGTGTTTTTATTTTTCAATTTATTAATTAACATTATAACCATACAATTAATTGCACAAATGATTACATCCTTTAAATTACATTTGACTGATGATATTTCCTACTGAGTGACCAATCAAAAATAACGTCACTCAATTATCAGAGGGGGTTATACCCCTTCCACCCCATTGTCAAATTTTAGTACTTTTCCTACTTTCAAAACAAAAAAAGCTACAAGTTACTATAAAATAACATTAATTCCATAAATTTTATAAAACAAATTAATACATAATATTATATTATGATATAAAATTAAATATAGTAATAAAATATATGAATACACATAAAATATATATGATATAAAAATACATAATATAAAATATATTAGGGATGCATTTCCTTGTTCAATTCCGTTATCTGTCCCGTTAAATATCGCCAAGCTGCTTTAATCGCCAAATAATAGAAAAGTCGACAAAAATTGCAAAACAATGAAATAAAATACATGATTGCATCAATGACAACCATTATACAAGTTGGCAATATTTGATTAGGCGACCAAAACAGCTTGGTGATAATTAACGAGACAGATAACGAAATTGGACCAATTTCTTTACCTTTATAAAATATAAGTTAAATCAAAACCCTAGCAGTGTAAGAAATGTTGGTTTTAGAATTGTTAAAACAGTAACAAAACGCTTAAAAAGTATGATTTCACAAAGCAACTTCCTAACGTCAAATAATGGTTAATTCGTCCCCTTTAACGCAAAAATAAACCCTTTAAACGTCCCCTTTAACGCTAGCAATAGTTTAACTAAATTTAATTTAAAATAAAATTTATAAACAGTAAAACGGAATTTCCTAATTTACTTACAGTGTTATATTATAAAATTACATATTGTTGTGGATCAAAAATCGTAAAACGCTTACTTCTCCTTGTTTCTTATAACGAACTTTTTCCCAGCAAAATAAGTCACAGTTTTTACGGCCAAGAGAGGTTCATTTTCCATGAACTTCATCCATTCTTTGGATCCCAAAACATCATTGTAGTTATCTAAGATGAAATCGTGGGCCGCTGAGGTCAACTGGTCGTCTTGGTGTTTATTTGCAAGTGACAAAATGTCGCACACGTTCGAAATGGAAACACTCGAACAAAGCACAGAAACGCATTCCCTCTTGAGGGAGGGGACCTGGTACTTGTCTGCCGCGTAGTAGAGGAGTAGAGCTTGAGGGCGCTCTCACCCTGCAGGTCCTCCTGCAGTCCTCCACACAGTGTAGAGGAAGGTCAAGAAGCGAGCAAGCGTGGGGGTGTCCAAGTCAACTATGTCCATGCAGCCGGACGCTGCCTCTTTCATGTCGGTAGAGAACATCGTCTTGAAGACGGGGGACCGGGCATGCAGGATGTTCTTGTGGACCGGGAACGTGACATCCCCACACTTGAGTTGGAAGTCCGAAAAGTCCTGATCTTGGTAGAGGCACATCAGTTCTTTTGCAAGTTCTGTGGCTGAATTACATGGTTTGTTCGAAATGGCATTTGAAAGACTTTTAGAAGAGTGTTCTTCAAGAACACTTGCGCCAGGAGGTTCGAATTCACTTAATTGGATTGGGTGAACTGCATCTGTATAATATAATTTTAAACCAGCAGAATTTTTGATAAGACCAACTGAATTGTTATACGAGTTAGCTGGAATAATTTTGATGGTTAAAATAACGGAAAACCCTACGTTCGTTATCTCATCTCTTGTCAGAGAATTTGAGAGAGTCCATTTTTCTTCATAATTACGAAATAGATGCTCATTCTCTTCTCTTCTTACTACATCTTTATTGTTCAGCACGTACATGCATGCGATGACTGACCCTTTTTTATTGCGAAAATACGGTTTTAATGTTAGTTCTATTTTGGGATGGTCAATTCGACTTTTTGAAGCGAGTAACTCTATTTGTCCTACATCTTCATTACCCACAGGATAAACAAGCATCAAAATCACAGAATCCAGTGAATATGAATCATTCAATATATTAGGGGTTATTTTTAAGAAGGCATCGACAGCATCTATCGCAGTACGCATGTATCCTATTGAATCATATTTTTGTGATTTCTTAGTTCTTAATCTCAGAATGACTCGGTCCTTGTGGAAAAGCTCGTTTTTTCTAATTTGAGCAACCACATTTTTAAATTCGGGTCCAGGAGAAAGTTCTAGAACAAATTCCTCTTGTGAATGCACCTGTTGCTGATAGAAGAGTGATCCATCCGAACCAATGAAAGACAAGTCACCAGAAGTTATATGATCAGTTAAAAAAATCCGCACCACTAGATTTTCGTCGTAACCACTGAGTCCTTTCGGAAATAGATGAAATGTTACGCCACCAGCATAAGGTGATTTTGGACTTTTAATCACTTTCTCGTGAATTTCTAGATTCCAGCAGCTGAAATTATCGATTGTCCATTCCACAACATGAAACTTTTCCGCCATTTTGATTTATCCAACCCAGAGACGACTCTTATTACTACGAGGGCGTGTATCTGTTGAACTGAAAACCGAGCAGAAAAGTAACCCAGAGCTGAGAAAGCGAAGTATGCATCTACCCCGATAAGAGCTCAAATTATCAGGACTCAAAGGTCCCTGATAATATCGCTAAGATTTTTTTATATAACATTTCGATAAGCATGATAAGTGAATCGTCAGTTTGAAAAAATCAAAAGACATATTTTGCTAGAGGGTTTTTAAACCGAAAACGGACAGAAATATTCAATAAATCTCGAATTTCTAAATTAGATAAATTACTAAATAAAAAAGTTATGAGTTTTAAAATTGCGTTGACTTTTATTTTAAAATATTATCATGATTTTATATAGGTACTTTGCATTTTATTTTATTTGTAACAATGGGATGAGCACACCTTTTCCTAAAGAGAAATAAAGCTATTTCAACAAAATGACATTAAAAAGGGTCAATAGGTTATTTTTGAATTCCGAAACATAGCCCATGTTTTTCCTTGATTTTTTTTACGTATTTGGGCATTATTAATTATGCCCGAAGTGGAGGCGGACAAAGTTATATAAATTTCATTGATAAATGCCATTGAATTTATCACATTGACCGGGTATTATTAATAATGCCCGGATTTAACATATTGCCTGTAACATGTATACCAAGTTTCGTGCATATCGGAAAATATTATATTTGTACAAAAGACATCCTCCGAGAGCCCTAAGCAAATGGGCAGAACAGGGTATTCTTTGACTTGATTTGACTTGACTTGTACCACGGCTTGCTAGATACTATACAGGCTAGCCGAGTTTTCAACAATGAAAACCATTTGACAACTTTTCCCGCCACAAGTCCTACCTATATCACCCACCGCCTTCAACACTGTAGATATGCTTTGCCAGTTTGTCCAGTTTTGCTATCTGGATTTTTAATGATTTCCGTACTCGGCTAGCCTGTATAGTATCTAGTAAGCCGTGCTTGTACAAAAGACAAACACATGTACAAACATACAAGTTGACTTTTTTTTATATATTATATTGAGCCATGAAGGAAAAAGGATAGAAAACCACCTGGGGAAATTCCATAGACATTATATTTTGCGAGAGGGTGAAGCAAAACCGAAAACGGACAGAAATAGAACGTTTTCGGCCGCTCCACCCTCCTCTGACGGGTCAGCCGGGGCGTTTGCGTGCCGTACCGGAGAGAGGATGCCCACGCCGCGCGGATATGCAAATGCCGTCGTGGCGGATGCGTGCGTCCGAAGACGAGCAGGGCGGGTGCCCCTATGGTCGGGCGTTTCTCGGAGCTGCTGCGTGTCCGATGGATGTGATGAACCTGAGTTTTTGGTGTTGTTGTTGTTGAAGGAAAAACTTATTTCGAATGTAGCGATTGTTTCAGTCCACCCTTGCAGTTATACCTGCCTCTTTCTTGACAGTGGAGAAGTAAGCTGAGAGCAGTGTATTATTCCTAGGATTGTTTTGGAGGAGTAAAAATACCCCTTGACTTTTTTAGGAGGAGTGAAATTCAATTATGAGGAGTGAAATACGGAAATAGCATGAACTACATGATATACAAAGACGCGAAAACCGCAATCAAACTCCCTAAGCATCAAAATAATAAATGAAAAAAAATTACTATGGATGTATGAAAACACAATTAAAAAGCATGATAATTAGGGTGCCGTGGCTTTTGACAATTGGCTTTTTCCAGAAGTCTGGCGAAAATGTCTCCTCTGAGATCAGTTGGTGTGTTCATTAGAAAAATATTATTTGTTGATTTCGGTGGGGCCCCCAAGCGGTGCATTTTTTAAGGTAAACCTTTGTGAAAAATTCAAAAAGTGAAAATACTCCTGGTTAGTTTTTTAAAGAGTATTCCCAATTTTCAAGGAGTGAAATACTCTCTCAGAGGAGTTAAAAATATCTCTGGCTGAGAGCAAACGAAGGAAGAAGTTTACAGCGCGATGTCCGAAGAAGGCAAATTCCGGAACAAAAGGAAATTTTGACACAATATTGTGTGTGACGAAATGAAAATATTAAAACAATGCCAATATATATAAAGGTCATTGTGTGTAGAGAGATCCCTGTAGGCAGAGATATTTTTAACTCCTCTGACTGAGAGTGTATTTCACTCCTTGAAAATCGGAAATACTCTTTGAAAAACTACCCAGGAGTATTTTCACTTAACAGGAGTATTTTTCACAAAGGTTTAGCTTAAAAAAAATGCACATCGTGCCGCACCGAAATCAACAAATATTTTTTTTTTCTACTCAAAACACCAACTGATCTCAGCGGAGACATTTTCGCCCGACTTCTGGCCAAAGCCAATCGCCAAAAGCCACGGCACCCTAATTATCATACTTTTTTATTGTGTTTTCATACAGCCATAGTAATTTTTTTACTTATTGTTCTGATGCTTTGGGAGTTTGATTGCGGTTTTCGTATTTCTGTATATGTAGTTCATGCTATTTCCGTATTTCACTCTTCATCATTCAATTTAACTCCTCCTAAAAAAGTCAAGGAGTATTTTTACTCCTCCAAAAAAATCCTAGGAATAACACTGCCTGTAGGAGATTCTTTCTAAATTCTTGAAATTTTGTACGTGTATTATTGGTACTAACAGACAACTTTAAGATGTTATCCATGATTGAAATTTGTACTTTCGCCTTTTTGCTCCACCCTTATATCGAGGTGCCAGCTGCAAAAACTAGCTGTGAATTAAAAAGCAAAATTCCCTAACTTGTATCTGCACTAAGCTATGTGTTCTTATGAAAATTATAAATGAAATAGGTTTTGACTCAAAACTCGCTTATACCTTCCAATCTGATACTTCACATTTCAAAATTATTGTTGTATTGCATAGGTGGTTGTTGTATACGGCTTTTATTGTTCTTCTTCCTTTCCCTAATTATTTTATTCTTACTTTGTAGTGTCCTTGATAATATTATGTGGAATAAACTGGGATGAAAAGGTGAAAGTGAGCAGAGAAAATTCTTGAACGGTAGGTTTTCATGCTTTTATTCTTTTAAATTTTTTATCTCGATTTCATCACTTTAAAATTATAACTTTCTAAGAACTAAAGTAAGTTTTTGTAAATCTTACAAGTAATGCTACGAGGCTTTTTGCTACAAGTTTTTCCATAGTTGTTTCAGTTATCTTGAACCAATCTGTGGTAGCAAGAAAATCAATTAAAGCTGGGCATTATTCAATTCAGATCAATAATGGTTTAGAACAATATTACTTACAAAAACACTCAATTTCATTTCTGAATGAAATTCAACGCTTGTGCTAGAGTTAGTTTCGTTCCCCCGAACAAAATTAAATTTTCGACTACGATTGAGTTTCGTTTCAGAACAAAATTCTATACTTGTACTATAGTCTGTGTAAATAGAATCGGCGGTTGACCTTGAGTTTTTTCTCAATGTATTTCTTCTGCGTTGCCATGGTAAAGCATGACGTGAAACCGCCGATTTTATTTACACAGACTATAGAACATGGTAACGTTCATTTAAAAAAATTAAGTTGTCGAGGAGCATTGATTTTCGTTTCGAAACGAAGTTAAATTGTCGAATATCATCTAGTTTCATTCCGGAACGAACAAAATACTAACCAACCAACGCACAGATTCCGGGTTTAATTTATTTATATCCATTCACTGCCTTCAATAGGTACTTATTTGCTCTTCTAATGTTATTCATTGCGTTTTCTGATTCATTGATACAGTAAATAAGCGATAATTTGAAAAGTAACAAATAAGTTTGAGTAACAATTATAAGTATGTATGGATGTGGGTGTCTTTTTTTTAAGTCGTTTTAAAAGTGGTTCAGACCAATGGACTTAAGTAACTTTAAGGCCTTAAAATAAATATCTCTTACAATCTTCTATATGGGAATCTTCAATATCTTAAACAAATTAAAATAGATCTCTTTCTGAAGGAAAAGTAATTCATTCAAGTCAGTTCAATTAACAAATCAAAAGAACTACTAAAAAATACGTTATGTTCCGGAACACAATTAAATTCCTGGGACTCGTTAAGTTTTGTTCCAGAACAAAAATAAATTTCTTTGAATTTTGAGTTTTGTTCCAGAACAAAAATAAATTTCTTTTTAATATTGAGTTTTGTTCTGCGGAACAATATAAAACTATCAGGTATCATTGCGTTTTGATCCAGAAAAAAAAATCAACGCTAGTGTTAGATCTTCAATTCGTTTCGGAACGAAATTAAATTGTCGAATTGTTCCGGAACGAATGAAATACTTACTCCCAACACATAGAGATTCCGGGTATGACTTACGTCCATTCACTCCCTTCAATACTTATTTGCTCTCCTAATGTTATTCATTGCGTTCTCTTCTTCTTCGTTCGAAGAAGGGTGGACTGCGCGGGGCGCGGTGGAATATTGTTTCTTGGGTGTAGCTGCTCTCAGATAGAGATCTCTCTTGGCGGATATACTACTACTAGTTGTATGTAACAGGTTGTTCCCATTCGGTCGGCCATTAGCAGTTAATTGTGCAGATTGAGTGAGTGCATCTGAGGGGATAAATCAGAGAATACGGTGGGAGGAGAGATGTATCCTCTTTACTCGTGTAAATTGTTTTTTTTTTTCTGAAGAGTTTTGGCGCGTGTATAAATCTTTTGGAGGAGCAGATGAGTTTTACAATTGACTTTTATATCCCGAAGTGGTTCTTTACACTACAGTTGAAGCATGCGCAGTAATGGGAGTTTACTATTAGTGTTTTAAACAATAAAATTATGTTATTGAACAATCCTGGCATCAGCACCGATGACCTAGCGGTATAGTGTGTGTTTAATAACCCAAAATGGTCCTCGGTTCGATTCCAGGCTGCTACTTATGAGTATTTTGCTTTTATTTAACTTGTATTTTTTAGAATAGCGAGATTAGTTAGAGTTGAGTTGTTACTTTCATGGAAATAACCAGTGCATTTTACAATTGTATCTAAACAGAAGTAGGTTATATCGTCAATGTCAGTTTCTTAACTCTATGTAAAGCACTCGGACATATCGGAGGATAGTATTTGCTGTATCGTTTGTTTATAACTTTAGTATAGAGTTTTTTAAGGAGTACTGTTGTATAAGTCTCAAAGACAATGAAGAATTTTTGCTGACGTTTTTTTCTAACAGAAAAAGGAGATAATCTCGTATTTTTATTTATTTTTTGTAGATAAAAAGCACCTGAGTAAAGTTTCATAAAACGTTTATGTTTTATCGCTAGTTTTTTTTATCAAAGTAAGGTATACTAATCAGTGTTTACAGGAGATACTTTCCTTATCAAGTTTCGCTTTTGATGCTTAGAATGATGCAGGGATGCAGAATATGTCCGATCCGGCGATCTAGGATCGGGGGAAATTTTGTGGAAAAGTTATACTCTATTGAATTCAATTTCGGTACAATAATCAAAATCTACGTGGACATTTTCGCCTTCACCATCACAGATCGAAGGTTCACTTTCGAAAACTCTTTAAGTATCTTGGGTTTAGCAAAATAAGTCTATTGTTTTAAAGATAGAACTTTCAATTAACATATTTTTGATACCGACGATAATTCTGAATTTTTGTAGGCCTTTATCACTTTTTAAAATTTTGGAGAAATTTTGTATGGATTGGGGGAAATCTTGGAAGTAAAAACACTTTCTGCATCCCTGGAATGATGTTGTATAGCAAGCCTTTAAATCCTATCAAAACTCTGAATTGTTGCAATAAATATATTTCCTGTATGAAATACTCTTATATGCACTCACTTAACTTGATGCCTATTATACTAGAACAAAATACTACCCAAAATCGAATTTTTAAGAAATTTTAACCTGGGAGGAGGCGCACTCACCTTTGCTACATGGGTAGGCGTCCCAGACAGTCCCCTGCAGAGAATCCCCCCCCCTAAAAGTGTAGCAAGTACATAACTTATAAACAGATTCTTCGAAGGTGCTTAAGGCTGGGCGCGCACGAGTGACTAAAGTCACGGCGACCAAGATTACTAGTATCAAAAATATCACAAGAAAACAATAGAGCATTTTCAATCACATGACTTTACCTAACAACGGCCTTAGCAACGTTGTTTTTATCCTCCAGTGATGTCTAGTGCGAATGCTTCTATTGGATGCTTATATGTCCCGCCCCTAACAACAGCCTTAGCAACGTTGGTTTTGTCTTTGTCACCGTGACAAAAGTCGCCCGTGCGCGCTCGCCCTAATAGTAGGGGAGCCCAGAGTGTTTTTGGGTTGTAACTCGAGCGCGTCAGATAATCATAAGGGGGATACCTTGCATGCTTTTGAGTAACTCCACCAAATATAAGCTCTCTATGTAGGGGGGTTTGTCTAGAACAGCCCGTCAGATTTGTAAAAAAAAATTAGTTAAATGGACATACTCGAGCGCGTCAGATAACGATAAGGTAGGTTAGTTACCAGCTAAAAAGTGTACATTTTCTAAAATCTGCCGATTTGAGCGGTGGGTGCGGGAGGGTTACAAAGTTGCAAAGTAAAGCCAAGACCGGTAAGACGCTATCGCTCTTTTTGAGAAAAATGTACGAAACAAAATGTTTATAGACTAGTAGCCAGGAAACTAGGCTCAACTAGTTGTAAACTGTCTTGAAAGCCAATCTGACGCGCTCGAGTATGTCCACGTAACTAGTTTTCTTTCAAATTTTGACGGGCTGTTCTAAACAAACCCACCAACATAGAGAGCTTATATTTGGTGGAGTTACTCAAAAGCATGCAAGGTATCTCCCCTATGATTATCTGACGCGCTCGAGTAAATCCACATTTAGCATCATGGGCTCCCCTACTATAAGAAATGTTTGCAATACAGATAAAGATAATTTTCAAGAGGAACAATTATTACTTACAAGACTGGGTTTTCGCCAGAAACGAAAAATAAAGTTTTTAAGGTAGTTTTACAATGAATTTTGTGGAATAGTGCGGATTTTACATGACACAATGAAATTAAAAAGCATGGCATGGTAAAGAAATTCGAAGCTCAAAATCAAAGTATATTTTTCCTGTAAGCATACTCTTAGGGAACGTACCCATACTACGTGACCTGTTTACAGTGGCGGAGCAAGACCATAAGAAGGCGTCGGCGAAACATTCTTGCGAGGCCCTTCATACCAAAATTTTTTGAAAGGGCACTTTTATTTTAATATAATTATTGATACGTTTTGTGAAATAATATAATTTAGGGGCGGATCCAGGATTTGGTTTTGGGGGGGCTAAGAATTTTCATAATCCAATTGTATCCCCTTGATTATCTTAATATGAAAAAGGTAGCGAATTACCCTGCTCCAACCACTAAAAGGGGGGTCTGGGGGTCCTCCCCCAGAATTTTTTTTGAAATTTTAAGTCAAAACACCCCACTTTTCATTCACTCAGCTAGAAAATTTCTGAAAATTTAAGTAAAAAAAAAACACCCACTTTTTCAACACGTTTTGGTACGCCTCATCCGAATTTCGGATATAGATTTTATGGTACAATTTTTGCGTTTTGACATACGTAATATAAAATAGAGTTGAATAATAGAGTTACAAGTACCAAGGGGGTCTGGGGTCCTCCCCCAGAAATTTTTGAAAATTTAACCTTAAAATAACAGGGTTTTAACTCATTTTGGTGCATAAAATTCCATATTATGTAGTGTAAACATTTTCATTTTTTTTTGGGGGGGGGGCTCAAGCCCCTTAGCCCTGGATCCGCTAGTGGGTCAGATACAACTTGACAATAATTTTATCCCAAACAATGAATTCATGCGAATTTTGAACTCACTAGAAATTGTCAATTTTAACTTAGCGATTTTGAACTAACTAATTTTTTAAAACTTTAAACGTCGATATTTGGAACCAACCCTAAGAAATACACTTTTTCTGTTTCTAAAAAAATGAGGGAATTGTCCATTAACAAAAAAAAACTTAAAAAATCAGTGACGTATATAGAAATTTATTTCGGGAGGAGCCCAAAATTACTCCTCAGCCCATCCCACTCATATTCAATAAGTCCAATGAAGCTTTTTTATACATTTTTAGGTGATATTTAGGCCCTGAAAAACTTATTATAAGATATAAGAAAAGTTGTGAGAAACAAAATTGAATCACTTATTTCAGAAACATGTCAAACGCCACTTTTCTTGTTTTGAGATAAACGAGAAAAACTGTATAGAAGCTCACTACATTTTTATGAAGGTGTTTAGTAATTTTTTTCTTAAAGTAGACCTCATTTGGGTATTTTATAGACAAAAAGAATTTTTTTAACATTTTTATTCTTTGCATAAAAAATTATTGAAATTTTTGCATTTGACAGGTTTCTGCAATAAACAGAGTATTCAGGTCTATTTTCATAGCTTAAGTCTAATTCTTTTTAGGATTTGGTAATAAAAGTGGGAATATTAGTTGAAAATAGCATTTCCATATTAAATACTAAATCATGAAATTATTATAGAGTTCTTATTTTTTTTCTCTTTTGGTTATTAGATGTACAAATACTTAGTTTTATAAATGATTTCAACTCTAGACTCAAAAATAGTGGTCAGCCAATTCAAAATGTTAATATAGACATCTTGGAAGTCAATTAGATAGTTGTTTAGAAGTAACTTTGTGGACAGTAAAACATTTTTGCTTTAAAAGCCTACAAAATTAGTTAATTAGTTCAATATTATGTCTGGGGTATAGATTTGATGCCCATTTTTAATAAAGTGATTCATGAATCCAAAATATCAATCACATGGATGTAATAAATGGCCACAAGCATGGAAATTTTAAATACATAGGTACCAAAACGTCCTTAATCTTGAGATTCGTACAAAAAATTTAAAAATATGGGTTTTACTATGGCTTGATGGACCTAACATCTAAAGAATGACTTTTCTAATAGCATATAGTTTTTGTATGCGATTAAATAAACAAACTGCAGCCCCAAACAAGCTGTAGATGAGACGATGAGCGAAATTCCCCGCAATTTAAGTGCAGAAACCTGTCAAGCGACGTCGTTTGACATGTTTCTGCACTAAAGCTGAAATTTAACATGCTGGAAAACTATTTTAAAATTCCGTTATTTTTATTATTCTTACACTAAAATGTGCGTTTACCCCTACAGAATCATATGGCACCAATAACTCATTTTTGAAAAAATTGGCGTTTGACATGTTTCTGAAATAAGTGATTCAATTACAAGTAACCTAGGGGATCTGGGAGTCCTCCCCCAGAAAAATTTTCCAAATTTGACTCAAAAAAGGTTTTTAATTAGTTTTGGTACAATAAGTCCGAATATTTGATACATATTTTTATATAGGATTTGCATTTTAATAAACTTACTATTACAAAAGTTATAAGTAATACAGTTCCTAGTACAAAAGGGGATCTAGGGGTTCTTTCTCCCCTAGTAAATTTTTTGAAAACTACTCTAAAAACAGGATTTCAACTTGTTTTTGTATACTTAGTCCAAATTTTGGACATGTATTTTTAGATAGGATTTGAATTTTGATGAACTAATTACAATAAAGTTGTTAATAATAAATTCCAAGTACAAAGGGGGGTTTGGGGGTCCTCCCCAAGATTTTTTTTGAAATTTGTAATTTGACCCTAAAAAACAGGGTTTTAATTTGGTTTGGAACACCTAGTCCGAATTTCTAAATTTTTCTAAAAAAATCTAACTTTTAAAAAATGGAAAAAAATTCATTGATTGTTAGGTTCTCTTTCTTGGGAACTCTATGGGCGCGAGGCCTTTCCTGGGAACTCTATGGGCGCGAGGCCTTTCCGAGGCGCGAGGCCGTCGGCGGTCGCCGACACCGCCGACGCCTAGCTCCGCTACTGCCTGTTTAGGGGGGGGTCTTTAAAATACCACGCTTGGTCACAGGGAGGAGGAGGGGGCTTAGGGTTTCGTCAGTTAGTCAAAAAATAAAGAAAATACTTGTTTTTGTAAATTAAGTTACTGTTACAATAACTTTTACATAAGTTTTTTATTCTTGATAATATATTTTGCACTTGTATGCTCGCACTCTTGGCGTCACGAGGCAAACGCTGTATTAATAAATACAAATTAAGCCAAATTAACTTTTTTTAACTTTCTGTTTGCTAAAAATGATTGAAAACCGAATTTATGAACTACTACGTGACAACTAGAGGGGGAGGGTCTTGGCATATACTACGGGTGGTCACCAAGGGGGGGGGGGAGGGGGTCAAAATAGTAAAAAATAGGTCACGTAGTATGGTACGTTCCCTTATATGTATGTATGAGAGTTCATTTGATGCAAATACCTAATAAAAATACAACCGTAAAAACTGCTCAAAATACGATTTTTAAAAATATTAAGCAACTCTAATAGAAAACTGCTAACAACAAAAACATTAAATACTATACCTTTATTAGAATGAAAGTGAAAGTAAAAGCGTGTTTTTTTATTTTTCAAAGTAGAGCTGTATAGGAGGTGGAAAAAGTAATACATCGAAAAAAGTTTGATAACCACTTAATTCAAAATCACGGTGTGTTTTGAAGGCAAATTGTAAAATTGCTTTTCTGCTCCAAAACGGAACCATCATCAGAAGGGCGGCGGCGGCTGACCTTGAACCTGAGCTGGAGGACGGGGGAGTTACCCGGACGCGATGAAAACTTAATGAATATCGCATCGGGCGAGACGCGCTTATCGGAGCCAAAACCCATACGTCAGTAATAGCTCTTGCGAAAGCTCTTTGTTTTAGCGTTGACTCGAGTAATTTTGTTTTTAAATGGAAATTGAAGATTGGGAGGAAAGAAATTTATTGAGTTTTTAAATGGATTATTAGTGGGTATGTTTGTATCTTAGAGTTCTTAGATGGTTGGCAGGGTGCGTATACGCCATCCGAAATTCCTGGAAAATAACTGAAATTTGCTTAAGTTTTCTGAGGGATCTTAAAACTCCTGAAAATTATGGGGTTCTTTTCTCCTAAATTTTCCCTCGATAAATCCTGAAAAATATCTATCCAAGAGAAAAACGAAGTTTTATTATTAATTGGGTGGAAGTAAATTTTCAGATTTTTTTTAATCGATATAAATTCCGTTGAAATGTGAAATTATTTGTAATAATTAAATGTGAACTTTATTATGAACTTATTCTGCTCGCAAAGTAGATTTAAGTTAATAATTATTCACGTTACCTCCTCATTTTTTTTGTAATTTACTCCTTAAAGACTCCTGAATTTTATTGACATCATGTTAGAGTATGATCCCTGAGTCAGAAGTTATCTCTGTTTTGACCATAGAAAAGGTCTCTAAATCTACCCCTACTAAAAACACTATAAATACCAAAATTTCGAGGGGGCTAGGGGATTCTCCCCCAAATTTTTTCTTTAAACTTGAAATTTAGAAGTAGTATTTTAAAGCATTTTGAAACTATATGTGGGTTATAATTAAAGATAGAAAACTACGAGATTTTGAAATTTCTGTCATTTTTAACATTTATAAGATCTCATTGATTCTCGTGTAGTGTACCCCCTGGAAGTCTCTGTGGCCCCCTGAAGGTCCATATGAACCACTTTTTAAACCAGTGGTTTTAGTAAATGATTTCACTGTCCAAAACTGCTGAACTACCATAATAATCACTCCCAAAATTAGCATTAAATCCTATGGAAAATTTGGGTTGGTTAGGCCTAAAGGACCGATTTTTTAGTGAATGAACCAAGATGAGCCTCCAAAAGACCCTCGGCACCTAGGGAATCCCAAAACGATTTTTAAAGACGAAGGAAGGCATCAGAAGTTCCGTCTTCTGAGGGTGGTTTTTAAATGCGGAGAGAAATAATTCTCTCTCACCCTCCATTAACCCCCCCCAACCATTCGCACCTGCATGGGTGCCCCTCCCTCCGCGGGTCAGTCCATTCCGCTCCCTCTAATTACCGCAGCACGCTGTCCGAGGGGGGATGGGCAGTGCGACGACTTCATCTTGGATATAATTGCAGTGAAGGCGATTTCACTCTTGATGGTGAGGGGGGATGTTGTACTAATAATAAAAATGTTGGGGGTAAATTTGGAATTAAAGGAAAAGGTGTCTTAGAGGGGTTGTTCGTAAATTACGATTTGGTTGATTTTTTTTGGTGGTCGTTCCAGTAATTTAACGGTTAGAGCACCGGGGAAAAAACTTGACAGTCTGAATTTCATGCTAATTACACTCGTGTTCAAAATTTAGAGAAATGGAATATTTGTTTGATTTTCTCCAGATCTACTGGACAGATTTGGATACCCCACGCATGCGTGTAAGTATCAATCGTCAGAGTTGAAAGGTATGAAGTAGCAATTCCAGAATCAAGCACAATAGTGGGTTTATAGGGGCAATAGGCCTTCTTGAGTAATTTTACACTATTAAATAGGCAGATAATAAATTTTCCTGTTCATAAATCCTTGTTTCTCAGAAATGCTGTTTTGAGGTCCTCAAGGGATTTTGTAGGGGGTAGCGACATGCAATTGCCTTATCTAGAGCCCCCCTATACCTGCTCTAAAGGGTTTAAGTCTTAAAATCTGACTACCCAATCCATATGGCGAATAACTTACAATTTTAATGAAAATTGACAACCTGTTAAGTTAACGTTACGTTAATGTTAACGTTACGTAAACGTTGTTAAGCAAACGTTAAGTTAAGGATTTCTGATTAATAAAGGGTAATCACGGCAGACAAGATCCCTAATAAAGTGAGTAAAGATCTCCAAGATGTAGGAAATTTTGAATTGGTTACATTTTTAAATTTGAAATTTTTAACTTTTTTTTTCATTTTTCCTAGTTAGTTCCCTACAAAAGTGAAAGAAAATCCATAATAGAGTATTTTTATTTTTCCAATTTGTTTCTTCATGTCATATATAAGTAAAGGTAAATAAAGTGTTAAATGACAATATAATAACGTTATAGAGACAGAAAGGGGTTTTAGTTATGACAATCACAAAACCCGAATTGCATAATTTACAGAAGACCCCTTAATCCAAGAAGAAGAAAAAAGCACTTTATCCAAAACCACTCTCGTTTTCTGCACTCACCTAATGACTGTTATGATCAGAGAGCGAAAAAATAGAAAAAAAATACTCAACTCACTTCAGTTCTATCACTCCTCCCACGAATATTATTATTATTATTATTATTATTATTTATATGGAATATGCTCTCGGTGGCATCGCATGGCGGTTTTTAATCTTTTTCTGGCCGGCGCGTGAGTGAGTGGCAACACCTCCGGGTCTCCTCGAGACAAAATGCTCGATTACGGGGGATGACGGGGTCCGCGGCGTCAAATGGAACGGTTTTTATTGTTTCTAAATGGGCTTTTTAGTTCCGCCTTGTTCTTGCGACTAGAGTTATACTATATGCATAGAGAGCACATTGAACTCTTTCTCCTGTTGTGACGCGGAAAATTTTATCACCAAATTGATGTCACTCGAAAATAAATATATACGGTAGCCCCATTCAAAGATGTTGATCATTTAAGATTTATGGAATAGCTAAATTAAATCATAGTTACAAATTTCACCCACCTATGGGCAGGGCCGCCGAGAGCCAAGCTGGGCCCCGGGGATAAAGTTGACAAGCGTGTCCCCTAATGATGTTTTTAAATTTGTTTCGGGGAGGGGTAACTCTAAAAAATTGCATACATCACCTGTTTCTATGATATCTACCTCCTCCACACACTTCGGTTAAATGTGCAACTTTTAGAACAATTATATATAAGATAAATTTTCTTCATGAACTTAACTTAATAAAGAATTTCGTGATGAGTTCCATCAAGCACAAAAGGGGGAGGTTTGTAGGTACCCCTCAGAAAAACTTTGGTAATTTTAAACTTAAAAAATGTGGTTTTAATTCATTCTAGTGTAGAATTTCAGTTTGTTATCATATAGCTTTATCTCGTGGGTCTGGGGCACTCCATGGAAAATATTTGGAAAGTTTACCCTTAAAACAACAGAGAAAAATCACTAAATTTTGTTCTTCTTGGTTACAAATAAATTTCTAAATTATTTAAATGGTATCCTGCAATGTATCAATTATAAAAATCCTTTTTGTCTGATCTGTCCATGGGATTTCCATGTTAAAGATTTCTCCTTGACAATCAATGCATAGATACGTAAGGATGGCATACCATCGTTCACTCTACACATAACGACTCTACGAGCGGCACCTTTTTGCAGAGATATTTTTTATCGGTCCCGGGAAGAGAGTGATCATTCAAGGGGAGGGTCGAACCCGATTCGACACGCAGCCGATTTTCCATTTCGTGTCCTTCTCTTTGATTTATCCCTGGAATTTCTGAGGAAATTCTTTAGAACTGGTGCTACAGTGTTTTAAATTGTGTTACTGCTGTTTTAATTACGTAACATTTGGTTTTCGTGCGCATTTTGTATCTCCCTAGTTTGTTTGTATTGTGTGTCAGTGGTTCTAAAACTTTTGTTTTTTCTTCCAATCATATGTAAAATATATTAATTCAGATTAAGACATATTTTTCATTTTTTTTACTAGTATGAGTAAATATCTCTTCTTAATTATCTTTTCTGTTTCTTCTTTTTCCACTTAATTTTTCTTCAATAAATGAAATATAAATAAAATAAAGTTGCAATTAATTCTTTAGAAAAAGCTTTATTTTATGAATTTTAAATTAATTTTTTTTTACAAATGTTAATCCAGTTCATAGATAAATTTTTATATCAATCTCTAAGGAACCTACTCTAATTTAAAAATCTAATCAATCTCTAAGGAACAAGATAACAATTTATTCAATTTTTTTACATCTTTCGAACAGTTTATGAAGATATGCGTATACAGTATGAAAAAACATGGCATTTCTTAAGGAGCTATATTTAAACAAGCTCTAAAATGTGTTGAAATCCTTATTTTAAAGCTAGAATTGTCTAAATAACACCGTTTTCATTTGAGTATCCGTTTTTTTAAGCGGTTCTATGGTGATAAGGACACTAAACCCTTCTAGCTACTGTAGTGATAGCCAGGCGCGTAGCCAAGGGGGGGGGGTTTGGGGATATATCCCCCCCCCCCCCGAAACATGGAAATTTTCTTTTTTTGACCATAGAAAACCACTAAAATACCCCATATCCCCCCCCCCGAAATATCAATATCCCCCTCCGAAATTTTTTTCTGGCTACGCCACTGGTGATAGTTTTGAGAATAATTCTGACCTTGTATCTTATCCATCCTTTTCTTCCTGTAAATATTTTTTGGTACTTACGTATTATCCCGTCGACCGTGACGCTTAATCCGAAACGTTATCAAATCCCATTGAGTTTACTATTACTGTGCCGCTGAATTAGACGGCCGCTGAACGGTCGACGGGATAAAACGTAAGTACCTATTTTTAATATTAATATCCAAATTTCAGTTATTAAAACATTCCTATCGAAATACTAACGCATTCGAAAAGTGGTAAAAATATTTTTGCGTGGGAACCCGGAATTCGGCCCTTTCGAAACATTCCTGATCGCGAGGAATATCCATCATTACCATCATCTCATCCCAGCAGTACTACAACCTGCTGCATACTAACCAGGCATCGCCACCCTTCGATTGCGGCACCTCCAAGCCTTTCGTAAAACCGCCCCGAAAAAAATCGTCTGCCGAATGAATCACGGCGTGGGAAAGTGAGGTCCACCCCGCGCGCAGTGGGTCAAGCGGCGAGGACGTTCCGTCAGAGACAACACGGTCAGGGTCGAGCCGATAATTGGCGCAAACGAGAATTAGCTTTCTTGAAACAAAAGGTTGGCAGTGAGAGTTTTGTAGGGTATTTTGATGGGTTATATTATAGCCGGGGTGGGCAACCTTTTACGGAAGCGTGCCACTATTTTGGGGAACGAAAATTACGCATGCCACTTTCACTTTTTTTCCACAAAAAACGTTTATAAACTTTATTCGTAGACTAAGACTGAATGTTTAGGAATTGTAAGCAAATAAAACATTTTTGATGTTGGTAGTTGATGTTGAGTAGCATTCATGATGTTGAGTAGCATTCATGCCTATAAACATGGCTGGATTGCGATTACTTATTTTTTATTCTTGCTTGAACAAATATGAATTGCGAGATTTAATTTTAATTATAATTTTTACCAGGAGCTATTGGAAACTCCTCAACTCGGTACATGTTATTGACTGTTTTGTTTATGTTTTGTATCGCGTGTCTTAATCGGAGCTCGCTACATTTCTGATTAGCAATCTGTCTATTGCTATTCTCAATTAATATAAGTAATTAGCTATTAATCTCTTCAATATTTCTCTTATATGTGATAAAATCGTATTTTAAGATGCTTCATTACACACATTTATATTGTTGTATATTTTGATGCATCAATCTCAAATCGAAATTTTTCACAATGCTGCTAATGGCAGATAAAGAATCGCTACATCCCACAGGCCCGTAACAGGGTTGTGGAAAGTCTGTGGTCCCAAATTTTTTCTAAGGACCCTCTTGCAAGTAGATTACGAGTTAAATTTGAACCTTTGCACTTAATGCCAAAGTTTCGAAAAAAAAAGAAGTGAAAGTGTGTGATGGGAGTATTTCCTCAGAATATATTTTTTAACTTTTAACATAAAAGGAGTGTTTTAGACTCATCTATGGACATTTGGGGACACCCGAAGAGCATTGCTCCTTGTACGCAATCTGCTGGTCGAAAGCGATTAGTGATTCCTATGAAAATTTATGGATACGGGTTTTTAAGGTCGCTGATTAGAATTGAGGTGTTAGCTGCAAGAAGGGATTAACTCTAAAATCCGAATTCATGGCAAGATAGTCGCCAATGTGGAGCGTAGTTGCCAATGTGGTGCTGTTTCACGCTCTATAGAATTATATATCTGAGTCAAAGAATTTCAGCCATGTTTAACCACGGCCAGATCCTGATCGTGGTAAAATTTTCTACCACAATTAATCGGGAGAACAAAGAAAATTTGATTTCTTAAAGCAAGATTCTATATCTTTAAGATGATCTTAAGGTAATAATCTTCAGTATTTTAGGATCGGATAAAGATCGGACAAAAACTCAAAATGGGATTTTTTTTTTTATACAAATAAATTCCATTTCTTAAAGCTAGATTCTAAATAACAAACTTGGTTATAATCTTCACTATATTTTCGGATCTGACAAGATCAGGTGAAGATCGGACGAAAACTCAAAATAGAAAATTTTTTATACAAATAAATTTCATTTCTTAAAGCTAGATTCCATATTTTAACAAACTTACTTAAGACTTAAGATGATCTTAAAGTTATAATCTTAAATCTTTTCAGATCGGGCATAAGATCAGACGAAAACTCAAAATGGAATTTTGTTTTATGCAGGAGTATAACAAATAAAAAAAAACAATAAAGGTAAAATGATTCTAATCCTAGAACTTTGTTTTACGGTAAAAAATGGCTATCACATTCACCAACCCAGTAGTGGTTATGCATAGCCCTAAAACGACACCACCTTGGCTACTACCACTGGCTGCCGCCAAGGTGGCGACTTCTGACATGAATTCGGATTTTTGAGTTAATCCCTTCTTGCTGCAAACACCTCAATTACGTATTTTAAGTTAAATTTGTGAAAAAACATTTTGGAGGCACTAACTTGGGGGAGTTATTTTGATAAATTTTTGTTTAATTTTGTTTTTCTAATCTCATGCATTTTCCATCTATCCATCCATTTTACGGGTTACTGAGAAAAATGTTAAAAAAAAATCAGAATGCGAATTCAATATGGACGGGTAGGGCTTACTTGGTGAAAGGTTTTTTTTTTAGATTTGTCCGAGCACTCAGATTTCCACATATAAATCGCTGCAGAAGCTGAAAAGGCAGATAAAGGCAGCCAGTTTTTGGTAGGATTTTGAAAAAAATCTGATAAAAAAAACTTTCATTTTAATTCAGAGCAGGATCTGACAAAATTTTTTACTTGTTGTTTTTAATTGCGATTTCTTCGAATCTCCAGTACGGCCTTTAGCCCTGTTGTATGCTTGGAAGTATAGACTACATTAACATTCTTATTATCTTGTATTATTTAAACTAAATTTTTTAAAAGCGAAAAACGCCTGAAACAAACATGTAGCCGATTCACAAAAAAACAGATGACAGTCCACAAGGATGAATCAATTAAGTAATACACCTCTAAAAAGACCGCGGCGGAGACAACTGCATAAACTATTCCACCCACTTAGTTATAACAGTCTCCAACTACCACCCATTCCGTTAAAATTGAAACATAACTTTCCTATACTATAGCAATTCGGCGATAGCAGTGTATTTTTTTGCAACAAAATATTTTGGGTGGTTTCGAAACACTAGTAAGTTTTTTTTTTTTAAATGGGATGAGAGAAAGTTTTGTTGTTGTTGTTTTGTTGCTTTCCTCTCGAAGGTTTGTGTCGTTCGTGCCTGGCGCCCTTTCCAAGGTAATTGGAAAATTATGCAAAATGGGCTTTGGCTCCGTTGACCTCTTTTCCGCGGCTACAGTTAGTAGTTAGTTATTCGGGAGGTATGGGAGGAATACCTATTTTTCCCACACGTAAAGATTTGCATGAAAATTAATTAACAGTTGTGAAAACCAAATTAGGATTTTAATGTGGGTATTCAATTTAGGGTTTAGAAAAATTGAGCCTTAATAATGAAGTGAACTTTAACAACTAAAACTCAATTGGTGTTTGGATGATTATATTTTAGTTCTTATTTTTCATTCGGATTTTGTAATTTTGTAATTTTACGTGTTTAAAAATTGAAAAGGAGTTTTAAACGGACGTATAAAACTTTATATTTTTTATTAATTTTTCCAGCTATGGAAGAAATATTATTTTCATTATACACAATTACTTTGAATTAATTGAATTACTTAATTTACACATATACTTTGAACTGAATTTCTTTAGGTTATTTAATTGCTGTTTCTTGAAAATCTTTCTCACAGTTTTTGTCAATAGTTGCCATGTTCATAAAATAGTTTTGGTTTCATAAAATGAAAAGTAGGGAGGAAAATATATGCTTAACTTCAAAAATTTATTGTTTATCCTAAATAAACTATTTAAAAAATATGCACAATTTTCAAAAAAAAAAAAAATTGAAAGCTTAAAAATTTCATTGAATTATAGACATTTTTTTACAGTTAAATATGTTTTGCAGATTTTTTTTCAATTAGCATATGCTCATCATTAAATTTACACAGATCATTTTCCTTTTTAAACACATTTTTTTATATTTTATATCTTCTTGAGAGATGATTTATAAAGATTCAAAAGAACTTAAAAATTCGTAAATAATTTCTGTGAAAATTATGGAATTGTAAAATATATTTGTATGTGTTTTTTCCTGATAATCAAATACAGCTTTTAAGCAACAACCATAATTTCATTGAAAAATTACCCACAATGCTTAAACCGATTCAGAAAAAAACTTAACAAACACATAACAACTAAAACAGGGAACACACCCCTACTAAAAAAAACCTTCTTAACGGAAATAGAAAAAACACCCCCTCCGTATCGACTGCTGCTAAAAGGCAGAAAACAAATACTATATTTAATTCCACCTAATATTTTTTTTTGCTGGGAGGCATTTGAGGTAAGCGCCAGTCCGTAATGACGGGGCCATTAATTTGATGAAGGTCTCAATTCCCGAGCAAATTGTTTTTAAAGATCTCCGATACTTGAGGCAAATAAATCCATTTGTACGAGTCATATGATGATCATTAAGGGGAAATTAAAATCACTGGTTGGCGGGCTTTTTTTTTTTTTGTCGCGAAGTGGTTGGAACCAGGGGTCTGTTTAGAAGAAATCATAGGGGAGATACCTTGCATGCTTTTGAGTAACTCCACCAAATATAAGCTCTCTATGTTGGTGGGTTTGTTTAGAACAGCCCATCAAAATTTGAAAGAAAACTGGTTACATGGACATACTCGAGCGCGTCAGATTGGCTACCAAGACAGTTTACAACTAGTTGAGCCTAGTTTCCTGGCTACTATAGTCTATAAACATTTTGTTTCGTACATTTTTCTCAAAAAGAGCGATAGCGTCTTACCGGTCTTAGCTTTACTTTGTAACCCTCCCGCTCCCTTATACCCACCGCTCAAATCGGCAGATTTTAGAAAAGGTACACTTTTTAGCTGGTAACTAACCTATCTTATCGTTATCTGACGTGCTCGAGTATGTCCATTTAACTAATTTTTTTTACAAATCTGACGGGCTGTTCTAGACAACCCCCCACATAGAGAGCTTATATTTGGTGGAGTTACTCAAAAGTATGCAAGGTATCCCCCTTATGATTATCTGACGCGCTCGAGTTACTACCCAAAAACACTCTGGGCTCCCCTACTAACAGATATGAGAGCATAATTTCACAAAAACAGGCTCCTGGCTGTAAAAAACTAATTTTAAGCTAACACATAAATTCACAAAATTATGAGTATACTTCACAATTTTATAAAAACCGTTAAAAAAATCTTCCCAAAAAATCTGTACAGACCCCTGGGAACCATAATTTAGTGGGTGTGAAGCCAAGGGATAGGAGACACCAGGGATACTTGATCATATAGGGTGACCAGACGTACCAACTTATAGAAATACATACTCACTTTTGTTAAATGTACAAACTTTTGGTGGACTGTTCCATGTAGTACCAGCTCTTGATTTGTATTTAAGAAGGGACCCTAAATGTAACATAAAACATACACATGTCTTTTACCTTAACCTGAAATGAAATTTAACGAATTGAATTCCTTTCAGAAAGCAAAGATGCATCGAGGCTTGTTGGCTGTTGGATATAAAGGTATAATATAACATTTTATTATTAAGTAGTGTAAAGGCATTTTAGGTTTGTCTTTTATCTTTTTTTAAGTGTTGGGTTGTTTATTGAAGGTTAATGGACTAATAAAATTTAAATTTTATTATAAAAATTTATAAACATTTTTAATTTTCGAATATTTACCTACATGCTCAAGATTTCGTGTGAAATTTATACCTTATTACTAACACCAGATAAATATTTTGTTGTGAAAAACAAATATTGAAAAACATTTTACGATTTCAAAAAGTCTCATACAGTCAAATGTTTTGAGGAATTTCACTTTTCTGTTGTAATAATTTTTGCTGAATAAAATAGTAATTCATAAAAATAGTAATTTTAACTGAAATCAACTATAATATTTAAAAAATATTTTTCAAGAAGAGTGTTAATATGTTACATAAATACCACAGAATTCAGCAGTATAAAATGTAAAAAAAAATAAATCATTATGAAAGTAGTGTGTTAAATAAGATATATTTTAATTCAAATAAACTTTAAATTTTTTATCATTTAATAATATTGTACATAAATAATAATAATTTACTTAATAATGAAAAGCATTGAGAATTTTTATGTAATGTCTGCAAACACTATAAATTTGAATATAAGATACTAAACTATAAAACTAAAAACAAATAAACAAAAGCAAAATAAGAAAAATCCAATTTAAAAAAAATGTCATAGATTAAAGTAAGAGTATATATGTTATGGGCAAAGTGATTAATCGGGCATTATTAATAATGCCCGAAGTGGAGGCGGGCAAAGTGATAAATTTCATTCATAAATTCCACTGAATTTATCACATTGCCCGGGCATTATTAATAATGCCCGATTTATCCCATTGCCCGTAACATATAGTATATCATTGAATAATTAATCTAATATAGTAATGCGATACAAATATCAGTTAGCAGTAAAAATATTATTTTCATTTAATGAAACTAAAAAAAAAACGCATTGAGAAAAATTGTTTTTTTTAATTCGTAAAAAAGTCATTAGATTTTCTTTTCCTCATCCATTTTAGACTAATACTGCATATTATATTTTAAAAATGTGTCAAAAATATACCTTTTTTTTTACTAACAATACTAAACCTAAAAATAGAGTATTTTCAATCACATGACTCTGCCTAACAACGGCCTTAGCAACGTTGTTTATTCGCCAAGTGACGTCATGTGCGAATGCTGCTATTGGATACTTCTATGTCCCGCCCCTAACAACAGCCTTAGCAACGTTGATTTTGTCCTCCAAGTGACGTCATGTGCGAATGCTCTATATAGAGTGTTTTCAGGTGACGTCACAACCGGTTATTTTCTTTTAACTGTGTACCTTCTGTAGGGCTTTTAACTGTTGCTAAGGCCGTTGTTTATCTGTTGCTAAGGATGTTTTTAGGTATGGGATCACATGATTGCAAATGGTCCAATAGAAGAATTCCACGGCTAGTCATTTTTTGTAACTGTTAACCTCTGTAGGGCAAAAAACTGTAACTTTTCTGTTGCTAAGGCCGTTGTTAGGTTCGAGTCATGTGATTGAAAATGCTCTATTAAATATAAACTTAAATATTCGATACATGAGTATCGATTGCTAAAAAAGTATTGTTTTACTCGAGACGATTATTATAGTTGAAAAAAAATTAAAGGTAGCTGTCCAAACTGATGCAATTGTGAACTACTTACATGTTGACATCTTGTCGTTTAACTTTGGTTCAATTCTGAATGCACGCAAACACTATACGTATTAGTTATGAAACCAAAAATTGATTGTTAAGAATCGATTTTTCCCCATACGATTTTGTTCAGCAAGATAAGTCACAGTTTCCACCGCCAGCAGAGGTTCGCTTTTCATGAAACTCTTCCATTCTTGGGATCTCAAGACTCCGTTGTAGTTTTCCAAGATGAAATCATGGGCTGTTGACCTCAGCTGGTCATCCTGATGTGTGTCACCTAGGGACAGAATGTCGCACACGTTCGAAATGGAAACACTTGACAACAGCACAGAAACGCATTCCCTCTTGAGGGAGGGGACCTGGTACTTGTCTGCCGCGTAGTAGAGCTTGATTGCATTGTCACACTGCAGATCCTCCACGATCCCGGTGTAGAGATACGTCAAGAAGAGGGCGAGCGTTGGGGTGTCCAAGTCCTCTATGTCCATGCAGCCGGATGCTGCCTCTTGCATGTCGGTAGAGAACATGGTCTTGAACACCGGAGACCGGGCGCTTAGGATGTTCTTGTGGACCGGGAACGAAACAGTACCACACTTGAGTTGAAAGTCCGAAAAGTCCTGGTCCTGGTAGAGGCACATCAGTTCTTTGGAAAGATCTCTCAGTCCGTTTTCAAGTTGGTTTGATACGACATCAGTGAGACTTTTGATGGGCAAGTGTTCTTTTGTGACACTCGTACCAGGAAGTCTATATCTATTGGATGGCATTAACGAAACTTCTGGAGTGTGAAAAGGACCACGACGAAAATGAAACAAACCACCTGAATGCCTAAGCTTGTTACTGGATATAATTTTGATGTATAAAATCAAAGAAAACCCTTCCTTCGCCACTTCTTCTAATGTTAGGGAATTCGAAAATATCCATTTAGTTTTATCATGAAATAGATGCTCATTCTTTTCAGTCCTCACTACATCTTCATTGCTGAGAACGGTCATGCGAGTGAGGACTGAAATATTGTTCTCTCTGAAATATTCTTTTAATGCTAGTGCTATTTTTGAACACTCAAGTTTGGAGAAAGTTAAAAACATTCCTTTCTTTTCTTCGTAATTTATCCAGACATTCATATAATCGTCTTCTTTTAAATAGTCTAATATATATGAGGATATTTTCAAGGAGGTACTTAAAGCTTCGATCTTCGTTCGCATGTATTCAACTGATTCATCATAATCTCTCAGTCGCAATCGTAGAGTGACTCTGTCTTTGTGAAGATCCTCGTTCTTCCTTATTTGGGAAACAACCTCTTCGAATTTCGGTCCAGGAGGAAGTTCTAGAACATCAAAATTCTCTTCTGAACCCACCTGTTGCTTGTAAAGGAGGGATCCATCCGAACCAATGAAAGACACATCACCGTGTAGGATTTCAGGATGTCTATTACAAATCTGCACAACCATTTGTTCGTCGTGGCCACTGAGGCCTCTTGGAAACAGATCGAATGAACAGATCGTTGCTGGACTTTTAATCACTTTGTCGTGAATTTCCTCGTTCCAGCAGCTGAAGTTCTCGATACTCCACTCCACAATACTGAATTTTAGTTCCTCCTCCATTCTTGATTTATCGAACCACGAGCATTAAAAACAATATTCCTTCAGCTGAGACGCACATCCGTTCAACTGAGTACCGTTTGGGAAAATGACTTTTGGAAGAGGAAGCGATTTATCTCTTTTTAGATAACATAAGCATTGGCTCAATAGCGTCCAAAGGTTTGCAATAATTTTGGCGAGCGCAGATAGTTTTAATGTCTTATCACTCTTTTCTACTGATAAGTAAAAGGATCATACGTCTTTTCAAAGTATATAACTCGAGACCCAGGGCCGTAACCAGACTTTTGTTTCGGAGGGGGTTTTGACTCAAATATTTTCTGAGGTACCTCCTTACAAGTACTTTTATATGTTAATTTTTGGATGACAACACTGGATTGAAATTTTGATGCACTAAATTTCAAAATTGTATGAACAATATGAATTCCAAGCAAAAGGGGGGTCTGGGGGGGGTCCTCCCCCAGAAAAATTTTGGAAATTTGCCCCTCAAAAGAATGTTTTAGCTCATTTTGAGACCCTTTAGATTACTCCCAAAGAGAACCACTCATTATAAGCGGCCGAATTTTCAAGGTAGGTATATTGTCATAAATGGCAATATGTTGAGGGGGTTTTTGGGTTCCTACTCTAGAAAATATTTTGAATTTTGCCCCTAAAAGTGGCATTTTAACTCATTTTGACACACTTTAAGTTACATCAAAGCGGACCACTCCCTGTAAATCACACAAGTTTGAAGGAAAAACCATAATTAATGAATTTCAAAATTTTGAGGGGGTTTGGGGGTTCTCCCCCAGAAATTTTTTGGAAATTTTACCCTTAAAAGTAGGGTTTTGACTCATTTTGAGACCCTTTGGGTTATACCCGAAGAGGATCGCTCCTTGTGAGACATAATTTTCAAGAAAAAGTAGCAGTTTAAAAATTCATGTCGGAATTTCGGGGGGGGGGGGGTTGAACCCCTAAACCCCCCCCCCCCTTGGATACGGCCCTGTCGAGACCAGAGATATTTTTAACTCCTCTGAGAGAGTATTTCACTCCTTAAAAATCGGAAATACTCTTTAAAAAACTAGCCAGGAGTATTTTCACTCTTTGAATTTTTTGAATGAAAAAGAGAACTTGAACAAAATAAGTACCCAAGTCCTCAGAAGTACTCCAAATATGCCCTTTGCATAACTCATAATAATAATTACTGAAAATTAATCGGTCAGGGAGTTAGAAAAATATACAAAAGTAGGAATCTGCTATAAAGATTTGGCATTTATTCCTCCATAAATCAGGAGAAAAAAAATTAAATTATAGATTTGGAAATTTAAAACATCATGATTAGCCTGTTTAGATCCTTTGAGACAGAAAAGATTAAAAAAATTAAGGATAATAAGAAATAGCTTGAATTTTTACATGTTATGAAAATCCCCTAAAAAACTATACCCCAAACGCCGATGTTCCCATTTGGGAACATATACGTTGAATTGATAATTACTCTCCAAAATTGGAATATGGAGCTATTCTTCCAACCCAATTGAAAAGATGTGTACTTAAGCTACCTAAACACAGCATAATTATTTAAAACTAAATTTATTTAAATTTATCATAAATTGAAACTTGTGCAACTTTTGGAAGAGCCAAAAATCTGTTATTTTGATATAAATTCCACAAAAAGGATTAAATTGCACGGTAAAAACTTTTGCATGTAAAATAACTTCATATCTTTGAGTTTCTTACTACCAAGTATCAAATTCCTGCATGAAAAATTAAGTGGTGAAAAAATTCCCTAAAGTGATGTTCCCATTTGGGAACATCGGCAGGTAAAAGGTTAAAAAACTAGCCAGGAGTATTTTCACTCTTTGAATTTTTCCCAAAGGCTTGGCTTAAAAAATGCGCAGTGCCCCCACCGAATTTTTTTTGCGGTGATTCCAATCAATTAGAATTAGACTGCAAATACCTATGAAATTTAACTTAACATATAAATGGTTTGTGGGCATATGGCGTAGCTGGAAAAAATTTGGAAAGATTATATCTACTTTTGGTCGTTTTAGGAGAAGAATATTGTATATATTTTCCACTTATTATTCTGATGCTTAGGGAGCTTCATTAAGATTTTCGTGCCTCTGTATATGTAGTTTATGTTATTTCCGTATTTCACTCCTCATAATTGAATTTCACTCCTCCTAAAAAAGTAGAGGTATAAAATAGTAGAGTATTATTTTATCAGTGTGTGTATGCATAAATCTTGTCATAAGGGCGAGGTTAAATATTGACCGAAATTGATAAAGGTGCTATTCGACTAACACTTTCGATAGATCACTCTTGATTGTAACTGTTTTATGCGATTCATCTAGTACAGGCGTTCCCAAACACATCGCGACCCACTTATCATCAACAGAAAATAACTAATTCACCTTACTTTTAGGTATTTTTATACATTATTTATTTTTTATACATTTTTCCTCTTTTAGTATATTTTAGGCTAATAATCCGCCATTTCTTCATAGTTTTAACCACACTGTTCAAGAGAATAATTCAAACAGCGAAATTAAACTCAAACTTCTTGTTTCAGGTGCTCGGCATCCCAGTAAGCCATCACAAAACGACCTGAAGTGGGGGAACAGGACGCATAAGACAACCTTTCCACCAGGTAAGCCTTCGTTTCTACAGATTACCACCAAAATACGTCTCGAAATAAAAATAGCGCATAACGAATAATATTTTATAAACAGGTGTAAAATGTAAAGCAATCAATGCGAACATTCCGAAGCATTAAGAATGTGATAATTTAATTTAGCTATCAAAAACTCTCCCAATGTCCCTTCTTTTCTTTTCATAGCTTTTTAATAAGGCGATTTTTACGAATTCTGGCTGAAATTTGGACAAAAACTTTTGGGTATGGGCCTTTGCTACAAATTAAAAATATCGTTATTCCTGTGATAAAATAATCGGTTTTTTAACTACCGGTCGTTGTAACGATGGTGTCGTTATAAAGAGAGGTTCTATTGTGTTTAACATTTTACAAAATTTATCTCAGAAAACCACTACGAATGTGTAGGTTTAACAAACTAGTCATATTTCTAAAGTGAAATGCATAAATTCACTCAAAATTCGAATATTGCGCTGTGAATTACTTCTTCTTAGCTTATTTCTCTATTGTCTAGTAAAATGTGGCAGTGCGACTAGTCACACCTACAGTCAATCCATGTATACTTTGTTCATTTAGAATTGGCGCATGAGACGAAATGTATCAGAAGCGGTTACTATTGTAATTATCATCGAAAGCATTTTCTTCTGCAATGACAAGGCAGCCGAAACAGAAGTAGTTAAAATACTGTAAAAAAAATCGGTCACCGAAGTTGTGTGATGACCGTTATGAAGGATTATTGAGCGATTTTGATCCTGTTTCAGGCACCAATTCTTAATGAATAGACTATAGTATTGTACACCCAAATTATTTGCAACGTAAATTCTCATATTTTTACAAGAATATTTGTAAAGAAAAAAAAATTAATGGTTTTAATGTCACTTCTGTTGTCAAACTGAAGTGGATATTAAAATCGATGGATATCTATAGTCAGTCCGTGTAAAATAGCAATTTTAATGAAAAGAGTTAATTTTAAATAGAAGGTTTAAAACATATGTTAGATTTAAAAGCCACACAGTAGTTTTGAAACAGAATTTTCATAGTGAGAAAATTGAAAGAATATGAAAACACATTTTACTAATAATTTTAATAATCAAATGTAAAAAGATTACACGAAAACAAAATATCAATATTAGAGAAAAATATTTTTAAAAATACATAAATACACTTATTTTCTTATCATCCTAGTGACTAAATGTGATACTGTGAGAAATATCACTAATTTTTAAGCAATGAACGCTAAAACTTGAATATAAAACACTAGAGAACATAACACAAAAAACACTTACTTAATAACATAAGCAAAACCAAGAAAAAATTAATGTAATTTAAAGCAATTGTCATAGATTAGAACACGGTTAAAATATCATAAATAAATATCGACAAAACATAAATATCTATTTTTGACAAAAATAATTTTCATAAAATATATTTTTTTCATTTAATTTATAGTATCAGACCATCCCAGCAGATTGTCTTCTAAAAATGCACCAAAAAATATTGTTACTTTATTAATAATTTAGAGTTAAATGTTAAAATATTAACTATATTTTTGATCTGTTAAAAGAGTATTTCATTCCAAAGGCATTATTACTAGATGGTACTAACTAATGATGAAATAACTTAGGTATCGAATACTTTAAATTGAATTTTTTAATGCATATTAATATTAAACTTAAAATTATAAACATTCGAAACAAATAAATTCAAATTCTGACAGATTCTTAACATTAATCGATAAAACCCAAAGTCAAAACAGCATAGAAAACTCACTACACTCGGGATAAAAAGTATCATGGAAAAATACTTATTTTAGGTTATTTATCTCAAAATGAGAGATTAAACAATTTATAAAACAGTTTATGCTGGTCACAATTAATAACAAATTGGTAGTTGAAAGAAGTTGCAAATAACTATAATGATTCACAATAATGTCACAAAAATGTGGTATACTTACTTTCACATGGAAAAGTGGGCCACCCTAATATACAGTTAATACATAAGAAAGATAAATTAAGGGAAGATTTTATAATGCTTTTAAAAAAGAAACACTTTTTCAGATAAAAACAAATAGCCCACTTGGTATTTTTTTTTTAATTTTGAAAAGTTTATATTGTTTTTTAAGCAGAAAAATGGTTTTAAAAATGTATTTGAGATTTTTACACTTAAACTTAGTCAACACGAAATAAAATTTATAATTGGGAATTTTTTCAGGGACCTAACTACTCAAAATACTAAATATCTATAGTATAAAATCATAAATATATCCATGTAAAAAAATATATAGAAATTAAACAAAATAATTATCATAGAGTAGCATTAAATAATATATTTTCATTTACTTAAATTAAAAAATATCAAAACTCATATACTGACAGAGTAGTGAAAGTATTCTATATCTACTCAATATAGGATATTCAAGTATAAAAAGTATTATATCAATTATTATATAATACGATTTGGTCAGTAAAACCTGGTCCTAAATGCCCCATAAATTAAGGGCTCCAAAAATCTAAAAATTATTGAGAAATTTTAGTATAAAAGTAACATTAATATTTTTTTTTATTGCAATTATAATACCTTTTCTTCCGAAATTTAAAATAAAAATCTAAACTTACGATTTTAAGGCACTTTTGGTGACATTTTGACACCCACTTGGCTGACATGAAAAGTCAACGGGCTAATATGAAGCATTTATGATTAGCATATACTATGGGGTCCATTCGGGCATAGTGTTCCTATAACAGAAAATTTTCTAAACTGTCACAGTGATAATCCAAAGTATTTTTAAGTAATTTAAAGTAAATTTTCACAATACAAATTTTGAAAGTATTTGTCAGTGTTTCTTCAAAATATTATGATGTACGGATTTCGCCCACACGATTCTGTTCGGCAAAATGAGTCACGGTTTCCACAGCCAGGAGAGGTTCACTCTTCATGAAACTCTTCCATTCTTGGGATTTCAAGACCTTATTGAAATTTTTCAAAATGAAATCGCGAGCCACACTAGTGAGCCTTTCGTCCGTGTGTTTGTCAGCAAGGGAAAGAATGTCGCACACGTTTGAAATGGAAACACCCGAACACAGCACAGAAACGCATTCCCTCTTGAAGGAGGGTACCTGGTACTTGTCGGCCGCGTAGTAGAGATTTAGGGCGCTCTCTCCCTGCAGGTCCTCCACGGTCCCGGTGTAGATATAGGTCAAGAAGCGGGAGAGCGTTGGGATGTCCAGGTCTGTAATATCCATGCAGCCGGACCCTGCTTCCTGCAGGTCGGTAGAGAGTCGGTTTGAGTCTTCAAGACGGGGGACCGGGCACTCAGGATGGCTCTATGGACAGGGAGCGAAACATTCCCACACTTGAGTTGGAAGTCGGAAAAGTCATGGTCCTGGTAGAGGCACATCAGTTCTTTAGAAAGATCTCTCAGTCCGTTTTCAAGTTGGTTTGATACGACATCAGTGAGACTTTTAATGGGTAAGTGTTCTTTTGTAACACTGGTATCAGGAGGTCTATATCTATTGGATGGCATTAACGAAACTGCTGGTGTTAGAGAAGAGCCAAAAGGAGTATAACCACCTGAAAACTTAATATTGTTTCTGGATATAATTTTGAAGCATAAAATCAAAGAAAATCCTTCATTCGTCACTTCTTCTAACGTTAGTAAATGCGGAAACATCCATTCAGTATCATCACGAAATAGATGCTCATTCTCTTCAGTCTTCACTACATCTTCATTGCTGAGCACGGTCATGCGTGTGCGAACTGAAATATTTTTCTCTAAACACTGTGGCTTAAATGCTAGTGCTATTTTTGAACACTCTAGTTTGGAGAAAGTGAAAATTAGTTCTTTATCTTCTTCATATCTAATCCAGGTACAATTTGTATTGCATTTCTTGAAATGTTCTAATTTCAAGGATATTTTCAAGGAGGTACGGAAAGCATCGATCTTCGTACGCATGTATTCTACAAATTCACAAACATATCTCAGTCGCAATCGTAGAGTGAGTCTGTCCTCGTGAAAATCCTCGTTCTCCCTTATTTGGGCGACCACCTCTTCGAATTTCGGTCCAGGGGGAAGTTCTAGAACATCTAACTCCACCTGTTGCTTGTAAAGGAGGGATCCATCCGAACCAATGAAAGACACATCACCGTGTAGAGTTCTAAGTCTGCTATTACAAATGCGGACGGCCATTTGTTCTTCGTGGCCACTGAGGCCTCTTGGAAAAAGTTCGACTGAAACTTTTGTCCAACCACTAGAGTCTGGACTTTTAATCACTTTGTCGTGAATTTCCTCGTTCCAGCAGCTGAAGTTCTGGATACTCCACTCCACGACATAGAATTTTACCTCCTCCTCCATTCTTCATTTATCGAACCACCAGCGTTAAAAACAATATTCCTTCACCTGAGAGGCACATATGTTCAACTGAGTTTCATTTGGGAAAATGACTTGTATGAATGAAAATGATAGCGATTTATCTCTCTTCAGATATCATAAACAATCACACAATAGCGTCCAAAGGTTTGGGATAATTTTTGCGAGGGCAGATACGGAGTTTTAATTTCTACTTATCACTCTTTTCTTCTTTGATAAGTAAAAGGAATCTCGATCATAGGTCTCTTCAAAGTATATACTATTTAATTTATTTTGAGAATTCTTTAATGTTCGGTTCTCACTAAGAATATTTACTAGGATTGACCAAAATAAGTTTTATTTTTCAAAAATTCATTTTGACATCGTACGAGAAAGTTACGCCTGTTCAAACTTACAAAAAAAAGGAATGAGGAAAATCGGTATACCTAGGAAAATTCTGTATTAAAAAAATATTCCAAAATATGCTTATCAAGGTTAGTATTATTTTATCAGTGTGTGTATGCATAAATCTTGTTATAAGAGCGTGGTTAAAAATATTGACCGAAATTGATTCGACTAACACTTTCGATAGAGCACGCTTGATTGTTACTGTTTTATGCGATTCTTCTAGTACAGGCGTTCCCAAACACATCGCGACCCACTTATTATCAACAGAAAATAACTAATCCACCTTACTTTTAGGTATTTTTATACATTAATTTGTTTTTTATGCATTTTTCCTCTTTTAGTATATTTTAGGTTAAGAGTCCGCAATTTTCTTCATTGTTTTAACCAAACTGTTCAAGAGAATAACTCAAACAGCGAAATTAAACTCAAACTTCTTGTTTCAGGTGCTCGGCATCCCAGAAAGCCATCTCAAAACGACCTGAAGTGGGGGAACAGGACGCATAAGACAACCCTTCCACCAGGTAAGCTTTCGTTTCTAGATTACCTCCAAAATACGTCTCGAAATGAAAATAGCGCATAACGAATAATATTTTATAAACAGGTGTCAATGTCAAACAAAATCAATGCGAACATTCCTAAGAACATCTATATATATATATATATATAATTCTCTTACGTACGTGGCTCACGAATTTGGCGGTATTTGTTTTCTCCCGTTGGCAACGGTTGGTTTGTTGAGGTTTTGTGTTTTGTTTACGTTTTGGCGATCAGATGTACAATGTTCGTAATCACGAAACACTCAATAACCTGGGTTCAAATCCAGGTAGTACACAATCTCAGCTAGGCTGTACCAGCGTATGGCGAGCGAGCGTAGCGAGCACAGGATTGCAAAGCAATCCTAGGGGAACTGCGTCAGCAGTTCCCGGGGGTTGGCGAGCGATAGCGAGCAGGGGGCGATAGCCCCCTAGTGATCATTTAATTTAGCTATCAAAAACTCTCCCAATGTACCTTCTTTTCTTTTCATAGTTTTTTAATAAGACGATTTTTACGAATTCTGGCTGAAATTTGGACAAAAACTTTTGGGTATGGGCCTTTGCTACAAATTTAAAATATCGTTATTCCTGTGATAAAATAATCGGTACTTTAACTACCGGTCGTTGTAACGATGGTGTCGTTATAAAGAGAGGTTCTATTGCGTTTAACATTTTACAAAATTTATCTTGTAGGTTTAACAAACTAGTCATATTTCTGTAGTGAAGTGCATAAATTCACTCAAAATTCGAATATTGCGCGGGGAATTACTTCTTAGCTTTTTTCTCTATTGTCTAGTAAAATGTGGCAGTGCGACTAGTCACACCTACAGTCAATCCATGTATACTTTGTTCATTTAGAATTGGCGCATGAGACGAAATGTATCAGAAGCGGTTACTATTGTAGTTATCATCGAAAGCATTTTCTTCCGCAATGACAAGGGAGCCGAAACAGAAGTAGTTAAAATAATGTAAAAAAAATCGGTCACCGAAGTTGTGTGATGTCTGTTATGAAGCATTATTGAGCGTTTTTGATCCTGTTTCAGGCACCAATTCTAAATGAATAGACTATAGTATTGTACACCCAAATTATTTGCAACGTAAATTCTCATATTTTTACAAGAATATTTGTAAAGAAAAAAAAAATAATGGTTTTAATGTCACTTCTGTTAACAAACTGAAGTGGATATTAAATTCGATGGATATCTATAGTCAGTCCGTGTAAAATAGCAATTTTAATGAAAAGAGTTAATTTTAAATAGAAGGTTTAAAACATATGTTAGATTTAAAAGCCACACAGTAGTTTTGAAACAGAATTTTCATAGTGAGAAAATTGAAAGAATATGAAAACACATTTTACTAATAATTTTAATAATCAAATGTAAAAAGATTACACGAAAACAAAATATCAATATTAGAGAAAAATATTTTTAAAAATACATAAATACACTTATTTTCTTATCATCCTAGTGACTAAATGTGATACTGTGAGAAATATCACTAATTTTTAAGCAATGAACGCTAAAATTTGAATATAAAACACTAGAGAACATAACACAAAAAACACTTACTTAATAACATAAGCAAAACCAAGAAAAAATTAATGTAATTTAAAGCAATTGTCATAGATTAGAACACGGTTAAAATATCATAAATAAATATCGATAAAACATAAATATCTATTTTTGACAAAAATAATTTTCATAAAATATATTTTTTCTTTTAATTTATAGTATCAGACCATCCCAGCAGATTGTCTTCTTAAATGCACCAAAAAAATATTTACTTTACTAACAATTTAAAGTTAAATTTTAAAATATTAACTATATTTTTGATCTGTTAAAAGAGTATTTCATTCCAAAGAGAGTATTTCATTCCAAAGGCATTATTACTAGATGGTACTAACTAATGATGAAATAACTTAAGTATCGAATACTTTAAATTGAATTTTTTAATGCATATTAAACTTAAAATTATATACATTCGAAACAAATAAATTCAAATTCTGACGGATTCTTAACATTAATCGATAAAACCCGAAGTCAAAACGGCAAAGAAAACTCACTACACTCGGGATAAAAAGTATCATGGAAAAATACTTATTTTAGGTTATTTATCTCAAAATGAGAGATTAAACAATTTATAAAACAGTTTATGCTGGTCACAATTAATAACAAATTGGTATTTAAAAGAAGTTGCAAATAACTATAATGATTCACAATAATGTCACAAAAATGTGTGATTCTTACTTTCACATGGAAAAGTGGGACACCCTAATGTACAGTTAATACATAAGAAAGATAAATTAATTAAGGGAAGATTTTATAATGCTTTTAAAAAAGAAACACTTTTTCAGATAAAAATAAATAGCACACTTGGTATTTTTTTTTTAATTTTGAAAAGTATATATTGTTTTTTAAGCAGAAAAATGGTTTTAAAAATGTATTTGAGATTTTTACAGTTAAACTTAGTTAACACGAAATAAAATTTCAAAATAAGGAATTTTTTTAGAGACCTAACTGCTCTAAGTACTAAAATCTATACATATATAATATAAAATAATAAATACATGCGTGTGAACAAAAAAAGAAATTTGTAGAAATTAAACGAAATAATTATCATAGAGTAGCATTAAATAATATACTTTCATTTACTTAAATTTAAAAAAAATCAAAACTCATATACTGACAGAGTAGTGAAAGTATTCTATATCTACTCAATATATGGATATTCAAAGATAAATATTATTATATCCATTATTATATACCATTGGACCAGTAAAACCTGGGCCTAGGGGGCCCCATAAATTAATTAGTATAAAAATAAAATTAATGTTTTTTTTGGATTGCAATTCCAATAATTTTTCTTCCTAAATGTAAAATAAAAATCTAAACTTACGATTTTAAAGAACTTTTGGTGACATATTTGAAAAAGTCAACTGGCTAATACAAAGCTACCAATTATGGTGTTATAAATTTGTTTTTATGATGAACATATAATTTGGGGGCCATTCGTCCATAGTGTTCCTACTACAGAACATTTTCTAAACAGGGCCCTGTCCTTAAACCGTGATTATTCAAAGTATTTGTTATGATCATCCCTCACAACATTTCATTTGTCACATACATTATATTTGGTTGTTATTTTTAATGTTTCCACAAGAGGTTATGGAAAATGTTATGATGTACTACTGACTTCTCTGACACGATTTTTTTGAGCAAAATGAGTCAGGGTTTCTACAGCCAGCAGAGGTTCACTCTTCATAAAGCTCATCCATTCTTTGGAACTCAAGACTTCATTGTAATTCTTCAAAATAAAGTCTCGAGCCACACTAGTGAGCCTTTCGTCTTGGTGTTTGTCAGCAAGGGACAAAATGTCGCACACGTTCGAAATGGAAACACTCGTACACAGCACAGAAACGCATTCCCTCTTGAGGGAGGGGACCTGGTACTTGTCGGCCGCGTAGTAGAGCTTGAGGGCGCTCTCCCCCTGCAAATCCTCCACTGCCCCGGTGTAGAGATACGTCAAGAAGAGGGCGAGCGTTGGGGTGTCCAAGTCCTCAATGTCCATGCAGCCGGATGCTGCCTCTTGCATGTCGGTAGAGAACATGGTCTTGAACACCGGGGACCGGGCGCTTAGGATGTTCTTGTGGATTGGGAACGAAACAGTACCACACTTGAGTTGAAAGTCCGAAAAGTCCTGGTCCTGGTAGAGGCACATCAGTTCTTTGGAAAGATCTCTCAGTCCGTTTTCAAGTTGGTTTGATACGACATCAGTGAGGATTTTGGAATGGCATTCTTTTCTAACATCTGTACCTTGCGGTCTAAATCTATTGGAGGGCCTTAACGAAACTGCTGGAGTGTGAATAGAATCTTTAGGGGAAAAAAAACCTGAATGCTTTAACTTGTTACTGGATATAATTTTGATGCATAAAACCACAGAAAACCCTTCCTTAGCAACTTCTTCTAATGTTAGGGAATTCGAAAATATCCATTTACTGTAATCACGAATTACAAGCTCATTCTTTTCAGTCCTCACTACATCTTCATTGCTGAGAACGGTCATGCGAGTGAGGACTGAAATATTTTTATCTAAAGACTGTAATGGCTGTACTGGCTGTAATGCTAGTTCTATTTTTGAACACCCAAGTTTGGAGAAACTTAAAAACATTTCTTTCTTTTCTTCATAATTTATCCAGATATGTTTTCTACCGTCTTCTTTTAACTGGCGTAATATATATGAGTGTATTTTCAAAGAGGTACGGAAAACATCGATCTTCGTACGCATGTAATTTACTGAATTATAATCATCTCTCAGTTGCAATCGTAGTGTGAGTCTGTCCTTGTGAAGGGCTTCGTTCTCTTTAATTTTAGCGACCACGTCTTCGAATTTCGGTCCCGGAAGAAGTTCAGGAACATTCATCTCTTCTCCTGAACCCATCTGTTGCGTGCAGAGAAGGGATCCATCCGAACCGATGAAAAACACATCACCGAATAATGTTCTAGACCTGTTACGATAAATGAGCACAACCATTTGTCTATCGTGGCCACTGAGGCCTCTTGGAAAAAGAGCGACTGAAAAATATGGAAACTCACTTGTTTTTGGACTTTTAATCACTTTGTCGTGAATTTCCTCTTTCCAGCAGCTGAAGTTCTCGATACTCCACTCTACGACATAGAATTTTCCCTCCTCCTCCATTCTTGATTTATCGAACCACCAGCGTTAAAAACAATATTCCTTCAGCTGAGACGCACATGTGTTCAATTGAGTTTCGTTTGGGAAAATGACTTGGTGCAAATGTAGAGATTTATCTCTCTTCAGATAACAAACAACCACGCAATAGAGTCCAAAGGTGTGCGATAATTTCTTGCCGCAAAGAGTGTAAATATCTTATCACTTTCGTCTTAGTTTGATAAGTGAGAGCTATCTCAATCCATGGTCAAAGTATAATTCGAGGAAAAAAACTTTAAAATGTGACAGACGAGCAACTTTATCTCAAATTGTGGAATAAATTTAAACACTGAGGCGTCACGAAAGGTGCCAGCACAGAAATTTATGCCATTTTGCTTCATCATATCTGACAGGTGTACCAGAGCTTTTTCTTCTTTAGTTTATTTTAGTAAGGGTGTCCGTTATGTTCTTAACACCCATATTCACAGCCATCAGCTAAATAAAGAATAATAACTTATCGCTGACTCTGATTGGTGAAATCTTCTTTTACCAACAGCAAACAAACGAATTTATTTATTGGCACGAATAAACAAATTGAACATATAACCTGGAGGAAGTGATCGTGATCTTATACTGGTATGATACTAATCATAGTGAATAATATATATATTATGGGCAAAGTGATTAATCGGGCATTATTCATAATGCACGAAGTGGAGGCGGGCAAAGTGATAAATTTCATTCATAAATTCCACTGAATTTATCACATTGCCCGGCGGGCATTTAATAATGCCAGATTTATCGCATTGCCCGTAACATACGTTAAAAATAGAAGAAATAATGACAGAGTAATACATAGAAATGAAAGTTGATGGGTAGAAGAAACGAAGAGACATTTATGAAAAAAAAGTATACTAATCGTTGGAGAAACGGTGCGAATTGTCGGGGAGTTGGCAATTTAAAGTTTATTTAAAAAAGTAAAGTAATTTAAAGTAAATTTATACTTAGTTTGTTTATACTTATACTGTTTTGAATATTTAGTGATAAGCTGTTGTAAATCTCTGGGCGAAGACAAGGTTAATAGAATAAGATAAGGTTGGCTCTTCACATAGGAATGAAAATTCGTGTGACGTACTGCTCTCCAGCCGATTACGTAATTCGCGTGATACCCCAGCTTCTCCTTCGATTGGGTCAGATAGAATAGGGATTTTTTTGACAGGAGAGAGGGAAATTTAAACTTTGATCCAACAATTCAGTTTTGAAGCATTTAAGATATGAATCTAAAAGGGTTTTCGTTTTAGATTAAATTGATATTATAGCTTTATGTTGATGAATATCTATTGTTAATTTGAAGTAAGAAACCGAAGTAGATCGTCCCAAAGGCAAGGGGAATCCATAGATTGGTTTTAGGAACATATTAATTTCTTTTAGATTAAAAGCAATTTTGATTTGGGAGGGACAATATATTTCTAGCTCCCTTAATGGAAACTGAAAAGAGTTGAAATAAAATACTAAAAGCAATTTATAGACTTAATGATTATATTATTAAAGCTTGGCAATATTTTTTAATTATTATTATGTATAATTTTTTAATTTGAAGACTATTCACATTTTACACTAAAACAGGATCAATGTGACCTCACCTTGGAGATCTTATAAAATGATCATATCGTAACTTTGGAACACTGATCCAACTTCAAAACTAACCGTTTCAGTTCGAGTTTCGTTTGGCGATCGTATGTGGGAGTCGGCAAGTTGGTGAAGGTTTATACCCAATAAATTATCTCCTTCATGTTTGTCATGTTTAATCAAAATTGAATTCGAAATCAACAGATTATTTGATTTTTTCTTCATGTAATTATCACTTAGAATCTAAGTGATCATTTATTATCATCTGATTATGTGATTGTTTTAACACTGATCAATATGTCTTAGATAGATCAATGTTACTACAATCATAATCAGAATATAAGATACATTAGAATAATAAATTCAGTGAGATCAGATTAATTAGTACCTAATAAACTAACTTTGAATTTTAATAAATTAGTAATAAAAGCGATCAGTAGCGTAATCAATTTTATACAAAACATACAAAAGAAGAACAACCCAAAAAAAGCTCACAATTTGAGGATTTTTTAGTGATCTAAAAGTATCGGATTGTAACTAAATACTGCTTTAAAAAACGGTATTTTCTTTGTATTTAGAATTTTCTAAAATACAGATAGTGGGAATTTGTTTAACTTTTAAAATATTGTTACAAATCGATCACTATTTTTTTTTTTTTATTTCCAATGGCAGGGAATACATAAAGATAACAATTAACACAAAACACCAAAAGGTGAATTAAACAAAGAGACCGAGGTCATCTTCCCATAAGCTCTCTCGCACGCCAATATCTTGCGGTCTCGGACTTAAGAGTGTGGAGCATCTTGCAGCGATGAAGATGCCTTCTGTTCATTGGTTCCTTTGCGTCACATATTCTACAGTCAGGATGGTCATAAATGTGTAGTCGATACAAGTGTTCGCCCAGGCAGTCGTGACCTACCAGGAGACGAAAGAGGGCTACAGCATCTCGACGAGGCTTGTCTGGTATTGCCACAAGCTCCACCTCACTCCAATTCTTATTCTTTATACTTTCCTGAAGCCAAGAATAGGTTCTTAATTTCATTATGTTAAATCGATCACTATTGATTTAAGTAATGAACCTCCGTAATTATGCATAAGAATCAGTTTGAAATTTCATAGTTTGTATTTAATCCACTATTTGGTAAGCTATAAACTTGTTCTTCAAGTTGCTTATGAGAAGGAAAACAAGATACTCATAATTTAATTCAATGAAAAATTTTAATCAGTTTTAACCCATCAGAAGTTAAAAAATTGAATCCACCCATATAGATCACAAGTATTGATATTTAAATATATGATTTGTTGCTTAGGCAAGTTCACAGGTCTATATTTTCCCTTCCGCGTCTTATATTACTCCCTTCTACGTAAGAAAATCCCTATAAGAAGCTCCGCGATTTCCCTACGTAACCCTGATTGGTCACTCCTGTCAAAACTTCAACGCCTTCCAGCCGATTACGTCATCCTGGCTGAAAGTAATCGGAGAGCCAGATGAGCCCCCCCTGGGGCGAAGATATGAAGATGTTTTGCCCACGATTTCTTCAGTCTGATATGGACCTATTTAGATTTCATCAGTTCTTCTTGCTCTACTAAATATTTTTTTTACACATTATATGTCCGGATTTTCATTTATGAATAAACATGTTTCACAAAAATAAAAATGGTAAAATGTTTAAAGTTTGTGGACGATTCAATTGAAAACATCGAAACTAATCTCAACTTCTTGTTTCAGGTGCTCGGCACTTCATAAAGCCATCTCAAAAGCGACCTGAAAGTGGGGGAATAGGACAGCACTTCCACCAGGTAAGCTTTCGTTTCTACAGATTACCTCCAAAATACGTCGCAAAATAAAAACAACGCTTCCAAAATTCCTCCACTCTCTCCCATTGTCTTACCACCTTGCGCAACAACTGATTAAACTCCCTCCTTCTTCGAAGAAGGCCGTCAATTACCGACCCCCCCTCCTTCGTCCGTTACCAGGAGGCGCCAGAGAACCATAGATCTAGTTTTCTCTAGAGGGTGCATTAAATTTCCTCTTTCAATTGAAGCTGCATCATTTGTAGAGATCTGTAGAGCATATTCAATCACATGACTCGGACCTAACAACGGCCTTAGCAACAGAAGGTTGTTACAGTTTTTTGCCCTGCAGAGGTTAACAGTTACAGAACATGACTAGCCGTGGAATTCTTCTATTGGAGCATTTGCAATCACGTGATCCCATACCTAATAACCGCCTTAGCAACAGATAAACAACGGCTTTAGCAACAGTTGAAAGCCCTACAGATGGCACACAGTTAAGAGAAAATAACCGGTTGTGACGTCACCTGAAAACACTCTATAACACTATACTAGACAGCAACGTTAGTTGATTGGCCCTATGGGCCCTCCTAAACTTTTTTTACGGCCGGAGAAACCTGGGTTTTATATCTCCACGATCTCTTTGTTTGGTTTGGGGGTACTCCCGTCCTAGGAGGGGTTTTCTATTGTTCGGCAATTGACCACACGCCACACGAAGAAACCGGGACCATAACTTTAGGTTTCTCCGGCCGTAATAAGAGTTTAGGAGGGCCCTATGACGTCACTAACAAACAAAATAGTTTCCATCGCGGTGTTTGCATTTGGAGTGAAATAAAGAACGTCAATTTAAAAATATGATTATTTTGTTAAACCCGTGTATATATAGTGTCTTTTATCACGATTTGCGTACCGAAGCTAGCTCCTCCTAGAAACCCAACAGGCTTTGTGTTTACCCATTTTCTCCTTCCTCGTAGTGACGTACTGGGTTCAGAAAACGTTGGCTGTCGAGTACAGTCAATAGACTATTTTGGTGCCTGGGTATAATGAGAGAATTTGAAGCCAAAAATATTGAAATGCTATACATAAAAAGGCAGCTAAAAACTGGCAACAATAGTTGCCAGAGCTTTCCTTTCCACGTGATTTCTCTGTTCACTGAACTTTTTCTGTATGTTACGATCTTTTGGCAATTTTAGGGAACTTATCCATCGTAGATATTCTATTTATTTAACTACTTATTGTCTCTCTATAGACTGGTGTCTCATTTTTTGTCAAATTCCGAAATTTAAGTTGGCATGTCCCTAAATACTTCCGCAGAAAAAGTCGTAAAGCATACCGTAAAAGTTCAGTCAACAGAGAAATCCCGTGGAAAAGAAAGCTCTGGCAACTCTTGCTGACGGAGCTTTTCTGTTACTTGACGATTATATTTGGCACTGGTTATTTCCACGAAAGTAACAACTAAACTCTTCTCTAATCTCGCTATTTCTGAAAAATTAAAAAGTTAAATTAAAGCAAAATACTCAAAAGTAACATCCTGGAATCCCATTAGGTTACTAGACGCACACTCTACCACTAGGCCATCGGTGCTGATGCCAGAAGTGATAACATTATTTTAATGTCTTAAAACACGTAATAAACAAGCTCCTATTATTGCGCATGCTTCAACTGTCGTAGCATTAACCACTTCGTTATATTTTGCAGTGTCTCAGTGTTCCCATTTTGGCACTGTCTATTTGACCGGAAAATATACAACTGAACTCTACTCTTTTTTACCCGTTAACTGGCCTGCAACGGTTCTGATTGGAGCATCGGGACTGCTACGTAACCGCGAGACCTACGGCGCATGCGTCAACTGCCGGTTTTGCCGTCCAAATAGACACTTCCTTCCATTTTACGTTTTATCTTGTTAACCGCGTAAGGGTTGCAGCCATCGCTCCCTCTCTATCACAAACCACTCCCTACTCTTAAAGAACAACGCTTTCATTAAAAATCCTTCTCTCTCTCTCTCTCTCTCAACCTCGTCGTATTCGCCCCTGGTATATTTATTTACCCATAATTCCCGGCGCACAAAAGGATTGTTTCTGGGGGTAGCTCGTTAATAATTCCAGCGCGCTTCCGTTGATAATTATTTTTCGCGCTGGCAACCGGAAGTGGCCGATGTTGGGGAGGAGAGGAGAAAGTCGTTTGCTAGGGGAGGGATCTCCCTATATATCCTTTTGGGCTCTTGTTCTTTTGTTTTGCCACCGAAATTCTGTTTGAGAGCATGATGGTGCGTAATTGGAAGAATGCTCGATTGAATCGATTCACAATGAGATCGAATGCTGAGACAGATCGAGATAAAAGTGATTGGATTTGGTAGTTATGGGGGGTTGAGATCCTTGAGCAAGAATCTCATAAACTCGCATATCTTACCCCTTTATCTGTCTCCCAGGTGATCTGTACTTATTTCCTCCCTGCAATTCTTTCTTCCTTCCTCATTTTTTTAATTTGTGCAAGTTGCTGTATCTTATTTTAACAACCATTGCACATTTTAATCACTATGCATTATCAAAATCAAAACGGTTGAAATATATAGTTAGTGTGTAGCAAATGGTTAGCACAGCGGTTCTCAAACTGTGGGCGCTCCCCCTCCCGAAATTTAGACTATGTGTATAAAAACGAGTTAAAACCCTGTTTGTAAGGGTCAAGTTTACTGTTTAATACTTAATGTCGTTGTTGTTGTCTTATGCCACTTGGAATATCCTAGCTCCATCCACAAAGCGTACAGGATTTATTTGCAAAGGGGTGCAGCTCCTGAGAAACTTAATGTTAAATACTAAAACTTTATACTTGGTTGGTGGCTTGTCCATGGTGGATTCAGATAGATTCATGGGCTTTTGATACATCCCTTCAAAATAAAATTCTGCCCAGGCCTAGTGGCCCATCAGGCAGTGCCCATCTCCGTTTCATTAGCCTTCGGGCCTAGGATGCTAATTACTTAGCTTGTGTCCAGGCCGAGTGGCTAGCCCGACGCTGGACCCCCAGTTGATTCCCCGAGCGGGCTTGGTGCTCATTTTATCGACCCCGGAAGGATGAAGGGCTGAGTTGACCAATGACCAGCTTACCCAAGCAGAAGCCGCAAGGCATCGAACCTGAGTCGGTAGTGCTTGTAGCCAAGCACGCTGACCGACCACTACACCACCGCGGCTACTAATACAGCCCTTGCCAGGTCTATAATCTTTTCAGAGTAGAATTCCCCATTTTTTGGGTCCAAGGGGGGCACTTTCCAGAGTGCCACCCCCCAAAAAAATCCTTGCCCCCCCCTCTAACCAAAAACTGAAATGACGCCCCTCTTTAAACTCAATTTGGTAATGAACTAATACCCCAAAAAATCTTGCCTACACTCGATTCCACCATTATTCCAAAACCACCCAAACGTCAATTCCGCCCAAAAGCTCTGCAATTCGTTCGTACCAACACACACAACGCGTTCTACATATTCTCCGTGGTGGTGGAAACGTCAGAACCGAGAACCCCTGGGGACCCACCTTCCGAAAAACCCACACGAGTGACGTCAGTCAGGGAGTAAGGCAGGTAGCGATTTACCTTTCAGGGAGACAAAGGGGGGAGGGCCCTGACGTTCACGCCATGCCAGGAAATTCTTCCCGGTTTGCACCCCCCCTCGTCGAGATATTTGAGGATGGAGTGAGCGTTGGATGGGTACCAAGCGTTGATAATGTAGGTAGTGGCAAGTGAGGTCAGCAACATGGGAACAGTAACGTTTGATGCTCCAACCCCTGTTTTTTTTTATAATTTAAGTCACGTGTCTCCAAAATATGATCCGCGGGCCAAAATTGGCCCACAAGCACCTCCAACGTGATGTGACATAGTACATGCATCTGCATATGACAGAATATACAACACTACATCTGATCCAGAAAGTTAATTAATAAATTTATTTTGATAAAACTCAACCGTTGGAACTTAAATATTTTTCGGAACAATAATTGGATCTTGGAACTGTATCTTTGCAAAAGTTTACCTGTAAGATTCTTATTAGTAGGTTCTTATTTTGAAATATTGTTATGATGAAATGATTGTTTTCCTCCTTCACTGTAAAAATAAAAACCCATAAGAGTTACGGTTTTAAACTGGCAGCTGAATTGTTTGTGGAAAACCGTAAAAATTACGAAGGAAATCCTTAAAAACAACTGTGTTTTACCTTGTAAAAGAGAAGACATAGATTAAAATGGTAAAAAGCCGTTGTTTTTACGGATTTACTTCGTAATTTTTACCAATAAACCAATGGTTTTCAATTGGTCTATATTTGCCATGAAGCAAGAAGTCGTCTATCCACGGACGTAGCTATAGCTTATATAAGGGGGGTGTTCAAGAAACTTCGGTCACAGTGGACACTGAAAGTTTAACTAAAACAGGGTTTTCCAACCGGGTCATTTTGTGCGGCCCGCGAAGCTGCCTGAAAACTCCCTAAAAGGTAGCTTTAGAAGACATTTTAGCATACTAAAATTTAAACATTTTTGGGGGAGGACCCCCGAACATCCCCTTTTACCTTAAGGAGCTGCCCACACCGAGCTCGCCACTCCAGAGCAATAAAATAAATCAATCTTGACCCCTTGGCCCTCGCAGCCTTCGCAATACAAGATAACGTTAATTGACCTCCTGGACAGTCGAGTAAACAAGACACTCTCAACCCCCTCTCTTCTATTGGGAAGGCTGAATGGGGAACCTGAGTCCGCCTGTCAAGATAACGATCTTTATTGGACAGTACGCACGACGAGCTCGGTGTGGGCAGCGCCTAAGGAGTAGCTTTGCTTTGGTCGGTCATTTTCTATGGAGAAAAATTAAAAGTTTGAGGTTTCGAAAGGGAGGTTGTATACCTTGAAATTCCCTCTGAGCGTAGCAAGGAGTTATGACTAGGGGGGTAGAACCTATAAGACCTCAGGACCAAGGGAGCCGTTACTAGACTGTTTCGAAGGGTTCTGGCCCCCCAAGTTTTCCCTTTCCTAGTAAAATGTAGAGCAAATGTGAATTTTTGTTAACTTAATCACAAATTTTTGTGGTTAATATTTTCCCTGAAGCAAAAAAGGGAGTCTGGGGTTCCTCCCCCAGAAAATTTTTTGAAATTGGACCCGAAAAAGTTGTATTTTCACTCATTTTTTTGATATTTGGGACAGGAACCTTTCTGTTTGGCTGACATAAAGTCTAGGCTAAGGGGGGTGTCTGGACCCCCTAAACCCCCCCTTATATACGTCCATGCGTCTATCTATGGAGGGTCTATTCGCAGTCTATTACCCTCCTCTCTCTAGATATGCGAGGGTTTTTTTTTTTGCTAATTTCCCCCCTTGAACCCCACTTGCGACCCTCTAAAAACCGATACCAATTCTTGTTCGTCTTGATGTACCCTACCCCCCTACCCCTAGAAGTTCGGAAATACCCTGTTGGTAGAGATGTTCTTCAATAGTGCCCTTCCCTTCACTGCAAAAAATAATTGTTCATAAACAGAAAAGTTCTGGCAGCAAAAGTTGCCAGAGCTTTCCTTTAGACGGAATTTCTCTGTTGACTGTACCTTTCAGTATGCTACGAATTTTTCAGCGAAAATATTTAGGGACATAAACCCACTAAAACCTCCGAAGTTGGAAAAAAATGAGACAATAGAGACATTTGGAAGTTTTAGTGGGTTTATGTCCCTAAATATTTTCGCTGAAAAATTCGTAGCATACAGAAAAGTATACAGTCAACAGAGAAATTCCGTCTAAAGGAAAGCTCTGGCAACTTTTGCTGCCAGAACTTTTCTGTTTATGAACAATTATTTTTTGCAGTGTTGGAGCCTCTAGCTGGATCCTAATGACTTCATAACAAATAAAAAGCAACGGAAAAATATCTACGTTGGGTCTAATCGCAGTCTATTCCCTCCTCGCTCCACGCGTTTCACGCCACCAGGGGGCGGGTCCGGAGATGTCAGGACTCTGGCGTCACGCAAGTCACGAGAGGCGGCTCGTGACGAGGTGTAAATGAGGTTTTTTCTCTCTCCTTCCGAAGGGCGATGTTAAAATATTGCTTTCGTTCTGTGGCAGGGGGGGGGCGTTGAACCATCGAAATGACGTGCCTTTGACACAATGTTGTCTAACCAAAAAGGAAATGTTGAAAAGGGACTTTTTAACCTCGATAAGTTCAATTTGGATTATTGTTTCTTCGCTGTTTTTTGGCAGTGTAGTATGCAAATATTGTTTTAGAGTGATTGCTGTTTTTTTTTCAGTTCTTTTCATCTTTGTGAAATGTTTTGAACAGGGACTCTGTCGTTAAATGAAATGGTAAACTAATAATAAACTACGAATAAATGGAAGACTAATACAGCATACAGAGCCTGATTTCTGGGAGGGCATTCGGGGCACTTGCCCAGGGCCCCCAAAATGCTTTAAAAGCTAAGAAAATTTGAAATAAGTGTAAAATAAACTTACTAAGCTTATAAAGCTTTTGAACAAACAATTTTTACGCAATGTTTACATTTGGTTTGAAGATGATTGATTTTGTAATTTTAAGTCAAATAAGTTTGAGTTTTATTTTAAGATACGTCGGGGGCCCCAAATGAGTCTTTTGCCTGGGCCCCCAAACTTCTAAGTCGGGCCCTGAATACATAGTAGAAATAATAATAATAATAATAATTTTATTTATCTTTTTTTTATCTTTTTTTATAAATACTACGAATTATACTACTACTTCGTAATATTATACTACTATAATTTGACATATGTAACATGGGTTCAGGATAAGTGCGCATAATCATGGATTTTTATGTACTGTCTTAGGTTTGAAAATTGGTAGAAGGTTAGACTTGGTTAAGGTCTAGGTTTCCTTGTCACCAGTAAGAAAACTACCAGACCCCCCCCCTTGATCTATTTTTGTACAAAATCTTTAGTAATGCTTAGATTTCTGAAATTCATTGTTCTCCAAGCAAACTTAACCTTATCTTTAAAACTTTCCTTGTAAAAAAATGCTTCCTAAAATTTTTTCCTAGTTCAGTTTTTTTTTCTTTTTTTTTGTGAAATTTATTTATGGTTGAATTTAGAAATTCTTTATGCAAGAAACAAGAGATTTTCGAAAACGCGGAGTTTTTGTGACATCTTATGTAAGCATCACTCATACTCCTCCTTGTCAGGAAAATTAAGCATATAGCACACCCCCTCCGCAGGTGCTTACGTAATATTTGAACGGCCCCTTATCAATGAGAAAAGAAAATTAAACAGGTGTCCTTCGTAAGCTTTGGTGAAAACTGTGTTTTTATGTACTCTAATCCACCATGGTAATACCAGTGCTCTAGCTTCTTTGTAGAGAAAAAAAATAAAGGCAAAATGGAATCTAACTAGTCCCACTCTTTCCTATTCATCACCCAAAACGGTTTGTTACCAAATTAATTAATTAATAAGCAAATCTCACCATAACGAGTTCAACACAACAGTGAAAACAACTTCACACAAAATAACACTTAGTACTTCACATATTCACATAAACAAAAAAAAAATCCATCAATCTCAATCAAACCGTTCCATTTCCATAACAAACCACCGGAACCACCCCATCAGAAGAAAACCACACACAGACAACAACAACTCAACCCGACCGCAGCTGATAGTCACGTGACCCCGCGGTGACGTCACCACCCCGTAATTTTCGCCGCACGGTAATAATAAGGGCCCGGTGGAGAGTCTCCCGTATACTTAACTCCTTCCTTCGGGTGGTTCCTCCCTTATAATTCGGGTAATGATAAAGCACGGTCGCGGAATAAATAGAATTGTTTCAGTAGGGAGCGTGGAGGGATTGTTTATTGACGGCGCTTCGAGCATCTGTATGTTCCCCCTTTGTAGAGACAGTGGCCATCATCTTATATTAGGGTTATAAAATTCTAGGGCAGGAGTTATACAGCTAAATACCCCCTGAAATTTCAATGGTATGATATGAACAATTTTGTTAAAAGAGGCAGTTCAAACCGGGTGTCAACCAAAAGGGTCTAAAATGTGTTAATTGTTCCTACTTTTAGGAGAAGTCTACTTTTTTTTTTCTAAAGGACTTCTAGAACTTACTGAAATTCCAAATCTAATCCTGCTTTTAAATGTTCTTAAAAGGTATACATTCATTGCAGGATCGTTGTTAGAGGTGGATTGGGGGATATACACCCATTAAACTCAGAAAGTTTTCTAATTTTTTTTCTTAGAAAGACTAAATCTACCACATATCCCCCTTCAAAATACCTATTTATTGCCCTCCGAAAAAAAATTTCTGGCCAATGTACTATACATGTGAGGGGGTTATATATTCTTGGATTAGGCTGAGCGCGCACGAGTGACTAAAGTCACGGAGACCAGTATCACTAGTATCAAAAATATCACTAGAAAACAATGGATCTCTATGAAGAAATTCTTGGCAATCAGCCAAGAGTCACGTCGCCTAGTGCGCGCACTCTAACTTGTTTCAATAGCCAAGGCAACAATATTGTCTTTGTCACCGTGACTAAAGTCGCTCGTGCGCGCTCAGCCTTAAAGTCTCTTCTGTAGCAAAAGCCTAGAAACATCCCTGTCTTTCTACTCACAGACCAAGTGTATGTGTTATCCTGCAGTCGTGAATCTCCGTTGGTTTTTGAGGTTCTTATGCATGCCTCTTATCATTCAAAACCATACTAAAAAAACTATACCACCCATACGCAACCTTCAAGCCGTGTCGATCTAAACAACTACGACAACTATTTTCTTCCCTAAATATTAGTTGAAAGAATCGCAAAAATGTTTCAAATTAAATTAGGAAGGGGTTTTTTGACAGATTTTGAAGCACTTTCACCAGAAAATCTTTTTGAAATACAGTTATTGGAAAATTCGTCTTCCAGAACCGGGGTTTTAAAAATAATCACAAATGAAAACCAATTTAGAAGAATATCTTTTAAAATGAATAATTCTTCTTCCTGTTCCTGATCTTTTTCCAAAACAGAACAATTTTTCTCCTCCAATGTAAAGCACCTCTTATTCCCACTCACCATGCCATGCCAGGTCACCAACCAATGCACCCTCTATCACACACTCCCTCTACTCTACGTGGAGATGAGTTGATTATTGTAAAACGCCGCTTTTTCCATCCATCGGATATATTTTGGGGGCACCAATTCATTGATGCGTCGCTTTATTTAATAGATATAAATTGGCAACGACGCGAGGAGGCGCGAAAAGCATTAGATAAAGGGCGTTATTGAGGTTTGCGGCCCTTTTCGGAGACGCATGCTTTGCACGTAGTGGGTGTTGATTGCGTTATTTTTGTGGTGTTGTTGACTGTGACCGTCGCTTTGGAGGAGATGTTTGGGTTAATTGGTTTTGTGGTGTTGTTAGTAATGCATTGCTTTTTAAATGGGGAAATTTGTGGAGTTTTATTTTGGAGATTTTATGTTGGAAATGAGTTCGTAACTCTTTTTTAAGAACGCCTTGATATTGCCTGATGTTTTGACGATACTCGATCTACAGTTAAGGGTCAAATGCAGATTCAGAAAAACAGTTATTTGACGCGGTTACCAAATAAAAGTTCTGTATTTGGCTAAACCACACACACATAGGTTCTCAAAGTTTTTGGTACCACCGCCCCTTTTCAAGAAGAAAATTTCCCAACGTCCCTTTACATATTTATGCCCCCTAATTTATTTATTTACATATTGTTATACCACGGCTTACTAGATACTTATACAGGCTAGCCGAGTACGGAAAATCATTGCAAATCCAGATGGCATTATTGGACAAACTGGCAAAGCATATTCACAGTGTTGAAGGCGGTGGGTGATATAGGTAGGTCTTGTAGCGCTCCAAGCGGGAAAAGTTGTCAAATGGTTTTCATTGTTTAAAACTCGGCTAGCTTGTATAAGTATCTAGTAAGCCGTGGTTATACAGATATAAAAATCCATTTACATGACAAGAAAGAATTAAAAAAAACACCAAAAGGCAAAGTGAATACTAATAATACACACACAAAGTAAAAAAAAACAAATACAGATCATAAAAAAAAGTATCAAAGCATCACCTGAATTTTTTTTAAAAGAGTAAAAAAAAATATCATAATTATTAGGAATATTATTAACTGTTTTGATGAATTGTACAAACGTTTGGGACTGTAGGTATTGATAGTGGTATAGGTAGGAGGCAATTCGCTTATATTTCATAGAATGTCATACCAATGTGTAGTTACAAAAATACTTCGTAATTTATAACAAATAAAGTAAAATTTTGAAAAGCTAGTATATGGACATGGACACTATTCAAAAGTTAAGTTTTTAAAGTTAACATTCACTGGATAAAAAAAGGTAAAAACCTTTTTTAAACCTTTTTTAAACCTTTTTAAACTTTTTTAAGAAACCTTTTTTAGTTTTAAAACAAATTTTGTTTTGACTTAGTTTACAACACAAATCATAAGAGAAGTAAAACAAATTAACTGAAATTCCAAACTAAATAAAAAAATGCAATGGATAGACATCGATTTCGTCAAATTCAAGGGGCAATATCTGCCTGTAGGGGCAGTTATTTTTTCCCTCATTACACTGAATGGCAATGTTTGCAGATTTCTTTGAGCACAACAATTATTCAATTTGCAATTTTTTGGACTTATTCCCTTTCTCAAACTGACTATTCAATTAGCTTATATCCCACACAGATACAACTTAAGAATTAGAGCTAACTATCCGATTAGAATGTATACGAAGCCAGAATAAACAGCATGTCAAAGCAAGCGTGACACCAACAAACATTTGACCTGGGTGTTGATAGGTTCGGGGATTGACAGTGATTACGAAGGCGTGCTGAGGAGTTGCCTCTTGGAACACAGCCCGAATTAATTCGCACGTGCGATGGAAAAGGTCATCCTCGCTGAAGGAAGGAGTTGGGTTGAGTTGTAGGGCATTTTGGAGAATTAATGTGCCGCTTTGTTTTTAGTTGGAGCTATTATAAATTTAACGTTTAAAATTTTTTGATTTTAAGGATTTAGTTCTAGTGTTAATTATTTGGTAAGATGGAATTAATATATAATGGATGAAACCAACTTTTTGAAAGGAACAGTGAAGAAGGACACGCATACGTGTGCCTGTGTGATTTAGTTTGGTTTTTATTTAGATTTTGAACAGAGTTTTCTTAACCTTGGTTAGCAAGCATTGACACGCTATTTACGTAATCAAAAAAGACTTTCCCATTAGGATATCTTTCTAGTGCAAGTATTTGGGAAAAAAGTTTGAAAATAGTAAAACATTATTAGCAGATTAATTTTAGTTGTTATCACTTCTCTTTTGCAACACTTGGATCCTGTAAAACTACTTTTACCTTTAGGTGAGGCACTATGCAGCAAAACCAACTTTACTACGCCATGCTTTGGGATAATTTTTTTTTCTAATGGTTGAATTATCCTATTATTAACCTGGTTATTTCCTTTTCATCGCTACTAGCTGGAAGTCAGTTTATTTTTTCTAAATGCAGCATTTAAACATTTTTAGTTGACTAAGAAAAAAATATACCTACTTGAAAGCGAGAAAATAATTATTAAATTCCTTGAAGCGGCTTTTATCACTGCGGCTGGACAACAACATCATTACAAACACTAGCGACTGGATCTTTTTCTGGAAGTTGATCACTGAAAACTTCATACTCTTTTCCGAAGGTTGGTTGTGTAGAATTCTACACAGTTTTTAAGGAAATATCGTCCTAATAAATTAGTAGGGAAATTCTAAATTTACTACTATACTATAAAAATGTTTTATTAACCTAGTTGGTATAGAGCATTTTCAATCACATGACTCGGACCTAACAACGGCCTTAGCAACAGAAGATGTTACAGTTTTTTGCCCTACAGAGGTTAACAGTTACAGAAAATGACTAGCTGTGGAATTCTTTTATTGGAGCATTTGCAATCACGTGATCCCATACCTAAAATCCGCCTTAGCAACAGATAAACAACGGCCTTAGCAACAGTTAAAAGCCCTACAGAAGGTACACAGTTAAAAGAAAATAACCGGTTGTGAAACCGGACAAACAACACTAGCGACTGGATCTTTTTCTGGAAGTTGATCACTAAAAACTTTATACTCTTTCCCGAAGGTTGGTCGGTTAAGAAAACATCGTCCTAATGAATTAGTAGGTAAATTCTAAATTTACTACTATACTATGAAATTATTTTATTAAACTAGTTGATATTTTATACTTCTAATTTGTAATTTTAATTTATTTTTAATGTTGCCATCGTCTAATTCCATAAATTCAACGGACAACAACATTTTTACCAACACCACCATCCTTTTCTGGAAGTTGATCACTAAAAACTTCATACTCTTTTCCGAAGGTTGGTTCGGTACAATTCGACACAGTTTTTAAGGAAACATCGTCTCTCTCTGCCAGAGCAAAAAGAGCAACAAAAAGAGAAAAAAAAAATGCTTCGAAATCGGAGGTTGTTCGCTCGAGTGCGTGGGGGCCCGGGGGGTCACGGGTTCAAGCGGTGGCCGCCCAGGGCGGGGAAAGGGTTAGCGGAGGAAATTGAGGGAAATTGCAGCTGCCCATTAGAGGTAGGTGTGAGGAAATTAAACGGCTGGAATTTCCGGAATTTCCGACGTTCATTATCGTTTTTTGTTGTTGTTTGGTGAATTATCTTGGATGATGTGGTAAATTTGAGGTTTATGAGGATATCTTCTAGTTATAGAGTAATGAAATCATCACTGAGGATGGTTTCATACTTTGAACATTATAAACTGGAGCTTTTTCATAGAAATGGGATGGATAATTGGGATATTCTCCATGTTTATAAAATCTCTCGTTCTACATTATATATATTTCAACGTTTGCTAAATCAGGGGTGCAGAAAATGTTCCAGGGCCCAATATTTCCCCAGAACACTATTAACTTTGTCCAAAATTTCCCCAAAAAATGTCCCCATATTTTCATTTCAGTTTATGTTACTACTGAAGTACAATGAGTTTTTATTATAAAACAGGGTTGTTACGTTTAAAACAAAGCAAAAAAAACATTGTTTAAAACACATGTACTTTTTTAGTAATTTTTTCTATGAACAGATGGCATTAGTATTATAAAACTTAGTATTTACTTTCAACTGATTTTGATTTTTATTTGATTGACTTTATTTGATTTTTTTCTAGAAAGTTATTTAATAAAAAATACAAATAAACTTGTTTGAAAATCATATTTTTTTATAATTGACCTGTTCTTAATGTTTTATTTTAATATTTTAATCAATGCTGCTAATGTCGTCAAAATATGCCATGAACTGAAAAGAATATGCATATAATAACTTATAAATGTTCAGATCGTATCTTAAACCTTTTAGCAAAATATATTGACATTTCTAATGTTAAAGCTGAAGTTGTTGACATAGTAACATATTTCCAAAACAATCATTTTACTTCGGCCAAGCCCCAAGAAACAGATGCTAAAAAAGCTCAAGATGCAATCTGATGTCAGGGGTAGCTTTGTTAACCCATTTTCAATTTTAAAAACTTAATTTAATTTTTTTTAAATCAAGGGTTTTTTTTAGAATTTCTGTGTCGAGGGTAAAAAAAACAAATAAAACGTTTTAAACAAAAAAAAAACACGTTTAAAACAAAAAAAAAAACACGTTTTTTGTTTTTTTTAGAAAAAAACATGTTTTTTCCAACCCTGTTATAAAACATAGTTTTCTTAATTATTGAACTTCTGAAAAGTTCAATAATTACCAAATAATCCATAAGTTTTAATTTTTATGGACTTAATGGATTAATTATAAACTCCCAATTTTGAGCTACAGTAAAACTCTCCTGTCTTTAACTTAACTTTTTAAGTCAGAAATATTGATGTGATTAAACAAGAACGCAATTTTTAGTGAGAATCACCGATCCTATTACAAATACGTTGTTTTTCCTGCCTAATAATCAAAACACAAGGAAAAGCCAACTTTCAAGTATTTACCAAGGAATCTTGGTTTTTTGGCATAGTTCCGTAGTTTTCCGCTGTACATCCGTAATTCCGTAGTTTTCACCCAATTTCCGTAGAATTTGGAGGGTATGATATTGTCACCAGCCAAAAATATTTGTTTCTAATAACAATTTGGATTTGTAAAGTTTTTTTTTTCTTTATAAACTTGGGCAAAAATTTCCCCAGAACTGCCTGAATTTCCCCCGAACCATGTTCGGGCGTTCGGACATATTCTGCACCCCTGTGCTAAATTACGAACTTTAAAAATAGATATAATAAACTACGGTTGTGTACACATTTCTGAAAAACCAAAATTGTGGGATAATTTTTTTAGATATTGAGATTAGATATTGCGGTTGAGTAGGTTTTCAAGGTTTCTGGATCTGTTTAGGTAAAATTTTAGCTCTTTATTTTTTTTTATCTATTATTATGTCACATTCAGCTCCCCTTTTTAAAAAATAATTTTTATTAGAGTTTATTGTTTTTACCTTATTTGAAAATATTAAAAATATTGTTTCTAATTTAAGTATTTCTTTTTAAAAAGTTTTAGTTGGTTGGTTTATTTAAATAAAGGGTTCATTTACGTTCGAAATGTGTTAAATTTAAGGCCATTATATTTAAAAACAAACTTTGGTTATTAGTTTTTATAAAGAGGGTTTTTTTACCTTTCGCTATTTAAGTACTTTATGTTTATCTAATTTTATTAACCTTCAATATCAAATCTTATTTTGTACTGCTAGGTGATTTTTTTTAGCTTCCATATCCTCCTTCATTATTTTTTGTCTTTCTTGGCATCATGTAATAATTTCAAAATGAGAAGTTTTCATATTTATTTCAATTAGAGATGTAGTAGAGTTATGCCTAAAAAAAGTATTATCGTGATTCAAACATTTCACAATAAGTATAACCCAAAACAATTACCAAATAACCGAAATATTAGTTGATTTAACAGCCTTCAACTACAACAACTCACCGTATTCCGAACCTTCAAACCTCCGATACCTTCCCACACCCCCCCCTCCTTCCCCCCTCAGTAAATTATTGAGAGGGAAGCCACAACGGGCAATCGTCTCATTAATTTAGATAGCGCGCGCGCTCTCGCTCTAGCCCCCATTATTATTGTGCCCGCCATAATTACGATAAAGTCAATTTAATGGCGGCCTTACGACGCAATAAAAAGCAATTATGGCCGCTAAATATGGCGATCGAGGAAGCCATAACATCGGAATTATGGCGCCATTATTGAAAGGCCGGGATTAGACATAACTTCCCGCCCTCCGCGGAATTTATGATAATGCTCCGCTGTTATCGGAAGGTTTTATACGTATTGGATTATTATTATTATTATTATTAATATTGTTATTAATATCGTTATCTCGTTTTTTTTGTGCGTGGGGAATAGTTAAAAAGCGATGCATCGGGCGGCTTTTAATTGCGTTTTTGATTGTTGTTTGTTGTTTATGAGGGTTGTTAATGTGTTTTATATGCGCTGGGTTTTTAATTGTTGGTGTCGGTGAGGATGTTTTTGGTTTATGGGGTGTTTAAATTCGATGGATTAGAGACGGGAGATAACTCTATCGGTTGTGTGAAAATGGAGGATTTGGGTTTTTAAACGTTCTTGCCGGCTGTAGAGGTGAAACTTTTACAACATCCTACCTAGAACAATTGCACAATTTTAATTGCGTTGAGGGCCAAAATTGACTGTCTTAACTTTTCGCGGGCCAAAAAAGAGATGTAAGTATATCTTGTATTGCTTATTCATTACATTTAGAGAAATTAAAAATAACTGAATAATTGGGGAAAGGGATTGCGTATAATAAAAGTGTTCAAAACATGCTATTATACTTCGAGTTTGTAGGAAAATTTTATTTAATTATTTAATTAGTATATTAAATTTTATTGAAATTTCTATACATCTGTCAATTATTGTTTTTTAAGTAAGATAGGGCCGTTCAAATATTAGATAAGCAAGTTTTTCGTCATGAGCCCCCTCCCCCTTGTCAGCAAACATAAGCAAACCACAGCCCCCCTCTCAATTAGTAAGAAAACTGACTGACCCCCCCCCCTTTTGTTCTTTTTTTTTGTACAAAATATTTAGTAATGCTAAGATCTCTGAAATTCATTGTTCTCCATGAACATGAACACTTAACCTACCATTAAAACTTTCCGTGTGTGAAAATGCTTAATTTTTCTTCTAGTTCAGTTTATTTTGTGATATTTATTTTTGGTTGAACTTTAAAATGATTTATGCAAGAAACAAGAGATTTTTGAAAATGCAGTGTTTGTAACATCTTCCGTAAGCATCACTCCTACTCCCCCCTTGTCAGGAAAAATAAGCAAATAGCAAACCCCCTCCCTCCGAAGGTGCTTACGTAATATTCGAACGGCCCCTAATTGGAATAAGTGCATCCTAAGAATTCTCACTCTTTTCTAAATCAGATGAGTTTTTTTATCTCATCAGTATCAAAACATTAAAGTAGAGACAGACTGATGATATAGGTCAATAACGCTAATCCTCTTATCAGTATCAAAACAACAAGTTATCTTATTGAAAAGAAACGAATAAGAGAACATCCCAAAAATAAATACTCCTCTTTAAATATCATTTTTTTTTATCCTACCACTATTAAAACATTATTATCTTTGTATGGAGAGATGGACTTAAATAGAAGTCAATAACGCAAACCTTGAAAACACTCCAATGCCAACTGAATTTTTTTTTTATCATATCAGTATCAAAACACTAAGGTTATCTCTTTGAAGTGTAGACAAACTTACAATAGGTCAAAAACGCAACCCTTGAAAACACTATCTCTCAATGCTACTAAATTTTTTTTCATATCAGTATGAAAACACTTGGTTATCTTTTTGAAGTGTAGACAAACTTACAATAGGTCAATAACGCTATCCTTGAACTTGAAAACATAATCTCTCTCAATGTCAACTGATACACCATTGTATTGAAATCGAAACTTAGTTAAGAGAACCATGACCGTCCGTTGACTTCTTATCACCGCATCCTCACTTTTTTTTTAGTATTTCATGACTTGCTTCTCTGTTGCGTATTTTATGTTACACTTCCCTGTTTTTATGTGGTAATCTTATCCTCTCTCTTATCTTTTTATTTATAAGTATTCATCACTTTCGTTTTTACTTCTTATATTTGCTTTATCTTAAGCTCTTCTTTATCTTTTTTACTCTTACTCTCTTATCCATTCCTTATTCGTTAGGCATCCCTTTACTTTTTTCCATACTTCCCATTCCAGCATTATTTGAACCTTTAAATATCTCTATCTTTTTCTAATTATTTCACATAATCATTCTCTTTATCTCTCTCTTACTCTCACTTTCCCACCCCCTTTTTTTATTGATGTATGAATTTAGTTGCAAAAAAACAATGATGTTAGTAAGCAAAGGTATAAATTACCCAAATTGTACATACTTCACGTTCATAGGCGTAACGAGGGGGGGGGTATTGGGGTTGTAACCCCCCCCTATTACATCGACGGTTTCTAAAACATGAAAATCTGAAAAATTTTCCCTTCACAAGGAAGGCGGTTCCCAAGGAACTGTTCTTTTAGGAACTAACCCAAAGGGCCTCAAAATTAATACTAAAATGAAGAAACTACTTTGTTAGTGACGTCATAGGGTCAAATAACGTTGCAATCTATAGTATAAATACAGACTTTTCTTCCCCTTCAATATCAAAATATCACATATCTCCCTCAACAAAAGATCATATCTATCCTATGCTACAAGAATCACTGCACATGACCTCAGTAATCAAATCCGGGCGCTTCCTGGGGATGATCCGAGTCCGTGACTGCCCCGCGTGGCACACCCGCACTGGCACGCTTCCTCGTGCGGTCAAGCGTGCCACCGCTGCCGGACGGAAGGGAGGGAGGAGGGAAAGTGACCATCCGGCCGGAGAGAGGACGGTGCTTGCGCAGGGAAGGTCACTCGAGTGGTTGCGGCAGGGAAGTCGACACTACATGAGTTGAGGGAAAGCAACTGTTAAGGGATGGTGTGTCTGAGTCTGTGGTAACAGTTAACGTGTATAAGAAATGTCTGAATTATTATTGTCTATTAAGGTCTTTATCAGTGTTATTCCTAGGATTTTTTTTGAGGAGTAAAAATACTCCTTGACTTTTTTAGGAGGAGTAGAGATAGAGTGTTTTAAGGTGACGTCACAACCGGTTATTTTCTTTTAACTGTTTACCTTCTGTAGGGCTTTTAACTGTTGCTAAGGCCGTTGTTTATCAGTTGCTAAGGCGGTTTTTAGATATGGGATCACGTGATTGCAAATGCTCCAATAGAAGAATTCCACGGCTAGTCATTTTCTGTAACTGTTAACCTCTGTAGGGCAAAAAACTAACTTTTCTGTTGCTAAGGCCGTTGTTAGGTCCGATTGAAAATGCTCTATACGGAAATAGCTAATAAAAATAGCTATCTAAAATATAGAGAGACAAATTTTCTATTAAAAACGCTTACTTAAATGGGCAAAATGAAATTGAAAAAAAAAAATGATGATGCTTTTTTTGGGTTTTAACAACTGTAGCATATGTTAATTTTAAATAGAAAATATTAAACAAAACATTATTCATTATACACGGTGCATTTTAAAGCTAAACCATAGTGAAAAATTCAAAGAGTGAAAATACTCCTGGCTAGTTTTTTAAAGAGTATTTCGATTTTCAAGAAGTGAAATACTCTCTCAGAAGTGTTAGAAATATATCTGGTCTTTGTAAACAGTGAACTGGTATCAAAATTGGTTTCTTGTCCCAATCGTGGTTATTATTCCTAAAATATCAATAGTTACTTTGTAAATGTATAATTTGAGAGTTGAAAACTTTGCGAAAAAGCTGCGAAACTTTTTACATGATTGTTCATTCTTTGCATTGCTTTTTTTAAGTCATCAATGTATGAATTCAGTTTTACACAACTTGATTCTAACTTCATTTTTTTTGTATATGTTATGGCCAAAGATACTTCGGGTATTATCAATATTGCCCGGATTTATCACATTGCCTTTACATAGTATATACTAATTTATATAAATTTATGTAGCATGTCATGGGTATAGTTTTTGTGTTACATTTTTTAAACTTACTAAGGACACCAGTTTCAGCGGTATCATAGAAATCCCTTAAATTCCAACTCAATATTGTCTGTGGTGGAATTTTTAATCATTATTAACCGTCCTAGATTGGCTGGTTGAATCTGATTTCTAATTATTTTTTTTATATCCTTTTCGTTTAATTAAGGCAAAGGAAACAGAAATATCTTGTTGAATAAATAGAATTTGAACTGACACAATTTTGTCTTCTGAACGGGTTCTAACTCCTACAAAAACTAGTAATTTAATCAAAAATTCACTCTTAATTATTCAATTTAAACAACAGTTCTTGAGTAACAGTTAAGTTTAAGTAATATTTCTTTTAAAATTATAAGTTCTTATGAACTATTTTTTTATTAAAGATATTGTTAACTAATTTCATTGTATTTTCAGTTGACTTCTCTTTGTCCCTCCCCACTTGAAACTGATCTCTACAATATCAATATAGGTAAGTTAAGTTGATTAATTTTTGTTTTATACTATCTCTTGATAGTTTCTTTGTATTGTGTTTATTGTTAGAAAATTGAAATATACAGGGTCTGATTTTTTTGGAATAATCAAAGGAGACCTTTGAATATATTTTTTGACCAAGTACTTAGATAGTACTTTTTTTAGGTAGGTCAAGACCTTACAGGGTGTGTGGAAAAATTTCCTCTTAAAAGGGAGGCGGTTGTCCCCAAAAGTTTGGGAACTCATGATCTACTTAAAGCAAGGGGTGTGGAGGTCACTCTCGTTCGTGACGCAGGTGGAAGACGCGTGTCAGGATGGATGACGAATGTCGTCTGTCGCGGTTCACACTCTGTCACTCAAGGGGTAGAAGACAGATGGACGACACTTCTGGGCGCGGTGCGGTCTTTCGCGACCTTGGACTGCTTAATTGGGGTATACTAGGGTCTTTTTTTTTCTCTGAGGTGCAATATTCTTCTTGGATCTTTTATTTTTTGTCGTTGTAAAGACAATGGAGTGATGCTGGATGGTTTTATTTTGAAGGTTTTGTATGGGTGTAGGGGACCTTGAAAATTTTTGTTGGATTCTGTGGAATCGTTTGACGAAATGCGGTTTTATGGTTTATAGTTTTGGTGCGATTACCGTCTGTAGTTTTGAATACGGTACTCGTTTATCCTATTTTTTATCATCATTTATCCTCCTCAACCCTTCTTCATCCTACTTCGTCTAAAGGTTCATTTTTTAAGGCTCATTCACTTGTGAATCTGTGCTAGTTTGCATAAAAAATCGTTGGAGCAAGGAGTGAAAAGACAATTTACACTGTTCACTTTGGATGGTTCCTCTAATATGAATATTAAATATGATAAGTCTAAATGAGCTTTATGGCTCTATTTAAGGGTCATTCAGACTTATCATTTTTTGTGTTCATTTTGAAGGAATTATCCAAAGTGAACAGTGTAAATAGTCTTTTCAGTCTCTACTCCCAACGATTTTCCATGCAAACGAGAGATTCACAGTAATCTTCATCAAAATGCTCATGCTTTTTTTGTGTTATCTTTTAACTTACCTCGACTACATTTAACTATGAAATGCAATGAGCTATGCTACAAGAAAACCCCTGTTATTTTCGCAGGGAAATCATATTACATTTAATACAGAATCTGTAGTTAGGCTACATATTCTCCATAAATAAAACAGGATTTTTTTTCGTTAAATCAACGGGTCATTTTCCAGAGTGTGTGGACGTTGTCCACATCCAAAAAAAAACCCATCCTCCATCCCCAGTAATCTCCCACAAAAATCGTCCAATTGAAAAAACCACTTCATCCCATTACAATTTCACCCAACATTTCCTCAAAAAAATCCATTCGGTCTCTTTTTATCCATACTAGACCCGCACAATCTGGTGATTACCCCCTGATTTGCCCCCATTGTTGGGGCAAAACCGCCCGAATTACCCCACGACAAAGATGCAAACACAGTGCGTTTTCAATGTCGCCGTCGTTGTGAATGAGTGCCCCTCCCTCGCTTCCCATTCATGCCGGCATTTCTTTATATTGTGAAAATCCCATTTGTCGACACGTCTTTGACTCTCTCTCTCATAATAAAGCTCTTCTTCTCTGTGGTGGATGGAGGGTATCGCTTTTTGAGTGGGGGAGTGATTCCTTTGTGGTTTAATGTACTGTTTTTGGGGGGTACTTGAGCTAAATATTAGCTTCTGATTCGGATTAAATGTATTATTTCTGTTTCGGAGTGGTTATTTCCACGTAAGTTGAAGCATGCGCAGTAGTAGGAGTTTGTTTATTTATTCTATTACGTGTTTTATAACGCTAAATTTATGTTATTGAACAATCCTGGCATCAGCACCGATGGTCTAGTGGTATATAGTGTGCGTTTATTAACCTAATGGTCCACGGTTCGATGATTCCTGGCTGCTACTTTTGAGTATTTTGCCTTTATTTAAGTTGCAATTTTTCAGAATTAGCGATATTAGTTAAATAACCAGTGCCTTTCTGTTTTAACTACATTGATGTATTATTTTGTGTTGAAGTACATCAGCTTTTACTAGAAAATTTCTCTTTATAATCGTTTTATTCCAGTTTTTTGTTTTGTTGCTGTTGTCTGTGTCTATTTCTAACCACAACAGTTCAGTTTTAGTATCAATGTCTGTATCTATTAAGCGGTTCGTGGTAGATAAACAGATTTGGAATAGTTTTTTTCATGGTTAAAAGACTAAAGAAATAATTAATAAATTATTTCAATAGAAATAAATAATACTCTTCATTAAATTCTCAACTATTATTCAATTTTCTATGTTTTTCTTATTCTCTATTATTATTTTCCTCTTATTCTAAGTTAAATATTCTCCTAAACCATGGTAAATTTATGTCTTTGGGGCTTTATAATAAATACGAATTTATCTTCACTTTTTCTGTTGGAGCATTCAGTGTTTAACTCTTAATTTATTAATATACAATCTTAAATTTAAAACTATCACTCTCATCAATATGTCACATCAATACCTTGATCAGATAAAACATGAGATTCTAAACAAAATAACCATTCTTTCACACCAGCCGTTAATAAATAAATTAATAACTTTAACAGAACTAACAATTAACTATGCAGTAAACCTAATATGATCAATTAAATATAATTTTTGATGAATTTTGTGTAAAAATTTTCCTTCCACATTTTTAACTTTGTCCTATTCTGTTTAACCGAACAAAATTAATCCACCATACACAACACTCATCAGTGTTCCATTCAAAACAAGATCACCCACAACGACCCCTCAATTCATTCCAAAATCACCCCCCCTACAAACGACAATGATGACACTACCCCATCCCCACTATAATATTGCCCAAAACCGCCAGTGATACCTCCAAGTATTGTTGCAGTACATAACGAACCCCTATCTCTTCATTGAAAAGCCTTTATATAAAAATCCCCTAAAAGAGGGCTATTAGTACTATAGTAGGATGATCGTGGATGGATGGATGAAAAGGATGATTGTTAACAGGTGGGTATGGCCATCTGTGGGTTTGATGGGGGATGATTGGGAAAGAGTTCTTTTGAAGTTTCCTTATTAGATGCTAATTGATGGATGTTTTGATTGGATTTGATGTTGGGGCATGTGGATGAGAAAATGTAATTTTTGTGAAAGGAGTAATTAGTTATTGCGTGTTGTATTTGTTTGACATTTTTGTCTATTTGTATCCGTAGAACAACACATGTACAATTTTTTTTATAATTATCTGGGATTTGTTGATCCTTATAGGTTCCCATGGAAGTAAGGATGAGTACTTAAAAGGCTTAGGGGGGCTTAGGGTTTCGTCACGTAGTCAAAAAATAAGGAAAAAAAGACTTGTTTTTGTAAATTAAGTTATGTTACAATGACTTTTACAAAGTTTTTTCTTCTTGATAACATATTTTCCACACTTGTATGCGCGTACTCTTGGCGTCACAAGGAAAGCGCTGTATTAATAAAGACAAATAAATTAAGCCAAATTGACTTTTTTTAACTTTCTGTTTGCTAAAAATGATTGAAATGACTACTACGTGAAAATTTGAGGGGGAGGGGGTCTTGGCATATACTACGGGGTGGTCACCAAGGGGGGGAGGGGGGTCAAAAATAGTAAAAAATAGGTCACGTAGTATGGGTACGTTCCCATATATAAAATAAGTATAAAGTCACTGCTAATTTTTTAAACTACCTGTACTATTCTACTAACTGCCCAACTTGATGCCACTTCATCATCGATTTCATTCAACCTCACCAACTCCTTACAACCGATTCGTTTTCTTATAACAAACCACCCACACCTCATCACAACCACCCAGTTGATTCCCTACCTTGTCACCCCACCAAACAAGATAGATATCGGCTAACGAACCAAACCAAAGCATATCCATCACAGCGAGAGGGACGGAAACACGAGAATGGATTAGCGGCCCACTCCTCTCGCGCGATGCGTGCATCCCAATGAAGGCCCTTTTATATGAACCCGTTTTCGCGGATGACGGCCCGCGTTTGCTTGATCCGCCATCAGAAAAATCCCTTTGGTTGGCAAAAAGTGGTGGCGCTGCGGTCGCCTTTGAACAACCAAACGCGGCCCGTGAAAACGGGAGCAAAAAAAGTTTTGCTCTCCGTCATCGGCAGCCGCGAAGATTAGAGAACATCAACAATAAACTACAAACATGGCGTAAGTTCAATTTTCGTTTCTCTTGGTTTAAAGTGTATTTCAATTGAAAATGATTGTAAAGTGATTTCTTATTTAAAACAAACAAAGTACTTGTTCTCGCGATTGATTTCAATCGTAATACTGGCGTTGTTTTCTGTATGTAATTTGCATTACAAGCAGTGCTGAAATTGGAGAAAAATATTTGGGGGGACTCACCCTCACCTTTTTACAGAGTAGATGATTGATGGAGGGTAAAATATGACTAATTTTTAGTAGTACCTACTTGAATTGATAATCAAATTATAGATTACATTTAATTGCATAGTTAGGGGAAAGTGGGGGCTAATGGGAAATTTTTTAAATGCTAGAATAAAAGCATAAATGCAGTTATTATAATTTTTATAACCTTAAAACTATGTAACATTTAAGTATTCATTACAAATATTGATGGAAAGAAAAAAAACATTATTCATCTTTATGTTAGTAGTGGCAGATCCAGGATATGTTTTTGGGGTATAAAAATGTGGGTTTTTTTTTTAATTTTTTTTCGAAATTACTCTAAAAACAGGGTTTTTACTCATTTTTTGCACAGCAAATCGTGAGTAATAGAGATTAAAATAATTGAAGGGGGTCCTCCCCAGAACGTTTATGGAAATTTGACCCTAAAAATCCGAATACGAATATATTTGCGAATCGGAATACGGGGAAACTGCTGGCACGCTGATAGGCGAATCCGAACACTCATTCAAATGGGAATTTAGGTCAGAAAAAATAAATTTTCTTTCGTATTTAAATCTACCCTTAAATTTATAATTTTTTTTCGTGGAAACAAATATTTTAGGGAACGGGGACGGTAAAAATACTTCGGGGGACGGCGTCCCCCTCCAATTTCAGCTACAAGTCAATGTACAGCTTAATGTTCATGCTAAAAAAGAAATTGCATCATTTTATGAAACAGATTCTGTTTCCTGTAGAAGAGACACTGCTATATAATAACAGATAATAAAGCTTGATATCGCGTGTGATCACATTTATCTTGTTTTGTATTATATCGTTGGAAACAGCTTTAGAAATAGTCCTCCAGTCACCACATCTGTAATGTGTAACCACATCTCCCACAGCAACACGATTGAGTGTTGTCTATCTCTAACCAGGGCCTGATTTACCATTAGGCCCGGGCCTAGGGGCCCCACAATTTGGGGGCCCCCTAATTTTAAAAAGTTAACAAAAAATTATAGTAGAAATAACTTTTTATACTTCCTTGAATGTTTTTTCATTACATTTTTTAACTCGAAAATAAAAATCCAAAACTTTTTAGCAATGTAAAAAACGTAAAAGATAACCGAGAACGTGTCTGACCCTGACGATAGTGAATTTTCATACTAATCAAACAATAATTTTAACGCATCTACATTTATATAGCACCAAATATGGCAACGGGGGGCCCCTTCCTGCATGTTGGGCCTAGTGTTCTAAATTTTCTAAATCGGGCCCTGTCTCTAACAATAATAGCAATTACTACTATTTTAGGATCTAGTAATAATACTTAAAATTGGACCTAAATGGTTGTTATAATTGAGGCTGTGGGTAAAAAAGGCGGCTGAAGTCTCTAAAGCTGTACCGAAAAATAATTATTTATTTATTTGATTTGAAATTGAATTTACTCGGTGTATATAGCAGTTTAAGATGATGGCTAAAATATTTCGGGGACTGTCTAAAAAATATTTTGTGACGACGCCTCCCTATGTCCCCTCAGAATCAGAACTGGTTGTATAGACAATGTTTTTAATTATATTAGGTATGAGATTGATCTAATGGTTGATATCCCGATTCAGGCAGTTGTTGAAACTTTTTGTCCAGGCGGTATGATGGTTTATAACAGTTTGTTACTCCTGTTAGAGACAGTGATTTCATACCAGGATATACCTGACCAAGCTTGGCGCTAAAAAGAAATAGGTTGCCTTTTAGTCGCTTTTACCCAATACTCTCGCATATTTTAGAAGGGGCGTTGCTCTACCACTTAACTAGAATAATTACCGTTACATGTTTTACATTCTTTTAGGAATCGCTTCTTGCCCATCCAGAATATGCATGTTTAAAGTATAGAAAAAAGCATTTTTACCTTACTTAAAAAATCCTATTATAGCCCCTGTAGATCTCTAGAAGTTGTTGCTTAAATGACTAAGTTATTTAAAGTTTAACATTTACTTTTAGGTGCTATTAGCGAAATACAAATATTTATTCATAATAATTAAAATTGAACCTGCTAGGTATGTAAAGACATTGTTATTTAATTGTATTGTATTTCGCTATTGAATGTCTGTTACTAATATTCTTCTTAGTTTGTGATTCAATTAATATGATTTCTGTACAATTGTTTAGCATTTCAATTATTTTTCTCTTCCACAGAAGTTTAGAATATTATCTTATGTAGTCTGAAACTGAAGAAGATATTTATCCTGAATGAGATGACTGGCTAAGTGCAGTAAATTTCTATTCTTATAGCAATGCATCCAAGCTTTTTTCACCTTTTTAATTGCAAATCTTAAATTTTATTTATATGGGGATATTATTTGCCACTCACAGTGGCAGGTCATTCGAAGTATGTGAACCCCTAGCAATACATGAAAAAGAAATAAAAACATTTTCAACTTTATCCGGGATAAGATTCCGCTCCATACCTTTCGAAAACGAAAGGTCAATATTTGTTACCAAAGTTTTCTGTACATTACAGTTTTTTTTGCTCGGTATTATTTTGTGAGACTGTTTCTTACAGCACAACTTATAGTGCGTGTGCTTGCTTTGCACAATACTTTAGAATTAGATGCTAATTTATGTTTACCAAAGTCAAGCAAAAACACCAAATTTCCCGGTATGGTTGTGGTAACACATTATTTACTGGTGGTGTAGCCAGTGGGTGTTGGGGTTGTAGTACTCATTCCCAAAACTAAAAATTTATTATGAATTATACTAGGTTATGTTTCTTGTCAGTGACGGGTCACGGGTTGATGTAAGAAGACTCCACACTTTCTAGCTACCTAATTGACAAGTCAGAGATGACTCTTGCTTGCTCTGTCTTTTTCACCTATTAGATAGCCAGAAAGTCTGTCGTCACCTCACATCAACCTGTGACCTATTGTAACATAGTGCAGTTGAAATAAGTAAAATTCTCCCCATACATAAAAATTGCCAATATCGCCATCTGATTTTTTTAGTAACAACACTGGTACTGTTGCTTAATTCCTTTTATATTTCTGTTTATTCTATTCAACAGGTTCTTACTAACGGTGTCGAGTCAAGATATTGGAAAAAAGAATTTCGAGAATGATTTCTACATTTCTTCCCAATTTTTTTTAAAAGATAAAAAGCTTTTTATGCATGTAAGTATAGCAGTATGTAGAGAATGAGTATAGGGTTCAACAACCCTTTGAAATTTTTATAACTATTTATTCACAGGTTCTTTTACTTTGAAAATGTTAGGGCGTATCCTCCTGGAAACTCAGAAAAATTTTTGATCATAGAAAACCACTAAACTACTCCTATCCCCCTCCATTAAATTTTTTACTTTGCTTCGCCACTGCTTCTATGTGTGTCACCAGGCCTGACGAGAGAGGGGGGCGAGGGGGTATGATACCCCGGGGCCCGGTACCCAAAGCTTTTCATATTGAGTACTAAGACAGATATCATTTTGAATATTTTAGAAATTAATTTGTTCACATAAAGGTCCAAAAATGAGTAAATTCCCAGTTTTCTAGGGGCATATTTTCAAAAATTTTCTGGGGGAAAACCCCGAGACCCCCTTTATTACTTGTTACTCATCATATTATCAAGAAAACGATATTTTTAAGTTGAGTGTAATTCAGATCTTGCCTAGAAATATTCTAAAAATTACATTAAGCGTATGAATGCATGGGTGGAGGTACATCAGAAAATTTCACCCCCTACTTCGAAATGAGAATATGTCATTGGGGGCCCGCTTCTCAACCTTTTACCCGGGGCCCGACTTGGCTCTCGGTGGCCCTGTGTGTCACCAAATGACTGGTGGCTTTTGGGTAGTTCAAGTGGGGGTTCACTTTTTCAAAAATGCAATCGAGTAAAAATTAATTATTTATATTAATGGTTATAAAACTAAATTTCTCGGGTATCCAATGGAAAGTACCATTTCAAACTTCTCTTGGGAAACTTTATGAGGGTGGTGTGAAACCTCTCGGGGTTTGGGTATAACTTCAAAAGGGTGGTGTGTAATACCTTGGGATTTTTATAAAGCATTTTACCGCAAGTCCTGAGGTGGTACACCCCCCAATGAGGTATTACATGCAGTTCCCCAGGTGGTACAAACCACTCTCAGTTGCAAGCCATCCTGAAGGTCGTACACCCTCTTCCCCGAACTACTACATAACACCCTTGAGATGTTTCACACCATTCCCAAGTAGGTGGTACGCAGAATTTTTGAGGTTACACTTGCCAACCTCACGGTAGTACTCGGTATTTGATGTCCAAGGTGCTACACACCACCTCTGAAATGGTATGCACCATATCTGAGGGTTACATTACAAACTGTCCAAATTTTTAAATAATTCAGTTGGGATAGTTTTTTATTTTTTAGGTTTTATTGTAATTTGTAATGAGTTATTGATATTACTTTCAATTTTATCATTGTCGGTATATCTTGTGTTACAAAAATTGCATGTAATTGAAATTAGTTTATAATGAACAAAGTATGATAAAGTTTTAGTTTATTAATTATCTAACAATCAATTAAGATTATAAAATAACAAGAACTTCAGCGCTGAAAATTGCATACTAATTTCATTTTCCAGGATTGATAGTCATGTCGATTGGAATTTTTCTCCTAATGTTTCCCTTTGTGTTTCCACTGAGGATTCCTTCCGAAGAAGAGGGCGAAACATTTGGAGAAAATTTCAAATCGACACGACCATTAATTCCAGAAAATGGAGTTAATATGTAATTAAGATATTGTTAAACTCTTACAGCCATATTCTCAACCATCAGCGTCGGTGTTAATTCCTTGGTCAAAGAAGGATTCCACCAATCAGATTCCGCGAAAAGCTAATTTTTCTTTCTTTAGCAAACACCGACGCTGATGGCTATGAATATGGCTGTTAATCTCTGATCTCTAGAACTGAACTGTATGAAGCATAGTGAGTTTGATTACTAATGTACTTAATATATTCAATATTTTTTGTGTTTTTCCTCTAATTGAATTTACATGTAATTTAAAGTGTGTATTTAATATTTTTCCTTAGGTTTTTGAGTAAAGACCAGTTTTATCATTGGAATATAAATAATTGAAGATGGAACCCTTGTAAAATTTATTGTTTAATATATATTTTTGTGTTTGCATTACATTTAGTAATTTGTTTATTACATTCTGCCTTCAAATTGGTATACCTAATTAATAGACTATAAAAGAATGAAAAACTGTAATTTTGTTTAGTTTATGTAATATACAGCCTCTAAATTATTTTTGGTAACAATTAAAGGATTATTTTTTATATATGGACTTGTGTCGAATGATTTTTTTATTTCAAGTTTTCTTTAACTTTTTCTGAACAAATAGAATATTGTTTTCTTAGTAAAAATTTTTTAGTTTGTTTCATTTGTGCACACAGTGCAACTTTGATAGATCAAGGAAAGGATCTTCATTTAAAAGTTGAGGATAGTTCAAAGATTTCTCTTTTTTCTTAACTAACTTTTCGATCCCAAATACAAAATTGATTCATTACTATTTCTTAACACATGCTTTTAAATGCCTTCATTTTTCTATTAATTTTTAATTCATTGGAACAATTTTGATGGCTCCTTCAGTTTGAATTATCCTTGTTGTACTGCAGCACTGATGACTGTGAATATGGCTGTAAAATATTTTTGGGTATTAAAAAATTAGTAGCTGTCACTAATTTTAAATAATAAAAATTAGAAATTTTTTAAAATTTTGATTTACTTGTAAATGCATATATGCTTAAATTAATATTTATCTCTATTGACAGTAAAAAATTATTCTTTTTAAATTTTGGAAAATAAATATTTTTGCTGCTTCAAATGTATGGGAAGCTCTAACATTCAATTTTACTACAGAATGAAAAGTATGGATTTTTTTTATTTTGTCCTAACAATTGATAGTGCTTTAAATTAAAATAAAACATTCCAGGTTACTCTCTTGAACATGAAAATCATCTTTAACTTTAAAAATAAAAATACACTAGAATAATATTTTCTACAAAACAAGGGGGAGGTTAATTTATGTGTAGCTTTTTCTGTATTTTCTAGGATTTCTTGTACAGAAATTTACAATAGTTTTCGAGCTAATATTTTAGTCCTAAGAAAAAATTGATTGATGAATTACCCTTGAAAAATGCTTTTTAAAAATATATGGTAAAAAGATTCCTGTCAGTAAACTAATCTTTGATAAATTCTTGTGTTGAAGATAATTTGTCTTTAATAATATCTAATGAGTAAAATGTAAAGCTGAATATTGTAATGATCATACAATAAACTAGTTAAATTTTCAGCATACCGCTGAACCTGCTTATAACAAATTAAGGCATAATGAGAACCTTGTTTCTTGACTTGATAAAAATAACTCATTGGTACTATGTTAAAATGCACCGACCTAAACCCAAATATAAAGAAAGCAGAGTTTAATTGCACAATTCCCATAATTTGTTCTAAAAATTTATTTTACTAACCACCCTTTACAATTGTACTCCACTAGGCAAAATAATTTTTTTAATAATAGAGGGAAGTAGTACATGTATAAGTATTTAAATTTCAGCAGGTTTTGATGTTGTGAACTTTAATAATTAAATCTTCATCAAAAACAATACTCGTTCATTCGATAAGCAAATTTGACTCCCAGGCATCACTTCCTGTGGGGCAAGATATTTTTTATGACCAAAATAAAATTTTCATATTGACATTGAGTTGAAGAAAACATATGTAAAGCAAGTTAATTTCTTTTATATTACAAGATTAATCTTCCAGGCTATAGGGCCCAAGGGCGGATCCAGACCAGATTTTCGGGGGGGGCCATGTCAGAGTCGGAGGGTATTACATTCGAAATTTTCAGTGCCTCAGAAATTTTTTTGAAGAATGCTTGCTTTTAAGCAGCTTTTTAGGGGTGTATAGTAACTTAGAGGATATCCAGGGCCCGTGCCATTGTTTTAGAAAGTGGGGGGGGGGCGAAACCTTTTTGGTAGGGGCATAACAATACTTATGTTTCGCGAGGTGTTTGGCTCCCAATTTTCCGAGTATAACATAAATAAAATACTAAACTTTGTTAAAGTTATAAAGGTTTCATCAGATAATGCTAGCTCGAAAGCAAAAGGGGGTTCTGGGGGCCCTTCCCCAGAAAATTTTGTGAAATTTGGCTTCCAACAGAAGTTTTTTTACTCATTTTTGTACATTTGGTACCCATTGGATAACTCCTACAGAGGGATACTTCTTATACTCCTAAAAGGAGAGGATAGAAACAAATTCAAGTAGAAAACATTAAATAAGTAACCATAAGAAATTAATAGGGGGTCTAGGAGGTAATCCCCAAGAAAAATTTTGAACATTTGCCTCTAAAAATAAAGTTTCAGCTCATTTTGAAAGCATGAACCACAGAATTTTCAAGGATGAAATTATAAATAGATGCCAAATTTTGAATAGGACTGGGGGTCCTCTCCCAGAAAATGTTTGCAAATGCGCCCTTTCAAACTATAGTATTCATCTATTTTAAAACTTCCCAAAAGAGAACAGCTTCTTTTAAGCGGAAGAATTTTCATGGGAAAAACACTCTAAAACAGATGTCACATGTCAAAATATTAAAGGGGGGTTGGGGGTTCTCCCCCAGAAATTTTTTTGAGTTTTAGCATTAAGAAAGTGTTTTTTAAGCTATTTGTTAGGGTTTCTCGGGGGGGGCCATGGCCCCCAGGGCCCCCCCCCCTGGATCCGCCACTGATAGGGCCATGGTCTTGGCGTTAATGAACTACGCGTAGTACAAACTCAAGCTGGGTAAGCCTTGATTGGTCTTTTATTATTGTTCGTTCTCCTTTGATTTACCATTAGGCCTACGAGACCTGGCCTTCCTAAATCTTAAAAGTATCTTAAAATTAATAATTAAATCTGTATCCAAAACAATACTCATAATCACAAAAAAGCAAATTCTTTCACATACATCTGCGGGTATTTTGTGAGAATACATAAATATTTCTAGTACTACTGACCAATTTTTATTTTCTGAGGTTTATGTTATGAGCAAAATAGTTTTCAATTAATTGAGGAAGAAAACATGTAAAATCAATCTAATTTTTTTTTATTATAGTTTCATGTCTATGTGGTATAACTATCAGGTTATAAAATTAATAACATACAAATACTTGAATCTATTCAAAACATAACCCTAAATCTCAAAAGTATCTTAACGCATAAAACAAAACTTACTTCTTATTTATTGAAGAAATTGAAATTGGAAAATAAAAGTCTAAAATAAATGGTTTTACAACAGTACATAAGTACCAATTATTGCGTGTTGTGAAATTTGTTTTTATAAAAAAACATCAAGGGGACTCCTTGCAACGCAGTGTGCCTACTATGTGGAAAATTTTCTAAATCAGGTCTTGATATTAGGATGAAATTAATAATTAAATCTGTATCCAAAACAATAGTCATAATCATAAAAAAAGCAAATTCTTTCACTTACATCACACTTGCGAGAATGTGACATTATTGCAGGGTATTTTGTGAGAATACGTAAATATGCCTAGTACTACTGACCAATTTTTATTTTCTGAGATTTATGTTATGAGCAACATAATTTTCAATTAATCGAGGAAAAAATATGTAAAATCAATTTAATTTCTTTTATTATTGTCTCATATCTACGTGGTATAACTATCAGGTTCTGAAATTAATAACATACAAATACTTGAATCTATTCAAAACATAACCCTAAATCTCAAAAGTATCTTAACTCATAAAACAAAACTTACTTCATATTTCTTGAAGAAATTGAAATTGGAAAATAAAAGCCTAAAATAATGGTTTTACAACAGTACATAAGTAGTATACCTACCAATTATTGTGTGTTGTGAAATTTGTTTTTATAAAAAAACATCAAGGGGACTCCTTGCAACGCAGTGTGCCTACTATGTGGAAAATTTTCTAAATCTGGCCCAGATAATCAGGTCTTGATATTAGGGTAAAATTAATAATTAAATCTGTATCCAAAACAAGTCATAATCATAAAAAAGCAAATTCTTTCACATGCATCACACTTGCGAGAATGTGACATTATTGCAGGGTATTTTGTGAGAATACGTAAATATGCCTAGTACTACTGACCAATTTTTATTTTCTGAGATTTATGTTATGAGCAACATAATTTTCAATTAATCGAGGAAGAAAACATGTAAAATCAATTTAATTTCTTTTATTATTGTCTCATGTCTATGTGGTATATTTATCAGGTTCTGAAATTAATAACATACAACAAATACTTCAATCTATTTAAAACATAACACTGCCTAACATCCCAGCACATAAAAAATGTGTGGAGTAAATAATTATAGTATATAGGCTTTTCTATCGAACTTGGAAGTACAAGATATAGTTTTTAGGGAAAGTGTTTAAAGTAAGTTTTGATATATAAACTTGAAGTAGGGTATTTAAATGGTACTTTAGTTTGCTTTAAAAGTAAATTATCCTTTAAATTTTACTTCTATGACCATAAAACTAAAAGCAAAAACATACAATACTACGGAAAACATATAGATTCTCAGTACTATTTTTTTCAAATTCTACAAAACCTTTTATATTTTAATGGTGACAGAACGTGTTCAACTTGTTTTTCATTGATTATTTTTAGTAAAAATCAACAGATGAAGCTTTTTTCGTAAAATTAAGCTTAGTTTACTTTTGTAAACAAAACACCATTGCATACGATACGAATACGATATTCTCTTCGGTGTTTCGGAGATTGGTGAATTTCTATCACGTGACCCCCTCCGTTTTTGACGGCCCGAGAAAAAGTGCGAGCTGCCTGCACTTTTTCTCGGCCCGCGATGTCGGGCGTATCACGCCTAGCCATTGGTCCGCGCGCTCACGTGACCACCTGGTTTGGTTGATCCGTTTTCTGCCTCAAAAATAGGGATTTTTCTTGTCGCCAACCATCGCGCCAAGACGGATCGCGGCCCGTCATCCGGCAAAAAAGGCTCCATGTAGAACCAGCTTGAGGCTGGATATGACCCGCGCGTGCCACCGAGAAATCGTTTGGCGAAATCGGCGGCGCGCATCGGACACGCTGCACGTGCGCTGCTATGGGTGGAGATGCTCGTATAAGATGCGGAGGATGTGGGGTGGTTTGGTTTAGTTGGTTGGTTGGTTGGTTTTCCGGGATATGTCGGGATTTTTATGTTTTCCAGACTCTCATTGCAATACACTGTAAAAAAAACCTGTTGTTTTAACGGATATTAAACAATACTTTTTAACAGATTTTCTACATTTTTTGTAAAACACAAATTTCAGATGTAATCCTTATTTTTGCCGACTGTAATAAAAATTCTGTTATTTTTACAGACATTTATTCAGAGAAACAACAGTCCTAAAACAGCAGGGGTTTTTTTTACAGTGTACTCTTTTTCACCTCGTTCTCCACCATAGTTCTCCACTATCTTTATTATCGCAGAGAGTATCTGTATCCCAGAGAGTAAGGTTGAATCAAGCTATAGTCTGTGTAAATAGAATCGGCGGTTGACCTTGACTTTTTTCTCAACGTATTTCTTCTGCGTTGCCATGGTAAAGAATGACGTGAAACCGCCTATTTTATTTACACAGACTATAGAACGTTCAAGCTTGATATAAGCATGTATCAAACTTGAAAAAGGACGTAATTTAGCTGGATTTTTAGTAGAAAGACGTCGGCCACGTCTAGCTTGAATCCTAAATTTGAATAATGGTCACCTTTAAGCTTGAAAATTCAACCCCTTTTTTAGCTGGAAATTTCAATGATTTTCCAAGTTAACTAACGTTGCTGTCTAGTATAGTAGGAAAATGGGAACACACCAACAGTGCAAAAACTACAGCAGCGCGTAATATACCCCAGTGAGGAAGCAAGCTGTCACAGTCACACACACAGCGGTCTCCGCCCTTTTGCATCTGACAAGACTTCTTCTTCTCATCTATAATATCCGCCGGGGTGGGAGAGGGATTTTTTTTATCATTCCGTACAGACGATCCATTGATCAGGCCCGCACAAAGGCTGTGCGCGGGAAAAAATAAAGAAATTATCAGGGGGAGAAATTGATTTTCGATTCTGTTTGTATAAAAATGAAGATCGCGCCAACGCAACGGGTGGCACCCAATTTGGGATCATCGCTCGCGTGGAGAAACTATTGAATAGAGGGAGCTTTGGGGGTCTTGCTGTCATTGTAGCGTGCGTGGACATAGGATTCCCAATCAAGTACATATTTGGTGTGTTCATTCGTAACTATACGCGGCAGCAAAGTTTCTTAAACCCAGTACGTCACAAATGCGGAAAGAGAAAATGGGTAAACAGAAAGCCTGTTGGATTGCTACGAGGAGTTTCGGTACGCAAATCGTGATAAAAAGACGCTATAGTACATACAAGGGTTTAACAAGCGAATCATTATTTTTAAATGGACGTTCTTCATTTCAATCAATATTCAGACACCGCGCTGGGAACTACTTTGTTAGTTTCTCCAGGGTCAAGTGACGTTGCAGTCTAGTGTATAGTGTAGATAGATAGATGTTGAGAATCGTGTTTTTAAAGTGTGTGTAACACATTTTAAGTTGCTGAATTTTCAAGGGAGAAAACAGTTTAACAAATTGATGTCAAAATTTAAAGGGAGGGGATTGAGAAAAAAGAAAGAGACAAATTAGAGAGAGGAAGATAAAAAATTTAATTAGAGGGAAAGAGAGACAGAGAGAATATTCTAGAGTAATATAGCAAGGGAAAAGAGTTAAAGAGGGGGAAATGGAAATGTCATACCTGCCAACTTTTACGGATTGTCCGTAAAATTAACGGATTTCTGTCTAGTTTTACGGTTGTACGGATGGATCAGAAAATTGTCCGGATTTTGCATTTCTTTCCACTTAACTATCCATGAAAATGCAAAACATTCGCAAACTAAACGATTTTCTCTAATATCTTTTTTACTTCAAAACCATCTCCTAATCCCTGCTGTTACGATTTTATCAATTTTTATTCTTTTATCTAGTGAAATTTAAATTTTTTTGCAAATCTTTTTCGGATTCGTCCGCGAGTCTGCGCGCGCTCACCCGGTAAGTTTGCTTCCCCCATGTTCCGATCGCAATGCGGAAAAAACAACTTTACCAAGATCGGACCTGTGGTTCATCATCGCGTCTCCCTCAATTAGCATTGAGGCTTGTTAACGCTGAAAAGTTTCTCCTCGCTTTCTAATCGTAGCAACTCAAGCTTATTTAAATTCATCTTTATCACATGCTGCTGAAAATGTTGATGGAAATTTAGAAAAAAAATTTTAAAAGCTATAATCATAACATTTGATCTGAAATTGATTCCAAACAGAAATTTAAATCAAATGGTTTGGGAAAAAGGGTACAAGATACTATTCATGTAACCAAATTGGTTTGTAGTAGTATGAATTTTGTGAAGAGGGATAAGTCAGTTTGTTATCAGATAATTACTATGCCATTGAAGTAAGCTGATTATAAGCTTGTAAAAATTTAACTTAACATACTTATAACTTACTTACTTAAGTATTACATACTTATACTTATACTTATAAGTTTAAGCAAAGAAATTTCAGTTATCTTCAATTATGGGAAAATTTTAAATACTTAATAAAAATAATTTAGGTAATAATGCATCAATCTGTAATCTGTATTTTTTTTTGTTTGAAGCAATTCAAATTGTAGTTTTGTAACGTTATGCAAAAAGTTTTACTGATGCAAGTTTTCAAAAGTTGGCAGGTATGAAATGTGAAAGAAAGGGGGTTGAGAGAAAACGAGTACATTTCTCATGTTCTTCCCATGTTACTGCTTCCTCTTTATCACTCATAAATCCGGCACACAAGGTCTCCCACCAACGCTCTCTCTACATACACATCACCTCCACAACGATCGTACCCTTCTTTTTTCGCAAGGGGGGTGGAGTTGTTTCGGGGCGAGCCCATTACTAGTCCATTAGTCGAGAAGCGATGGAGCGGCGAGGTTTCAATCCATCCCCCCCCCCTCAGACGATTTTTGTGTTTCGCGGGATCGGTGTGTTTCGGTTATTAGTTTTGGTGTTTCGTTCTCTGGAGGTTTTTTTTTTTAATATTTGTTTTAATTTTTTTGTTCTTTTTTCTCTCTCGTTCGAATCATCGACGGTTGCGGGGATGTGGAGGGGTCTCGTGTTGTTGAGGGGTTTGTTTGATTCTTGATGTGAGTGGGGGGGGTGGCTGTTTATGTGATTCGTTTGAATTTCTTTTCTTTTTTTTTGGATTGTGTGACTTCAGGGGTGTTTTATGCCGATGTTTTCGACTCAGTATCAGATTTTCTTTAGAACTTAGAATAGATTATGCTCATTCCTCCTCTTTTTTTCTCTGATACATATACGTTTCTCGATGGCATAGTTTTCCCTTTTATTACATCTCAATTTGGTATATTCTCTCTACTTCTTTGAGTCATTATTGTTTCCCTAAATCTCTTTTTTTAAGTATTAAATATTCCCTCATGGTCATAATATCTTTCTTTGTTTCGCGTTATTTTAATTTCTATCTTTTTTTTTACTTTTATCTTTTTTTTTAAATTTATCTAATTTCATCTTTTTTTCATATTTTCTGTTACTTAATTTTCTAAAATATTTTTAGTAAATTCATTCATTAAATATGGCTCTTAATATCTATCTTACTTCCTCTTAATTTCTTAATCATACTCTGTTGTCCTCAATGTCTATAGGCTCATTCATACTGTTTCAATTTAACTGTTTATCCTTCATTTTCACTGTTCATTCCGAATGATTCACTCCTGTGATTCCATTGAAAAGTGAAGGAGTATAGAGTTAAACGCCTATTCACACTTTTAACTTCAGATGATTCCTCGAAAATGAAGATTAAAGTGAAACAGTGTGAATGGGTTATAGTACTTCCTTCTTCACTGTTGTCTGACCAGCGGTTTACCAGCAGCTAAAGAAAGAAAATGAAGTCTTCGCTGACTCTGATTGGCTGATTCCTTCTTTGACCACTGGTTAACCAGCAGTGAATAAGACCAAAGTTCTCATACATTCCTTTGAAGTGTGAATGCACAGATTTAAAAAAAAATTGTTTGGGGAATAATTTGATTTTGATAAAATATGAGTAGGTCTCGTCAAAATGTTTCGCTTCTGGGACTTCCGTTGTCTTTGGATTTGGTTATTTTACGTCAGACTCATCCCCTTACTTTTATTTTTTTCTCAAAGTTACACAGAAAATCCCTAAATAACGAAATAAAAAGCACTTGATAGACTTACAGAACAACAAGATAAAAAAAGAAGCCCTAGTTGCAGAGTTAGGGGCCATACATTAATTACGTAAGGGTCCCGAGGGGGAGGGGGGGGTTGGAAAAATCTCTACATACCCTTACTTGGGGGTGGGGGGTCAAACTCATTATTCTTACGTAAGATTTTCCTAGTTAATAATTACTGATAAATGGTATTCCAAAGACTAGAGATAATAATATAATGGTAATATGTAGTTGACAGCAAGAATATTACTTATCTGTTGAAAAATAAAAATCTTTGATTTACGTCAAACTGAGAGTTTTAGTGTAACTGATCCTTTTCTAACGTTTTATTATTTTGAAAAACGAAATGGAATCTTACGTAAGAATAGGGGGGAGGGGTTTGAAAAATCTTACGTACCCTTACATGGGGGTAGGGGGGCGTCAAAAATTGCCAAAATCATCCTTACGAATTAATGAATGGCCCCTTAAGACACAAGGGAAAGAGCACCCTCCAAAAACACCACTAACATCCACTCACTTAAAAGCGAACCGCCTGACCTCCTCCGGTCTTACGCCAAACACCTCGAAAGAAAAAAAACCCAATCACCTCGGAAAAACAATCCCCACGCCCATCCCAATTGGCTAATTCCATCTCTCTCTCTCTCGGAGCCATTTCTTCCATTTCGTTTCAATTAACGCCTCGTGATTATTAGATAGATCTGATGCGCCATCTGCGGACCGGGACATCCGAACCACCGTTCCCGCCACGCCTTGCGCGCGATCGCCGGAGATTCATTCATTAGCTCTATTGACAACTCTCTTTCTCTATTCCTTGTTTTTCTCTTATATATCTATCTTTTTTCGTCATTTTCTCACTAAATTTCGCTCTTCTTTAATTTGTCCCTCATTCTTACTGTAAAGGCATGTATTACGCATTCTTTCTTACCCATTTTCTCATGTGCTTATTCCTTACTAATGTTCGGCACTAGTTAACTAGAACTAGTTGCAACTAGTAGTTAACTACTGATCAACTAGTAGTTAACTAGTAGTTTAACTACTTTTGGTTTAAACTAGTTCAACTATTAGTTGAACTACTTTTTTTAATAACTACTAGTTGAAACTATTTTCAAAATTTCAACTACTTTCAAAAAAATTCTTATTTAAATTTTTATCAAAATATAGAAAAAATTGTTCTGTAACAAATTTAATTAAGATGGTAGAGTACTCAAAATACCATAACCAGAATTAAAGGCCCTTTTTGCTCGTTTTTTGTGAAAAAGATAAGAAAGATGTATTAGAATTTGGGCAAAAAATAGGTTATGAAATTAAATAGACTAGTTAACTAGTAGTTAACTACTTTGGGAAATAGTTAACTACTAGTTGCAACTAGTCCTAGGAAAAAAGTTAACTACTAGTTACAACTACAATTTCCCAGACTAGTTAGTAGTTGGTAGTTAACTATTTTTTGACCACTAGTTGCCGAACACTATTCCTTACCTCATTTCCTTTACTACTTTTTTCTCTCTTCTCTCATTATTTTGGTGAGATATCTGCGCCATCAACTAATTCCTAACTTCTTGTAACCTATAATAACCTAATTCCTTGTATAAAACAAAATTAAAAGATAACAGCTAAAGATATTCATAAAATTTCTTTATCTGTAGAGTTGTAGCATCCCCCAAACACTTTACCAACTACTTAAGAGTTAGAGCACCTCATTTACACCCGGGGATATTTTTAACTCCTCTAAAAGCGTATTTCACTCCTTGAAAATCATACTAGCCAGGAGTATTTTCACTCTTTGAATTTTCACACAAAGGTTTAGCTTAAAAGGTTTTGCAGTGATTTCAATCAGTTAGACTTTGCAAATACCTATGAAATTAAACTTTATATAAATGGTTTGTGGCCATAATGGCGTAGCCGGAAAAAATTTGGAAAGATTGGATCTACTTTTGGCCGTTTTAGGAGAGGAATAATTTGTACTTTTTTCATTTACTGTTCTGATGCTTAGGGAGGTTGATTGCGGTTTTCGTGTCTCTATAAATGTAGTTAATGCTATTTCCGTATTTCAGTCCTCCTAAAAAAGTCAAGGAGTATTTTTACTCCTCCAAAAAAATCCTAGGGATAACACTGCTTACACCAATATCTGGCGGCGAAAACACCTCAAGAAACAATCGCGCGATACTTTCTCCACGCCCAATCCGCGAATCGACTAATTCCATCAATCGAAAGAAACCATTTCTTTGATTTCAATCAGCGTTCTGCGATGCGCCATCTGGGGAGCGGGACATCCGACCCAGCCCGGGGTGGACGGCACCGCCACGCCTTTGGTGGCTCGCTCGTCCTCAATTTATCAAGGGAGAGATGCGCGTGCTCTTTGCCGATTCCCGTCGTGCGTGTCCCTGCTGCTTCCTTCCTTCCGCGTTTTGCTCCAACACTCCTGCAAAAAAATAAAAAATCGTTTGATAGTAGTTGAATGTGATGCCATTGGGTAAGATGGAGATCGAGTACTGTATCCAAAGGGGGGATAGGGGTTGAACCATGGTGACGCGAAATAGTAGGCAGAACGTCACTCAAGATTCCCAGCTTCTCTGGCCTCATGTGTCTAGATGGGCAAGGATAGAGGTTCAACCCCCCCCCCCTACCTGCGAAATTTTATTATACAGGGTGATTCAGCTAAGTGTTTCATAACTTCTAGGGGAGGTAGGGTACATCAAGACGAACAAGAATCAATCTAGGTTAGGGGGTCGCAAGTGGAGTCTAAGGGGTTAAAATCACAGGTGAAAATTGGCAATAAAACTCGCATATCTGGGCAGAAAGAGATACAATTGTTCGATTCCGGCATTTTTTACATTCAACCAATTCAAATTTTTCATGTAAAAACGAGATGCAAGTGTTTATTCTAATCAAAAACAGACCAATAAATGAAACAGGCATCCGTTGTAAGTTGATAGACTGCAGTATAAAGTGTCACGACAAAAACATCTTAATACTAGAGTTTTGTTGGTTGTTTGGTTGGTTGGAGTTATATGGCGTAAAGAACTAAAGTCTGACCAAAGGACGATTGTAACTTTAATCTACCTACAACGCATGCCTCATTCAATTATTGGTCTGTTTTGATTAGAATAAACACTTGCATCTCGTTTTTACATGAAAAAGTTGAATTAGTTGAATGTAAAAAAATGCCGGAATCGAACAATTGTATCTCTTTCTGCCCAGATATGCGAGGTTTTTTGCTAATTTTCACCCGTGATTTTTACCCCTTAGATCCCACTTGCGACCCCCTAACCGACATCGATTCTTGTTCGTCTTGATGTACCCTACCTCCCCTAGAAGTTATGAAACACTTATCTGAATCACCCTGTATATTTTTATACTGTTCTTTTTTCCTTTGAAAATTTAGTGGCGTACAAGGAGTGATGCTCTTTGGGTGAAACCCAAATGAAAGGACACCAGAACCTCCAAAATTTACCTGGTATTCACATTGTTTACACAATTTGCCACCAACACACAATTGTTACACAATTTGCCACAAATTGCCACCAACATTTAAATTAATTGTGCAAGTCATTTAAAACTTAACGTATAAAATAATCCTAAGGATTACGATGACAGTTAATGTAAATTAAATAAAAGTCATTATTAACTAATTATCCCAAATATAGTTGTACACTAATTTAAGTCTAGTAAGTAACAGAACATGTCACAATTATTCAAACCACTGGCTTACTAGTCACGATTCTACTTAGTCTTCTGGCTTTCGGTTTGCCAGAATCAATCGAATCTATTCCAGGTGAAATATCCCATCCACCACATCAAGTTGAAAATACGCATCCAGCTCTTAGCCCTAACATTTCGAGAAAATCCTCTGGATTCTGCAAACTCTAGGGGGTGGCCCAAAATGGCTGAACCCACACGAATCCCCCCAAACCCCTTGACCCAGAAAAGGAACGAAGTGGGCGCAACAGGAAAACTTCTCCCCAAGCGGTCAAAGTTCCACGACGACACATCACGACAGGGGTGACCGTCATCCATCCCCAGAGGGTCACTTGTTGGATCATCTCCTTAATTGCAGACGATACTACTTTCTGACGGTTGGCGACTGCCCTCCTGGAAAGAATGTTCCAGAGGAGGGGTTGTCCCCCGGAACATTTGTCTCGTCGCGGGGAGCGATGATTTTTCAGGGTTGAGTTGTCCGGTTGCTGTCTTCATTACGGATGGTGAATGTGGGGACATTAATTGTCTGTGGAAAGGGAAGGAATTTTTAGGAGGAGGGGGGGTTGAGATAGACGGCGGAGATGTGTTTGGAATAATTTGTCTCGGGATGTTTTCCGTGTAGAAACTGCAGGATAATCAGAAGGAGTAAATTTTATGGTGCTCGTATATATTTTCGTGTAATTCCGTAACACCTTTAAGTTCTTTGAGATTGAAAAGAATTAGAGGGTTCTATCAAATTAGGGAGTTTTGGAGAATAGGTTCTTTTTAGAATTTATTGTGTTTTGTAACTTTTTGTACTGAACTAATGTCTTTTAAACGCTAATATACAGTAGGGGAAAATGTCATATTTTTAAAACTGATTCCATTTCTTATTGTTGTTTTTTCTTACATGACCGTGTCAGAGTTCCTATCTTCGTGTTTGAAAGTGAAAGCAACTCATTACATCCATGTTAGATTTCTATTAAGGGCCACCGTAGACTTTCTGGATGTAATAAAACAATTATCTCCAGGAAGAAACCTGAGTTTATGGCGCCGGTGTCTTCATGTGGTCAATTTTCGACAGCTCTCAGGCTCGAGTGCGAGGGGAGATACAAAGAGATTGAGGGAGATAGGGGAGATAAACTTCTGGTGGTCCGGCCGCAAATTGTTTTATTACATCCAGGCACTGGATGTAATAAAACTTTACGGTGACCCTAAGCCAGATAACACTAAACTCCAAACAAACATAATGCATAACAAACAGACGTCCATCTCATGCAACATCGTCTTTAATACACGTGTTGACAATAATACAGATTGCGTAATTAGTGTAGGAGTGCAGCCGATATCCGACGTTAATTAACCCCTTCCGCTTCTTCGAGCGCGCGTGCCCGCCCCGCCCCCTGGGAGTCAGTGGCCTTCCATTCATGAAAAAACCATCCCGCCATCGCTCATCATTGCTATTATGTTATTCCGTCCACCATCTCAAGATCGTAGGGAGAGAAGGGAGTAGAGCGAGCATCGGTGGGTTGTCTTGCGTGGCTAGTAGAGATAGTGGCAAGAAAGGGAAACCTTGTGGCAGAGGTTTGATTTTTAGCTGTAGCTGTAATAATTGTTGTCTAGAGAAACGTTTTACTTTCTATTTCTTGTTTTAATCACACGTATCATCTTTTTTTTTTTTAAATTTATCTCTATTTCTTCATTTTTATCATCATGTTTCATCATCGTTCTCATTTGTTTCCATTTTTTCCCTTCATCATCTCCCTGAAACTCTTCATCGTTTTCATTACTTATTTCAACATTTTAGTAGGGAAACGTAATATTTCATCGCTCTGTCTCTTGTATCCATGCTGTTTCTAACATATTTTCTGTTCTCTTTAATATTTTATTTTCATGCATTTATTCTCTCTAGGTTTCATGATTTCTTTATTTGATCCTCTCTTCATAATCTTTTTTGTTCTTTCTTTTAACACCCCTAGAAGTACTCTATAATTTTCTCAACTCCTCTCCTTATACTCTCTGATTTTCCTTATTTCTCTCATTCGTTCGGTCTCTATTTTAGTTTATATTCTCTTCTTTACTAAACTTTCATGTATCTTTCATGTATGTCTTATCATTTCATGCTTTCCATAATTTTCTCTATTTATTTTACTTATCTTCCTCATTTAATCATTTTTCTCTTTGATTCTTTTTTTTCTAACTATATATAGATTTTATACTCTTCTTTATCAAATTCCTATTCTCTCATTTATTATTGCTCTGATATATTATTTAATAATTCTAATACTAATAAACTAACTAACAAATAATAATAATAATAATTAACAAGTAATTAATACTCTGATAATTCTTATAATAGTCTCTCCTTATTCTCTTCTTCTAATATTTTTCTCTGATTCTGCATTTTTTCTTTCTCTTTATCATTTCTCTCTTAGATCTGATATTTTCTCGTCTTCTCTCCCCATTTTTCTATTTTTCCTCCCCATCCCTTTTTATTTTACCATTTTTCTCATTCTTCCTATTATATTCTCTCATTCTCTTCTCATTTTCCTTTTTTTCTTCTCCTTATTTTGTTTTTATCCTTTTATTCACACTCTCATCTCTTATATAGGCTCTAATTCTCAACCTTACAAGTGTCTCTCATACTTTCTTTATCAGGTTTCTACCCAGATAGCAATGTAGGGCTGTTACAGCCCTGCCGTAGCCTTACGGTGTAATCCCGTGTAAGGCTGTCGCAGGGTTGTCACGACAGCCCTGTTTACCCTGTGACAGGGTAAAACCGACCTCTGCTAGTTGACGCTTTGTAGGGCTTTGGCAGGGCTGGAATGAAAGCCCTGCGACAACGTCGTCACGTCTAGGTCTTTTAAATTGGCTATTAAACTTTATTTAAAACTTAATATAGTGTTATAAATTAGGTTTGTTGTAGGGTATTCCGAATTTTCTCCATAGTTCTAGGTTTAATATTGCAGTTCATATTTTTCCTGAGTTTTTTAATTATGTGATGACACAAAATTTTCCCCGAAATATTGCACTATATATATATATTATACAGTGGTACATATTTTCAGGAATAATTTTGTATCACATAATTCAACAAAGAAACTAAAAAATACGAAATGCAATACTTAACCGTTAACTCTGGTAATATTTTATCCCTACATTTTACTAATCTAATATTAAATACTTTGCTCTCATTAAATAACTTCTTTTTGAATATTTAATTGATACATTTTATGGTATAAAAAAACTTTAAATATTTTACATTTTTAAACTTCTTTATAAAAGTTAAGAAGTTTTCCAAACAACCAGTGAAGGAGATACCGAGGGAATTTTTGTTAGATATTCTTTAAAACAAAATGCAAGAAAACAATATTGTACTGCTATTTGGGATAACATGGTTCTGAGGAAGAAGTAAAAATTAATTATAAAACTCCCTTAAATAAACAAAATATACACAGAATCCCCATAGATCAGAGAAAGACATAAACATAAGAAAATTTTTAATTAAAAATACGCAGAATATTATCAAGAATTTTATTTTAACACACAATGCAAGAAAAAGTATTACACTGACAATAACACAAACTAGACTAATATAGCTTCTGGATTAACATAGAGTACAGAGAGAAATAAGCATAAAAAATCCGTTAAATATACAAAATATACTAATAACAGGATCCCATATAGATCAGAGGTCAGGTAAATTTAAATTAGAAATACACTCAAGGTTCTCATTCTTAGAATTCAAATTATGGCCACATAAAAAGTTATTTTTACTGAATTAAAATGCTAAGACTGCATACCATGCAGGAACTTTGCCAACTTAAGTTATAGAACAGTATTTGCTATTCCATAGAAAACTGGGTTAGAGAAACATTTTCAATACAAGTATATTTTAAAAGTTAAAATTAACAAGAGATTGTTCTTGCTTAAAATACCACATGAGTAAATTTTACAATTAAGAATATCCTACATAAGGTCAAGGAGCCATCAAAGCATACTGGTTCTACTCATAGACTCAAATCATACTAAGAATACTCATGAAATGAAGGGAAATATTGAACTATATGGAAGTTCATTTGCACGTTTATAAATAAAATGACAGTAAAAAGAGAGGGAAAATTATCCCCCATCAACTTTTAAATTAGCAAACATTTGTTTAAGTAAAAAAAAGAAACAGACAAATCAGAACTATACTCAAAAGAACTGTGAGAAAGGAATTAATGAAATAATACATTGATATAAAATATTAATTAGAAATATTGCACAATATAAGATGAATTTAACCTGTTCTATAATTACAAAATTTAAATTTGTTATTTCCATCTCTGTCAGAAAATTCTGTTGTCTCTGAAAAAAAGAGGAAAAATATCATGAAAATCTTCAACATATTAAACTATTTGAGCAATGAATAATAAATATTCGGTAAAAATATCTTTCTTGAGTGCCAGAAATTAACATTTTGGAGAAAAAAATCCTTCTCAGATATCAAATATACAGTCACCATTTATATTAACTCATTCTAGCTGTCAGTGGCGGATCTAGAACATGAGCAAGGGGGGGGCTAACTTAATCTGATTGAGGATGATGATGAAGTAACAAGCCGTGCTTTTTACAATATTCGGTAATGTCTTAAATATTGAGGGCAGTGTTGATTGTAAATGACTAGTATTGTTAAATATAACTAATTAATTAGTAATTAAATTAGTTAATCATTAAATGTATTAAAATAATAAGGGTGTGTCAACCGGGAGGTTTTTTTACGATGATTTGAGTCAAATATTTTTTTCCAAGAATATAGATCAAATGTGAATTTTCGTGCACTTAATTTCAATGTTTAGTGAATAATACATCCATCCCGAGGCTCCGAGGCATAAGGGGGGTTTGTGGGAACCTCCCCCAAGAAAATGTTTGAAAATTTGACCCTAAGAAGTTGTGTTTTTACTCATTTTTGGTCATTTGGGACTCTTTGAGTGTCACACGAAAAAGATGATTTCTTGTACTCGTTTTCAAAGGAAAAAACTGTAAGATATAAGAATTTCATGGGGTGGTTTGAACCCCCTAACCCCGTCTCTATTTTAACAGAGTAAACAATGTTTTGTAAGAGACTTAGCGCATTAGACCCTTTTAAAAAGTGAATCTTATAAAAACCAGGGAGTTAAAGATCTTGCAGAGGGGCTAAAGCTCATAACCTTTAAGATGTGAAACAAATCTGTAAAAATGTAAGGGGCTAAGTATTTTGGAGGTTATGCTTTCTAAGGCTTAGAAAGCTCATTGGAATCTACAAGTTCTGAATCGCATTTATATTAAAATGCTGAAAGCTAAAGATCTTGGAGGGGGCTAATGCTTTTAGGCTAAAGCTCATTAAATTGCGAACTAAATACTATAAAACATCGCAAGGAGGTTAATTCTTTATGGGGGCTAAAACTCATTGGCACCTTTAAATTGTGAATTGAATCTACAAAAACTCAGGGCTAAAAGCCTTGTAGGAGCTAAAGATCATGGAAGGATTCATAAGGGTTAAAGCTCATTAAATAGTGAACCAAATATATTTAAAAACGCAAGAGGGCTAAAAGCTTTGTAAAGGCTATTAAAGAGCATGGAGGGGGCTAATGTTTCATAGGGCTAAAGCTCATTAATTTGTGTAACAAACATAAAAACGCAAGGAGGCTAATGCTTTTAGGGGCTAAGCTCATTGGATAGACCCTTTAAATTACGAATCAAACCTTCAAACATGCAGGGGGCTAATAATTTGTAAGGGCTAAAACCTCTAGAAATCCTTAAATAGTGAATGGAGTTTATAAAAATGCAGGGGGCTAAAGATCTTGGAAGGGGCATAATGCTTTGTAGACCCTTTGAATTGTAAAAAAGGCTACAAAAAACTGAAAAAAGTTTAAAATTTTGAAAATTTAAACAAAATTTTCTTTTTTTTTTCCGAAAAAGTTCAATTTTATGTAGTTTAAACTTAAGTCCCAAGGGGGGGGCTATAGCCCCTATAGCCCCCCCCATAGATCCGCCACTGCTAGCTGTCTTCAAAACAAGCCCCATTTTGTGTATTACATTAATGATTCTCAACCTGTGGTCTGTTGGACGTTTTTAAGTGGTCCCTAAATTATAGAACTTTTCGCCTAATAATAGAAAACAGCTGATACAGGAGATGATTATAGATTAACTGATATTCATTTTATGTACATTTAATCCAAAATTTAAGAAAGTGGAACATTTTTTGATGAAGTCATACATAAAATTACCTTAGAGCAATCCTAAATTTGGCTTCTATAAACCAATCACTGACAGCATCTCTTATTACGTTTCTTTAGTATCTTTGAAGATCTGTAAACAGACTTCTGAAAAGAAAAATATAAAGAAACAGAAAGCTGTTGTTCTAAAAAAAGGAAAACACAATACATTGTTTTGTTTAAGAACATAAAACAAAAATAATTTTCCCACGGAAAATCATTCAGGAAGAATATAAAAACATCCTAATATAAAAACATCCTAATTTCAGTGCGAATTCTTTTCTTTCTCACACATGTTCTGATGAAAAAGACTATCGTTAGTAGTATAATCAAATTATAATTTAATTTTATTAATATTATTTTTGAAATAAAATGAAACTACTAATATTTGAAATACTAATATTGGAACATGGGATCATAACAAAGTATAGCATAATTAATAGCATTCAGAAATTTTCCAATTATCCACAATTTGAATAATATATACGATAAACTTAACTAGTTACACAATTTAAGGCAAAATGAAAAGAAGATGTTTCATAACTCTAAAAGAACATTTAAAACTTACCTTGTTTTTGATCTTGAAATGAAAATATCTTCACACACATAATTTAACTTGCACACAGGAATGGTAATAAAATGGCGATGTTGATGTGGAGTTTGGATGGACTTATTGGGGTCACGTGGCATGTCACGTGGGCTTAAATTGGCTTGGCTGTCACAGCCCTTTCCTGAAAGCCCTTCAACAGGGTTGTGGGGACAGCCCTTTCATAGCCCTGCGTCAAGCGCTGCTGTAGGGCTTTTCGGTATACCTTGTTCTGTCAGCCACGGAACAGCCCTTTTCTTGCACTGCTTAAAGGCTTTTCGGCAAACCCTTTTTAGGCAGCCCAACGACAGTAAAAAAAAAGGGCTAACCGCAAGGTTACATGCTATCTGGGTATATATTACACTCTTTCAAACTATTTTTCTCAGTTTAACACTAACAATATCCATCAGTCTTTCTCATTCTGAAGTAAAGTTAAAGTAAGAAAAACAACACTTTCTTCACAAATACAAAAAAAAAAATCTTTATGCTCCCTCAATCTCTCCACGACTCTACGCCCAAGAAGCGCCGGCGTTAATAGTAATGGAGCTTTTCTTCTTGTGGCCCTTTTCGATTTCGCTTTGCCTGGGCGGTGCACGGCTTTTCCGCTCGGCTATGCTCATCGGGGATTATTATTTTTTTTTCTCTCGTAGCTGGATTGCGTGGTATGGTTTCATAGCTGCGGAGAGAGGAGTTTTGTTGAAAGGTTGGTCATTAAGCCTGTGTGTTGGCCGCTGATGGTTGATGGATATTGCGGTTTATGTTTATTTTTTGTTGTGGTTTATTGGTGATGGGTGAGCGATGGGCGATGGGTGGTGATTAGGTTTTTAAATTATTTATGAAAGGTGGATGGTTAAAGTAAAGTGGTGAAATGGAAATTGATAAATTTATTTGGTTATTAGGTTTATGTTATGGAAGGCAAGGATCCATCACGGCTACGAGGGGAAAACATTTTTGAGGATCACCTATACCTTTAGAAGCAAATAGACTGAATTTTACTTTTTTTCAACTAAGGTCTCTCCCTGATCCTCACATGAGAACATGAGATTTATTTTTCCACATTTTAAAAACAGTATAAACAACGTTTCTGGACCAATGATGGCGATCTAAACATTTGGATCATCTTTTATGAGATCAATCATTTTGAGACGATGAGGGAAACACTATGAAAGAGGGGTCTGGGGGTCCTCCTCCAGAAAATTTTTGGAAATTTGGCCCTAAGTTACTCATTTTTGATCGGCTCAAGAGCTTGATTAGCGTGGAACCGAAATCAAACGAGTTGATTTAAATAAATGGAATGGAGGCTGGAAGAAGAAAAGTTTTTGTCAATTAACTTCCAAAATAGTTCTGACTCTGGTTGTAAAATCAGAAAAAAAAACTATTCTACAGGGGTTTGCTGCAGGGAAAATTTTAAAACTTACTTTATTAATTTTTTAAACCGAAAATTTGCTTTGAAAACAGGTAGAAAAAATTTGAGTAACTTTTGAAAAGTGCTTTTTGAACTAAAAATATTGCAAAAAAGATAGAAAAGAGGGAAAAATAGATAGATAAGAAATTCAATAATGATGCTTAGCCTAAGATAGCTTAAGATTTACACAATAAATCTTAGTGGAATTGATTTTAAAAATAAAATAAAGTGATCCAGATAGCACCTTTGTGATTTATTATCTATTATTAAATATTATTAATATTAATTAAGTCTTTAATAAATTAAAAATAAGGCAATTTAAAAAGGAAGATGACCTCTATATATTCTGTTATTTTGAGTTATATTATAACAACAATTTTTAGATAAAAGAGTACAACATAAGTCGTAGAACTTTTAGAGAAATTGATTACAGGGAGGCATAATCTCTAACCTTTTGCCTTACATTCTAACTCAAAGTTGGTTCAAAACTTTTTAAAGTTCATTTTTAGTTATTTCCAATTCAAAGACAGTAATATAGCAGCTTATATAAATTTACTTTTTTTTTAGATCTAAAAAGTCCACATATAGGACTAGATGGAAAGGAAGGAATATGGAAAGTGAAACAGCTATCAATCAGGTTAGTACTCCACAAAATTTAGTGCCTGATTTTTATATGTATATTAAAACGACGTCATATTTATGCAAATACTATAATATCTATTTCGAATCTTTGAAATACAATAATTAGTTCTAATTAGGTTTATTTAGGGGAAGGCTAGAGAATAGCAAGGCAAATATGAACACATATATCTATTAAAAATTTATAATGCTGAAAACTTTCTATATTTTAGTGTTATTCTCTGGAATATTTCCTTATTCAACTAAAGATTAATTTGACTCAATTAAAACAAATACATACAAATAAACAAATAACCCACTATAAACCTTTTAAGTCAAATTAACTACAGGACAACCTTTTAAGTGAAAGCTAAAAAATTAAAACAATATTTACTTGATTCACTAAATAAAACTCCTATATAATAAAATAAAATACAATATAAAAAGTAAGCCATATTTACTTACATTGATGATTTCCTCAGATCATATGTTCTTTCACCTAAAATTAAATAATACTCAAATGAATATTATACTTGTTAAATAGGAAAACTTAGACACCTAACCTTACAAAAGTAGTTTGGGGTAATTTTCATTTATAAACTAAAACATTGAAATTATCTATTATCCCTACCTGTCCAATATCCATCTTTACTTAATTTCACCTTTGCTTGTTTTGCTGTAATATTCCCATCCCTTAAAAGAATATTACAGCAAAACATACAGCAGAAAGTTATGCAACTTGACAAAGTAATGCGAACAATAAGTTTTATTGAACATTGTTTAAACTTTTAAATTAATAATAATCTCAATAATGGATATTAACAATGATTTTAAACTTAACAATAAAAGTCAACAATGTTAACAGGTAAACAACCAACAAATTATTTATGGTGTGTTTTATTGTTAATGAAATTCAATTGTTAGCATTTTAAGTAATTTTCCAATTAATTTCCCATTTTGATTATATTTATCTAAAAATAAAGTATAACACTAATTTTTGTCATCACATATTATAACTATTCCTTTTGAAATTAAAAGTAATAACTTTTACAAAAAAAAATGAAAATTTAGAACAAATTAATACCTTAAAATGGAAAATAACTACATGAAGTGTTTTGAACAATATAAAAACATTGAGCTCATATTTCTACTATACACAATTTAAACTAAGTGAAGGAATTAATTATTTTATTTGAAAATTTGAAATAAACATTTAGGTTGGTATTGTAGTTGGGTGCTTTTAAGTTCAAAATTTAAGTTAAAATTAATATACTTTAATTATTTAAAGCTTTAATTTCCAAAAGTATTTATTGCACCAATTTCTATTTATGGAAAAAGTTTATGTACAGGGGTTAAAAGTTTTTCAACATCATACACACTTTTTAGTTGTGCAGTGAATGAATCTAATCTAATCATTTCTAAGCTCCTGTTTGTGTTTTGCGAAAGTAAAAAACCCTGTGTTTTTGTGAACATTTAGATTTAAGCAAACCTAGGTAAAGGTACTGTATAATCTAAATCGCATCTAAGTATTTTAATTCATTGAGTGGAATTTTTATAATACAAGTACACACTTTCACTCAAATGAATTTTGACTAAAATTAAATGTATTTTTTACAACCGATTAAAATTTATTTAAAAAAAAACGTTTTGCGTTTCGTGGTTTTGAACCAAAATGAAATCAATAAAATTAATTTTTTAAAAACTTTCAATACTAAAAAGGGTTCAATTCCGTTAGAGTCCCCGCTAAATATCGCCCGGTTCTATAGTAGTATAAAAAGTAGAAATATTCATAAGTAATTTTAAACTCCTGAATTAAAATGTTTAATTAGATCATTAACTATTCAGTTTATTAATAAAAGTCAGAAAAATTTGTTGATATTTGGATATATTTAGCAATTTGGATGTTGGCGATACTTAGCGGGGACTCTAACGGAATTGAACCCTAAAAAGACCACCCAAAGGTAGTCACATATTTAAATATATATGTTTTGATGGGCTATTTTGAATACCTATAGGTTTAACACAATATCTGCATTACGAATGAAACAAATACTTGATGCGAAAACACTTTCATTTAATTTGGATGCTATTTACAATTTCATACCAAACAAGTCCAAAAAAACAATCACAAAGATATTTTCATTTCTAACTATTTTTAAGAAGTTCACGTGCGAGTGAATAAAATATTAAAGATAAAGAGTTTAGTTGTAAAGCAGCAATTTCATCTGTTACACAGGTAATTTATTAAAGAATTTAGGAGCTAAAATAGCAATTATACCACACATAACCATAAAACCACTCCTCAAATCCTTGCATCTACCACCCTAATACGCACGTTTCCACAAAAACAACAAACCATATAATCCCATATCGCCCTAAAAAAAAAAAACGAGGAAAGACGGGCAAAAGCCGGCCTCCCACACGCAACAAGAAAACTCTTGAATGGGCGTGTATTCTCGGGCAGCAACGTTGTTTCTGTTGAGGAGGAAACTGGCCTCAGCCGCAATTGACCTCCCGCAAGGCTGCAATTAGGCCCTTCAGTGAGGGTTTTAATAACCGGCCTTTTGTTTTTGGCCTTCCTCGGTGATGCGGGCTGGCCCTCCTTCTAAGTATAGAGGATGTCAACTATTAGGGGGTGGGTGAAGGTTTTTTTCCCGGGAGGAATTTCTGGAAATGTACATGATTTGGGTTGGGAAAGAGACGACCTAAATTGAAAGTTTCCTCTCTGACTCTTGGTTGGATGTGCTGGGTGCTCTTTAAGGTCGGTTAGAAATTTTGTGAGAAAACAGTAGTGGTTGGACGAAATTCTGGGGTGGGAGAAATATGGGGAGAATAACTAAAGATTTGTTATCTATGAGTAAAAACATGCTTTTATACTTTTTGACTAAATGTGTCCTTGCAAATAACATGATCTTATTTATTGGAAATACTGCGTCCCATTTAAGGACCATGTAAATGAGAAATCAAACAAATAGATACAAACTGAGCATTTGGCACCATTTCGACTTTTGAGGAATTTTGCGTTCCTGATTGACGGTCTTTCCACTGGCGATTTTATTTGTTTAAGCAAAAAGAGTCGCTGCCTCAGGTGTTATAATGCCATTTGGGATTCTATTTTACTCCTCAATACTACGTGTTTACGTACGTATAATGCGTACATAGAGGGAAAGGACACTTAAAAAGATATCAGTTCTAAAAAGATATAGTTTAATCTGAAAGCTATTGGATACTCTTAAGTTAAAAAGAACTTAAGGTTGTATAAAAGGATATGATATAAGATATGTAAATGTGTGTGATGGATGTAATGGACAATTATTTCTATATGTCTCCCCTTATTAAATACTGTGGGACCGGGACATCATATCTACCACGTGCGCTTTATTCACAAAAATCGATATTCTTAGACTTGAGACAATTTACATGTCAACGAAGTTATAATTACTGTCCACACTGTTCTGATATACAACTTTCTCCTGGCCATCTTTTAACTGTCCTGCTATATTGGCCAAGCTCTTCAGTATCGCTCCCTCGCATCAACTCCTCTATTCTTCGAGGGTTGTTAATGTTGATGATACTTTCGGTCCTAATTGACTCTGCACCAATATCTTGGACAAGACAACAACAGCAACATGTGTTGCTTCAAAGTAAGAGTAACTGTTCATGTTGAGAAAATCTTATACAACTTTAAACAGCGATCAAAGGGAATTAAATTAACGCACTTATGATTATTAGTTCGTCACTCCATCATGTGAAACCTCAAAGGAGAAATTTATCATTTATTTATTCAACAAAATTGTTTTAATGTTCATCAATAATAAAAATGCATGAATGCTCCAAACAGTCTATCTTCCTTCGACAATGATTTACACTTTCCCATTTGTTGCTTCAGTAAAAAGAAAAAAATCAAACTCTAAATAAACGATTAGAGAAAAACGACATCAGAAGCAGCAGCAAAAAAACAACCCGACTCAACTGGAGCGTCGCGTCCCATTCTCTCTCCCCGACGACGACTTTATCATTCGGATGTCCCACTCAATCGAATGGAACGATGTATTTCATCGTCATCGTTTATTGTTATTTCGAGAGGCATTTTCTCGTTCTGAGGAGGCATTGTGTGCGCGGCAGACGAAAGTGCTTCTTCTTCTGATGTTTTCTTTCTATTTTTTGTGTGTGTTATCGTTTGCTAATTCTTTTTTTTTTGTGAATGTTCGATGTAGGAAATTTTTCAATTCTTAAATTTGATGAGGGATACTGACTGACGTGGTGTTCTAATTTTTTTTTCTTTCCATGAAGGTCTGTTCAGCACTTTTTATAATTTTATAAGAGATTTTGTCACGTAAGGGTTTGTTATTATGCAACAAATTCATGTGGTAATAAGCCTATCTTATGTAGGAGGAAAGTCCTTGAAATCTTGAAATTTATCCATGTTATTCCTTTACAAGGATAGAAATACCTTAGATTTATAAAATGAGAAAAAAGAGCAAAACAATCCGTGATTTTGTATTCTGTTTTATGAAGATAGACTCTTATTTCATGATTTTCATAGGTCGGGATAATTTAAAATTGTTAGTGAATTTCAATTTGTTTTTTAAAGTCAGTTTATAGTCAAGAAAAAAGAAAAGAAAGATTAAAAAGAAAGATTATTTTGATGCTAATCATGTAAAAAAATAATTCAAAAAATCCAAAAATCAAATCAAATTTAAAATATCGAATACTTATATTTAGAATGTACCCTCGGAGGGGGGTGTAAGGTAAGCTGGAGACTTGGGGGGGAGCATCCTGAAAAGTTGAGGCATTGTCAAAAAAAAGAATAATTTTGCGTACCCAAGAGTTTGAATATATTTACTTTAAATATGTTTTAAGTAACTATTTGAAACCTTAAATATCCACAGGAGTTGATTTTGCACTCTATCGTAGAACTTTTCTATTCCAAATTAAATACGTATTTATCACTGGCATATGAAACCATGAAGTATAACATCAACTATTAGTACCCTACTGTTCACTGTAATCACCCTATCCCAAAGCATTTAAACTCATATTTATATCCCTTTCCAATATGGTCTGGATGATGTGCGTTACAGGCGTGTCTGTATATCCTCGGCTGTCATCCAGAGCACTCATTAAGAAGGAGAGAGAGAGTTGAGTGCTCCGCTGTGATGCGTCGGCATGTGCCAGACCCGTCATTAAGTAATGCCACAGTATTATTTCAGCGGGAGGACTGTTGTGGGCGGATTTTGCTCTCGGAGGAATCCGTTGGGACCTCTATAGGGAAAAGGGTGCTTCGAAATGAAGCATTAGTTCGGAAAAGGGAATTAGTCCAAAAACCGAGTTTTGAGAGAATCGGAGAAATTGTTTAAGAAATGGAATGTTTGTTGTACCACGGCTTACTAGATACTTATACAGTAGGCTAGCCGAGTACGGAAATCATTGAAATTCCAGATGGCAATACTGGACAAACTGGCAAAGCATATCCAAAGCAGTGTTGAAGGCGGTGGGTGATATAGGTAGGTCTTGTAGCGGGAAAAGTTGTCAAATGGTTTTCATTGTTTAAAACTCGGCTAGCCTGTATAAGTATCTAGTAAGCCGTGGTTGTACAGTGGCGGATCCAGGATTTGGTTTTTTTTGGGGGGGGGCTAAGAATTTTCATAACTCAATTGTATCTTTTTGATTATCTTAATATGGAAAAGGTAGTGAATTATCCTGTTCCAACCACTAAAAGGGGGGTCTGAGGGTCCTCCCCCAGAAATTATTTGGAAATTTAAGTCAAAACCCCCCACTTTTCATTTTGTTTTGGTACGCCTCATCCGATTTCGGATATAGATTTCATGGTAGAATTTTTGTGTTTTTACAAACTTAATGTAAAACAAAGTTGTAATAATAGAGTTACAAAGTACTAAGGGGGTCTGGGGGTCCTCCCCTAGAAAATTTTGAAAATTTTAGTAAAAAACCCAACTTTTTCAACTTGTTTTGGTACGCCTCATCCGAATTTCGGACATAGATTTTATGGTAGAATTTTTGCATTTTGACAAACTTAATATAAAGTAGAGTTGTAATAGAGTTACAAGTACCAAGGGGGTCTGGGGGTCCTTCCCCAGAAAATTTTTGAAAATTTGAACTTAAAACCTCTGGTTTTAACTCATTTTGGTGCGTAAAATTCCATATTATATAGTGTAAAATTTTTCATATGGGGGGGGCTAAAAGGGATCTTGAGGGAAAAGGGATTTTGAGGGGCACTCTGGACAGTTACCCCACTTGGAACCAAAAAAATCACCCATTAGTACGAAAAAATGTCCAAAAAAGTACTCAAATGGGTTAAAACCCTACTCTCACAGGGCAAATTTCAAATCCCCATACCCCCAGTGATAGCAAAAGGGATCTTGAGTGATACTTTTTAAAAATAAGCAACATTTTGAAATTTTTCTCAAAAGGTAAGGCGAGATATTTTTAACTCCTCTGAGAGAGTATTTCACTCCTTGAAAATCGGAAATACTCTTTAAAAAACTAGACAGGAGTATTTTCACTCTTTGAATTTTTCACAAAGGTTTAGCTTAAAATCTGAATTTTTTTTTTGCAGTGATTCCAATCAATTAGACTGCATTATAATATAAATGGTTTGTGGCCATAATGGCGTAGACAGAAAAAAATTTGGAAAGATTGAATCTACTTTTGGTTGTTTTAGGAGAGGAATTTAGATTATATTTTTTCACTTATTGTTCTGATGCTTAGGGAGTTTGATTACGGTTTTCGTGTCTCTGTATTTGTAATTTATGCTATTTCCGTACTTCACTCCTCATAATTGAATTTCACTCGTCCTAAAAAAGTCAAGGAGTATTTTTACTCCTCCAAAAAAATCCTAGGAATAACACTGGCCTTAAAGGTAATGCCTCAAAATCATATCATACCTCTTTCTCAAAGGTAATGGTGATGGTCTGGAAAAGTGCCCCCCCCCCATTGGAGTCCTACTGGATCCGCGCCTGTTGTGGGATAGGTTTAGGCGTGTTTTAAATTGGCAATTATGAATTATCTAAAAGAGATTATTAATCAGAAAAAATATTTCTTAACTTTTGTAGTTACTAATATATGATTGGTTTTTAAAAAAGTATGATTGTATAGAAATTAGAAAAATAATTAAATAAAAAGTCAAATTCCCCCCCCCCCCCCTTTTCTCTTCTATTGAAACTGCATTGACTTTGGAAAAAAAATCATAAAATTTTTATGGAATGTTTAAATTGTGTACAATTTATATTGACTTCTTAATAAATTATTATATCAAGTCAAAAAACGAGGTAAAAAGAAAGGAGTATTAATTTCCTTTGTATTTATTTTTAACGAAAACTCAATTTCACTTCCATGCACTATTTTGGAGATGGGAGCAGTTATTCAAATAACAATAGAGTGCTTTTAAGAAAAAAAAAGCATACAACAAACTGATTCATCCAAAATTAAGACCCCTAATCACTTTTTGACCTCTTTAAATATTAATACACTTCTCCATTAACTTTTATCCTTAATAAAGTGTTTCTGCTTTAGCGGTATAGAGAATTTCTGCTCCACTCATTAAAGTATACTCTCATCCCCCTCCTGGATCAATACCCATTACTGTGCTGTCAGTTGTAGCAAACAACAACTCAACTCAAAGGGAGTTGACACGAGCAAATTAAATTCGCCTAATAGCAAAAACGAACCTTTTTGCCTTCGTTCTGCCCCCTTATCTGTACTCCTCCCCCCTTTTCGTGAGAATCGATGCGAAGCGAATACTTTGACAATCCTTTCTTTAATTTGGTGTTTGGATCGGTGAAACAAAAAGTTTTGATTAGTCAGACCCCTGTATTTGCGCGACAGTAGTGGGTTGTGCATTTTGCGGTTTTGAAGAAGTTTTTTACAGTCTGTGACAGTTAATTCTGAGAAACTGTGTGCACTTAACTTAAAAAGTGGTAAAGAATCATTGCTTTACATATTTATTTTGTAATGAGATGAATAAAAAACATGAACAGAACAGTAAAACTTAAATAATTCGTAAGTTTTTAAGTTGAAGTGCTGTGTGTGGATGAATCGAAGATTTCTCTTGATCAGTAATTCAACTTCTTATAAAATCACAATAGAGCATTTTCAATCACGTGTCTCCGATCACGTGATCAAGCTGGCTTGGAGGACAGACAACTTTTCTTTAACATTAGGCTCCCATAGAGAATACGCGCTGCATTTAGTTTTTATAAAAAAAGTTCATTTAAAAAGATTCTTTAGGCTCGGTTAAAGACCGGAACGAAAGAATAATAGTTATTGAAGGTAAGTGCATATGTTTTTGTGTTTTAGTGGTAAGCTAAATTTAGAAAAAGACTTATTACGAGGTGACATGTTTTTGTTTACATTTGTTAGAACAATATGCGAGTCCGATACATCTGTAAAATACTTATAATATGCTACTGAAACTAAATATTGAATAATTAATAAATAATTAAGAATTTTAAAACATGTTAGTAGCATTGCGAATGGTACTTGCAATTAGAACACTGGCAGAAATGGTTTCAGCAATTAGAACACTGCTAAATATAAAATGTAGTATTATTGAATGACTTATAATATGCAGAGATGCCATTTTAGAGTAAATAAAGGTTACTTTAAAGTAAACTTTGGAGAAAAACATAAAACATCCTTATTTTTCAAAATTCACATCAAAAGTAAACAAATAAACGATGTGCATCCTATAGTTTTCCATCATACTGTCTGTCATCCAAGCCTCTGACGTCACAAGCCTGTGACGTCATGTGCGAATGCTCTATTCAATTTTTAAAATTCGAAGTTTTCTAGCTTCACTGTTGCACAGTTTAATCTAATTGTGTTTCTTTATTGGGAACATTAAAACTTGTTTCTAAACTTAAAACTTCTATCATAAAATGAATTAATAGTTCGACATTAAATGAAATGGAAAGTATTTTTTTTAATTGAGTAGAGTTAAATATTAAAATTGTCTGTTTTATACTACTTCTATTTATTTTTTTAAATAGCGTTAGGAAATAGACCAACTTTCTTTAAAGAGCAATGGACTCTAACCGTCTGACGTCACACGGAACCAACACGTGACCTACTGAACTTGCAATGGACTCTAACCGTCTGACGTCACACGGAACCAACATGTGACCTACTGAGCTTGCGATTGGTTACCACAGATACTACACTAGTAGATCTACTAGTGTAGTATCTGTGGTAACCAATCGCAAGCTCAGTTGTAGGTCACGTGTTGGTTCCGTGAAGTCTCGAACCAGATAGGCGGTTAGAGTCCATTGGTTACCACAGATACTACACTAGTAGATCTACTAGTGTAGTATCTGTGGTAACCAATTGCAAGCTCAGTTGTAGGTCACGTGTTGGCTCCGTGAAGTCTCGAACCAGATAGGCGGTTAGAGTCCATTGTTATTTAGCAAGAACTATAACCAACTTCCCTAAACTAACTTAATTTCTTTTTGCAAACCAACTTTTTGAAAGGGCATGTTTTTAATTATTTTTTTAGACATTTATTTGTTTTTTAGAATATTTAAAAATTGGCAATAATTAATTATTAATGTTCCGGAATGGAATTTTTTTAAGTTGTTGATAACTTGAGATTAAATGAAGTCAGCTTATTTATATTTTAGAGATAAGTTAGAAATGAGTTTTAAAAGTGTAAAAATAGATTGAAAGTAAATGTTAATTTTATTTACTGGCGTCCGTGATTGATTAGAGTAGTAACAAAAAGTATTTTGCTGCTACATATTCCTTTTTTATGTACCTTTTTATAATTGTAAATATATATATTTTTTTTTTATTTTTTTTTATTTTTTTTTTTTTTTTTTCATTTTTAAAAATGAATTTTTTCACTTTTAGATGTACTGGGCTGATATTCAGGATTTTCACTCCAGGGAAAAGTTTAAAGTTGGTAAGTAGCTAATTTAGATAATTATTATATTGTATTTGTCTCATTGTACTTAGAATTCTATACGTGGTTAAGCTAATGTTATCCCATAAAAATCGGTAGTTGAAGTTTTTAGTAAAACTTCAACCAAATGGGTTTATTAAATCACATTAAAATGTATTAGATTTAGTTGGCTATCAATAAAACCATGAAATACGTATGTATAAAATAGCCCAGGCAACGAAAAGGTATAGAGGGAAATTCTTGGAGCACAATTTTTGACTTCGGAACTTTGTTTGGACTAGTTAGGAGGTGAACATATCAAAAGTCCCCGCCCGTAGCCCTTACGCCAAAGTGTGGAGGGGTGTTCGAAAGTCTCATTTTTCAGTTTTTTGCTAATTACTCTTACAAAATGCATCCCCACGAAAACGTTTCAATTCGCTTTTTTAAAGTAGATAAAATTATCAACAATTTAAGACCCTTCCCAGGTTTATACGTCCAATTGATCCCGAGTTACATCTCTTCAAAAATGGGAAATTTTTTCTAAAAATTCGAAAATTTGAGTAAAAAATGTATTTAAAGCAATTTATTGGCTATATTACCCATCTAAAAGGGAATTAAAGGCTATTTCCTCATAATGCACTTATTTAGCTTTAATTTAAGCCCTGAATCAAGTATGTGAGATCAATAGTTCTCACGTTATCTTAAAAGAACAAAAATTGGGAAAATGGGATTATCCCAGTATAGTCCAGTCAAATAGTATTTATTTTGAGAAATATTTGGGGTAGAAGATATTTTTCTCTATCCGTTTGTTTTTTTGGGGTGCTGAATCCGAATCTGAGGTTTGCCATTAAAATTTCGGGACGGAACATTGTGAAAATTCGAAAAAATGGCAAAAATTCGCCCCTTTTTTTCGTTTTTTGCCCCTAGAACATTACCTTTGCACTTCTGAGCTAAACAATCAATACAAAAAATAAAGAACACAAACCAAGCTACAAAAAAGTCTATTACAACTTTTCTCTCAGGCGCGTAATTTCGCCGATAGAGCACGTTGAAAAAGGGGTTATTTTCGTTCGATTGGTAGAAAAGGTCACTAGTATCGCCAAAACGCCGAATTTTTGGAACATAATACTTTAAAAACTGCTTTAATAATATTCTTCATCAAATCGACCATCTAAAAACTCTAATGATGATTAACTAAATGCATTTTCGTTGCGAGATTTCTCTTACGAACGAAAGTTCCATAGGAGATTATAGTATTTCGATACCTACATACATGTTGCTTCTTCGAGATTACATACAAAAGTGTTCTTTTGACTATTTTATAAGTTTTTGGGGGTGCTGAATCCGAATCTGACGTTTGCCAACAAAATTTCGTGACGGAACTTTGTGAAAATTCCAAAAAATGGCAATTTTTGGGGGCAATGGGGCGAATTTTTACCATTTTTTGGAATTTTCACAAAGTTCCGTCACGAAATTTTGTTGGCAAACTTCAGATTCGGATTCAGCACCCCCAAAAACTTATAAAATAGTCAAAAGAACACTTTTGTATGTAATCTCGAAGAAGCAACATGTATGTAGGTATCGAAATACTATAATCTCCTATGGAACTTTCGTTCGTAAGAGAAATCTCGCAACGAAAATGCATTTAGTTAATCATCATTAGAGTTTTTAGATGGTCGATTTGATGAAGAATATTATTAAAGCAGTTTTTAAAGTATTATGTTCCAAAAATTCGGCGTTTTGGCGATACTAGTGACCTTTTCTACCAATCGAACGAAAATAACCCCTTTTTCAACGTGCTCTATCGGCGAAATTACGCGCCTGAGAGAAAAGTTGTAATAGACTTTTTTGTAGCTTGGTTTGTGTTCTTTATTTTTTGTATTTTATCTGCTTTATTTGGTGGGCTATACATAAAACCATGAAATACTTATTTATCGAAGTTAAAAGAAATGAGTACAATTTATCTGCTTTATTTGGTTGGCTATCAATAAAACCATGAAATGCTTATGTATCCAAGTTAAAAGAAATGAGTACAATTTATCTGCTTTATTTGGTTATAGCTATCAATAAAACCATGAAATACTTATTTATCGAAGTTAAAAGAAATGAGTAAAATTTATCTGCTTTATTTGTTTGACTATCAATAAAACCATGAAATACTTATGTATCCAAGTTAAAAGAAATGAGTATACAATTTATCTGCGCTATCGGCGGTGTGGTAAAGCCAACCTCAATCATCGGGGACCCCAACTGCCAGGGCGCCCAATCTGTCTCCGATATCTGAACAAACTTTCCATTTACCTGAAACAACTCCGCAAAACATCATCGAGAAATTAAATTTATTGACCTGGCACCAACCGACGGCAGAGTGCGGACAACGATAAGCCCACAAGGGAGATATAGATACTAGAGCGCGCATAAACAGTCGAACATGCGTGGTTGAATTAGAGAGTGTGGCATGTAGCAATGGGAAATCCTTAACATTAAAAAAACATAAACGGAATTAGTGAAAGAGATTTCCTCAAAACACGATTGTATAAAATGGGATGGATAAATTAAATATTCCTTGTAGGAAAGAAAGTCTTTTTTTCAATGAAGGAAATTACGGTTTATCCAAAAGGATTTGGACTAATTTTGGTATGATTCAAACAAAATGTGGATTCAGAAAACCTTTAAGTTGTTATCGGTTGTTTTATTCCAATATGCTTAGCATTTTTCACTATTCTTTTCCTGAAGGCCCTTTTCATTGAGAATGTGGCATTTATTCAATTGTAACTTGCATTTTGAAAGTGATTTTTAACAAATCCCCTGGGGGATCAAAAGGGTCTTTAACAGTATCAATAATTCTTCTGTTGATGAAGTCGTGGAATTGATGGACATTTAACGATACATATTTGTTAAATTATGCTTAATGACTGAAATCATATAATTATTATCCTTCAACTCAGTATGTCCTTGATATGGCCAGGTTAAAGTCGTACCTAAAATAGTTTGGTACTTTGTTTAAAGGATTAGAGATGTTTTGTAATACATAAATCCTCGTTCTCAAAAAGAACATGACATGTAATTGTAATCTCAAAAATCTTATTCCCACAGAAACATGTCTGGCAAGGAAAGATGCTAACCAAATTAATAATTTTTATATTTGTTGCAAACTTAATCTTCTTTACATCATATAAAATGCATAATTTAATTTATTTGTAACTCTAAATATTTTCGAATGATTGCATTTTTATTAAGTTGCTGTACAATCAAAGTATGGAAGTTGAAACCATCATACTAGGTCTCATGACTATGTCAATGAACTTTTCATTGTGGCTGTTATGCAATTGTGATTTGACGCGCATGCTATTTCTTCTTACTCTACGCGATAAGCTCTATTTCAATCAAGCCCACAAATGGCTTTTAAATAGATCGAAGCTCCCCTTTTTTGTTCTTATTTATTATTTATCGTCATTAGTCACGTGTGTGTGCCGAGAGAGGAGGGGGGTGAAAGGAAAATAATGAAAGGCCCGTTTGGCAGCGTTTAATCTATCTGTACACACAGGGTCTTGTGTCTTTTGGGGGAAAAATCGATGTTTTGGGACAACTCATTGCTGAAGTTTCGACTGCCGTATCTGCAGATACCGATGCGGATGTGGAGGTGGTTTTTTACAGTGAATAGATACGGTTTTTAATTAAGATTTGACATTTTTTTCTTGCTTTATCAATATTAAAATTGGTTTCTACGAAATTGTAATTTGAATTTTTGATCTAGTGGTGTGGTGTGAAGAGTTTAGTGGTGGATATGTTGAAGTAAGAAGGGTGATTTTATTATGTTTTATTTAAACAATGAATCATTTGTATTTGTATTGTTAGAATTTTTTTTTAGTTTTACCTTTAATGAACTGGATTAAAGAAATAAATGCATAAATGCTTTACCAAGTGATGGTCTTAAGAGTGTGGCGAATGTTTTAAGTGAACATTATAAATGTTTTCTTCAAAATCAGTGGCGTGTTAGCTAGGATTTTATATGAGGAGAAGGGTAAAATGTAAAGCATGTTGGCTAGAAATTTATTTATTTTTTATTATTATGATTCTAGAAATTTATTATTTAATTGCTGATGCATAGTTCATATTAAAATAATTCAATTAATTTCTGTAGTTTTGGATTCACTTATTATATTTAACAGTTATGAAGTAGTAATAATTATAAATATTAATTAAAATTATAAGTTAAATATAACGGAGAAACAGGATATAAATTGCACAAATAAAAGGTTTTTTTTGTGCAATTTATACTGTGTTTTTCCGTTACATTCAGTTCGCATTGCACAAAGAAATTCTTTATCTTTAAGAAAATAATTTTTTATCTAATTTTTGCCATAAAATGAATTAACCAATAAATCCAAACATTGGGAAAAAATCTATCTTAAATTCTAATTCCCATTGCCCTATTTCATTTTGCTTAATTATTTTTGGTGGTTTCTGTCAAAACTTTGAATATAAAGTAATGTTAAAAATTTTTCTATCAGTAGAAATTCTGTAGAATATTCTGTAAAGAAATCGAGATGGATTTCAATGGTTGAATAAAGTGAAACAAAATTTTTGATTTGATAAACTCCGGAAAAGCATACAACTTAACAAATGGTCAAACATGTCTTCTCTAAATACAGTTTGTGATAAAAACCACCCTAACCCCTCCCCCCTTCAACATTTTTCCAAAATCGCAACTTCAATTCAAAATCCTCTGTTCAACTCCTAAACACACCCGAACCATAATTAAAAACAAAGAAACTTTTTGTTTATTTCCCTCTTATTGGAAAACGCTTTTACCGCTCTTGATACCAATCATAAAGCTACACGAGAAAGTTGGATTTTTGTTGTTGTTTTTTCTCTTTGAGTAAATAGGACGAATTAAAGCTGTATATCTACCTTTTATACAAGTCGGTAGTTTTTAGTGTAAAGCTCTGTTACGTTGTTAGCAGAACAATACGAGTTTAATCTACTAAGGTAGAATGGGGAATATTAAGATGTGTTGTTTTTTTTTTGCTGCCTTTTCCGCTGTTCAATTAATTGGTTAGTATGAATTAATCTTGGAAAGGTTGTATTGCTGAGTTTGTTTTCTGTATGAATTTGTGTTGTCTAGGGTTGTGTGTGGACTTTTTTTGGTCGATGTTACCTCGTCAGTTCGTTTTGTAGTGGAAGTCGGACAGGAACGATTTGATTTACTTGCTTGTTTTTGTGATTGACAGAATATTGGGATGTATGTACTAGTGTTGGCGTTGTCGTGTATTGGAAAAATATAAAATAATATACATGTCATTGTTTTTTAGAGTAAACAATTATGTTCGTTGTATATGATTGAACGTATGGATTTTTATTACGAAAGATTGTTTAAATAGCATTACGTTTTCTCTCTACTTATGTCAAGGAAAATTCGGGGGGGGGGCAAAAACATGATTCCCCAAACCACAGTAAAAAAAGATAAATTCGGAATCTTATTTAAACGTTTTTAAAGGTTTTTGTCACATAGTATTAAGATATTGGAAAAACACTCAACAATAAATGGAAGTGCAAAATTAATATTATCTGGAATGTATAACAGGAACAACCAGAAACTACTGTAAACTATATTTAGGATTAATTCCAACTCTAAATCAACTCTCCACATTAAATTTATCCATGAATTATTCAATAATAACATTAATGCAGAGATGAATCCAGGTAAAAGGAGGACAAGGAGCTGAAGGATTTCCACAGAGATTTATGATTTCCTTAAATATCTTCCAAAATTTCATTTTATCCCTTTTATGTTCACGATAAATATAAAAACAAATTAGTGATGATAGTTAAAGATAACTATGTAATATATAACTATCATATTAGACAGTGATTCTTGGTTCGCTACTACTTACGTAAAGATTTCATGAACACTTTAAATATCGAATATTGACTTTACTAATGCTTATTTTCATTTTCATATATCAGCCAAATAACTCGATAAAAAGTATCGATACCCCAAAAATATCGATCCTGCCAGTCACAACAACAAACATGTTTGCCAAACGCCGCCGTCAAAGCAATTACATTACCGAAAAACCATCGATACAAATGGGTCGCGCCCGTATTCCCGAAATCCATATTCCCGAAGCCCACAATCCCGAACGCCACAAGACCGAACGGGACACTTTCCCGACAGGACTTTTTACCGAACGGGACACTTTCCCGACAGGACTTTTTACCGAACGGGACACTTTCCCGACAGGACTTTTTACCGAACGGGACACTTTCCCGACAGGACTTTTTACCGAACGGGACACTTTACCGACAGGACTTTTTACCGAACGGGACACTTTACCGAATGGGAGACTTTACCGAATGGGACATTTTACCGAACGGGTCACTTTACCGAACGGGACACTTTACCGACAGGACATTTCACCGAACCGGACACTTTCCCAAACGGGCCTTTTTACCGACAACTCACTTTGGTCACTAATTTTTAAATATGGACTCTCGATTTAAGTTTCATCTTGCCCGACCTGGTCAGTTTCACTGGTCAAGATTCCTTTATGTCTAAAATTCATTACAAAACAAATGTTTGAGTTGCTAATTGATATTTCGTAATCTTTTGTAGTGTTGACATTGGTCTTTTGTTCCTGGTGACCATTGGTCAGTCCGGTTCACATAATGTAACTTCTTTGCTTTAGCACTGAAGTATGTCTTGTGGGGGCTCAAACCAAACGTCTTCGGACGTGAAATATTTTTGTGTTGTCCACTGGTCAAGATCTCTTAACCAGTGGTCAATCCCTTTTTTTCCGCTAAATGCTACTTTTCTGATCTTATCTTTCTGTCTCGTGTTTGTTTTGGGGGTCCCTGATCTTTGGAATCCCCATTTGACCACTGGTCAAGATGACTTAAATTCAATACAAAACAAATGTTGGAGTTGCGAATTGATATTTTGTAATCTTTACTGTTGAGCCACAAATAAAATAAAGTTGGCAGTGGTTAAAAAAAACTGCCTAGAAGTCACTCTCAAATCAACGAGATAGAAAGCGAAGGTCAAAAAGCTGAAATATCGAGAACCTGATTCAACACTGTTTAAGATTATAATGTTGCTTATTTCAGGGCGTTGGGTATGGTATGATGAGCCTCCATATCCCGATTTCCGGGAGGGGGTTCAGGGCTCTTCCCTTGGGCCTCAATTTGAAGAGAGTCCCCATATATGCTTAGAAGCTAAGAAAAAGTGAGTGTAAAATAAATTTATTAACATCTGAATTTAAAATCAAGTAAGCTTATAAAGTTTTCTAAAAACTTGTAAGTCTGGCCCTGCCCTCATGACCTACTCGAACTTCAGTAAAAAAAACGTTTAAGTATAAAAATTAATTGGATTGACCAATGATCAACCAAAGAGACATGTTATAACTACAGAAAATTTAAAATATCAACTAGCAACTTCAAAATTTATTGTAAAACGAGTTTCAAGCCACATAAACTTAAAAAGAATGCCAACATAAAAAAATGGAGTCCATAATGAGTTGTCAGGACCAAACCTACCGTTTGATCAAAAGTCGCGTTCGGGCAAACTACCTTTTACATTCAATGGCGTTCGGGAATGAGGAGTTTCGGTCAAACGAGACTCTTCAATCTTGATAGTGGACAATACAAAAACGTCACACTTCCCAAGACGTTTGGTTTGAGCCCCCACATGACCAACTTCAGTGCTAAAGCAAAGAAGTTCCATTAAGTGCATCGGACTGACCAATGGTCAGCTTCAACCTAAGACACAGTCCAAAACTGTAAAGATTACAAAATATCAATTCGCAATTCCAACATTTGTTTTGTATTGAATTTAAGTCATCTTGACCAGTGGTCAAATGGGGATTCCAAAGATCAGGGACCCCCAAAACAACCACGAGACAGAAAGATAAGATAAAAAAAGTAGCATTTAGCGAAAATAAAAGGGATTGACCACTGGTTAAGAGATCTTGACCAGTGGACAACACAAAAATATTTCACGTCCGAAAACGTTTGATTTGAGCCCCCACAAGACATACTTCAGTGCTAAAGCAAAGAAGTTACATTATGTGAACCAGACTGACCGATGGTCACCAGGAACAAAAGACACATGTCAACACTACAAAAGATTACGAAATATCAATTAGCAACTCAAACATTTGTTTTGTAATGAATTTTAGACATAAAGGAATCTTGACCAGTGAAACTGACCAGGTCGGGCAAGATGAAACTTAAATCGAGAGTCCATATTTAAAAATAAGTGACCAAAGTGAGTTGTCGGTAAAAAGTCCCGTTCGGTAAAGTGTCCGGTTCGGTAAAATGTCCCATTTGGTAAAGTGTCCGTTCGGTAAAGTGTCCCATTCGGTAAAGTGTCCCGTTCGGTAAAGTGTCCCGTTCGGTAAAATGTCCTGTCGGTAAAGTGTCCCGTTCGGTAAAAAGTCCTGTCGGGAAAATGTCCCGTTCGGTAAAAAGTCCTGTCGGGAAAGTGTCCCGTTCGGTAAAATGTCCTGTCGGGAAAGTGTCCCGTTCGGTAAAAAGTCCTGTCGGGAAAGTGTCCCGTTCGGTCTTGTGGCGTTCGGGAATGTGGGCTTCGGGAATATGGATTTCGAGAAAACGAGACACACCCGATACAAATATCACGCCTATTGTCTACCCTCGAGGGTTTTTTCCTTACGCAAATAAAACGAAGAAAGATGAAGAAGACAACAACACTATCTCGACAATAAGTGGGGGCAGAGAAACGCTCAGTTTTGTCAACCCATTGTCTCCGGCTGTGTTGACGAAGCGGCCAAATTACAAGGTATCGCCTACTTCGACTTTCACTTTACGTTGTAGTAGTTGTAGTTTTTTTTTTCGCTCTTTTCTTTTGTGGTTTCGGGAAAGAGGGGGATGGTCAAACAAATCAACTGCTTCCTTTTCGACACGGTTGGTCGGCCGGCCGTGACGTCATGAGGGGAGCGGGGTCGACGCGCCATCTGGTGGGGGTGTTGGGAGGTTTGGTTTGGTTTGATGAATGAAGTGGTGTGAAGTGAAGATTGTGAGGTGAGGTAGGGTCATTGATTGGACTGTTTGGTGTCCGAGAATATTTTTCTTTCTTTTTCATCTTTTCATTTCTAGTTAATTATTTTACATTTCTCTTTTTCTCTCCAATCTCTTTCATGTTCTCTCATCGTCTCTTTTACATTTTTCTTTCATATTTATCTGATGCTCGAAAAATATTTTTTCTCTCTTTTTCATGTCAGATCATCTCTTATTATTTACCTTCATCTTTTATATTTGCTCATCTCCCCTTTCAAAACTCTTTCTCATATTCTTTTCCTCTCTTACAACCTCTTTTTCTTTCCTTATCTCATATTTTCTCATTCATTGATTTACTACTAGTCAGAAGTAAGATTTTATTTACATTTTAGTCAAGGGTTAATATCATTGTTTTAACTAGTGAGCTTTTTTTTTTTTTTATTTATTTTTGCCTTCAATTGCCTTCTAGTTCAGTTCATCTTTTTTAATTTATAAAGAAAAGGGTGTGGGAATTGAGGAAAGAAAGAGATTAATTAGTGGGGGAAAATTAAGAAAGAGAGAGAGAGGAGAAATCGAGATTGAGAACACATAGAGAGGAAGAGTTAGAAAATAACATAATGGGGGAGAAAGAAACCAATCTAAAATGCTATTGTGGTGTGCTCTGACTTAACTGAATAACTTAACTGAACAAATAACTTCCGAAAGCTCAATTTTATGGTAGTAAAATAATTAAGGTTATATTAAAGGTTGAGAATATACATATTGTTTGGCCACCATTATCCTATCATTAGTACACACTTTAATCTCACTAAACAACCGCCATCGCTAACCCAAACTCTTCCACCCAAACCTTAACCAAACAAGCCAATGTATTAATTAACGTTCGCATTACGTGCATATCATACGATTAATAAGCACTAATTATTAAAATATTCAAAAGATTACATCTTAAATAAATTACAAGAGATAAAAAGAATTTTAAAATATAGGTTGACCCTCACTATTATAAATCATCAATGTGTTGTAGTGGTATTACCCACCTCCTACTCAGTTCACATTTTATTTGGCCACGACTATATCAATAGTATACCTAGTACCCATTTTAATCTCACTAAACACTAAACAGGCATTGCCAACCCAAACTCTTCCTTAACTAAATAAGCCAATATATTAATTAACGTTCGTATTACGTGCATTTCATACGATTAAGAAGCACTAATTAGTAAAATATTCAAAAAGTTACATCTTAAATAAATTACAAGAGGTAAAAAGAATTTTAAAATATAGGTTGACCCTCACTACTATAAATCATCAATGTGTTGTGGTATTACCTACCTCCTACTCAGTTCACATTTTAATCTCCGTACCAGACACAACCCTTGGGTATACGTGATCGCAAAAAGGGATGAGCTTGATCCCAAAGGGTGACCGGAAGGGGCCCACGTGCCGGGGTCAAGGCGGTCGGCTCTCCCACCTGTTGGCAGACGACTATCCCGCCCAGAGTGACACCCGCCTAATTGGACGAGATGAGCAATCGGACGGAGAATTTTAACGTTTTCACCGGATGTATCGTTTTTAACATATATGTAAATAGTATTTATTAAGCTTGTGGTTAGTGGTCGTCAGATGCGGATCCAGCAGGGATCTTTGGGGAGAGCACTTTTTGAGGATCACATCTATCTTTGGAAGCAAATAAACAAAATTTATTATAACAAAAATCTCTCTAGATTTCCTTATGAAATTTCTCCCTCAGAAAATTATTGGGATTGCGACCCTAAATAACTCATTTTTTATCAGCACAAGCACTTAATGAAAGAAATTTTTTTTAACAATCTGGGGAAAGTGACCCCCTGTGCTTCTTAAAAAAGGAGCCTAATTGACTGAAAAAATGCTTGGTCTTTCAGAGTCTACTTTCTTATTTTTACTCCTTTTCTCTCTTTTTTTCTCTTCTTCCCCTTTCTTTTTCAGTCCAAGGATATTATCAAACTGTAAAATATTATCATACTATAAGCATCTTGGGGGATTTATGTTTGCATAAGAGTGTTTTTTACTGTGTTACCCAAAATTAAACTTGAAAGTTGATATTTCCAGACTCTTAAAGGTAAACTGTGCCTGTTTTCATAGATTTTATCAAAGTTAAGTATTTTTTTTTTTTTTTTTTGTATATAAGGAGAAGTTTTTCTCTATCTGTATTATACATATTACAGCTTTTCCCCTTTTACTACAATATCTCTTACGCCCATCACCTACAATCTTTTCATTCTTCAATATTTTACCCTATTAATGACTAGATAATTTAAATTGTATTTTCTCACTAAATGGGCTCGGAACCTACAACTGAAAAACTCTACTATCTTCGTTATAAATAGGTATTCATAAGCTTTCTGTCTACCAGTAGATTGCATTAAACGTATTAAAATGACTAACAATTTGTAATTTTCATAACGAGTAAAACTTATAACAACAATTTATCGGTTTATACCCAGATAGCATTTTTTGGTTTTTTGAAGGTTTTTTTACCCTTGCATTGCAACCCAAAAAAGGTTTTTTGAGGGTTTTATTTGCAACCCGATAACCCCGAAAAAACCTTAGGATAACCTAAGAAAAAGGTACGCTAGTTGACATTACCAACCTTTTGCGTAACCTTGCGGATTAACCTTCTACAAGGTTATAGGCACAGGTTTTTTCAAGGATAGACAAGAAAACCCTGTTTCAATGCTCTCTAGCCAGGTTTTTGAAAGGTTTCATAACAACCTTAGAAAAAAATTTTTTCGTGTAGACTGCGGAAACCAATGCCAAAAAACCTTCGTTCATTATTGCGGTCATTGGTTTTTGTAAGGTTTCCAAAAAATCTTGATTTAATATTGATGTTTAGGTTTAATATTGCATTTTTTATTTTTTTCGGAGTTTCTTTGTTAAATTATATGATGTCGCAAAATTTTTCCCGAAATATTGCACAGTATATAATACATATTTTCAGGGAAAATTTTGTATCATAATTCAATAAAGAAACATCGAAAAAATTAAAAATGCGATACTAAACTTATAACTCAGGAGATAAATAATTTATCACAACTTTTTAGCTAGGTGAACACACCACTTTTAACAAAAAGTAACTCGAATTTTATGCTGTATGATTACAGAATACTTCAAAGTAATTATTAAGTAAATACAGTAAAATGAAGTAATAAAATAAATTTAAAATTAAGTTTTTAAAATTCATAAAAACAAAATATACATATATATTTTAATTTCTACAAAAATTTTGTTTAATTTAGGCTCTAAAGCACTAATGAAAAAACTTACCTTTAAATAGAAGTATAATTCAAGATGGACACATTTTTATTTAAAAAACTTATTTCAACACATTAAATGTAAGAAAAATCAAGTTTATTGAACAACTGATACAAACACAACAAATTTTACAAACAGCTTTCTAGCATCACAGGGATAAGGTTAAAGAGTTCATATAAAAAATATACATTAAATATAAACTGTGAAGGTAATAACTAAACTTAAAAATGTAATATAATTAAAATTTGTTTAAAAAAATGATTCAAATAATACTATTTCAGGGGACATCAAATGCAACTGACAGCTCCTGCAAAAAAAATTTAGCAATTTTATTTTTAACTATTAAAAAAAGTACTTCCGCATTAACCCATTGAACGTGCCACTTCATCGAAAACATCTCAAGCGATAAGAGAATGAGAATACATAAAAGTGCCAACCCCGAAAGTTTAAATTAACGTTACTGATTTAAAAAATTAATTCTAAATAATATTCAATATAATGCAGAAAATTATAGACCAATGGTTGGCAACTGGTGGACTGAAGTCCAAACAATTTATGTAAATTCCTTGGTTGCCAAAATTTTCATTTTGAAATATAATTTGTAGAGCCAGGTGGGGAAAATGGGAAAAACAAGGTTTGATGTTTATGTATTGACAAATCAATATTTATATTTTAACCAAGGTAAAATGCACATTTTTTAAAATAAGAAATTTTACAAGCTTTTTAAATGTGTTAAAAACTTCTGGAAAACATTAACTGCAAAATATTAGTAAATATCATAAATTATAAAAAATTAAAACAAACATGAGTTTCATTATACTCTTTGATCCATTTGCATAGAGATTAAGAAATATAATTTTAAAATTTCTTATAAGTGGGAATAAGCCCTCAATGAAAAAAATAGTGCAAATTGAAAAATAGTGCAAACCCATTTCCCCAAACTGTGAACCTACTATAATTACATATAATATATACATTTGAGAGATAGCATATCAGCAGTGATCAAAATTAACACTGGTCCGAGATGACTGAAAATAGGCTCTGGCCACTACTCAGAAAATCACTAGTCCAGCAGACCAGTGGGGGAAAAATATCTCACTCTCCAGTTCTAGTCTCTTTTTTTTTTGCTGCATAACTAATTAGAAATTTTATATCAATTAGAGAAATACTAACATTTCATCAAGAAAAGTGTACTTAATAGATATTTTTAGTTTTTTAGAATTAATATTTGGTATTCACTTTAACTGCAGTAACTACTTTAAATAAATTGGAACCGTTTCTTTTTAATTTGCCAGACAAGTCATTTTGGTTGAGGACCAGTAAGATTTGCAAAGTAATAGTTAGCAGAACCAGTGAGTTATTTTTCCATTTTCTAACGCTGCATTTTAGTTTTTAATATCATACAAGAAATAAAGCTATTTAAAATGGTTTTACTGTTCACTGGGTCACATATGACAGCATAGTTGCCAACCTCATGGCTGCAAAGAACCTCGATTTTCGTTTTCTATCTTCTCTTATAATCCGATTAAAGTATACTAAAATTTCTAACCCCAATTTCCTTTACATAATACTGATAGCAATTTTAAGGGGGAAATCTAATTATAGGAGTAAATATGAAATTTGCAAACACCGATAAGACACCCTTGAGAGCCGCGCTCACTAAGAGTTGACCCAGTGGTAGAAGACTTTTACCTTTTGGCTGTTTTCGATTTTGGCCAAGGACTCTAGTTCAGGCTCAAATGGTTTGAATTTCTACGTTTGTTTTTGTCTTTTAAATTCTTTACTGGGCTGGGTCATAATCGTAGCAATGCGACTAAAATAATATCTTAACTCACCCGTCAGCTTTTCTTTACTTTTCTGACAGTGCATCCCTGGATCCTGCTGTCACATCATACCCTAGCGCTGAAGAAGCTACTCGCTGCTGCTAGTTAGTGGGGGAATTCGTGGGCTAGTCAGCCTGTTTCTATCATAGAAGTCTGCTGGCGCTACACCGGCAGCTGCTGCTCTTGCTGCCAAGGGAAAAAGATGTTTTATTGCATGATGCAAGAAAAATTTTAATTTCAACATGTAGCAATAAAAAAAAAGTGGGGCACTGCGTTTTCTAATCTCCTTTTTACACAATACTAATTGCAATTTAAAAAACTAGAGTTTTAAGGGGGAAATCTGATTATCAGAGTAAAGATGAAAATCTCAGTAACTAGGTACTTGCGTATATCCCGTCGACAGCCGTTAAGTTAAGCGACACAAGTATAGAACAGACGATAGACTTTAACCAATTTTTTGAATTCAGCGGCACTGTCAACGGGATAATACATAAGAACCCTCCAATAAAATCTGAGTACTTGGCAGCTATGCGACAGTTTCAATTGAGTAATCCAAAAAGCAGAAACTTACGATGGAATTGGGTGGAAACAGACTCCGGGGTGGCAGGAGAGGTCCGGGCATTGATGTCATAGGGCACTGGCTGGAGCGACTGGCGATGAGCTGTAGGTGTAATCGCTGCAGGGGAGGCTGCTACCTGAGAAAAAAAGTTGCTTTAAAGCACAATGCTACTTGGTGTTCAGATATTAAGTTCTGCAATCAATGAAAAGTTATAATCTCAACGTAGCAAAGCCCAATCACAAATTTTCAGTGAATTTTTTAAGGAGGCTGTCCATAAAACATGTCACTTTCTCCCCAACATTTCTGACCACCTCCCTCCCCTGTCACTTTGAGATAACGACTTTTAAAACAAAGAGTCCTTTAAATAACAACTTAGAAGATAGTTCATTAAATTTAGTTTTAATTTGACATACTTACTCATAACCAGCAAATGGCAGGTGATAGAACATTTCTTCCAAGCCTTCAAATTAATCATATTGCAGAATCTAAAAAAAATATTATAAAAATATGTAATAAATGTTTTGAATATCATTAATTGGAACAGATTTGATAGAGGTCCTCCACAGCGACAGCCAACTTGGCAAATGCTCTAAAGCAGTGACCATTCAACCTACATCAAATCTGTTCCCATAGAGGGGTGAATAATTAATAATAAAACACAAGATGAAATGTAAGTCGTTGAAGATTAATTATCTCTAACAGATTCAAAAAGGGAATCCACAGCAATTATTAGGAAAGAGCAAATTCTTTAAAAACAATGAATTCCTTTTGATTTAAATAGTTTTTTGTATTTACTTAATTATAATATCCTAGTTGTGGGGTGTAAACAAACAGTATGCAATAGACGATATTAGTGTGACGTCACTTGCTTGTTTAGAAACGTTGATTCCATCTGTGATTGGTTTCGTGACTGGAAGTAATTCCATACGGAACCAATCACAGATGGAATTAACGTATCCAAACAAGCAAGTGACGTCATGAGTAATGTTGTCTATTTACAAAAATAAATAAACACTTCTTTCATGATACTGTGTCTTACTGCAATTTTTTTAAAAGTGGTTTAAATCAAATATGAATATCAATAACATGGATACTATTTTGAAAATTAACCCAATACTAAATACTTAATTATAACATCCTAGTTGTGGGGTGTAAACAAACAGTATGCAATAGACGATATTAGTGTGACGTCACTTGCTTGTTTAGAAACGTTGATTCCATCCGCGATTGGTTTCGTGACTGGAAGTAATTCCATACGAAACCAATCACAGATGGAATTAACGTTTATAAACAAGCAAGTGACGTCATGACTAATGTCGTCTATTTACAAAAATAAATAAACACTTCTTTCAGGATACTGTGTCTTACTGCTATTCTTTTAAAAGTGGTTTAAATCAAATATGAATATCAATAACATGGATATTTTGAAAATTAACCCAATACTAACTTGAATAAACATCAACAACAAACCCTGGTTAACCACCCAAATCATGATGCTTGCTAACATTCATTTGAAATTACAAGAAATAACAGGTAGAATAAACAAACTTACCTCATTATTAGAAGAAAATAGAGATAAAAAAAGTTATTTAACAACTACGGAATCCTAATAAAATTACAACCCAACGATAAACCCATTACATCGTATACAGGCCAGGAAGCTAATGCTTAGTCCGCAGTAATTGCTCTTTGATAACTCAAAGTTTAAGGAAGTATAAAAAAATTCAAATTACTTAAACCCTCAAATTGAAATTAAAAACCCCAAGAACAACTAATTTGTTAAGTAAATAGGATATAGCACATAATTTATGTTTTTAGGTTGTCAGATAAACAAATGGTGCTTTGAAGCAGTGTTCCCCAACCTTTTTACCAACCACGGACCGGTCAACGTTTGATAATTTTACCGCGGCCCGCTGGGGGGTGGCATTGATTTTGGTTTCACTTTCGATGTAATGGGATTTTCGGAAGTTTAAAATACGCAAATTTTCAATTCTTTACAAAAAGATGAACCCGACAAAGCGCATTGATATTATTACACTTTTTCTTTATTTTTCTTTCCGTTTCGCAGAAAAATGTACTGTTTAATGGATTTTCTTTTCATTAACTTATAGTTGTAACAAAAAACTCAGACAACTGTCACCATTACTTCCGGGTTGAACAAGTTCGCCACAAAAAAAGAATATAAAAATTTATGGATTTCTAATGAAGTGTTTTTATTCAGTTTTCTTGGTAAAATAAGATGGTTCTCATGGTGTGCATGATTTATGTCACTACCTTCGGGCCCCTTTTTAAAATAAATAAAATTTAATGAAACACAGATGTTTTTAATTTGGAGTATAAACCTAAGAATTTAAATTCATTTTCAATGTAATGGTCGACCCGCGGCCCTGTACCATTTGATCCATGGACCGGCACCGGTCTGCGGACTGGGGGTTGGAGACCACTGCTTTAAAGCACAATGCTACTTGGTGTTCAGCTGTTTTTAATTCCCCCAATGAATGAAAAGTTCTAATCTTAACGTAGCAAAACCCAATCACAAATTTTTTTAAGGAACTGTTCATAAACGATTCACCTACATCTAAGGTGACATGAGAATCATGAGATAACTTTTAGAAGTTTTAATTTGATTTACTTACTTATGGCCAATGACCAGCAAAATGGTAGATGGAGGTGGAACATAACTTCCTTCAAATTTCAGGAGCATAACATTCATCCTATTGCAGAATCTAAAACAAAACATTATAAAAATATGTAACGAATATGTATCATAAATAGGAACAGATTTGGTATAGGTCCGCCACAGTGACTGCCAATTTGGCGAATGCTCTATAGCAGTGACCATCAGGCGCGGATCCAGCACGCCTCCAAGGAAGGGGCCACTTTTTCAGACTATCACCTTTACCTTTCGAGAAAAATGTCAAAATGTTGGGGATTTTCTAAAAAGTATCACTCAAGATCCCCTTTTGGTACTGCTGGGGGCTATAAGGGTCCTCCCCCAGAAAAAATTTTGAAACTTGACCTGCAAAAGTTGGGTTTTAACTCATTTTGAGTTCTTTTTGGGAATTTTTTCTTACTTATGAGTATGTTTGGGTCCAAGGAGGGGCACTTTCCAGAATGCCACCCCCCTGGATCCACCACTGGTGACCATTCAACCTACATCAAATCTGTTCCCATAAAGGGGTTAATAACTAATATGGTTCTTATCGGTTAAACGAGCACAAGCAAAAGAAGAGCACAAGAAAATTTAGAATGAATTAAAAAATTCTCTGTCCCAACCGTCGCCTACTGCATTTGTTTTCGTTTTCACTTGACTGTATTGTCATTCGCTTCGCTTGGCGAGCATTTAGTTCACAATTGGCGACATTTGTGCCCAGCTAACGGATAAGTACCATTAATAATAGAACACGAGATTAAATGTAAGTCGTTGAAGATAAATTATCTCTAAAAGATTCAAAAAGGGAATCCACGGCAATTAGGGAGATTGTCTAAAGAGCTGTAGAGCAGTCGCAAAGTTTGACGACTGTTTAAATTGAGTGAGTGAGTCAATAATGTATTAGTTCTATATGTTCAATTCTCATATTTTTGTTTAAGAATGTAAAAGTTTCAAAATACATAGTTGGTAATCATTTTAAATACCTACTTTGAATTTGGACTACATTATGTGATTTTAAAGCAAACACTCGAGTAACGCTGTTTGAAACTTTTTAGTATCAAATCGGTTATTATCAATCTATTTTATAGTTAGATTTTCAAAACAAGAAGTTAACAATGAATGGCAAATGAAAAGCACCATTTGTCGACCTAGATTACTTCAGTCGAAGGGATGTTATAACTTTATCAATACATTGAATTATGAAAAGATTACAATAAGCTCATTAGTGCACTAGCGCAGTGGTTCTCAACCTTTTACACGATTGTACCCCCAAAGGAAAAATATATTTTCCTGCGTACCCCTAGCATGCAGTTGGTGTCGTCGGCTTCTTAAAATTGGGGGGGGGACCTAAGGATTTTGGATTCCCCCAGAAGGACTTTACAAACTCATGATTAACTCCTCCAAAAATAATATTTTTCGCAAAAGCCCCCGTTCAATGATTTTAAGGTGGGTTTAAATCAATTAATTAACCTTTGTCCCAAGTTTTTGTGAATTGTTTGTAACTTTTCACTTAAAAGGGGGGTATTTGATCTTTTAAAACAAGGTCAAACTCCTTTTCAGTGTTATATGATTAGATAATTTCAAAATCAAATTTTCTATCAACCAGGCTGTAGCTGGATTTTTTTGAGGGAGCCTCGGCTTTTTTTTGCTAAGAAATAAAATATTTTTTTCTCCCCCAGAAAAAATTTTGAAACTTGACCTGCAAAAGTTGGGTTTTAACTCATTTTGAGTTCTTTTTGGGAATTTTTTCTTACTTATGAGTATGTTTGGGTCCAAGGAGGGGCACTTTCCAGAATGCCACCCCCCTGGATCCACCACTGGTGACCATTCAACCTACATCAAATCTGTTCCCATAAAGGGGTTAATAACTAATATGGTTCTTATCGGTTAAACGAGCACAAGCAAAAGAAGAGCACAAGAAAATTTAGAATGAATTAAAAAATTCTCTGTCCCAACCGTCGCCTACTGCATTTGTTTTCGTTTTCACTTGACTGTATTGTCATTCGCTTCGCTTGGCGAGCATTTAGTTCACAATTGGCGACATTTGTGCCCAGCTAACGGATAAGTACCATTAATAATAGAACACGAGATTAAATGTAAGTCGTTGAAGATAAATTATCTCTAAAAGATTCAAAAAGGGAATCCACGGCAATTAGGGAGATTGTCTAAAGAGCTGTAGAGCAGTCGCAAAGTTTGACGACTGTTTAAATTGGCAGTAGCTGTATGCCATGGAGGACCTGTTTTGAATACGTTGCAACTATTCTAGATTCCAACCTTTCTTGTCAGTGATGTCACGAATCCCATTTGAAGGCCAAATTTATAACATTATCATACGAAATGAGTCAATAATGTATTAGTTCTATATGTTCAATTCTCATATTTTTGTTTAAGAATGTAAAAGTTTCAAAATACATAGTTGGTAATCATTTTAAATACCTACTTTGAATTTGGACTACATTATGTGATTTTAAAGCAAACACTCGAGTAACGCTGTTTGAAACTTTTTAGTATCAAATCGGTTATTATCAATCTATTTTATAGTTAGATTTTCAAAACAAGAAGTTAACAATGAATGGCAAATGAAAAGCACCATTTGTCGACCTAGATTACTTCAGTCGAAGGGATGTTATAACTTTATCAATACATTGAATTATGAAAAGATTACAATAAGCTCATTAGTGCACTAGCGCAGTGGTTCTCAACCTTTTACACGATTGTACCCCCAAAGGAAAAATATATTTTCCTGCGTACCCCTAGCATGCAGTTGGTGTCGTCGGCTTCTTAAAATTGGGGGGGGGACCTAAGGATTTTGGATTCCCCCAGAAGGACTTTACAAACTCATGATTAACTCCTCCAAAAATAATATTTTTCGCAAAAGCCCCCGTTCAATGATTTTAAGGTGGGTTTAAATCAATTAATTAACCTTTGTCCCAAGTTTTTGTGAATTGTTTGTAACTTTTCACTTAAAAGGGGGGTATTTGATCTTTTAAAACAAGGTCAAACTCCTTTTCAGTGTTATATGATTAGATAATTTCAAAATCAAATTTTCTATCAACCAGGCTGTAGCTGGATTTTTTTGAGGGAGCCTCGGCTTTTTTTTGCTAAGAAATAAAATATTTTTTTTGGTATGATGTCCTCCCATTCTCAGCACTGGCCTCAACCTATTTTAAATGAAATCGTGTTCTAAATCGACACACTTGGATAATATTGAAGCACACGCGCACGCTGAGCGCAGCTAGATTTAGAATTTTGCAGTAAATCTTTTCAAATAATTTAAATTTTTGGTAATTAAATTGATTTTTTTTCTTACTGTTGTTGCTTATGAAGCATTATACAGTATTTAAGTAAACAATGAATGGGACTGGCAATATGTTTTTAAGTCAAAATTCAAATGACTAGGCAACTAGGGGCATTTAATTAGTTTGCAGAAAATATTTGAAGGAATTTTTGTGCGCAGAGAGTTTTTTGTTTTATCCAACTATGTAAATCGAACTACTATATATCCGTCACCCTCTTATTATACGCCTTTAATGTTAGCTGCCATTGGAAAATTGGCACCATCCTTTATCATTAAACGTTGAAGAAACACATGCAGAGAATTTTCGGTCTTCCTCAAAAGTTAAATATAAAGTTGAAAAACTTTAAAATCATTGAAAATTGAAATATAAATAATTTGTGACGTACCCCTTAAAAGCTCTCGGCGTACCCCTAGGGGTACGCGTACCCCCGGTTGAGAACCACTGCACTAGCGTATAATATCCCAGTTACGTGGTATAACACAAGACCACTGTTTTCATTCCAGATCCTACTTGGTTTTCAGTCTATGAACCATCTGAGGGGGGTGAGAATTTAAACCTAGGTCCTGTGGCTTGGTAGATGGTTGGTTGTTTTGGGTTTTATGGTGTGGCTTGGTAGAAAAAAAATTCTGCATTGTGGGAGATATATTCACATTAAGTTTTCACATAAGATTTTTAAAGATATCAAGAGTTACCTAATGTGTAGTAAATATGATAGTACAGCATGTAATTTATGTTCTTAGGTTATTTACATACACTGTAAACAAAAACTAATCAGATTTTGAGAAGGAAATTTAAACATAATAGGTCATTAACACAACTACAGAAAGCATAGGACATGTACCGAATATTATTGTCTCAACTAAAATTTTAAAATATGTCATTAAAAGCTACGATAAGCATTGTTATCATACGATAGCATTGTTGATAAGCATAGCATAGGGCAGGAACCATAGGATCTTACAATTCATTTCACAACTCATTCAAATTCACGTTTTGAACTTACCACCACTCGGTTGCTTATGTGATTTGGAGGTAAAAAAGAGAAACTTTCAGGAAAAACAACAAAGAAGAGAAATCTCGCACAAAATGTCGACATAAATACTTATGCTGAAAACCTGAAAACGAATTACACAGCATTAAGGACGTAAACAAATCCATCCAATGATTGGATTGGATTGTTTACGTACATTTTCCGGTTTGAGTGCTTGATACAGTACATGCAATGAACCGGCGATGATAAATCATAATGCCAATCGCGGTTAAAAGTAAATATAATAAAAAGTTAAATAATACGCTACTCACTTGAACTTGGGTCGGCATCCATCTTGAAAGGCCGCGTCTTTTCCAGTGAACATGACGCATGCGCAGAAAGGCTTTTTTTTGTTTTTCAAAAATAGGCCTTTTTGTAATATTGAGGATGGGTTCCACAACCCAACCATTTGTTGGGTTTTTGTAAGGACTCAATGACAATAAAAGAAAAAGGTTAGCCGCAAGGTTTCATGCTACTAGGGTATATGAAGATCTTTTTCTGCAAACACTAATTTCCCTACAGAAAATACACCCTCCCGAAAACCGTCTCATATTTCAAACCACCAGATAGATCTCCAGGAGCGGCGTGCTGCCTTCACTTCGCTTCGAAAAGAATAATTGCCGTTGCCAGATCGATATTGGGAGAGGTTTGTTTCCCGCCGCGCGAACGGGTGTGATTTATAGCGGGGTGTCGCGGTTACGGTTACTTCTCAAAAAGGTGATTAGGAGCTTGTTTTTTTTATTATTATATGTAGAGGACGGGTTGTCTCTCTTTTGGGAAAGTTGGTTGGTTGGTTTCTTGATGGATGATGTGGGGCTTGCGGAGGTTGTGGCGGTTTTAGCGCTTGTTTTTGTGGTTTGTTTTAGTTGGTCGGTTTTAATAATGGTTTTGAGAATGCGGAGAGTAGTTTTTTTGTTTTGTTTAATGAGTGTGTGTGTGTGTAGAAAGTTTTGGAATTGATAATAGTAGCTTGGTTATTGTGTGCTTTCTTTTTGTGAGGTTATGACTATGAGAGCTAGATAACAGTGTTAATTTATTGTCATTTACTCCGATGGAGTAACAATGTTTAATTTGAAATTTTTACAATAAAAGACTTAAATCAGTTTTGGGAGCCTTCACGGAATTTAAAAATTTGTTATATAAGTAGGAGGTAATTTAAATAAATGAAAATAACTGCCATAACTAATAATGCACTAATTCAAATGTATTCGAATACTGTAACAGTTTTGGGATCCTTTATGGAATGAAATTTGATGTTAGGAAAAATATTATGTGGAAAGATAAGAAAGAAACAGTATAAAATAAACATAAAAACTATTAACTTGTTACAGATTGTTGATAAAAAATTATAAAAGGGGAAAAATTAATTAAGCAAAAGGATAACAAGAGGAAAATAAATAAAAAGTTAAAGAGGGATAAAAACCTAAGAAAAAGTTATAAAAGAGAGAAAATAACAGACACAAATAGACAATAAGAGGAAAATGAGATGCAAAATCTTAAATGTATGTTAAGGATGTGTTTTATTACTTGATCTCATTAGCATAGTTTAAAATTATAGTTAGTTATGAAATAATCGAAAATTAGAGAGAAATAGTAATAAGATGTAAGAGAGAAATTGTAATAAGATGTAAGAGAGAAATAGTAATAAGATGTAAGAGAGAAATTGTAATAAGATGTAAGAGAGAAATTGTAATAAGATGTAAGAGAGAAATAGTAATAAGATGTAAGAGAGAAATAGTAATAAGATGTAAGAGAAATAGTAATAAGATGTAAGAGAGAAATAGTAATAAGATGTAAGAGAAAAAAATGGAAAAGGATAAGAGAAAATATTAAGACAAAAAAGAGAAAAATAATAGACAGACAATCAGAGAAAAACTGATGGGTGTAAGTTTTTTGATAAAGATGAGATGATTTGAATGATGATGATAAAGATATAAAGGGAAAAAATATAATAAATTATAAATGAATGGATGAAGACAATAGAAATAGAGATAAGGGAAAAGATGATAGAGAGAAGTAGGATAAGCAAAAGAGAAAGGGTAAAACGTATGTTTCGTAACGCCCTGTAATATGTCCCTAACTAAATCCTTACGTCTGTACATACCTTCCCTAATCATTTCACTAGTGAATCATCCTTACTTCAGTTCCCATCCTAAGCCTAAAACAATCAGAGTACCTAACGGAATTTTTGTCCTAACGCAGTCTTAACAGGAATTAGTCGCCTTCTTTTATCAATAATCCAAAACATTCGAATTCGAAACAAACTACATCCTCTCTGATTAAAACTACAACCTTAATTTCACCTTCAGTGTTTTTTAACCATTTTATAGCTCGTCTTTTGTGCATACATAGCGTCTTTCTAAATTAAAACCCACTTGCGTCTTTCATTGAGAGATTTAAGCCCTGTTTTCTTCTTCAGTCCAAATCAATGATGATTAGCGCGAATTAAAACCTTGTTATTTAAATCCCCGTCTCTTACAAATCAGCTTATCGTGCCATAATCACAGTAGCTGGGCCCTGAGCGTAGGGATAGAAAGAAATAGAGATGGCATATGATGATGTCTCTTAGTAGGCAAACCAGGCGCAATTCCAGCTCGGCTCCAAGGGGGGCACTCTTCCGGACCATCACCTTTTGAGAAAAATGTCAAAATGTTATGGATTTTCTGAAAAGTATCACTCAAGATCTCCTTTTGATACTGCTGGGGGGTGGTATGGGGGTGCTCCTTCAGAACAAATTTGAAATTAGACCTGTAAAAGTAGAGTTTTAACTCATTTTTAGTAATTTTTTCCGGTTCAAGCGGGGCAGTGTCCAGAGTGCCCCCTTGAACCTCAGATGAAACCCCTTGCTCCAGGCGCAGATCCAAGGGGAGGCACTCCTCCTTGGGTTGAAAAAGAAAGGGAAGGAGGAGAAAAAAGAAAGTAGATTCTGAAAGATCAAAATATTTTCCGTCATTCAAAAGCTGTTCTTTTTCTTCTTTTTAACCTTTTTCTCTTCCTTTTCTCTTGGTACCTTTTTCCAGATTGTTCGAACTTTTTTGTTTGTTAAGTGGTTGTGCTGATCAAAAATGAGTTACTTAGTTATTTAGCGTCTAAATCCCTTAATTTTCTGATTGAGAAATGTCTCTGGAGATAAATTTTGTCTATTTACGTCCAAAGGTAGAGGTGATCCTCAAAAAGTGCCCTCCCCTAGGAACCCTGCTGGATCCGCGCCTGGTTTGGATGCCTATTTAAAGTCTTTAATTTAAAAGTCAAAGTCAAGTCAATATTTAAAAATCACATTTTTGTATGGAATCATCAGTGACTATACATATCGTCGGCTTATAGTCGAAAGGCACTAAGTCACTCTTGGAAGATATTTTGAAAGCGGTGGAATGTCGCCAACGAACGAGCGGACTCTTGGCGCATCTCTAAAATCTCGTCAAACTGTTTTAAACCAGAAAGAATTCATACAGTAAAAAGCTTAAATGTTGGTTCGCGATTAATAATTTATTAAGTTGAAATTATTTGATCATAATTGAGTTATTTTAGGGATTATAAAAGATTTTATAATTCGATTTTTCAAAGGTTTTATAGTAATATTTTATTTTTCATGCACTATAACTGGAATGGCAACGGTAAAATGATAGCCAAATTTGAATTTGGCATAACCTCGTACGGAGTAGTTGAGCATAAAGTGACTTAGTGCCTTTCGACTGTAAGCCGACGATATAGTGATATTTGGCAAATCTCCCCCGTAACAAAATTTTTCATTCGGGCTCGTCAAAAGCTGAATACTTTTTTTTTTGATGCACTCATTTGATTCTCAAATTTAAAGTACTCAAAAGTTCTTAAAGATGTTCATTAACTGCGTATGCTTGGTACCAAAGCATTTCATACCTAACCAATTCAGCTTTGTCCATCACTAGTTCCATCCCGATGCATCATCTATCAATTCCCATCTCTACGAACCAATAGGAAAGCGAGGAAAGTTTCCGAATACTCTAATCAGAGGTGTATTAATGAGATAAAGTTAATTAGCAGGTTCCAAAAGCTTTTAAGGGCAGGCTGCAGATTTTACGGGGCTAAGACTATGGCGCGCGCGTGCACAGGGCTTATTGGCTTTTAGGCCTGCTTAATGAGAAGTGAAATTTCATTAAGGGGAAGTGGCAACGGTTTTGAATTAAAAAGCAGCTGCTTTTGGAGTTAATGCGGTTTAGTTAACTTTCATTCCGGGAGTTGTCTTTGGGGAAGGTTGGTTTGCTGTGTTGAATTCGGGTTTTAATTATCATGCAAAAAGTGAAGTCTCGGCTGTACCTGCTAATTAAGACTTTCAGGTGAGTTCTTTGTGCGACAAGAAAAGTATTCTTAATGAAAATTTTGTTAGTTACGTTAGAAGTAAGTTCATGTGCGCAAAAATATAGATTTAAGATCGAAATGTATCAACTTAAAATATTGTTGATATAGTTGAGGTTTTACTCTGCATGAATTGAATATGCGTAAAAATTTATTGCTCAAGTCAGTTAGAAATAAATTTTTCTTCTTTTTAATAAACCTTTAAAATTTTAGGACATACAAGGAGTGGTTCTCTATGGTTCTAAACTAAAGTCTAGTGTCTAAAAATGAGTTAAATCACTACCATGAGATGCAAATTTCAAAAAAATTTCTTTAGTATGACCCTAACCCCCTTAAAAACTTCCTGCTTACAATGATCTCCTATCAATCTTTGGTTGTAATCTAAAGAGTCTCAAAATGAGCTAAAACATTATTTTGAGAGGAAATTTTCTAAAACTTTCTGAAGGAGGGACTCCAAACCCAGACTTGATAATGTAGAAGCACACGTGAACGCCGAGCGCAGAGAGTTTTAGATTTTTGCAGAAAAAAATACACATTGACTAACTAACTAACATTTATTATTTTACAACAACAACAACATACACATTAATAATTGAAACAAACAGACACATATATAAGAAAAAAACAACAGGAAGACATATGAGTTGCCAAGGGGTCAGAAACCCATATGGGCAATATGGGCCATATGGGCAATATTATATAAATTGATTTTTTCTTACTGTTGTTGCTTATAAAGCAGTATTTCAGTATTTAGGTTAACGATGGGACTGTCATTATGTTTTAATTTGAAATCCAAGCCACTGGGGGGCCATAAATTAGTTTACAAAAATTTTTGAAGAAATTGTGCGCAGAGAGTTTTTTGTTTTATCCAACTATGTCCAGACCACACAATTTCAATTTGAGTTCTCCTTGTTTGCTAAAATTTTTTAATTAAGAGCACCAATGATTACTTTTAACAATTTTTTACAGCTTTTCTACTGTAACTGCCCAGCTAATTTTTTCACAGTATAAGTGTTTTGATTCATCTACTAACCCCTGTAAAATTTTCGTACATTTTTGTAAGTTTTGCCTGGGAACGGTTCCTTGTTAGAAGTTTACTATAAGATAGTATAAAACTAAAAGCAGGTAAATATGAGTTGGTAAATTCACAATCAGTGTTAAAATTCATTTGTACAATTTAGGAACCGGGGTGCTATAAACTATTTCCGATTTTTACTGTACAGATTCCCATCCATAACTTTCGCTGTTAGATTTGGCTGGCATTTATTTCGTCGGTAATAACTCAGGGTGGAGGGGCGTGATGGAGAACCGCAATCAATTTTGTCGCGTGTCGCGATCACCCCTGGCACTCTGTCAAGGAGAGGTGCGAGCGAATATTTCTGATTTGGAAGAAGGAATCGATCAACAGATTTATTTCATGGGGCATGCATTCATCCTACTTCGAAAACCTAGCTGGGTATATATAATTTGTTTCTGAGAGGGGAGGAATCTGTTTCGTGTTCTTGCAATGCATGTTTATTTCCAAACTGTAACTTTATCTGATGTTCATAAGCTGTCTTTTGTTGATGGTTTTTATACTAGTATGGTTGAACTAACTCGTGTAGTGATATTGTAAATTTATAAAGTACAAAAAATATTTTAATCCCACGGAGTAAGTGGCTAGTCCAGGGGGGCACTCTGGACAGTGCCCCCCTTGGACCCAAAAAATCACTCATAAGTACGAAAAAAAAAGTCCCAAAAAGTACTCAAAATGAGTTAAAACTCTACTTTTACAGGTCAAAATTTGAAGAACAATTATGGGGGAGGACCCCCAACGGTACCAAAAGGGGATCTTGAGTTGTACTTTTTAGAAAATCCCCAACATTTCGACATTTTTCTCAAAAGTTAAAGGGGATTTTCTGGAAAAGTGTCTCCCCCTTGGAGGCGTGCTGGATCCGCGCCTGTACAGTACATACTCGTTAAATCTATGGGTCTGAAAGTCCTGTGGTCGGTCACGGCACAGTTTATCATGGGTTTAGGTCGTCTGGAGACTATTTCACTCCCCTTCAGAAACATGGCAAAATTGTAGAGCTGAATATAGATGGTGGTGGTATCTATCATCCAAGGCTTAAGTCGGACTCCTACCATTTCATGGACCTCACTTTCTCAGGAGTCGCCCTCCCTTTGCCTTAAATCCTATACGCTTTACGGATAGAGCTTGGATATTCCATGTGACATTAGAGACAACAATAACTTAGTAAAAGTAAAGTAAACTTTTCATTCATAAAGTTCATAAAATTGATTTCTGGGTTGCCGAATCCATTCAGCTAGCACCACATGGAGACTTTGCGTACATTTGATGATCATTTATGATTGCTTCAGAGAAAACGCGATCGGTTCATGTAAGAATTTGGCAGTTGGTTGTTGGTTGGGTTGGGGTTTTCCGGTATGTGTAATTTGGCGGTTTCTCTGCATTTCTCTTGCATCTGGCGTTAAAAATTATGAATTTTAATAATTTTTTTTATAGCTTTCCAACTGTAATTCCGCCGCTAATTTTTTCACAGTATGTGTGTTAAGTCACCTACTAACCCCCGTGAAATTTTCGTTCATTTCTGTGAGTTAAGCCTAAAGAACGTTTCCTTGTTAGCATATACCACACAGACTCGCAATCCAGCCATCGGATTCCATCTGCCCACCCCAAATCGCCATCACCCCAATTAAGGATCGATCGAGACGCAAATTGTCCCACCAGCCACCCCCAGAGAAAATCGCGTCGCTTATCTCTAACGCAAGATGGAGGAGGCAAAAGTGCAATTAACGGCGTCTTTAAAAATCCCCTCACTCGGCTCTCTTAATGAGCATCGATCTCATGCGGCGATGCCTATCTCTTCTCTCTTTGCATGTGGAAATTAAAATGTGCTAATCTCTGCTGAGGCTATCTTATGGTGATGATTCGACCCACGAAACTGAAATGGAGAACAGGGAAAGGCTTAAGAAGGAAACGTTTTCCCAGGCTAAACTCGCAGAAATGGACAATAATTTTATAGGGGTTAGTAAATGACTCAAAATACTTACTGTGAAAATATTAGCTGCGGAATTTTAGTAGAAAAGCTGTAAAAAATTCTTCAAAATCATCATTTTTAAGGTGGGGGTTAAAAGGGTACAGCGAAATCCAAATCAGTTTATAGAAGTGGGCGGGATCAAAACATATGACGTAAATTTAACATACATTCATTTTTTTACAAATAATAGGAACAGGATAGAGGTTGGCACCTTAGAAAAAAGATTCATTAAAAACCTCAAGTGGCCTGTATCCAGCTACCGCCCGCAAGCCTCCTCTTTTCTAGGTGAGAGTGCGTTTTTAACCCTCAGGGAACTTCCCCCCAGTAGGTGCTATTGAATGTTTTTCCAATAGGATCTTAGAAGAATAATATCCCAAAGGGGATACATAGGTTTTAATTCAATATTGACTGCGTTCAGGCTTATTAAATTAAAAACAGTGAAACATTAAGATAATTTCAATATTTTCTCTATACATTAACATGGGAAAACTACTTTTGAGATGCGCGGGGGTCAAAAATTGGCCTAGAGACCTGGAAATTTGCGGGTAATAATGTTTCAGTATTTTAACATGTGGGAGCAGGGAAATTCCAAAAATTCTTTTTTGCAATGGGCTTTTGCTTTATATTAATACAACTCCTCAAAATCATATAAGATGTCATGGCCCAAGGGTTTGCTTACTCGACTAGCAGCTCAAAATACATTGAAATAGTTAATAATTTGTGAACGTTCCGGATTTTAGAACATTTCGGAATTTAGAATCCCGGATAAAAGGTTCGCTTCTCTAATAATTTTCCTAGATTTTAAGTCAAAATCTGTAGCCCCCTGTTATCTCTTAACATATACAGAACACATCACTTCCTTGGCTACAACCACCAAAATCTCCCCCCAACAAGAGAAAAAGATATAGCTCCCCCCACACAGATCCGAAATCAAATACAGATAGATCCCCTTCATTGTTACAGGCAGAGATAGGCCGAGACGATAGATATAATAACGATGATATCGATATATACGAGGGAGGTGCCGAAAACGATACGGATGGGGGTCGATTTTTCGTGGTTGATTGTTTTACCGATGGCTCATTTCGGGCCGATTTTCGAAGGCATGTCGTTCCCTAATTGCGGGGTGATGATTCAGAAAGTGGTTTTTCGATTGAGGGTTCTCTTATGAGAGGCTTTGTTCTTTTTTAATGTGGACTGATGTTTTTTCGTGGGTGATGTATGGGGTGGTTATTGATAGGGGTTTTGAGTGTGTCTTGGAGATAGGAGATTGGGAATTCATTACGGAAACAGGAAAGCTGTGTGAGCTTGATGTAGGTAGGATCATATTCTGTCTCTCCTCTTTGCTCTTTCTTTCTCCTCTTTCTCCATCCTTCTTCCACTCTTACTTATTCTTCTCTCTCTATTCCAGTGGTTCCCAAAGTGGGTTCCACGAAAAAATTTAGGGGTTCCGTGTGACAAATTTTATTTCCTTAAAGAAAATAAGAATGGTGTTTTTTTATATTAAGTTCATCAAAAGGCAAATCCTACCAAAAATATGTATTAAATTCTTAAAAATGTATGTCCGAAATTCGGATTAGGTGTACCAAAACAAGTTAAACCCCTCTTTTTATAGTCAAATTTCCAAAAATATTTTTGGGGAGGACCCCCCAGACCCCCCTGATGGTTCTTGGAACTCGCTTTATCACAACTTTTTTAACATTAAGTTGGCTTGTTTCATTTAATGTCAGATATTAAATTTTGAAAAGTCGTAGATTAAAAAATATTCAGGGTTCCGCGACATTGGCAACAAATTGGGGGGTTCCACGAGCAAAATAGTTTGGGAACCACTACTGCTCTATGCAGTCGACTCCGCTTAATGTGATCACCTTTGTCCAAAGGTAGAATGATAACAATATCCGATTGATAACAATAAGCGATTTGACAGTATAGAAAGTTTCAAACAGTGTATCTCTAGTTTTGCATTATAATAACAACTATGTAGTCCTAATTCAAGTATTTAAAACGATTACCTAGTTTGTATTTTGCAAATTATACATTCCTATAGAAAAACATGAGAGTAGAACATATTATATTACGAAAAAATTATTTATTTTGTATGCTTATGTATTGAAATTGGTCTTATAACGGGGGAAAAAAGGAGTTTTTAGGGGATTTCACCTAATTTTGATAACATTAAGCGAAATGTTGATCACATAAAACGGCGCAATTTGCATTACATTAAATAGGAGTGATTAGGACCGGTCAATTTTGATAAAATTAACCGATTGATAACATTAACAGTTATCACCTTAAGGGCAGTAAACTGTATAACCTTTTTTCCTTTCTCTGTTTCTTCTCATCCATCTTTCTCTATTTCTTCTTTTCCACTTTTATAATAATTATTTCTTTTACTCTTTATGCTATCCTCTTTCTTTCCCTTTATTTTTCTCTTTTTTCTACTTTCTCTTTTTAACTTCCTCTTTATCCCCCTTTGTCTTGAGTGTTCTCTTAGCATTTTTCCTTTTTTATTTCCATTTTTTCTTTTGTTTCACTTTTCTTTTCCTTCTCTTTCTTTCTCTTTATTCACTCTAATATCATGTTTCAAGTATTTTGGATATGGATTGGACTTATTGATAGGTTGATTTCTTCATTGAGGAAAGGATTGAAATACTCACATCAGTTCAAGGTTTGAGGAAAATTTAGAAGTTGAGAGTCTGGTCTTAATAGAAAACATGTTTAACCGAGAAAATTTAAAAATATATATATAATTCAGTTTTAAAAGTCAATCTTTTAACATAGCTTGAAAAGGAATCGATAAATAAAAGTTGGTTGGTAAATTTTTATTCATTTGGGAAGATAATATCAAGTTTTTATTAACTCGTATATTTTTTATATTTTTAGGTCATGTCCCTTTAACAGTATTATTGTAAGCAAGATTTTACAAGACTAAAAGTAATGGTAAGTGAAAATTTTCCTGCTCATGTTTTTATCTAATTAAATTTATGTGGAAAATATCCTATATAATATGAAATAGGCAGATTAAGTTAGAAAATGTAGCTTAACTTAAGTTTTGGGACTATACTATAACATATATCAAACAAGTGTATTCACCCCGATTAGCAACTTAAAAAATCCCTTGAACCAGAATCACTAACCGGTGTGCAAATAAAAAACTAATCTCGTCAATTTCAAAAACCAATCTTTTTTGATTGGATGGCAATTCCAAGATAAACATCGTTAGGAATCATACACGTGCATCAACTAGTCATTTACGTTTTTTTATCAAAGCTTGTTAAGTGGAATAACGTAGCGAAAACTCCAGAGCAAAAAAATTAAAGTGTTTTGATGGTTCTTTGACATCCGGGAACCGATAGAAATCAAAATTTTATCGTTTTTTAAAATTTATTTGGAATATGTTGGACTAAAATGCTTTTGGAGAGAGAATAAGATGAATTTCTCTTGTCTTTTTCGGTAAGCTTTAGATTGTTTTCTATATTAGAGGTATCAAATGATTTACTCCAAATCCTTTAGGAATTTAAAAGCATTTAGGGTTCATTTCATGATCTAAATATACAAATTAAATGCGGAATTTTGTATTAGTGAATTGTTTATGCATTGAAAGTCTTGATTTAAAATCGGTTTCTGGATTACCCTAACTGTTCTACACACTTTGAATTGACTAACCTTAAAGGTCGGGAAAGTGATTGTTTTAAAAAGATATTTTAGAATATATTTTGCGAATATAAATTGGAATTGTTACAAATTTTACTCGATTTTAAACTAATTTACATTTTACATTTATTTTTCTTATTGTAGTGGTACAAATGCTCTTTTGGCGATTTGAATAGATTCCGTTAAGTGAAATTGTAATAAATTCCGGTAAGTTAAATAGTAATAAATTCCTTTAAGTGAAATAGTAATAAATTCCTTTAAGTGAAATAGTAATAAATTCTGATAAGTGAAATGGTAATTTTGTATATCTTGCTTGTGAATATAAACCAATTTTACCTCTTTTTAAAAATTAATCAGATTTTCCATCTAAAGTCTTGTATAACTTTTAAATTATTTAAAATACCATTATTATATTACCGACTTTTTGATTCAATACTTCTTACGACTAAAGGTCCCGCCAAATATCCCCATGCTCTTTTGGACACCAAAAACTAAAAATATCGCTAAATAATTTCAAACTCCTAGATTAAAATGCTCAGTTATGTCAATAATTATTTAGTTTTATTAATAAAAATTCCTAAAATTTGTCGATATTTGAGCATATGGCTTTCAAAACAGCTTGGCGGTATTTAGCGGGACCGTTAACGGAATTGAACCGACTTTTTTTTAATAATGTACCACAATTATTAACGTGAACTCTGAGTGGTGGATTTTAAACCGTTGGTCTTAGATGTTTGCATTCAGTTAAAAAAAATCTTCAAAATGAAGTAAACAAACATGTTTTAAATGCTTTAAATCAAAATAACTTGTTTCGGAAGTATTTCCAATTTTCAAATTTTGTTTCCTCAAACTAGCCGATTTCGAGTAAGAAAAAGTTTAATTAAAACTTTAAATTTTTGTGCAATTTTTCGCTCAAAATAAATATTTCCACCGCAATTCCCTGAAACAAGCTTAATTAGAAACCAAAATATATTTACATATTTGATTCACGATTGTATTAAATCCAACTCGAAATTTTTACTAGTTTTATCCAAGAAAGAATGCTTGATTCTCGATATATAAAACAACGAATCAAATCATCCTCACTCTTATATTCCACCCATTCCCTATCATAAGACAATAATAATAATCACCCCCAGATTTATGATCGCCCCCCCCTCTCTGTCAGTGGGGGAGGTAAGGAGGGAGCAACCCCCATGACGAATTTCTCGTCTCCTCAGGAAGTCATTTCTGGGACACCTCGCGGTCGCTCGTTTGTGAGCTATACTCAGAATGAAACTGGGCCAAGTCTATCGGACTTATAGTCAAAGAGCTGGATGTGTATTTTCAGCATGGCTCTGTGTACGAAATGTTATAATGGATTGTTTTAGCAAAAATAACATGTTCTTTAAATGAAGCTAGGCGTAAAATCAACACGGTGGTTAGACATTTTTTAGCAGATGATCAAGTATTGTACCTTTGACCTATCCAAAATACATTTAACTACCTTGAGTTTGTAACGAGGGGATTTACCAAAAATATTACGTGCTCTTTCAAATAATTAACATTTTTTTTTATTAACTCAAATTACACCACCTTTTTCACTCCAAATCAAAACAACACATTCTCTTCTAAAAAAACAGAATTCTATTATTAATTTTAACAATTGCCAAAAATAGAAAAGTAAACTTAATTTTAATATTATTTGTTAAAGGCAGTTCACTAGTCTACATTGTTTAAAATTTATATGGTTTACTAGTCCAGTCTCTAACAAGTTACTAAAAAAATCACAATATGACTTTTATTGCATTGGTATTTTGATTTTAAAAGCAGGGTAGGATTTAGTTTAATGACTAACACTAATTTTAAGTGAAATCTATGATTTTGTGACAAAAAACAGTGCTTTAAAACTTTTATGCTGAAAAGTGCTCCAACTATATCTATAAGTTTATACATCTGGATGGTTGGTTCAATGAGCACTTGTCGTTGAGTTTTTTACAAGCATTTTATTAAGTTTAAAAGTGAAACTAATGGGGTTTTTTACATAGGTCCAAGGTACAATACCGGTGCTGTACCTTGGTCCTATTTTCAGTTTTATTTTCTTTTATTAATCACGTATACAAATACTTCAATTAAAATTCATATATACTTATATATATATATATATATATATATATAATTAAGGCAAAATGATTTTCCATAATTAAAACAATCACATAAATTAATTATATTCATGCTCTTGTTGCATGCAGCATTGGCGCTGCTTCAAGTTTGCAGTAATATCTAGATTAAATTCAAGTTATATATATATATGTGTGTGTGTGTACTTATGTGTGTATATATATGTATGTATATATTTGTGTGTGTGTAATGCCCGAAGTGGAGGCAGGCAAAGTGATAAATTTCATTCATAAATTTCACTGAATTTATCACATTGCCCGAATAATGCCCGGATTTATCACATTGCCCGTAACATATATATACTTATGTTGTGCATAAAAGGCTATTGTATCGAGGGGAAATTGTTTCATTAATTTATTTTCAATAAATAAAAAGTTACAGGGTAGAAAGGAAAACAGGTCCTAGGTACACAACCTTCCCCTATCTCAAATTATGTATGTATTTCTTGACTTGTGCCATTTTCTTTCAAAACAGCAGGTTCGTTTCGTTCCGTACGAGCGCTGAATGTTTTATGAAGGCGGTCGGGAAAAGAGTGATTTGGGAACGGCACGAAAGGTGTAATTCAGATTCGATGTCGGAATTATGTCATGAACAATTCATGTCGGTCTGGGGGGTGCTTGGGAATTAAATGGGATGAGGGTAGATATGCGATGGGAAATCTACCTATGATTGTTTTTGGATTATAGGGATACTATTAGAGTGTAGTACGGATTACGTGGAAAATCGTTTTATCTAATTCGCATTACGTGTGAACTGTTACAAATTTATTTATTTTGCAAATAATTATTCTTATTGAAACGTTTTGGATGAGAGGGTTTAAGAATTTTTTAATGATTTTAAGATTTTGTTTAACCTGTTTGATTAGTACTTTATGGGGGGAAGAACAGAAGAATTTATTAACATAAAATACTGCATTACTAATATAAAATACAACTGCATTTTTGTTATATTTAGAGAGGTTATTGAAAGGGTGCACTGGCTTTGCACAGCCCAAATTAAAGTTTACTGATAAAGTTCACACTATCAGAGAAAACTTCTAGTGAAATTAAGGGTGCTCAAACCTCTGTGCATTTTATTACAATTTTTTATTTAAACTTACCTTTTTCAGACCTTTGTATTTTACTCTATGTTATGCCATTGACTATGACGATTCGTGTAAGGTTTTTAATTATTTTATTTATATCAAATGCGCTTTTGTTTTTTCTTTTTCTGCTCTTATTTTTGTATTGCAAACTATATTTATTCGCGTATACTTAATTAAAAACGAAAGGACGTAAGAGGACATTTTGACCGGGATTTGGGGTGAAATACTCCACTGCACGGCGATATATTTTTGTACAGCTTTCGGTTTTTTTCTTCATTTTCTTCTAAACCTATGACCCCATTTTTCACTCCCCAATGTTCCACTAAACCAATTACTCCAACCCACAATTACGAATTTTCACCACCAACACTCCACCGCTATTAAAACTCATCAATTAATTCCCCCCCTTGATCCCTGTCTCAACCACACACAATCCCATTAAACACTCTCAACCCTACACACCGCCCGAGATTCCCACTGAATCCTACGTGAAACACGGGGCGGATAGGTCTCAAAGGGTTACACCACTGATCCCACAATAAAACTTATCAATTAATGCCCCCCCCCTTGATCCCTATCTCACCATCAATCCCATTATTAACACTCTCAACCTACGGCCCGCCCGAAATTCCCACTGAATCCTACATAAAACACGGGGCGGATAGGTCCGAAAGGGTTAAACCACTGACCCCACAATAAATTTTTCAATATCAATCCCTTCATCTTCATGTCCCGTTACTTCATCATCGCAACACTTTTTATTTATTTATTTTTTTCGGCACCTCTATTAGCGAAGGGGGGTGTTGCAATCGGGCTAACGACGTCAGGGGGTGTTGCCCACTTTCGGGCAAAGGGGCGTGGGGCGCTGACGGATCGCGCCCTGGGGACCGACCGCCCCTCATTGACACCTTTTTTCTGCGCCCCCAGGTGGAATATTAATGCGATGGAGGCTCTTAAGGGCAGCATTATTTAATTTGGGGAGTGATTAGGTTAAGCGGAGGAATGCTGAAGGGGCTTTTTGTGTTGAGTGGTCTTGGAATGAAAATGGTCTAAGTCCTATGTAAGTTTTTCGCCCTTTTCGAAAAGCTCTGCTGAGTTTTTCACTCAAAATTAGATCTAAAACTCATTGGCGCAACAGCCCTATAGTGAGCCAAGGCCTGCGATGCCCATCTTCGTTCTCTTGACCGTGGGGCCCTGGGGTGCAAGGCATATGTCCCGGTTAGGTGGTCAGTCTAACGCGAGACCCCCAGTGTTTAGTTCCCAAGCACCCTTGGTCCTCAGTTTATCGACCCACTGAAGGGATGAAAGGTTGAGAGATGAATTAGATCATCATGCGAAATTTCAGATTAGTTTAGGAGGGGAAACTGACTTTGGGTTAGAACTTGGTAAGTAGGGGTAACCTCTCCTGGTCGTAGTTTGACAAACTAGCCGGTAGATCAGGAGAATCCCCTAAAGTTTCTATTTTCTTTTAAAGTTTCTAATTTTTTTTTTTTTCAAATTCTTTATTTATTTATTACGTACACAACATGCACATTTAACAATTGGAACAAACACACATACACATAATATATAAGAAATAAAAAAACAACAGGAAGACATATGAGTTGCCAAGGGGTAAATTCAGAAGTTTTTTTTAAACCAATGTGTGGGTACTGGATTTATCATCCTTGACCACTGAATTCCCCTAAGAAGTACCTACTCAGCGTTACCCAGCGGGCACTTATGAACCGGAGCCACACATACCCAGTCACTTACACAACCCCTTTTCACCAGAGGGGGCACATTCATTCATCATACACAAGAACAAAACCTCACATCCATGCCAAACGGGGATTGGAACCTCAGACGTACGGCTTCGCAGTCAGATGCTCTAACTCTAACTATTAAGTTAATATGTCGACCATAATTTAAGAAGTGGTGTCATGGCTAATTTTTATAGCTTATATCCTTAAAATATTGATCTATGGGCAAATTCACCATGACAGTAATTTGCAATAGAATTAAAAGCAAAAACGAAGTGTTCCAATAAATTCACCCTGCTGTTCTGGTTCACCCCATTTTACGGTACCCGAAACTAAGTTCAGGGGGCTTAGACCATTATCATTCTGAGCAGCAAGAGCTGGAAGTTGGGACATTCGAAGGGTGTTAGTGTCGTGGGATTATTGGATTTGGACCAATTTTCGTTAGAGTAAATAGAATTTCGCTGGTCACTTGTTATTCGGTAGCAGACTAGGTACGTTGTCTACAAACCAGAAAATTTTTACCAATTCGCAGAAACAGTGATTTTTTTTCCTTAGATACGTTAATTTTAGGTACTAATTTTGATGATTTTTTTAATTAAGAATCCAGAGACCTAATATATCTCCATAATTATTAAACATTTTAATAATTTACGTAGCTATGAAAGATGCTACTTTCAGCTCAGAAATTGCAATTTGGGAACTGTACCTCTATTTTAACTATAAAAGCTAATGTTTGATTGAACGATTTTATCTGTCATTCCGACCGTCAATCATCGTCTGTATGTAAATGAAAAATTAAGCCATATATTTTTACTTGACATATAGCGCAAATGTAAAGCAGCATAGTCCGACTTGGATCATCATTTTACCGACGACATGTTGGTTTTGATTGAACGATCGGATAATTCATTTTGCCTGTTTAAATACGACCTCTTGGCACACAGACTGGCCTTTCTGCTGAAAGAGGATACTAAAAGGGGCACCAGAAAAGTCCCTTACACATGTATCTCTCCCCCAGAAACCCCTCAATCCCCGTTTTTTTTATCCCTTCGAGAGAGGGGGAAACTTTTAGAGAAAAAAGTTCTTCTTCCACCCCTCCCCTCCTAAAAAGAGCCATCAATTTTAAAATCAAGGAAAAGATGTCCCATTCGTCTGCTGAGGCTTCTAAAAAATGACCAAGATGAAAATCTGTTCCTGACATTGTACTTTTCGCGCTCCCTTATTTTTTCGTATATATTTCTCTGGAGACGGATGGCAACACATCCAACTCCATAAAAATATCCGTCCCCTCATTCTTCTTTCTTTTTCTACCCCTCCATTCTTTCTGTGGAACGACATTTTTTGATTTTAGGGAAAAGAGGGGATCCTCCACCGGAAGGACAGTCATGGCCGGAGAATAATATACCAGGGCCGGGATTTTTTGTTATGTACAAATTCCTATTTTTCACTTCACTTTTTCCTCGTAGAGCTGAGAATGTTTTTGAGCGACCATCGAATCTCAATTCTTCGTTAAACTGACCGTGGAAATATCATTTTTCCCTAGGACCACTCGTTTTCAATTTTATCGAATTTATAATCACAAAGAATTACAAAATACAACACAAGGAATACACACATAAAGAACAAAAGACAAAGAATGGGGACAAATACAGACATATATAAAAAATATATAAATAGTTATGAGTACCAAAAGAGCTCATAGATCGTCCATGGTACTAGGACTTATAATTTCTTTGCTTTGGCAACGAAGCTGCGCTGACTGACTCTATTTGGTTAAATTAAATAATTTCTCAATGTTATTATGTCTTGCTATAAAATCATAAAGACCATTTTTAAATTCAGTTCTATTATTAGATATTTTAATGGTTTCGTTTAATTTATTAAATAGAAAGGGACCTAGAAAAACATGAGACTTATGAAAAATTTCTTTGTTAGACTTTGGAATAAAATAATTTCCTTTTGTTTTCAATTTTGACCAATAACGGCCGTATTCACCATTAACCTAAGGTTTACATAAAATCGAAACTGCGTATTGGTAGTTGAAAAAGGGAAACACGTTTAAACCAATCAGATTGTCGAAAAACCTTGGTTCAAAGTTAACCATAGGTCAAGTAGTGGTGAATACAGCCATAGCATCTATATACTCGACAGCAACGTTTCTTGAACCCAGTACGTCACTACGCGGAAGGAGAAAAAGTGTAAACAAAATGCCTGTTGGGTTGCTACGAGGAGTTTCGGTACGCAAATCGTGATAAAAAGACGTTATATTTACACTGGTTTACCAAACTAATCAAATTTTTAAATTGACGTTCTTCATTTCACTCAAAATTCAGACACCGCGATGGGAACTACTCTGTTTGTTAGTGACGTCATAGGGTCAGGAAACGATGATGTCGAGTATAATATCTTGACGCGTTGACCCTGAATTACCACAACTTTAGTTGTGGACCCCAAAATTGTTTGATTTGCCAATTTTTCCTCATTGGGAATTTATCCCTTTTCCCTTCTCTTTCCTAAAAAAAGCAATATTAATCATGTACTACCAGGTCCAAGAGGGGGCACTCTGGACCGTGCCCCCTCCTTGGACCCAAAAAAAGTATTCAAAATGAGTTAAAACCTTACTTTTACAGGTCTAATTTCAAAAAATTTTCTGAGGGAGGGCCCCCATACCCTCCAGTAGTACCACAAGGGGATCTAAGTGACACTTTTTAGAAAATCTCCAAACATTTATACATTTAATGTCAAAAGGAGATGGTGTGGAAGTGCTCACACCCTTTTAGTACGGGAGCCAGTGACATATTTTGGTGACCAATTTCCTCTCAAGCGATAATTGGTGGAATGCTTTAGAGAGTTGTATCATAAAGCTTCGTGAACGTTAGCTGTGATTCCGTGGGTGGGTTGAGCGGTGGTAGCCCCCAAAACACGTAGAAAAAATTCCAGTCATTTCCTCCCGGCTAAAAATTTGATGTTAACCCAATATCTCGAAGAAAAAAACCCGTCAGCTGACTGGGTGTCGGTGGAAAGACCGTCATTCAGGACCGCAAAGTTCCTCAAAAGTCGAAATGGTGGTAAAATAGTCGCCATACGGCATTTAAAGCACCATTTACACTAGTGTTGGCAAGACTAGTGCAAGGAAGTTTGACGAAAGACTCGTATTACTGTTCTGCAACTCAATACACCACGCAGGGGCTACAGCTTTTGCACACTCTATTCACACACCATATCCCTACGCTTTTGCGGCGACACAGCAGACGATACAGAGGGATGGCGATTCCGCTCTCTTCTTTTTTCTCTCCCGAATCTACCTAATGACCCATAATTCGACAGCGACGGTCAAGCAGGGCGGTGAAATATGCCCCATTGTTTCCTGTGTAGTCAAATGTCGCCGCTTTCCACACCAGTTGCCAGATTTGTCAAATATTTCTTCTTCTCCGGGCGTTATTTGAATGATGACATCACACAAAGCGAGAATCAATTGTAATATTGTTGTGTTGATAACGCATCGGGTGTGAGATTAAAGTTGGCAAAAAAAAAATTAGGGAGAAATGTCCATATATGGTAGAGTGGTTTTGTGGGTATATGACTTTTTAATGTCGTCTGTATATTCTTTTGACAAGTTCTTGTGTATGATATCCAAGTCTTATCCATCACATGCAGTGATTTTTTCCCCTACTTACTATTTTAACTTTATATTGGTTTGAAAGTTATGCCATAAAATTAAATACGTAGTTCTTTCGGTTATAATTTGCGAAAATATTGGGAGAAAAGTCGATGTTAAAATGGGAATTATATTGTGAGCATAACTTTCTACACCTACACCAATATCATCATTGGCAAATTCTTGGTTTTTTTTATTTACCTGTTTATCTTTAATGGTATGAAAGTTATGCCACACAAAATAAGTAGTTTTTTCGGTCAAAATGTGTATTTAAAAGATGGTTTGCGAAAATTAGGAGAAAAATCTTTAATAAAATGGGGGAAATAATATTGTGGCATATTTTTCTAAATCAACACTATCTTTTCCAAATTCTTGGTTCTTTTTGTATGCTATCTAAATTTTATCTATCACTACATCAAATTTTTATCTACTGGTATAACTTTACTGGTAAGAAAGTTAAAGCATAAAATAAAGTTATTTTTCGGTTTAATTTCAGATAAGAAGATTAGCAAGTTTTTATGTAAATTCAATATTTTTGTATTAAATACAAAGTTAGACTTTGCATTTATGAAAAAGATCCAAACCTTTAACATGAACTCAAATTCTTAAACTTCACATTTGAAGATAATTTAAAAACTCGGGAAATAAACTTTTTTTACTAAAAACTCTCAACACTAGTTAAATCATAATTAATAATTAAATCATTAATGTTGATACCAAAGTATCATTTGGAAAATTAATTTTTTATGTTGCATTTGAAGAAAAGCTTAATAAAAAAACCTGGGCTTCAAATTTATCCTGTCGACTGTGCTTCTGAATTCAAAAATTTATATCCAAAGACACAAACTGTGCTATTGAAACTGACGATTGACGGGCTAAATACGTTAGCCATTACCTTGGGTTATGGCTAACGTTGGGTTAAGTTACCATTTAACCTTTAAAGTTTTATAAGTTACGACATTAAAGTTAACAGTAATCACAATAAACAAAAACTACACAAAGATAATACTTTTATCAATAAAATTTATAACTTTAATCAAGAAATTCTTAAAATATTATAAGCTAGAATATATGATGCTCTTTTCATTAAAAATACCGACACTAATGAAATTTGACTTACGACTTACAGAAAACGTGCAATATTAAAAACCCCATAAATATATACGTATTGGAAATCCAATTAGAAATGCCAATAGCACTTTATATCCCTGTCACTTCGTCAAAAATAGATAATAAAAACACCATTCAATGAATAAAAAAAGCATTCGAATGAAAAAAATATCGTCAGACTCAACTTTCCCAAACAACCCCCGAGAAACACGATCGAACCACTTTCATTCGTTCTTATCGAACAAATAAAAAAAAAGAACGAATTCCATCCTTCGCCCAATACGCCCCTCATTGGAACAGCCGTCGGAGGGCGGGATTCCAAAAATTCGAGCGCTTGGAAATTCGATGGGAACGCACCCCATCTGTTCCAAGAAAACAAAGGACCCCAAGGGGGACCCCCAGAACTTTTCTTCCCATTTTTTCCAGGCAGTGTTTCTAAAAGATTCAGTTCGAGAAAATTCTGATGTAAAGTAACAGGTGCATCCCCCCCCCTTCGTTGTCATTGGTGACCTTTATGTGTTCGTTGAACCAACCTTCCAGAGAAGTAATGGGTGAAATTTTTTTTTTATGTATTGAAGAATTTTTGCAGACTTTTTTGTTGGTCTCTGTTGCTAGTATCAGGTACCTTTGTGTTGGGTATCTGGAGTTACTTTCGTGAATATGTGAGGTCAATGTACAGCAAATGGACGGTTAAGGATAATTGTTGAAAAACTGTTTTTATAGAAGAGATTTTCATAAATTTTTCTAAAATAAAAATAAAAAATAAAAATACATTTTCATTTGTACCCCCTCTTTTAAGTTTTTAAATTTTAACAATATTCCAAATATATGCTATCTTAAATTTATAATAGTAGAATATCACTTCTTCATCCTTTCTCTTGCAACAGTGTAATAGGTGAGAGTGTAAAATCTTTATTAAAATTTATCTATTTTTTTTTACAAAATTAAATTTTAAAAAAGCTCCGTTTAGCTTGATAAATCTATACAAAACCAAAAACATAAAGGTTTACGTTTTAATACGCTTTAGAAACAGCTAAAAGTGGATTTCCTAAAACTTTTATTTACACTTGGGGATATTTTCTCAAAATTTAAAAGGATACATTCTATTATTTTGCACTTAACAGCGATACATGGCACTCAAATCCATTTAATTTTGGCTAAAACAGGAAGAATAAAAAAAGAAACTATTATACGTATTCAAAGTTCAGTGTGTTTGGGTTTTTATAAAATAAAAAGTATACTAATTCTGTTATACAATTATTTTCAAATGCTTAAGAATCTGAACTGACAAATTAAGTGTGGTTAAAAAGAAAGATGCATAGAGCAATAATAATTCTTAGAATATGCCAAACTTGGGGCATTAAATCAGTCCAAAGGTATAAAAAATAAAATTACTAATTACAGTAATTATCGTAAAAAAGCTACTAAAACTTAAAATTTGTCCCATAAGTACTTTACACTCTATATCATTTTCACCATATTACAACACGCAATACGGAGAATTTAAATCTTATATCAGCCATAAATTACAGCCTGAAAATTCCGATCTTCCCTACGGCCTTAACTGTACCCTTAACCCTCATCACGCGGTATCGGCGGCACCCTCAAATAAAAAGTCCCCCCAACTTTCTGGCAAGATGTCGAAAAGTTTCCCCTACCTCCCCACAAGAAATGAAAAAAAAACCTTTTTTTTTAAATATAAGAACGAGAAGGAAAGAAGAAGTAAAAAAAAACGTTCGAATCTTCCCCACCCCGGGCAGGGCGTCCTAATTGCCCGAGATATGTTAACGAGTGCGGACCACCCTATCTCCGAATTTTCGAACAACATCTTAGGAACTTATCATCAACCCCGGAAGAAGAAATGGGAACAGAACGACTTTGAGCAAGGAGGGGGGGGGATGGAAAAGGTTCGAATGAATCAGAGAACCCCCGACTTTTTCTCGATTTTTTTTTTTTTTTTTTCTTTTCCTCCGCCTTGATGACCGACCGTCTGTCGTCCCCGGGGTATAATTTCGGGGCATTTTTTTTTATTTATTTATTTCTTACCCCTTCTCATTTCTTCTTCTTCTCGTTTTGATTACTCTGTGGCGGGTTTTCGGCCATTAGGTGTAATTAAGAGTGTTTATGTCGGTTGTGTGGGCGGATTTTTTGTCAATGGAGGCAAAACAAACGGTCTTGTGAGAGAAAAAAGTTTTGCTCCAAAGTTTTGTTGCTTAAGGGTGGACAACAGTAATGTCCACGCTTCTCAAGAAACAATGATTGACTTGTATTCCAGCTCATAGATACTAGTGTTTGGCAACTAGTGGTCAAAAAATAGTTAACTACCAACTACTAACTAGTCTGGGAAAATCTAGTTGCAACTAGTAGTTAACTATTTTTTCCTGGGACTAGTTACAACTAGTAGTTAACTGTTTTCCAAAAGTAGTTAACTACTAGTTAACTAGTCTATTTAATTTCATAACCTATTTTTTGCCCAAATTCTAATACATCTTTCTTATCTATATCACAAAAAAACGCGCAAAAAGGGCCTTTAATTCTGGTTATGGTATTTTGAGTACTCTACCATCTGAATTAAATTTGTTACAGTACATTTTTTTCTATATTTTGATAAAAATTTTAATAAGAATTTTTTTGAAAGTAGTTAAAATTTTGAAAGTAGTTTCAACTAGTAGTTATTAAAAAAAGTAGTTCAACTAATAGTTGAACTAGTTTAAACCAAAAGTAGTTAAACTACTAGTTAACTTAGATACCAACTCCATGCAGTTTGGGGAGGGTATCAAGCCCACACCAGAGGGCGTAGCCAATTAGGAGGGATTTGGGGATATGTCCCCCCGAAAGTCACAAAATTTCCAGTTTTGACCATAGAAGAGGACTAATTTACCTCCATACTCCCCAAATTTTAAATATTCCTCTCCGAATATTTTATGGCTCCGCCACTACCTCAATGCTTTCCTGAAGAGTTCCATTTTTTCTCTTTAATTATTAAATTTATGTTTAGAATGTGTACGATTAGGTCAATGGAGGCAAACTTTTTAGTCAATAGATGAGAAAACTGGAAATGTTTTAGAACAAAAATTATATCTTAACCAGTTTCTTGTTGCTCCTTAGGTTAGGTCATTGCATAAGTCTATGGGAAATTTTCTGTTTCGAATTTCTCAAGTTCCCCTTTCATATTATTACAATTACTGAAACATTGTTATTCCAGGTCCCTTGGCCAATTTTGACCCATTAAGCAATTTTTGCACCTTAAAAAGTAATTTTCCCATGTTATTACGTAGGGAAAATAGTGTAAGTATCTTATATTTTTTTGCAGATAATAATGTAAGTGTAATAATAGTAAGTAAGATAATAAGAATGAGAGGGGATACTTAAAAAATTCAAAAAAAAAAAAAAAAATACTTTTTAATGGCCTAGTAGGGGTGCTGACTTTATGGGATTTTGGGGAGGCTAAATTGTCCTGATATTTTCCATATTGAGATTTTCAATTACTAAAAAGGTAGGTTCAGAAACCTTGTTCCAATGGGGTCCGGCTCAACCATTGACATCAACGGGGAAACACCACAACACAATATTTTTCTGCCACCACCACCACCTGTTAAGTGAGTGCGAGAGGGGTCAAGTCCTCCCCGGCATCACGATCCAATTAGCCCTCGTGGTCCGGAATGTCATCCATCCTTCCATCCTCCCCTAACGTCTTCTTCCATCTTCTTTTGACCTCTTCATCTCATAATGGGCTGTTGTTGTTCGAATGCTACTATGTATGTTTGGAAGAAGAAGACGTATTGGATGGATGTTAATAACGAGATATGAATCTCTTTAATTTTCTTTCGAATTAGTTTTTTTTCTGTAAAATGATGTGTTTTTGCTTCTATTTAGCATTGGGGAATGTTTAACTCTATTTAGCATTGGGGAATGTTTAACTCTATTTAGCAATGGGGATTTAAAATGCTATCCTACTTTTGGATCCTTTTTTTAATTTATCAAATAAAAAGGGTATAAATTAGCATAATCTGAAATCCTTAATTGAAAAAAAATATCGTATTTGGCCATGTTTATTCTTTAAGTTAGCAATTAAAATACTACCACGCTATACATCTAAACTTTTACCATTTTGAATATTGAAAACCTCTTGTCTCTTTCTTTTTCACTGTCAAATTCAAAACATCCATATTTTGGAACAAAACAAGACATTTTCAAAGCACATAGGATAGCACTTAATTTTTTTGTTTCAAGGCAATAATATTTGCCTACGAAAATCCAAACTTCTATTGATCTAAAAAGCTCTATTTTCGGTTTTCAAAACATCAATTTTTGAATCTCAATATTTTGCATGTGTTTCTTCAAAGTAAATAGACATTTAAGTATGGTTATACTTAATAAAAACATTAAAATACCATTTAAAATTTCATTTACTTTTCCATCGTATTTAAAATAACATTTTCTTGCCCTGACGCCTGTACTTAACCAATCGTTTTCTTTATTTCTTAATGGGCTGCAATTCTTTCAAACGTTTTACTATGTTTGGAACAAGACGTATGGGATGGAGATATAAATCTCTTAAATTTTCTTTCAGATTAGGTTTTTTTGTAAAATGATGTGGCTTTGCTTCTAAACTTTACATGTTAGGCAATGTGGAATTTTAGTTCATAAGGATGTAACTTAAATATCTTATTTTTTGTTCCGAAAAGTGAAATTCGTCTTCGCAAATATGAACTTCTTTAGGGTTCGTAAGATCTTTTTTTCTTAGTCTTGCAATTTTGTAAACGTGAAGGTTTTTACGGCCAATGTCAATATTAAAATCATTTTCTGGGATGATAGGCAGTGGTCTAGTTCAAGACGTTTCGTCAATCACTGAGGTTGACATCATCAGTGTTGAATATTTTGCATTTTTTTTAAATAATATTTCAGCATAGAAAAAAATCTTTCATCCTTGGTAACAATAAATTATTTTCTAGGCTCCATTTTCAAGACATGATATTGTGAATCTCCAAACAAACGGTGAGTGAATCCTTTTAGTTTTTTACATTTTTATGTGAAATTTTGCATTTAAATTGGAATTTTTTGATGTTTAAGAAAAGTGATTTTCATAAATGTTCAGAGAAAAAAGTGCTAACAGAAAAGAGAAATAGTGCTAGTACTATGACCTGACCTGCCTAGTGACCTACTAAATGGACCTGAACTTGTATCTATATTGTGAATTTCTAAAAATTCTGTTGTTGTTGTTGTTGTCGTTTCCATGTTAAGTTGTAACTATATAGAGTCAAAAGGTAACGCTAGCTCTGTATATTGCACTATCTATGAAAGAGAGTTGCTATTACCTCAAAGAGGTTGGACTTTCCTCGGAAGGTATTTTATTTCCCTTCTACCACCCATTCTAAATTCATAAATTCTCTTGGCCACGGCTTTTGAAATCATGTTAAAATGCAAGTGGGACCGGTCTAAAACAATTGAAAAAAAATTGTGTTGCGTAATTTGTAAATGTTCCCCTTCCAAAGGTTCATATGACAAGGAGAAAAAAAAATAAATTTCTTCACTGCAACTGAATATATCTAAGAATAAAATATACATATACATAGGAGAAAGTATACCCTCAACTATTCCCTCCTCTCAACCCTTCTATTCCCGCATTTATTCCCTATCCTTACCTCAGCATCCCTATAAGAATCCCCCCTCCATTAAATCCCCAACTCCACTTCCTTCCTCTCGAAATGTCCGGCGACCGAGGGGTCATCTGGACCCAATTAGAACGCGCGCGCCTAATTAAGTAGCAGGGTGCGCTGACCCCTCCTTCAAAGCAACCCCCCCTCCACTTTTGACTCTCCCTTTGCTGTGTGCGTCATTAGAGCGGAGTTTAAACTCTTCGAGAGAGAAATGTCCGCGTCTGCTGATGTTCGAGAGGGGACGCATGCTGGAATACTTTCTCTGACGGAAGAGTTTCTGATTGGGGATGAGTTGTCTTTGAATCTCAAAGGATAGGTGGTTATATGCTTGAACGTGACGATTTAAGACGAAGTTTATTGGTTTGTGTAGAGAGGAATTATAGCTCAGCTATCTGATATTCGACGGTTATGTTATAAGTTGGTGGTGGTGTCGTATCCTCTATTGATTCATATCTTATGGTCTGCTTGTATTATTTTTTCTATTTCTATTGAGTCAGTAGAATATAAATCTTCCTCTGTGGGATAGCAGGGCAGTTAAAAACATGATGTGGTGTGAGTTCTTCGTCAGGGCGGTTGTCACAGTTTTGATATTTCTTGGTCCCATCAGCTAAAATTTTCACATTTTTATAGTGTTTTGTTATAAGTTATAATAAAGTTTATAAGACTTGGCAGTTAATTTAAAATGTATTATTATCATCACCCTATATACTTCATTTATTGTGGTTATAATCATGGTTTTAAGTACCAGGCGCGAATCCAAGGAGGGAGGCACTCTAAACAGTGCCCCCCTTGGATCCAAAAGGTTTATTGAAATGAGGTCAAACCCTACTTTTACAGGTCAAATTTCAAAAAAATTTGTGGGGAAGGAGTCCCATCCACCAGTGGTACCACAAGGGGATCTTGAGTGATACTTTTTAGAAAATCTCCGAACATTTTGACATTTTGTGTCAAAAGGTAAAGGTGATGGTGTAGAAGTGCATTCTGGTGTTAGAATGGTGTGAACTGCCTGATAGATTTTGGTGTATGAGATAAATTCCAATACTCTTTCGTTTATATAGAAACTAGCTGACTTACCCGGCCTTGCACGGGTTGAGTTAATTCATAAATATTTTAAAAAGTTTTTCAAGTTTTATGTCTTTTCTTTTTCTGGAACTTATCATCCCGTCGTCTTTTTCATCCCAGTTCTTAACTGTAAAAATATACCCTAACTCATCCCGTCCCGCATTTAAATTTGGCTGTTACCTTCGCTGTAAAGAACAATCAAATTGAAATCATCAGGTTTATCAAGTTGTATGTATTTTCTTTTTCTGGATTAGCAGTCACTTATCATCCCGTCACCCCCGTCGTGTTTTTCTTCCCGGTTCCTTACTTTGAAAATATACCCTAACTCATCCCGCCCCGCTTTTAACTTTGGCTGTTAAAGAACAATCCAATTTAAATCATCAGGTTTATTGAGTTATATGGTTTTTCTTTTCCTGGTTAGCAATCACTTATCATCCCGTCGTCCCCGTCGTCTTTTTCATCCCGGTTTCTTACTGTGAAAATATACCCTAACGTATCCCGTCCCGCATTTTACTGTGGCTGTAAAAGAACAATCCAATTCAAATCATCAGTCTTTTGAAATTTATAGTTTAAAATCTTAAACAAAATTTCTATGAAGTATTTCCGATGTCCTTTTCAAAAATTACGCTTCGGTTTTTATAAATCACTTGATAATAACTTAGGAAGTAAAAATCGCAACCCTCTTTGAACCCCTTGGGAATAATTTCCTACAGGATGTTACAAACCGTAAACCGTATATGAAGTTTCTATCTTTTTCCAAAAATGATATTAATTTAATCAAAAAATAATTCCTATGTGTAATTCAGTCAACAACTCCCGCCACCAAAGCAAAATATTTAACTATACCCAATTTAATTTATATTCAAAAATGATAGAGAATCCATTTTTATTTGCATGATCCTACATCTCCAAAAATAAAAACATTTTTATCAAAATAAAAAAATGCTTGATAAATCTCATTTTCCTTTTATCATGATAGCCAACTTCTTAGTAAAAACGGTTTTCTAATAGAGCATTTTCAATCACATGACTCGGACCTAACAACGGCCTTAGCAACGTTTATATTCGTCCAAGTGACGTCATGTGCGAATGCTTCTATTGGATGCTTCTATTTCCCGCCCCTAACAACAGCCCTAGCAACGTTGTTAATTCGTCCAAGTGACGTCATGTGCGAATGCTCTATACTTAACAATAAAAATTTAGCAAATTTAGTGAATGTATAAGTCTAGTAAACCATGCCCCATGAAACAATGAAATAATTTCAGCTCTGTTTCCATGGAAACCATTTATTTTAGCCTTTCCATAAATATATTTATTTTAGAAAAAAATTATAAAATTACAAATAAAGGAAAATGTTGTTTCAAAATTAATTATTTGAATTTATATGTTTCCTGAAAATTGTTATAATTTTGAAATAGAAATTTACACTGTGTTTTTCGTCTTAATTTGTTATAAATTATGAAATTTTTGAAATTATATTTGATTAAATGAGGCCAGACGAAACCTCAAGAGAGAAATAAACCTACTGCAATTTACGCATTTCAACAATGCATAATGCTATTTCAATGGGAAAAACGGAGTCGAAAAAGCGCCGAAAAACAGGGAAGGAGTCGTTCGATTTTTAAATCCGTTCTTAGTGCGCGTCGCATAGCTGAGAGGAACGTCTCTGTCAAATTTCAAGCCTCTGGGTCCAGTAGTTTCGGAGATTCCGTGTTGAGTGTTTGTCACTTACCAGTGAGTCAGTCAGTCAGTGGTATTTGGCTTTTATAGATATAGACTAGCTGACTTACCCGGCCTTGCACGGGTTGAGTTAATTCATAAATATTTTAAAAAGTTTTTCAAGTTATGTCTTTTCTTTTTCTGGATTAGCAGTCACTTATCATCCCGTCGTCCCCGTCGTCTTTTTCATCCCAGTTCTTAACTGTAAAAATATACCCTAACTCATCCCGTCCCGCATTTAAATTTGGCTGTTACCTTCGCTGTAAAGAACAATCAAATTGAAATCATCAGGTTTATCAAGTTATACGTCTTTTCTTTTTCTGGATTAGCAGTCACTTATCATCCCGTCACCCCCGTCGCAGGGGCGGGTCCAGGGGGGGGCCCTGGGGGCCATGGCCCCCCCCCCCGAGAAACCCTAACAAATAGCTTAAAAAACACTTTCTTAATGTTAAAATTCAAAAAAATTTCTGGGGGAGAACCCAGAAATTTCTGGGAGAGAATTTCTGGGAGATATTTTGACATCCATAGGCGCCAACTTTTATAAAATATTGGGGGGGGGAGGGCCAGTACAAGACATTAAAAACATAAAATTAAAAGAAACAACCATTAAGTTTACGTGCCTAATTACCTAATTTTGTATCAGATGTATAGATTAAATTTCGTTACCTGTCTCTTTAAATATCGCCAAGGTGTAATATTTTGAGGTGCATTTAATGTAAAAGTTTTGTGTAATTATTGCGAGCTCGAAATAAGATGGGGGTCTGGGGGATCTCTCCCAGAAAAATTTTAGAAATTTCTCTGTTAAAAGTAGCATTTCAGCTTAATTCGAAAGTTTGGGGTCTCTCCCCAAGAAAATTTTTAAAATTTGACCCTTAAAAGAAATTTTTAACACATTCTGAGACCTTTTGTGGGTTACCCTCTCCCCAAATAACCGCTCTTGAAGGGGATTCCAAACCAGAAAATATCCAAACATCACAAAATATTGGGGGGGGGGGGCTTAGCCCCCCTTCAGCTAACATTGGATGGGACTCAAGCCCTCTCAAACCGGTAATACTATAGTTTAAATACGCGTATTTGCAAAAATTTTCAGGAGAGGACCCCCGGCCCTTTTCAAAATTGGGCATCTATTTATAATTTCATCCTTGAAAATTCTGTGGTTTACATGCTTTTAAAATGAGCTAAAACTTTATTTTTAGTGGCAAATTTTCAAAAATTTTCTTGGGGGCACCCCCCAGACCCCCTATTAATTTCTCATGGTTACTTATTTACTGTTTTCTCCTTGAACTTGTTTCTCTCCTCTCATTTTAGGAGTGTAAGAAGTTACCCTCTTTAGGTGTTATCCAATGGATACCAAATGTACAAAAATGAGTAGAAAAACTTCTATTTGAAGCCAAATTTCACAAAAATTTCTGGGGGAGGACCCCCAGACCCCCCCACATTTGCTTTCGAGCTAGCATTATCTGAAGAAACCTTTATAACTTAAACAAAGTTTCGCATTTTATTTATGTTATACTCGGAAAATTGGGAGCCAAACACCTCGCGAACACAAGTATTATTATGGCCTTACAAAAATGTTTCACCCCCCCCCCACTTTCTAAAACAATGGCACGGGCCCTGGATATCCTCTGAGTTACTATAAACCCCTAAAAAGCTGCTTAAAAGCAAGCACTCTTCAAAAAATTTTCTGAGGCACTGAAAATTTCGAATGTAATACCCTCCGACTTTGACATGGCCCCCCCCGAAAATCTGGTCTGGAACCGCCCTTGCCCCGTCGTCTTTTTCATCCCGGTTCCTTACTGCGAAAATATACCCTAACTCACCCCCGTCCCGCATTTAACTACGGCTGTAAAAGAACAATCACTTTTATAAATCCTTTATATACCTATTTATAAATCACTTTAAAAAACTTAGGAAGTAAAAATCACAACCCTCTTTGAGCCCCTTGGGAATAATTTCCTACAGGATGTTACAAACCGTATTTTATGAAATTTCGATCGTTTTCTAAAAATGATATTAATTTAATCAAAAAATAATCCCGATGTGTAATTCAGTCAACAACTCCCGCCGCTAAAGCAAAATATTTAACGATACCTAATTTAATCTATATTCAAAAATTATTAAGAATCCATTTTTTATTTGTATGATCCTACATCTCCAAAAATAAAAACATTTTTAATGTAAATAATAAAATGCTTGATAAATCTCATTTTCTTTTTATCATGATAGCCCAACTTCTTAGTAAAAACGGTTTTCTAGTACTTAACAATAAAAATTTAGTGAATGTATAAGTCTAGTAAACCATGCCCCATGAAACAATGAAATAATTTCAGCTCTGTTTCCATGGAAACCATTTATTTTAGCCTTTCCATAAATATATATATTTTAGAAAAAAAAATAAAATTACAAATAAAGGAAAATGTTGTTTCAAAATTAATTATTTGAATTTATATGTTTCCTGAAAATTGTTATAATTTTGAATAAGAAATTTACACTGTGTTTTTCGTCTTAATTTGTTATAAATTATGAAATTTTTGAAATTATATTTTATCACATGAGGCCAGACGAAACCTCAAGAGAGAAATAAACCAACTGCAATTTACGCATTTCAACAATGCATAATGCTATTTCAATGGGAAAAACGGAGTAGAAAAAGCGCCGAAAAACAGGGAAGGAGTCGTTGGATTTTAAAATCGTTTCTTAGTGCGCGTCGCATAGCTGAGAGGAACGTCTCTGTCAAATTTCAAGCCTCTGGGTCCAGCAGTTTCGGAGATTCCGTGTTGAGTGTTTGTCACTTACCAGTGAGTCAGTCAGTCAGTCAGTCAGTGGTATTTGGCTTTTATAGATATAGATTACCTTTACATATGCGTAATAATTTTTCTAGTGTTAGCAGAGGTTATGTTAAATTTTCTTTAAAACATAAACATGTTCTTTATGAATTAGCTTTGAAAAGGATTTTCTTCTCTAATTTTATCAACTCCTTAATTTTAAGTAAGAAAATTTTGGATTTTTAAAAAAATGAACGTAAATTACTAATGTAATGAATTTTGGCTAAAACCTGTAAAATTATGGTAAATTTTCAAAAATTTATGATAGAGCATTATAGCCTATTAATTGAATGTTGTTTTTAAAATTAAAAGTTAAATAAGCTTAAATAAAAGGCTTGGGATTATATGATTCAGGAAAATTTCGGTATTATTAAAGGAATTGAATAATTCTAAAAACTAAAAAACTAGAGATTAATACGTTTTTAGATACTGACAAACCTTTGCTAAATTCACTGTGACATGTATCACTTTTAATATCAGAAGTTTTTACTTTCGATTTGCCGCATAACTTTTTGCAAAGCAGCTGTTTTTCGAAAAGAGAACCAATATATTACTTATCCGTAAGATAATATGTTTCAACGTTTTACATCCGAAATCCTCTCTCCGATTCCAACTTTATATACTTCCGTATCATTAGAGAGCAAAAGTTTCGGAATTTAAAACCCTTTGATTCGAAATATATTCGACTATTTATTCAGAGGGGGATGTACGCTGGAATACTTTCTCAATCTGGGAAATTCGGGGTTGACTCAGAATATACGAAATCAAAGGATCGGTTTTCTCTCGAGATTTAAATATAATATTACTTGCTTTCTCTCTATATTGGTTCTGTGACGGTTTTAAAATCAGTGGGTTGGCTTAAGTAAATGTCGATAATTTCTCTAATTTTCTTTGATTTTCCAATGAAAATTTACTAAAGCTAAAGAAAATTTACTAGATTTTTACTAAAAGCGGTTGAGGTGTTAGAGCCCCAGCCTTGTCCCTTTGGGAGTAAATTTAAAGACTTAAGTAATGCTTTTTGACCATGAAAATCGAATTCAAAGTCGTTAAGTCATCAAAAAACGTAAAAAGGGGAGGGGCCGTTCCCTGAAAATCCTGAGCCAATTGAGAATTTTGATGGTGATCTTCGTGTTCACCGACCCAAAATACACAATATATAAGAAATGACTATTTTCATCAAAGAAAATTTTTCATTGCTGAACAGTGTAATTTATTAATGTTTCTCTTTTATTATTTGGCAACTGTAAAAAAAAGGTAGAATTTTGTTTTTATAATGAAGTTGTAAAATGTTAAGAGTAAATAGTGTTGTTAATTTTTAAGTAATGAAATTAAATATTTTAATGAAATGAATATTCTTGAATGATTAGTAGAGGCATCTATCAATTCTTCCACGGTCAACCGACAAAATTAAACACCCTACATTTTATCAAACTTTTATCCTTTTTCTTATAAGAGCCAATATGTATCAATTCAATGTCTCTAAACATTTCTAAGGCAACGCCGACACAGCGTATTTTTGACATGGCCGTCAAAAACATTCTATCTATAAGAACCGAACGAACAGAAAAAAAAAAGAACAAACAGCAGCAAACGATTTTCGGATGACCAAAGCAAAGTGAAACACACCGCCTAACGAACACAAAAGCAAAATAAAAAAAAACTTCCGAATTACCCCCCGAATAAAAAACAACTCAACTCCATTCTGCCCACAGCCAATTAGACTCAGCACAGCAGCAGCACATATCCATCTCAACTCGGCTGGGGTGGAACAGAAACAAAGCTGTTTCGTGACCGTCTGGGATTTTTTGTTCTAATTCCTTCCTCAAGAGCCTGACAGGTCTGGGGACTGCCCCTCAAAAAACGAATCGTATCTTTGAAACTAAGATTTATCTGGAAGATATTCCAATTATTGTGTCATGAGTTTAATTTTTTTGGGAAAAGTTTTATTTCTTTCTTAATAGCGGCGTCCTTTTTTTTAAATTCCCTTCATATTTAAACATGAAAACAATCCTAACTAATTATTTGTAATGTGTTAAGCTTAACTATAAATCCATCAGTTCATTTAAATCTTACTGAATTAATTTAATTAATATTCATGTTAAGAATAATTAAGAAAGTTTTAGGTTGCCCAAATTTTTGAAAAATCTTACATTTTTTTACACATTTCAAACAAAATTACTATCTGGGATGTTAATTTTATTTATTTCATATGGGAGGAAACAATTACAATTACTGAATGCCTTAATTTGTTATTCTGGATTAAATTTTTTTGGAAGGTTTAATTATATGACTAAGTCGTGTATATTTTTTGGATGTTCTTCATATTTAAACATGGAAACATAAGTTTAAAATATCGGTAGGATTCAATTTAGTTTAACTGTGCATCCAACAATTTATGGAAAAGTATTGCAACGAAGTTTATATCTGCAACTGTCAATTTTAGTTTATCTCCTTATCTTTAAAAATAAGTCGTATCTCGAATATTTGGAATGCAGTGTGGCGTTTAATTTTTTTTTTCGGGGAGGGCCCAAATGTACATTCCCCATCGTCAGACCACAGCTAGATTTTTGCTCCTATATGACTAGAACACCCGAAAGTCCCTTAAAGCCCCTCCATGTTTTCATAGGTTAAACGGTTTCCAGGTTTCATACGCTTTCATAGGTTGTTTTTAAGAACTTTTTTTCTTATAATTTTTTTTTTTGGGTTAGTTAAAGTAAAACATTTGTGTTATTATAAAATTCCAAGGGTTTGGGTGCTCCCCCTTTTTTAATTTATTAAAATTGACCCTTAAAAACAGTATTTTAACTCGTTTTTATTCACTTAATCCTAATTTCGGGGTCACCGAGTCCCTTTGTCCCCCTTATATACGCCTCTGTAGGGATATCTGCGATGGGAGATATTCCTATGAGTGTGTCACAAAGTGATATTTTTTGGAAAGATTTCATCAAAATTCGTTTCAATTGTCTATTTAATTAATGAACTTGACAATTTTCTCAACCTTAACAGTACAGTGTCAATTTCCCCTAATCCACCACACAATAACAACACAATTTAACGAACATATCTTGAACAAAAAAGGCACTGGTTATTTCCACGAAAGTAACAACTCAACTCCAACTAATCTCGCTACTTCTGAAAAATTACAAGTTAAATTAAAGCACACTCTACCTCTAGACCAGGGGTTCCCAAACTTTTATGGCCCGTGGACCCCCTGACGACATTTTTCATAACCCGTGGACCCCCTGTCTTAGGGACCGTTCAAAAAGTAGCTGAAAATCTTATGTTTATGATACATATTTCTAAACCACGCACAAAGTTTGTAAATTTTTCAAGTGTTTTTTTTTTTGTGCATTGATAAGCATTTGAATTCACACTTTTACATATGCTTACTTTTACATTACAATGTACACAATATGTTACACAATATTTTTAAGGAAATTATAACAATCAAACATTTAAAAATTTTGAAATAAAAATAAATCTAAACTTTTAATATCACTACATTTTGAGACACAAAAACTTAATTTTAACAATAAGTTTTGGTCAAAAGCTTGTCAAAGTTAATGGCTTATGAATGAGTGAGTTATTCATTCACCAAATCATAAAATTTCAGAAATAATTACAATTAATATACCGGATAACAATTAATATAAGAGACAGTGGCGTATATAGAAATTTATTTCCGGGAGGGGCCGAAAATTACTCCTCAGCCCCTCCCACACATATTTAATAGGTCTAATGTAGCTTTTTAATACATTTTCAGGTGATTATTTAAGACCTAAAAAACATAATGTAAGAAAACTTGTGGTAACAAAATTACAAGGGGGTACAAAAAAACAAAGTACAACAAAAATCTGGGGGTGCTTCCCCAGGAAATTTTTGGAAATTTTACTCAAAAAACAGGTTTTTAGCTAGTTTTGGTACACTTAGTCTGAATTGTGGATATACATTTTTATATAGGATTTGCATTTTGATGAACTTAATATTAAAAAAAGGGGGATCCTTCCCCTAAAAATTTTTGGAAATAACTACTCTAAAAACAGGTTTTCAACTTGTTTACATTTTTAGGTAGGATTTGGATTTTGATGAACTTATAATAATAAAGTTCCAAGTACAAAAGGGGGGCTTGGGGGTCCTCCCCTAGAATTTTTTTTTAAATTTGACCCTAAAAACAGGTTCTATTACTAAAACAGGTTATTAAGGTAAACACTGGTAAAATTTGATTATAAGAAATACAAAATTTTTGAAACTTATCAAAACTTTTCATTTTAATGAAATTTTTCCTGTGGACCCCCTAGAAGTTGCTGTGGACCCCCCAATTTTTATTTTCATGCCCGTGGACCCCCTGGAATTCGCTGTGGACCCCTGGTGGTCCATATGGACCACTTTGGGAACCGCTGCTCTAGACCATCGGTGCTGATGCCAGGAATGATAAATAACATAATTTTTTTATGTTACAAAACACGTAATAACAAACTCCTACTACTGCGCATGCTTAAACTTTTGTGGAAACTTCGTACAAAAAATATCTTCCAATCCATAATTCAGAAAAAAAAAACCGCATGACACACAAAATCTGTTAATTACATCCAACCAACCACCTCACCAAACACAAAAAACCGTTCCCATCAGAATAAGACCCCCGTGCATTCCGAGAAAAAGGAATTTAATTATCTGGCGTGACATTAAACTAATTTGACGCCTGTTCCGTCGGTTCTAATGAAGAAGCCCCCATGGCACATTAATTGGGGCGTTCTTGAAGGAGATAGATCTGTGTGTGGAAGATATTTTTCCTCTTGTTTTTGACGTTCGGATCTATCCCACTTGACGAGAGGGGGGGGGGCTTTCAATTAAAGTCGCGTATCATCCACGCGATGAGCTTTCGTGACTGTTATTGGCTGTGGAATGACCTCTCCAAGGACGCGACTTTACTCTCTTTTATTTTCTTACGGTTTTCTTCAGTGTATTTTTTTCTCATTCTTCAAATCTTCATTCCAACTCTCATTTGCTCTTTATTTCTGTCTCTATCACTCTCCCCTTCTCTGTTGTTTCTCTATCTTCTTTGCTATATCATTTTGTTAATATTAAAGGGACCAATACAGGTTGATTTTGGTACCGTTTATCGGCACCTTCACAAAAAATGTGCTAACAAAAACGGCACCTTCACAAAAATTCTTCTGAGCTGCATAAAGTATTTAAATTGCTATAAAACTGAAGTAAAAAGTTATTTAATGTTGCTTTCATTAATTTTATAGTTCTCATTAAAAATAGTTCCAAAAACTTCAAAAAATTAAAATGCCATGTAAATTCTGTTTTAATTCTGGATTAGTTCCTGACATGTCACTAATTTCTTTCTTTTCTCTGTTTAACGTCTTATTCACAGTTATTCATAGAAAGTGTTTCAAAAGTTCGCTTCGCGACTTTTATTTGGAATCAACGTCTCCTAGGTTCATGGAAGTAAGGTGTATGCGTAGGTGACCATGCTGAGTCCATTGATATGGCTTAGAGCGCCACTAGCGACAGTATAAGAAAGCCAAAAAATTAATTTAAAAAATATAGGATGTATAACGAAACTTCAGTAAGGAAATTACATGCAATATCATTGCAAATACACAGGAAAGTTTCATGAAAATATCTTAAGTCTTAAGTAGTTCGCAAATTGGCAAGTTTTTTTTATAATTTTCTAATTAAAATCCGTCCTTATTGAACTAAAAAACTCAAAACTACCTGATAACTCTAAAAAACTTGCGAACTTATTCTTTTTCGAGGCATGAGAAAGGGCTATTTTCACCTTCTAATATCTTCTCGAATATTTAAGTTATTTTTATGAAACTTTTTCTGTGCGTTTGTCATGGTATTGCAAACAACTTTTTTATTGAATGTTTTGTTCTATCTCCTTTAGTTTTTAATCAGTTTTCTTATTTTGCAGCTAGGGGCGCTGCAAGCCGTCTCAGCATGGTCCCTTAGCTAGAGAGGTACAACTCACTCCCATGAGATTCTTTCAAGGTAAGAGTTTGTTCTTTCTCTATCTCGTTTTTACAATGCACGCTGCTAGATACTGGATACCTGATCACAAAGGCCCCGTTTACACGGACCATATACCCGGGTATAAGTGGCCGGTATACCCAGCAATCCCTATGAAGGGGAAAAAATGCAGGGTATAAATAAATCCACCTATTTACTCGGGAATTTGAATACCCGGCTTTCCCATGATGCATTTCGGTCTCACTCGAAACAAAAGTCATCCACGTTAGGCTTTAGTGAGTACTTGTTGGAAAGTAAGTTGTTCTTCGATTGGATGGATTAGATTGTATTGCCGAAATAACTTGAAAATAATCCATTATGAATGCAAAATTCCAAGACGAATACAGATAACAGAATGTAAACAATCACAATGAATGATGGGATCAATGACATCTATACCAGGGATTTGAGGACTGGTCATGTAAACGGGTTTTTAGCACGGTTTTCAATTTCCCTTTCCCCTGCATTATACCCGTGTATAAGAGTGGTGCATGTAAACGGGGCCATACAGTAAAATTCTATTCCCTATTAAAATTATTAATTCCCTATTAAAACGTGGACACACATTTAGATAGCCAAAGATGATGTTTCCACATTATGTCATTACCAGCGGATATATCTCTATTATAAAAAATCGATTTTCTATTTGCGATAAACATCTAAAAAAAACTTCCTAAAACACCCTCAGGCACTTGTTGCTTCCCTTGGGGTGACAAAAGCCACAAACCTTCCTTAAAAGCCGACTAATGTCATAATTGATCCCCCTTCTTCTTCAATCAATCCGTATCTCTCTCGCTCAAAACTTTGATCCTTCGTCCAAATCAATCACAACAACAAAACTTCTTCAACTTTTAAACACAATACGCGCATGCATGATAATGCTCGTATTGTGCGTATCAGAGGAGAGATAACGCGCCCTGAATATTTGGGTGTGGGTGCGTGTGTGCCCCGGGGCCGAATCAAACACGTATCATCATCGGCGCGCGTTATGAGTTCCATCCATTACCAGGGTAGAGTCAGAAGGTAGTAGAGGGAGTATAGATGGTGTCACTGCGTGATCAATATAGAAGTGAAAAAGATAGGTTTTTATCTGGGAGAGTCCAAGGTACTATTAGAAAAATGTAGTGTTCGGCACTAGTTAACTAGAAGTAGTTGCAACTAGTAGTTAACTACTGATCAACTAGTAGTTAACTAGTAGTTTAACTACTTTAAGTTTAAAGTAGTTCAACTATTAGTTTAACTACTTTTTTAACTAACTACTAGTTAAAACTACTTTCAAATTTTCAACTACTTCATAAAAAATTATTTAAAATAAAAAAAGATATTTAAAATTTTTATCAAAGGTAGAGTACTCAAATACCATAACCAGAAATAAAGACCATTTTTGCGCGAAGTTTAAACGTCTTGAGATCAAGCACATATACCGAAAAATATATGTAATCAACAACCCAACCCAGTTTAAACGTTTTTTGTGACATAAATTAGAAAGGTGTAGTAGAATTTTGCCAAAAAGTAGGTTATGAAATTAAATAGACTAGTTAACTACTAGTTACAATTACAATTTCCAAGACTAGTTAGTAGTTGGTAGTTAACTATTTTTTGCCCACTAGTTGCCGAACACTAGAAAAATGACACTATACTAGACAGCAACGTTAGTTGACACTATGACGTCACTAACAAAAAGTAGTTCCCAATCGTGGTGTCTGAATTTTGAGTGAAATGAAGAACGTCAATTTAAAAATATGATTAGTTGGTTAAACCCGTGTATGTATAGCGTCTTTTTATCACGATTTGCGTACCGAAACTCCTCCTAGCAACCCAACAGGGTTCCTGTTTAAGCAGTTTCTACTTCCGCGTAGTGACGTCATAGGGTTAGGAAACGTTATGGGGTATGGATGTTGTTGGGTATGGATGGTGTCATTGCGTGGTCAATTAAGGAGTGAAAAATGGGGGGGGGGTAATTGTCCAAGAATTCAGAAAAATAACAGTAACGGTGATTATTTATTAAAAATTAGCAAATATGACTGATTTTGTGCAATGACGTCACAAATTGAAAATCCGTCTTCTTTTGTGTACGGGTAAATCAAAAGTAATTTTGAGTTGTGCTCTCAATTGAGATTGTGAGGTGACTTGAATTTCTATTTTTTGCATTTTTAAATGTGAATTGAGAAACCAGCGATCTATCCTCACGCAGCTATTGACGATGTTATCGGGGACATATCGGTACTCCTGTTTAAAGCAGAACTCACCAGAACCAGTCATTGATTTTGAGTTTCTTTAAAATTTTTCTTTTGTTTTATTTTGTAACACAGTACAACCTCGATACCTCGAAATCGAAGGGACCAGGAAATAAATTCGAGGTATCGAGTTTTCGAGACAACAAGGTTAACCCAAATACTATAAAATGAATCGGTTCATTTCTAGAGGAAAATAGGTACAATTCCTTTAACTGTCCCTTTAAATATCGCCAAATTGTTTTGCAAGGCAAATATTTTAAATATCGCCGAATTTTTACGATTTTCATTGATATTTTATGTGTTAGTTTGACATTTTTGGCTGTTTTCTAATAAATAGATTTTGACACCGATGTCTCTCCAATACGGAAAGAGGGTCTATGCTCCCCCTATCCCCTCCTCTGTCTGCGATTCGGAGGAGCGGGGACGATAATGACAATAGCCCTGAGGGGCTTCTGCGCCCCGTGCCAATTTATTACGGGTCGTTTGCGGGGGCGGGCAATTATTATTGCCCCTTATCGTCGATTTAAATATGCCCCTGGCTTCTTATAAGGCTGCTTCGCTCGCCATATACTTCTATGGGAGATTTAATTTCGAAATCAGGGTTCATTTAACAGCTTATTAATCTATTTAAATATTGTGAATTTCTCTCTTTCTCTCTCTCTTTCTTCTCACATTCATGTATCTGATTCTTTCATTTCTTTCTATTTTCCTCTTGTTCTTTTCACCTTAGTATATCTTATTCTCTCTTAATTACTCTTTTTTTTCTCCTTTCCTTTATTTCTCTTTTTATACTGCCTGATGCCTTTACACCATTTCTGATATTTTACCATAAATGATCTTATTTTGCCCTGACACTACCAAACTCTCTTACCTCCTCACTCTCTCTTTCTCTAACCTACTCTCTAAAGTTTTCTCTCTCGTTCATTCTAACGTCTTCTTTTTCTCGCTATTTATCTCTTTATAGAAACAAACTTATTCTCTTCTCTCTATAAATATTTTTGTTATCATCACTTATCCTATCTTATCCTATCACTTAATAAATCATATTTTCTTTTTCTTATTCGTCCCTGTTCTGTTTTCTCTATCGTCATCGTTTTCTCAATTTTCTGTCTTCTCATTTTAATGCATCCAATGTCTTTGTCTCTAGTTGGTTAAGATGCTAGTGAATTATACTCTATAGGATAATTTAAATAGTCAGTCTTAAATCTTACTCTTGTAAATCATACTTAATAGTATCATTTCCGTAGTTTGTATTTGTTGCTCTTCTAGTAGATCATGTTTGATAGGATCATTTCAATAGTAAGTCTTAGTTGCTCTTGTAAATCATACTTAATATTATCATTTCCGTAGTTGCTCCAGCTAGTAGATCATGTTTGATAGGATCATTTCAATAGTAGGTCTGAGTTGCTAGTAGATCATACATCATTGGATCATTAGAGTGTTTTCAGGTGACGTCACGACGAGTTATTGTAGGGCAATGCGTCTGTTGCTAACGCGATTTCTAGGTGAGGAGGTATCTGTTGTTATGGTCCAATGCTCCAATAGAAGACTTCCATGACCAGTTATTTTCTGTAACGGTTAATCTTCTGCAGGGCAAAGTGTCTGTTGATAAGGCCGTTGTTAGGTCCGAGTCATGTGATTGAAAATGCTCTTTTCAATGATAACTTAGTCAGGGGACGTCCATAAATTACGTGAGGTGTTTTTTCCAAATTTTGGACCCCTCCCTCCCCCTTGGTAAGATTTAGTGAGATTTTGCTGGACCCCCCCTCCCCCCAACGTGAGATTTTCTCAACCGCTAGTTTTGTTTTATCGGCATAAAAATTACCATCCAGATCGCAAAATTTTGATACAAAACATGATTCTAACTTGTAATTATCGTGACTGACTGGCTAATGATTAGCTGTTGTGACTAATCTGAGCATTTTTTCTAAACTTGTGCTAAAAAATATTATAAAGAAAAAAACGTATATTTTCTAAACTAAAAGTTGAGGTGAGATTTTAATTGACTCCTCCCTCCCCCCTGGTGAGATTTGGTGAGATTTTCCTGGAACTCCCCCTCCCCCCTTTTGACCTCACGTAATTTATGGATGTCCCCTCACTGGATTCAAATCCTCTCAATTTTATCTCCTTCTCAATATATTTAATTTTACCTCTAATGATTCAAAACTTATATCCCAAGTACTGGGTGTTTCCAATGGCCATTACCAAACTTTCAAGGGATGTAGACCACTAAAAGACAATTTAATACCTATCTATGATGGGGTGATTCGGAACACAATTAAAATTAATAAAGAAAGGTTAAGTTGAGAAAAGATCATTGCATACAGAAAAAGTTAAATCTACAAAGAAATACCGTGGAAAGGAAAAGTCTGGCAATTTTTTCTGCCAGAGTTTTCTGTTTCTCGACGATTATTTTTTGCAGTATACCTTAGGGACAGAAGAATCAGTGGCGAGTGCACTAAAAAAGCCCTAAAGATGGTTATCTCACTTCTATTAGATACCCTGTCTTAGAAGACCTCATCTTGAATATGCAGTACAATTCTGGGCTCCATACATGAGGAAGGATATAGAGGTAATTGAAAAGGTACAGCACAGAGCTACAAAAATAATTAAGGGGATAACACATCTGGATTATAATGAACGTTTGAGCAGGCTCAACATGTATTCACTGGAAAAAAGAAGAGAGAGGGGGGATTTGATTCAGCTATTCAAGTTGGTAAAGCAAGGGGATACGGAGGGCTTAAGTTTTAGCAAGGATAACAGAACAAGGGGTTATGGGTATAAACTAAATAAGACACATGTCAATCGGGATTTAAGGAAGTACTACTATTTCAATAGGGTAATTGACATATGGAACGCGTTGCCAGAAAATATAGTTTATTCAAAGGGAGTGTTTGAGTTTTAAGAGGCAACTGGATAGGCTGTGGGAATTGGGGAATTCATAATCATAGGACCAGCCTTTTTGGGCTATGAGCCTGTAGCTGGTCGTCAGTTTTGTATTTGTATTTGTATAACCATCTTTATGGCTTTTTTATTGCACTTTCCACTGCTTTTTCTGGTGTGGCTTGTCCCTTAACCTCTTTGTAAGACAAAAGACGGTCATAAGAAGAAGAACCCGATGACTTAATCCACTCTACCCCTCACCCACAGAAGGCAAGGGCGTGCGAGCGCGGCCCAACCCTCCCATCCGAAGGTGTTGAGTGCGCCGCGATTAGAGGCCATCTCGGCCTCTCTTGATTACAGGGAGCCCACTCTATATCCACCATCATCCATCAGATCGTCGCGCGTGGTATTAAAATCGTTTTTTTTTAATTTTATTTCTTATTTATTTATTCGGTGGTTAGGTTAAGTGGGGTGCAGAGCCTGCCTTTTCGGTGTCGGTTATGAAATGGAATGAAGGGGTTTTTGGTTGAGATCGGTAACGGACAGGGGAAACGTTTTTGGATGGATTTGAATATTTTCTTCTTTTTTGGTGACTCGAACTGTGGGGCGTTTCCCCTTTTCGAGGAGACTTGGAATTTTTAAATGGGTGCTCATTTCCAATAACATTTTTATTTACGATTCATTCCAATAATAGAATATTTAGCTTGATTTAATTTGGTGTCCCGAAATTCTCCGAGCTGTTTTGGTACCCAAATAACATAATTATCGCCGATTCTTATGATTGTAATAAATATATTTTAACAAGAAATATAATTCAAAACTTTTTCTTGGTATTCTTTTTCCCATATGTAAAACCCAAGGTAATATAGTATCGAATATTTGAATATTTTAAAATTATTCTTTAACTTTCTCAGTCAATTTAAGTTCGCTTTTACATACCTACCGCGAACCTTTTCATATATAAACATAAGTCTCAGAAATTAGTTATATTAAATAAAAAGATGCATAGAATTTTATATTTCTACAAAAATTTTGTCCTTTTGATACAAAAGTCATTAAATTGAAATTGAGGTAAAATTGTGTACCAATTGTATGTTACCAATAAGTCACCATTTTTCCCACCACTGTAGTAAATGTAGAACATGTTGTCTAATCAAGTACGTATTTTTCGTATATATTCTTTGTTGTATTATAGAAGCTTCTATCCATCCTGATCGTTAATATATCTTTTATTTTTGTAAAAGTCAGATTTATTTAAGTTTAAAACGTATGCTTTTCATTCATTGAAACTTTTCCTTCACCTTTTGTTTTCATGGACGAGTTCTTTATAAAATAGACCTTTCCTACTAATAAAAAATTAATGTTTTTACTGAGTTTTACAATTTCTAAATTTACAAAATTAATAATCGTATTTTTCAGTTAAATCTAGAGGAGAGAGACGGGTTATTTGGCATTTTGTGGTTATTTGGCAGTTTATTTACGAGTTCGCCAGATCAAAAAGCTGAAAAAGTTTATTCATCAGTGAAAAAAAACAGCTTCGTAGCAGACTGGAATTTAGGTAGAAATTGTATTTTTAATTCCCTCTATCTATCATCGAAATTCCAGTGCTCTGGGTCTTTTGTGGAAACAAATAAAGGCAGAATGCCAACTAGCCCCGAGTAGCAACCAACTCCGGTCTTCCCTGAAGTTCTTGTTATGGGACAAATATTCTGAAATATCTAAGAAGGTCCACTGTTATGCATCCTTATAATAATGTATTATGTATTACTATTCTTTAAGTCTAAGTCCCTCAATTTTTATAACTTTAAACTCAATCAAATTTAAAATTTCTAACATAAATAACAGTCAACTTACTTTATGAGCTGACGCCTTCTTGTTTCAATGAAGTAAAATCCAAAATTATTGAAGAAAAAAATGGCTTATGTCAGTAGCTGTATATTTTCTGGGAGCTGGTTTTAAAAGTTGTTACTCTTTGGAAAGATAACCAAGAACTGAAAAAAATGTTTGTTGCATCTTTGGAAAGTGAATTGTACTCATTGTTGTCTATTTTATTCCATTGTTTACAACAATTGAGCTGTGTGTTCCATTGTTGTGTTCCATTAGTGTGTTATACATTGTTGCAAACTTAAAGGAATTTTTTGCTATGTGACATTATAAGAATAATTTGGTTATTTAAATAAATTACTCAATAAATAGCGTATATTATAAAAGTCGTACCATTATTTAGGGGGGTAATAATTTTCTTTATTACTATACTCAATTCTAGCTTGACTATGGTCTGATTAAATATAATAGGTGGGGCTCAAGGTCAAAATTTTTATCTTGTTGACATGGCAACGACGAGGTCAATGGGAATGAAGTATCCTATGCCACTGTACTCGACAGCCGTACGTTTCCTGAACGAAGTACGTCGCTACGCGGAAGGAGAAAATGGGTAAACACAAAGCCTGTTGGGTTCTTAGAAAGAGTTTCGGTAAGCAAATCGTGATAAACAGACGCTATCTTATCTAGGGCGAAACAAAATGATCATATTTTAAAATTTATGTTCTTCATTTCACTCAAAATTCAAACACCGCTATGGGAACTACTTTGTTTGTTAGTGACGTCATAGGGCTTAATGAGTGGAGTAGGATCATTCGTCATTGGGTCAACTAACGTTGCTGTCTAGGGTTGTCTATCCAATGCCTGACTAGTAGTAAACTGCTTATTCTATTTACACAGACTTTAGTTTGAAATTCAGACAACATAAATAACAGCATTCAATACGGAACGGAATTTACTTTTGTAAAATTTATCGTCAAACACATGACAGTTTATCACAGTTACATGTTTACAGTTAGTTACAGTTTATGACAGTTACCTTATCGCTTGATAATAAGTAACGATTATTGCAACATAGCTAACTTTAACGAAAATAAATAACTGCACCCCTATTACCGAACTAAATTTTTGTTCTCATCACATCAAAAATATTTTCTCTTTTCAAAAATCAAAAATTCCACTCATCCGGTAGTCACCCGGATGTCGGACAACCCTTAATTTTGGGTCCGAACCCGTTTTGCATCAGACAGAGGGACTTATCACCGAGTCGGATCTCTAGACCCTTCTTCAAAAGGGAGTAATTTCTACCGGGTAAACAGGTGGGACCTGATCGCTTGAAGATGGCTTTTAGCAGCTTTTGAATTTTCAGAAGTTTTTTGGTAATTTGAAGTTGTTTTAATTTTTGATAGAGTCGGAAATTTAAATTTGTAAAATTTCTGCTATGATACTAAGAGATCTAGAGAAGGTTTAGGTCAATTAAATCAATACAGTTACCGTTTACAGGAATTAAAAATTACTAAAATACTTACAACCTTACGCTTAAGGAAATAGTGAAAATCTCCAAATTTGTTTCAAGTTTTATATGATGTCATTTTAAAATAAAAGTTGTGAAACTATGTGATCAAAAGGGAAAAAACACCTGAACCACACTGTTAAAAAGTAAACTTTAGTAAGAGTTTTAAAGTTCATATATGGCTTAAAACTACAATATTTAAGTATTTCTACTTAAATTCAAACTTCAGAAGCTAGTTTTAAAGTAATTAGCAGCAATCTAGATTGAAATATTCGTATATATTTATCTTAAAACGCTATACCTAATATATAGTACAAAGAAGTAATGAAATATTTGTAATAGTATGATAATCTGTTGCTTTTATAATAGTAAATGTAAAGCGTTGTCACTTGTAAGTATTATAAGAGTTGTTTTCTCTTTTAGGTCATCTTGTGAAGCAGTCTTATATTTTTGGAGATGATCATCAAAGAGAAGGAATATAAATGATCGTCGCAAAGGTCAGTTCCCTGTTTAATTTATCTAATAACACATGTATTCTTATGAAACCATATTTTAGTAATATAAAGTGTAGGAACTTCAATTATTTTTGAGGTATGAATATTGATATACTACTATCAGTAATTCCTATATTTACTATTATCTTATGTATGACAATATTAATGAAATTTAGTACACATTGTGAATGATTATATGTTTTGGAATGCTACTGTGCATGTAGCTTTTAAATCAACGTTCCATCAATGAGTTTTACAAGTATTTCCTTGAAAAAACTGTGATAAATTTTGAAAAATTACTATTTAGAATAATAGTCAGTTTTCTAACTTCACAAAAATAGGCTTCGTGAGCTTTTTCGTGATTATGCTTAGTGAAAATAGCCCTTTTGTGCCTTAGAATCTGTAGTTTAGGAATCGCGATGGTGGACACTTCGGGTCGGCGACTGGGGATCGTGAGAGGCGCAAAAGTGGAAAATCGACCAGTTTTGCGTTATTTGTAGTCAAATGGTTCCTTTTATTTTTTTAATTCGGATAAACGCCCCATAACTCAAGAGAGGTGAAGGAGGAGTATCAGATCCTAGAGTTAGGAAAGAATCCATTCACCCTGGGTAAAAGGATACAATCGAATGTAATGTTTCCCATGGCCCCTCCGAAAAACCATCACATATAGCTTAAAATCACTTTTTCAATGCTAAAATTAAAAACTTTTCTGGTGAAGAACCCCCAAATCCCCCTCTAATCTATTTTATAATGAAAAAATTGAAAATTAAAAATTAAAAAAAAAATTGAAAGGGGCCCTCTTGGATTTTACCTAAAGAATATCAACATAGACAAAACACCACAATTTAAAAGGGCATAAAAATTCTGGTGAGGGTCCCAGACCCCGCAATAATTTGACGTCTATTAAATTGTCTTGAAACATTTTTGTGGTTTAGTAGGTATCAAAATCAGCTGAAAATATACTTTAAGAGGGAAAATATACTTTTAGAGGGAAAATATACTTTTAGAGGGAAAATATACTTTTAGAGGGAAAACATCATGACTAACACTAATTTTAAGTGAAATCTATAATTTTGTGACAAAAAACAGTGCTTTAAAATGTGTATGCTCAAAAGTGCTCCAACTAAATCTCTAAGCTTACACAACTGGGTGGTTCAATGATCACTTGTTCCTTGAATTTTCACAAACATTTTACTAAGTTTAGAGGTGCAACTTAAGTTTTTTGGCATTACACTACAAGTCCAAGGTACAAGGTCGTGTGACTTCCTGTTTCAGCTCAGACTGTTAAAACAAATCTATTTTGAATTAAAAATACCTTACCAATTATCGCTTTGAAAGGTTCAATTGAAATGTTTCCTGGGGTTTTATGCCATTTTGAATACATTATTTATTAAAAATATTAATACATTATATTAATACAAAATATTTGAATACATTATTTAAAAAATTTCTTCGTTTTATTAACTTAAAGACAGTTAGTACTCCTATACATAGTTTCCCTTTAGAGAACAGAAGGCATATATCCTTATTTAAATTTTTTTACAATATATTTCACAATAACATCGACTGTTCTTTAATTCTTCATGAATTCAGTTTAATTGTTCCACAATACAATATAAGAAATAAAACAACTTTCCTTGTTCCTCTTCTCTCAAAAAATTACTTAAAACAACAACCTTTAATACAATTTATAAAACTTGTCAATAGTCTTCACAACTCTGATATTTTTTTTGATAGTTTCTCAAAGATAAAAAGTGACCTGGATAGTTACCATGCCTCTTTTGTTCCAAGAAATTTTTCCTCTATTTGATGTACTTAAATTCAGTTTTGTTGTATTGATTTTTTCTAATTTTATATTGCTCCTTCTATTTTATATGGTATTTGTATCTTAGATTAACTTATTCCATATGTAGTCTGTGTTTTGTCATTGTTTTCCCATGTAATTGGATTTTGTGTCTGTTTGGGTGAAATAAATAAATAAATAAATTAGGGGACGTCCATAAATTACGTGAGGTCAAAAAGGGGGGTGAGGGGCCCCTGCAATATCTCACCAGGGGGGAGTCAATTAAAATCTCACTTCAACTTTGAGTTAGAAAATATACGTTTTTCTTTTATCTTTTTAGCACAAGTTTAGGGAAAATGCGCAAAACAGCGAATCATTAGCCAATTAGTGTTGATAACTTCAAGTTAAGACCAATCAAAAAAGACGAAATAAACAAGGCTAGAACACACCAACAAAATTAATTTCTTTAAAATTATGGAGAAAATCTCACGTGAGAATTAGAGGTGAAGGGGGTCCAACAAAATCTCACTAAATCTCACCAAGGGGGAGGGAGAGGTCTGAAATTTGAAAAAACCACCTCACGTAATTTATAGACGTCCCATTAAGATTAAAAAAGAATTGAATACAATTGTTTCTAATCAGGGACCTTTGAAACGATATTCCTTCTTATCAGTAGTTGTATAACATCGCTATCTCAGCGCAGAGTTTTCTTTCGTGATGCTCTCAGTTCAACAAATGCACGCCCCGAACACATAATTCTCTCCGTTGCATATAAACTTGGAATGGATAAAGGACATTTCCGTGTCGTGGAATGGACCCTTGAGAACTTCAGCTGCTGGAACAGTGAGATTCACGACAAAGTTATCGAGAGTCTAGAAACGCCTTATCAAAAGTATTTAACATTTCGTCTATTTCCGAGAGGACTCAGTGGCCACGACGAATATCTAGTGGTACGCATTCGCTGTGATGAACCTAGGAACTTTCTTGGTGACCTGTCTTTCATTGCTTCGGATGGATCCATCCTCTGCACGCAACAGGTGGATTCAGAAGAGGAGCTGGATGTTCTAGAACTTCCTCTTGGGCCCAAATTCGAAGAAGTGGTCGCCCAAATCAGGAAAAACGAGGATATTCACGGGGACCGACTCATTCTGAGATTCAGGTTCAAGAATATAATTGAGGTTGATTCAGTAGAAAATATGCACACAACGATAAAAGCTATCGAGAACTCCTTGAAAATATCTCCCAGTGTATTAAAATATTCAGATTTATTAGAGTGTCAGATTTCAACGATTTGTTATCATATCGCGGAAAGAAGCGTTGGAGAAATATATTTACTTCTTTTAAAAAATCGAATAAATCCGAAAATAGAACTGGTATTAAAGCCAAGAAGTTTCAAGAGCAATATTTCGGTCCGCACACGCATGTGTGTGCTAAACAATGAAGAAGATGTGGTGAGAAGTGAAGAGAATGAACATCTGTTTCGTGATGACAGCAAATGGACTTTCTCCAATTCTCTGACAAGGGAAGAGTTAACGAAAGAAAGGTTTTCTGTTACTTTATGCATTAAAATTATTGAAGGTAAATCATACATTCATTCAATTGGTCCCCGCTTGCATTACATGCAATCATTTGCTTCAGTCCAATCACATAAATTTAGACCTCCAGGCACTAGTGCTCCTGAAGAAGACTTTTCTAAAAGTCATTATAATGTCAATTCAAACCAGGCGAATAGTTCAGTGGCATTGCTTACAAAAGAACTGATGTGCCTCTACCAAGACCAGGACTTCTCTGACCTCCAACTCAAGTGTGGGGATGTTTCGCTCCCAGTTCACAGGGCCATTCTGAGCGCCCGGTCCCCAGTCTTCAAGATCATGCTGTCAAGCGACATGCGTGAGGCAGCATCTGGTGCAGTGGACATTACAGACCTGGACATCCCCACTCCAGCCCGCTTCTTAGCCTTCCTGTACACCGGGACCGTGGAGGACCTGCAGTGGGAGAGCGCCCTCAAGCTCTACTACGCGGCCGACAAGTACCAGGTCCCCTCCCTCAAGTGGGAATGCGTTTCTGTGTTGTGTTCGAGTGTCTCCATTTCGAACGTGTGCGACATTTTATCCCTTGCTGACAAACACCAGGACGATCAGCTGACCTCAGTGGCCCACGATTTCATCTTAGATACTGTCATACCGCGAGGAGAAGAGCTTTGAACAGGGTTGCCGTGAGTAGACGAGTCCAAAAGAAGAGGGAAGCTGGTATGAATTGAACGGCATTATTTGGGTTTTTAAGCGTACATTTGGCGAGTGAGAAAACGCGTTTCACGAATGAAAATAAGATAATCATATTTTATTAAACTACATTAAAATATAGATTATCTTTGAAATTTCTCGTTAATAAAATTCGAATTAATGAACACGGTAACTATAAATCCAAAAAATTATAAAATATCCAAATAAAATCAGATAAATTGATGTAAATCACATAACATAATATCAAATTAAATAGATCAGATTCGGTGAAATATTTAAGATCAGTTGAAAAAGATCAGATCAGTTAAAATAGATCAGATCAGTTTAAATAGATCAGATCAGTTAAAATAGATCAGATCAGTTAAAATAGATCGGATCAGTTAAAATGGATCAGATCAGTTAAAATGGATCAGATCAGTTGAAAAAGGTCAGATTAGAAATATTTAATCAAATCAGATGTAATGCGAAAGGAAATTCCAAAATTCGTTACTCTAGAATCGAAAGAAGTACACAGCTGAAAGATAGCCACTCAGATTTGGCTCGGAACATTTATTTTAGCGCCAAGTGAATAACCATCACCCCCAAAATTCAGTGGAATAATCCGTTTCTATAACAACCGCAGCATCATCGTATGACGTCAAAAGCTCTTCTCCTCGCGGTACGACAGTAATTACAATGAAGTTTTGGGATCCGAAGAATGGATGCAGTTCATGCAAAATGAACCTCTTCTGGCAGTAAAAACTTTGACTCATTTTGCTGGGAAAAAGCTAGTTACTAAAAACAGAGACAAGTAAGCGTTTGCGATTTTTACGTTATGAGTCTAAAACTTTTAAAAATTGTAGATAAATTAGGAAATAAATTTACTTTTTCTAAAATTTTGAAATGAAAATAAAATTATAGAGTGTTTTCAGGTGACGTCACAACCGGTTATTTTCTTTTAACTGTGTACCTACTGTAGGGCTTTTAACTGTTGCCAAGGCCGTTGTTTATCTGTTGCTAAGGCCGTTGTTAGGTCCGAGTCATGTGATTGAAAATGCTCTATGCAAACTCTTACTAGGAAATTTTGAGAAATTACTTTATGCGTTTAGGGGGAGGAACTATCCATTATATATGACGTTAGGAAGTTGGCTTGTGAAATCATACTTTTAAAGTGTTTTGCTACTGTTGTAACAATTCTAAAACCAACATTTCTTACACTGCTGGGGGTTTGATTAACTAATATTATAGTATAAAGGTAAAGAAATTGGTCCAATTTCGTTATCTATCTCGTTAATTATCACCAAGCTGTTTTGGTCGCCAAATATTCAAATATCGTCAAATTGTATACTGGTTCTCATTGATACAACCATGTATTTTATTTTATTGGTTTGGGCAATTTTGATTTTTCTATTATTTGGCGACCAAAGCAACTTGGCGATATTTAACGGGACAGGTAATGGAATTGAAGACGGAAATTAAAGAATGGAGAAAATGTATATAAAATATGATGTTATAGTAAATGGTAGCTTTGTTTTAGTTTTGAAAGTAGGAGATGGTTCTAAAATTTGACATTGGGGTGGGAAGGGTAAACCCCCTCCTGCCTCATTAAATTGTGTGACTTATTTTATGATTGGCCCCTTAGTGTAATATATATTATTACCAGTGAAATGTAATTTCAAGGATGTAATAAATTTGTGGAATTGATTGTATGGCAATAATGTTAGTTAATAAATTTATAAATAAAACACGAATTTTTCTTTAGTAAACCCAAATACAGTTAAACTCGATTTTTGAGTATTTTGTAACATTGAGCATACAGTAATAAACAAAGGTTTTTCCATGCTTCATTAATTTAAAGATTGACTAGGTATCTTTGTTCAGAAAATTTGTGTGAAAATACTAATTATTATTATTTCTAAAAGCTGCGAAATGAAAGTGAAAAATGGTACTAAAAAAATTACCAAGTTCCGTAATCTATTTCTTATAAATACTTATAATACCGGTTTCTTTGTTGACCCTTTTTTTCAACGAAAGAATGTCTGATTATTTACGTAAAATAATCCTGTCTATTTATCTACTAATCGCAGTGATATAAAAATTGAACTTCGTTGCGGTAAGATATTATCAGGGACCTTTGAAACCTCTCACACGATAGTTCTTCTTATCGGCAGATGTATAACTCTGCTCAGAGTTCCTTTCGTTATCAATACTCAGTTCGACAGGTACGCCCCGTCGTAGTTGAAAGAACATTTGATTTGTAATAGTCTCCGTTGTATAAACCAGGAATGGATGCATTCCGTGTTGTGGAGTGGACAATCGATAATTTCAGCTGCTGGAACAGTGAAATTCACGATAAAGTGATCCCAAGTCCAAAATCACCTTATGCTGGCATCAGCATAACATTTAATCTATTTCCGAGAGGACTCAGTGGTCACGACGTACATCTGCTGGTGCGCATTCATAGTAATGAACATAGGATTTTTTCTGGTGACCTGTCTTTCATTGGTTCCGATGGATCTATCCTCTGCACGCAACAGGTGGATCCAAAAGTGGGGATGTGTGATCTAGAATTTCCTCCTGGACCCAAATTCAAAGAAGTGGTTGCTCAAATCAGAAAAAATGAGGCTATTCACGGGGACCGACTCACTCTGAGATTCAGGTACAAGAGCGAATTTCAGAAATATTCAGTAGAAAATACTCGTACAACGATAAACGCTCAAGAGAACTCCTTAATAATATCTCCTAGTATATTAAATGGTTCAAATCAGTTAAAGGGTGAGATTTCAGCGATTATTCATCCTCTTGATAAAGGAGGGATTGGAGAAATAGATTTATACGTTTCAAAAAATCGAATACCTAATCCGAAAATAGAACTTGCATTAAAGCCGTATAATAATTTCGAAAGGACTATAATTTCAGTCCTCACACGCATATGTGTGCTAAACAGTGAAGATGATGTGGTGAGAAGTGAAGAGAATGAACATCTGTTTCGCGATGACAGCAAATGGACTTTCTCCAATTCTCTGACAAGGGAAGAGTTAACGAACGAAGGGCTTTCTGTTATTTTATACATTAAAATTATTGGAGGTAAATCATACATTCATTCTGTTGGTTCCTACTTATATTACAAAACACCATTTGCCTCAATCCCGTCAAATAAAGTTAGACCTCCTGGCACAAGTGTTCCTGGAGAACACTTTTCCAAAAGTCATCCTAATGTCCATTCAAACGAGACAAAAAATTCAGTCACAGAGCTGACAAGAGAACTGATGTGTCTGTACCAAGACCAGGATTTCTCCGACTTCCAACTCAGGTGTGGGGATGTCTCGTTCCCGGTCCACAAGAACATCCTGAGCGCTCGGTCCCCGGTCTTCAAGACAATGTTCGCTACAGACATGAGAGAATCAGTTTCTGGTTCCGTGAACATAGAAGACCTGGACATCCCAACACTCGCCTTATTCTTGTCCTTCCTCTACACCGGGGCCGTGGAGGACCTGCGAAGGGAGAGCGCCCTCAAGCTCTACTACGCGGCCGACAAGTACCAGGTCCCCTCCCTCGAGAGGGAATGTGCCGACTACTTGTGTGCCCACGTGTCCCTTTCGAACGTGTGCGACATTCTGTGCCTTGCTGACAAACACCAGGATGACCAGTTGACCTCAGCTGCCCACGATTTCATTTTGAAGAATTACAACGAAGTCTTAAGATCCCAAGAGTGGAAGAGTTTTATGAAAAAAGAGCCTTTACTGGTTGCGGAAACTGTGACTCATTTTGCGGATAAAAATTTAGTTAAAAGAAGCTAGGACAAGTCGATGGTAAAGACGAGAAACCTCATATCTCCAATTTTTCCGAAATTGAATTTTTTATTGCTACCTCTACCTATTACAAACTACTCCACCGATATTAGCGCTCGCAGCGTTAACAAAGTGAGTTTTTAGCCTTAAAATCGATTGTAGAGGTTCCTCTACAATCCCAATAATCACAATACAATGTATACAATCTACAAGGTAGAGAAAGGAAGAGAGAGAGAGAATTGGCGTAGTAACGAGGTAAATAGGGTGTCATATGCACCCAAAAACAGTTTTTTTTGCTCTCCTGAAAAGTTGGGATTTTGGAGATTTTCTCGTCTTCACCGTCGAAGTAAGCATTTTTCTGCTATTTTTCATCAATCTTAAATTTGGAATAAAAGTGGAGGTATCTTAATTTGATATAAAAATGTTTGTAAAGTAAAAAAAAGAAAAATTTATTACGGCTTAAAAACTTTTCATTACTTCTTGTATGTTTCTGAATTAAATCCCAATAGAAACTTTAATTTGTTAAAATCAAAACACAATTACACCTGCTTGAACGTAACAATCAATCTTAATTATTGTGAGTATTTAAGTCCATATATAGTGATTATATTATGTTTTACAAAATTTGTTAGGTAAGTAATTTAAAAGTTGATGATAAAAACAAAAAATTAATCGTTAATTTTCACTCTGTGGTTTTTAGTTGTACTTAAAGTAATAATTTCAAGACTTAAAGGCATCAGAAACTAACCTTTAGATTGTATTTTTATACTGGATAGAACAATTTATAAAAAAAATCCAAAACATATGAAGCTTATAGGACAAGAAGAATTTAGTTTTCAAACTGCCAAAACCCAAATGTGTTGGTGCTTCTAAACGTCAATGTATGCAACTTGTATAAATTTGTACACTATAAAGTCGAATATTTTTTTTTAAATTTTGTGATTTTTTCATAAAAAGTACAGTAAATAAATAATTTAATTTTAAAATTTAAGTGTGTATCGTCTACTAATATTTTATAGGGATGTTCAACTTTTATGCAGTGGCCAGTACAACAGCTACTGGCCCTAGGTAGAAAGAATAACATATATAATAGTCTGTTTATTTAGAATTGGCGCCTGAAACAGGATCAAAAACGCTCAATAATGCTTCATAACGGTCATCACACAACTTCAGTGACCGATTTTTTACAGTATTTTAACTACTTCTGTTTCGGTGCCTTGTCATTGCAGAAGAAAATGCTTTCGATGATAATTACAATAGTAACTGCTTCTAATGCATTTCATCTCAGGCTCCAGTTCTAAATGAACAGACTATAACCTAGGGCCATTTTGGAATTAAAAAGAAAACTTTCTGTTTCAATATACTATTTCTTTTATTATGAATATTTAATAATAGTGTGAGGATGAATGCGTATCAGTTTCACTACTTAAAACAGGTTTTTAAAACATTATTGATTATTTAATCCTTAAATTACATGAAAAGTTCTTTCAACGATAAATTGTATTTCAAATTTAGTCTCCATTTTGTTTTAAAAATTAACTCACTAGTTTTCTAAACATGAATGTGATATTTTTTTTCAAAAATCAACCAATTAAATTTTTAAATTGAATATTACATTTTTGAGTGTAAAAATTTATGTGTATTCTTACATGGGGGGCATGGAAAATTTAGAAAGGCTTTGGTGGGGCATGGACCGAAAAAGGTTGGGAAACATTGTAGTATTTATTTTTAGTAAGCAGTAGGTGTAAAGTTCTGCTCCTTCGCCACACCATAGCTGCCAACATCGGGCAATGAAAATTCGGGAGACTTTTGCTTGAATAGATTTCAGGAATAAAAATTAATGAGGGACTCGCGGTTGAAATGTTAAATGACCCCTTGCCCCTGTTTTGACCCCTTTTTACGCTCATTTTGTTGAAATAGCTTTATTTCTTCTCAAGAAATGATGCCCTTAACCAAGTATTGTTACAAACAAAAAATAATTAATGCCGAATAACAAGAATTTAAATGAAAAAACTAGATATAAGTAGGGGAAGATAGTGTACCTCGGTCCTATGCTGTTTTTAGCTTAACTTTCAGGTATATGGCATGGCACCACTAAATATGTAGTTTCCATCTTTACTGCCAAAGCACTCGGTCAAGCTAAATTAATTCTACAAAAGTCGACTATTTTTGATATACGCTAGAAACTGATTTCACCATTCAATAGTAATTTCTATCTTTGCTTTCGTAAGCTATAGAGTGTTTTGAGGTGACGTCACAACCGGTTATTTTCTTCTAACTGTGTATCTACTGTAAGGCTTTTAACTGTTGCTAAGGCCGTTGTTTATCGGTTGCTAAGGCGGTTTTTAGGTATGGGATCACGTGATTGCAAATTCTCCAACAGAAGAATTTCACGGCTATAGTCATTTTCTGTAACTGTTAACCTCTGTAGGGCAAAAAACTGTAACATCTTCTGTTGCTGAGGCCGTTGTTAGGTCCGAGTCATGTGATTGAAAATGCTCTACTGTTCAAAACACGGCTTACTAGATACACTATACAGGCTAGCCGAGTACGGAAATCATTAAAAATCCAGATGACAATACTGGACAAACTGGCAAAGCATATCCACAGTGTTGAAGGCGGTGGGTGATATAGGTAGGACTTGTGGGGGAAAAGTTGTCAAATGGTTTTCATTGTTCAAAACTCGGCTAGCCTGTTCAGTATCTAGTAAGCCGTGGTTAGACATTTTTCAGGAGATGATCAGGTATTGTACCTTGGACCTAAGGAGAGCTTTTTACCTTGGACCTCTAAAATCACACCCAAAGTTACACTCTGACTCACGCCACTCGTCCCCTCAGAACACACCCCTCCCGTTTTGTTTTCCGAGACGATCTTCAACAAATAAATAAAAATGTTCCATCATCAGAGCCCAAATGAGAAAATACCAACCTGTTGCCATAAGGTAAGTGACCCAAAGGAAGGAGCGGGCGTCTGCATCCATCTTATAAGTGAATGCGAATTAGGCCTCTAATGCACGAGGCGATCTCTCCCCCTGTAATTGAGGCCGAGCGGCGGTGTTGATGGCGAAGTAGGTGCTAAAGGGCAATAGATCGCTGCGAGCGTGGAGTTGGTTGGCAATAGGAAGCGTGTTGGGCGTCTTTTTTTTCTATTGAAGTGATACTGTGACTTTAAAACTAATCTTACTACCCTAGTAGCACAACTCATACCTAACATGTCAAGTTTACGTAACTGCTTCTATACTAGACAGCAACTTCAGTTGACACTATGATGTCACTTACAAACAAAGCAGTTTCTCAGCGCGGTGTCTGAATTTTGAGTGAAATGAAGAACGTCAATTTAGAAATATGATTATTTTGTTACCCATGTATATAATAGCGTCTTTTTTATCCCGATTTGCTTTTCGAAACTCCTACTAGCAACCCAAAAGGCTTTGTGTTTACCCATTTCTCCTTCCGCGTTGTGACTAACAGGGTTCAGGAAACGTTGCTGTCGAGTATAGTTGCTGAACCCAGTACTAAAATTTCCGAAGTTGGGGAAAAAGGAGACACCATCAGTCTGTAGAAAGACAATATGTAATTCAATAAATAGAATATTTCCGACGGATTAGTTCACTTAAAGTTGCGAAAAAATCGTACCATACAGAAAAAAGTTCAGGCAACAGAAAAATCCCGTGTAAAGGAAACCTCAGGCAACTTTTGCTTCCATAGCTTTTCTGTTTCTCGACGATTATTTTTACAGTGTCAAGCAGAGATATTTTTAACTCCTCTGAGAGAGTATTTCACTCCTTGAATATTGGAAATACTCTTTAAATAACTAGCCAGGAGTATTTTCACTCTTTGAATTTTTCACAAAGGTTTATCTTAAAAAAATGCACCGCGTGCCCCACCGAAATCAACAAATAATATTTTTCTTCTCAAAACACCAACTGATCTCAGCGGAGACATTTTCGCCCGTTTTCTTCTTATCATACTTTTTAATTGTGTTTTCATACAGCCATAGTATTTTTTTTTTTTCATTTATTGTTCTGATGCTTAGGGAGTTTGACTGCGGTTTTCGTGTGTCTGTGTATATGCAGTTCATGCTATTTCCGTATTTCACTCCTCATAATTCAATTTCACTCCTCCGAAAAAAGTCAAGGAGTATTTTACTCCGCCAAAAAATACTAGGAATAACACTGGTGTCAAGCAACCAATACAATTTACCATTTACCTTTCGTCACATCATCCATGTTGCCCACACAGGATCACAGCCAATGCTCACCCTGGCTCATACTCCCTCTACGCCCATGAGTCCATTTCATTGTTAATCATTTTGCGAATGAGTCTATTGAGATGGGATAGGCGGAGCTGGCGATGGGAAGATGATTTGAGTCAACTTGTTATTTTTCTCCAAAGGGTTGGGTCAATATTATTATTAACTGTACCCATCGCGGTAATAGATCCTTGCATTGACTCCATTTCTCTGTGCGAGTAGACGGTAGTTTTTAGCATATGCCGTCCATTAGAGTTTATTGAATGTAAGTAATTATTGTAATTTGGTCGGGATGTTGAAATTAAATGGGTCTTGAATCGATACGGGCTCTGTTTGAATTGAAATTTGTTGAAACATATTATCATTTAAAGTGGTATTGAGAATGTGGATATAATGTAAAGTAGGGTAAAGGTTTGGTAGTAGTTTTCAACGGTTAAAACCACTTTTAGCAAAGTAAAAAATAAGGCTGGTGTAGTTTATTTTTGGAAGCTCCTCTAACATTAGTAAAATTTATAATTTTTTAATATAAATTGTAATAATTTAATTTAATTGTAAAACATATAAAGCCTCTCCCAAAAAAATTAAACAGGTAGATAAAATCAAGTTTGAAATTCTGTTTATAAGGGTGAAATTTCCAAAAATTTTCTGAGGGGTAGATAAAATCTAGTTTAAAATTCTGTTTATAATGGTGAAATTTCCAAACATTTTCTGAGGGGTGCCTTTAGACCGCCCATTTTTTACTTCGAATACTTTATCGCCTGTGGCGGGTCTAATGTTGCCATGCTAAAATCACCAAGCATTTTTTTTCAAGCAAAATTCAAGTATTGTATACATATGCTGTAATAATAAACCACAAAATCGAAAGTTTGAAAAATATGGAACTACCCCTCATTCCAACAAAAAGCTCTGATGGGACAAGTATTTCTAACGAAAGTTCTTCATCGAGTAGAACTAATGATACACCCGATAATTCAGCCACGGTACTTGCAAAACATCTCGTATGCCTCTACCAGGATCATGACTTTTCCGACTTCCAACTCAAGTGTGGGAACGTGTCGTTCTCGGTCCACAGGGCCATCCTGAGTGTCCGGTCCCCAGTCTTCAAGACCCTGCTCTCAAGCGACATGCGGGAGTCAGCGTCCGGCAGGGGTGCAGAATATGTCCGAACGCCCGAACGAGGTTCGGGGGAAATTCTGGCAGTTCTGGGGAAATTTTTGCCCAAGTTTGTAAAGAAAAAACACTACAAATCCAAGCTGTTATTGGTAGCAAATATCTTGGTTGGTGGCAGTATCACACCCTCGAAATTCTCGGGGTGTGATACTGCCCCGAAATGAATACTGAATAATACGGAAATTAGGAGAAAATTACCGATGATAGCGAAAAGCTACGGATCTTCGCCGAAAAAACACATTTCAGTATCAAATATCTCAAAGTTGGCTTTTCCTTGCATTTTGAATGGTATGCAAGAAAAACAACGTATCCGTGACGGGATCAGTCAATTCCACTAAAAATAGTGTTCTTGTTTAATCACATCAATGCTTTTGACTGAAAATGTTTAGTTAAAGATGAGAGTTTTAATGTAGCTCAAATTTGAGAGTTTATAGTTCATATTTTAAGTCTGAGATATTTTCGAGCTAAGGTGACATGTATATAAGAAGGAATAAAATCCATAAAAAGTGAAATTTATGGAATATTTGTAGTTTAGTAGCAATATAAACTGGAATGAAAATATGTAAAAATTTTTTGGGGAAATTTTGGACAAAATTAATTGTGTTCTGGGGAAATATTGGGCCTTGAAACATTTTCTGCACCCCTGGCGTCCGGCTGCTTGGACATAGGGGACCTGGACCCCTCTACGCTCGCCCGCTTCCTGACCTTCCTCTACACCGGTATTGTAGGAGACTTGGAATGGGAGAGCGCCCTCAAGCTCCACTACGCTGCCGACAACCAGCGTAGGTTGTACCAGGTCCCCTCCCTCAAGAAGGAATGCGCTGACTTCTTGTGTGACAACGTCTCCATTTCGAACGTGTGCGACATTCTGTGCCTTGGTGACAAACATCATGACGACCACCTTACTGCTGTAGCGTTTCAATTCTTCTTGAACAATTTTAATGAACAATAATAAAAGTTCTTTTCCGGGCAAGTACACTGCAAAAAATAAAAAACAGAAAAGCTCTGGCAGCAAAAGTTGACAGAGCTTTCTTTTCCACGGAGTTTCTCTGTTGACTGAACTTTTTCTGTATGCTAACGATTGTTTCTCAACTTGAGGAAACTTATCCATTGGAAATATTCTATTTTTTTTAACTACATATTGTCCCTCTACAGACTGGTGTCTCATTTTTTTCCTAACTTAGGAAATTTTAGAGGGTTATATCCCTAAATATTTTAGCAGAAAAAGTCGTTTATAGAGAACAAGCTCAGTCAACAGAGAAATTCCGTGGAAAGGAAAGCTCTGGCAACTTTTGCTGCCAGAGCTTTTCTGTTTTTTTACGATTATTTTTTTACCATCATCCATTCGACCACGGCCTACTTGCCCGGAAAAGATCTTTTATTATTGTCATAACAACTCCGGCCGTGAAAGCCTTCATTGTTAAATTTTAATGAAGTTTTGGCATCCGAAGAATAGACGAGTTTTACGAGTATTGGACCTTTATTGGCTTTGGGGAAATCGTGACTTATTTTTGGTAAGAAAAAGTATGTTAAAAGAAGCGATAATTTTTGTTTCTACCAACCAAGTATAAATATATTTCAATCCAAATCACATATTTTTAATACATAATTTTGAATATTTTTCATATACGTATCAATTTACATTACATTTTAGGAATACTACTGCTATTGTTATCCTTTTAAAAATCGTCCTTAACTACTAATTTAATTTGTTGACAAATTCCAATAACATTATTTAATATAAATTATCCATGGGTATCATTGTTTTACATTAACGTTTTTTTTTACTTTATATACATAGCTGTTAAACTTACTTCAAACTTTGTTATAAATTAGTTCTGATGAGTACCTATAATCAAAACAAATACTTAAATAACTGTTCTATCAAATACTTATTTTTATACTATATTTTTCAAATCAAGTTTAATTGTTTAAATTAATTTTTCTTTCAAAAAAAATTCAAAAAATATAAAGTATTGAAAAATTAAATTCCTATGATATAATTGCTTTATTTAGTTCTTATAACTTAAACTTTATTTTTGCTTTACGAAAATCGTTGTTTTTCATTGTAAAATACGCTTTTGAATGTTTATTAAATTAGTTTTATATAAAAATGAGTTTGGTGTTTTTTAGTCCTTTTTTAGATAGAGGGAGAGAGGAGACACATTAGAACAGCTCACGTTACTCTATATTTAATTAAATTTATAAAAATCTGAAAAAAAATTGCCATAGATAGCAGTATTATTCCCATCTTTTTTAGAGCAGTGGGCCCATTGGAACATTGGTGTTTAAAAATTGCCTGCTTTGGAAGGCGCAACAGTAAAATTTATTTCCTTTTTATTTGTGTGAAAATTCCATAGAAAAAAATTCGATGATGATTTTCGGAAATAAAATTTTCAAAATCGGTGGCCGCAGCGATCACTGCTAATTTTAATTAATATAGAGAAAATTGATTTGTAATGTTTTTCAATAGTAATCAGTTTTTTACGTATTTATTTTAAAACCAGTTGAAAGGCATTTTGTTCAATAGTTTTAGTAAAATTTTAAACCAAGTTTTTATCTGATTGAAGAAATATATTAGGGATTCTGAACCTATATAACTTTTCACATATCTACTTAGAAACATAAAGCGGTTTATTCTCTATAATTAGGGAATTTAAACCTTTGCTGTAAAGCTATCTGTTAATAAATGCATGTAACTTATTTAAGTATTGAAAAGTTCTACTCTAGTGCCTAGTCTGCTACGGTCGACTTCGCTTAATGTGATCACTTTTGTCCAAGAGTAGAATGATAACAATATCCGATTGATAATTAATAATAAGCGATTTGATATTAGAAAGTTTCAAACAAAGTAACTCGAGTGTTAGCTTTAAATTCCTTAATTATGTGGTCCTAATTGAAGCATTTAAAACGATTAGCCAGTATGTATTTTGCAACTTTTACATTCTTAAATAAAAATATGAGAGTGCATACACTAACACTACCATATAACTACTAACATACTAACATATAACTACTACACTACATACACTACATATAACACTAATAAATTAATGATTCATTTTGTATGATTAGGTATTAAAATTTACTTTCAAACGGGATAAAAAGGAGTTTCATAGGGGATCTCACCAGATTTTGACAACATTAAGCGATATATAAAACATAAAACGATGCATTTTCTGTTAAGTTAAATAGGAGTGATCGGGACCAGTCAATTTTGGTAACATTATCCGATTGATAACATTAAGCAGAGTCGACTGTATTTTATTATTCGGTTGGACACGCTTTTTTTCCTATAAATAGCGTATAATTTCCTGTAAATATATTTAGCGATAGTTAAAAACTCCAAACTCCAGTCGATTAGCGGCACAATAATATTCCATGACAAAAAAAAAACCTCCCCCACGTTTTAACGATTTTTTTCGCCATAAAACCTATAAGTCTCCCTCTATGATCGCCATAAAATCTCTTAATCCCAACAAACGCCGACCTAAACGTCGGGAATCACTTGTTGAATTGCACATCCAAGGGGCGTGAAGGACCCCCTAAGAACGTGTCATCCAATCCCCCTAAAAGCTCCATTCCTTCCGAGCGAAAGACCCCCACCCACCGTAAAAACCAACGCGCGAAAAATTCCACGATTCGAAGTTTACAAAAAAAAATTCTCATTTCCGCGTGCCTTTTTGTACCCTAAAGCGCGATCCGCCCCCCATAAAAATACCCCCGTGAAATGAGTTTCGGATGGGTTGGCGAGGAAGGTGCTAACGTCGCCAAAATGGGAGTCCTGATGTTTAAAAAAGATGAGGTGTTAAGTTTTATATAAGGTGTAATGTGTGCAATTAAATCTTTCAGTTAATTGTTCCTTCTATGTTTGAGTTTTTACCTTAAAAAAATTGTCAAACTTGCCTTGTCAAACTAAATACTTTTAGTAAATTTTTGATACAGCATTCATTAAAGTATTTTAAACTCTCTATAGATATAATTGTCAAATTATTTATTTACTCGTTCATGAATAAAATTCTATCAAACAGATTTTTTTTGTGGTTAAGATAAAGATAGGAGGGTAGGATAGGAGGATTTTTAAAAGACAGGAATGAGAACCAGTGACGAATAAAGAATTTTGTTCAGAGGAAAAGCAGGTATGGAACAAAACCTTTTGATGAAAAAAACTCTTAAATTAAGCATGCAATACTCTTACTGTGATCAAATATCAAATGATAACTCATATCATAACTCCTAACTGAAAATTTCGGAAGAGAATGAGATCAATTCTTTCATACATTAGAATATTCTTTTCCCTCAATCTGTCTCTCTCCCTTTATTTCTTGTTTTCTTGTGTAGGGATCCTCCCCCAGAGAGATTTTAGAAATTTGACTCATAACAACAGAATTTCAACTCGTTCTTTTAGAAAAATCTTGGATTTACTTAAAAAACTATACATTTCTATTGTTCGCCCAAAGTAGGATCCCTATGTTTAGAAACACTGATTTTTTTTTCAAATCTTATATTTGAATAACAGACGAAATTTGCATTATGAGCACAGGTGTTTGTGTATTTTACTTAAATTCTCCTTTGCGTTTGACAAAGCGCAAAGTTTGCGTTCCTTTGCGTAACCGAGTATAAAATATATATTTTTTCTTTTATTGCTCTTTTTACTCTACAGTTATTTGATAAATTTCAAAAGCCCCTTTACACGTTCGTAAGCATTACAAAAAAAGGTACTTAAAATTTAAACAAATTAAATAAGGTGAAAAGGTTGGGAAACGCTGGACTGGGAAACTCCCACTGAATTTACCCCTTCTTGCACACACATAAATATCTTAATTCTGGTGTATCTCTCCCTTATATCTGTTCAAACATGAAAAACTGACTGCTGACCCACCAGTGGGTCGCGACCCACAGTTTGAGAACTTCTTCTTTGGACGATTGTTTCGCACTTTGAAATCCTGACCCTGCAGAATAGAGTACAAAAAGCGTATATTCTTTAACGGTGTGGTGTGTCAGAGAAGCTCTTCACTTAAATATCCCGACGAATTGGCGCCCTAAAACCCTCGCCAACCCCCCCCCCCCAAAAAACGACATTTTTCCCGCCCCTCGCATGCCCCCTCTTCCCCTTTAACACTCCCGGTCATGAACCCGCCCCCTCACTGGATTAATAAAAACAACCATAACACTCCCCTGAATAAAAAGGGGCTTTATTTTTATTTTTAAAAAAATCCTTGGCTTTATGGGGCACTTTATTTTTTAAAGGGGGGTCGTGCAGAAACAAATAGCCGCGGCAGTTTCTTTTCTCTCAGCTCCTTTTTTTCTCTTTTGCTTTTGCTTCGGGATACGAGCGTGGAGTTATTTAGGTAGTTTAGAAGGAGAATGGGCTAAGTCCACCGGACTTGGATTAGAGAAGGGCTGGGGAATGGGCGTAAGTTAGGAAAGGAAAGCTCCTTTGCGGATCTAATAATAAACTTTCCGACCAATTTTATCTCTTTTAAAGAATTCATAATAGGAAATTTGAAAACTTCTTTTAGTGTCCCAAGGTGTCTAATGGCTTGGGAAATCCTTGGGAAACTTTCAAAATTAACATACAAATTATATAGGATATTTTGAAAATACAAAAATAATACTAAATATTATTTAGTATTATGTATATTCAAAATAACCTTTAATGAAAAAGCTGTGGTTAATAACCTAAATTGGAAACTTAATATACAAAAATTTCCCTCATTTTTCACATTTTTGTTATGACATAATGATATTAGTTTTGTTTCCTTCCAGATACTTTTTTGCACCAATTTCTAAATTATAATATTCTAAATTCATAATATTCTAATTAATTTTTTAATATTTTTTTTACTCATGAGGGGTGTGGAGGTTTTTTTTGGTGGACAGGTCCCAAGGTGCCCTACTTGACGCTTTGGATATCAAACTTAATTATCCTTTTAGGTTTAAAAAAAAATATTTTTTCTTTTCTAAAATATCAACAGATACACGTATTTTAATCTCAACATAATTATAATAACATAAATTCATTTCTTCTGTTAAAAAATGCATTTAAAACTATAACTGATTGTATCTTTACACCACGTTAAACAAGAAAACGTAAATTTAGCAGCATCATATTTCAGCAATGTAAAAGATTCCTATAGGACTTCTGAGTTGTCGGGCAACTGACATGTCGGGTAAACGTACCTGACGAGAATATGAGCTGGCGAGCAGTTGATTGTCGGGATTTTAAAACAGACCCCTAAAAAGAAATCGAACGATGTTCGGGGGAAATTCAGGCAGTTGTGGGGAAAGTTTATGAGGAAAAACTCTACAAATTCTGTTGTCATTAGTTAGAAACAAATATTTTGGCTAATGACTGCATTACACCCTCTAACTTCTTTGTAAATTTAGTTGACAATTTTTGAGTTTCGGACGTAGAGTGAAAAATATGGATCTACGCAAAAAAGTTTTCTTTATGAATACCTGAAAGTTATTTTTTCCTTGCGTTCCGATTGATATGCAGGGAAAACAACGTATCAGTGTCAAGATAGGTAACTTTCACTAAATATCGCTTTCTTTTTTTAATCACATCGATATTTTTAACTTATAAAGTTTGCAAAAAAGGAGAGTTTTACTGATAGTTTAATTTTGAGAGATATAGGAAATATATATTTTACAATCATTTTATAATACAAGAGGCTGTTTTGATCAGAGGGGACTTGTATGTAAGAAATAATAGAGGGTATAAAGTCCATTAAAATTAAAACTTAGGGATTATTTGGAAATCATTGAACCTTACAGAAGTTAAGTAGCTAAAAAATGTATTTTACAATTAAAATTTTTGTTTATAAGGGGAAAGAAGTTACAATAACTTTTAAAGATTTCAAGAGTACTTTGAAAAATGTCAAAAAAAAAAAAGTGATAGTCTTCTATAATTACTGTAAAATATCCTTATTTTTTACGTTTTAGGAAGTTGAGTTTGGGGAAATTTTGGACGAAAGAAATAGTGTTCTGTGGAAATATTAGGTCCCACAACATTTTCTGCACACTCTTACCCCAAAATCTTGTAATTTTTTACTTAACCCACTCTGCTTCTCAGCAGCTCGTTTTAAAAGGCATAGTTTCCTAGATGGCTTGGCGTTGAGCTATGAAACGTGGTGAAAATACGGAAGAGATGCAGCGTTGTGTTTTATGTGACGTCGTCGTAGTTTTTTTTTTTCGTTGCAGGGGGGTGTATGTATAAAGCCGCGGAACGCCGGGACGTAAAACGGTTTTTAATTGGATGAGGCGAGGGAAAAAATGAAAATGCGTGTTACGGAAATTTGATTTCCCTCGTCAGAAAGTTGGTGGTTGTAAAGTGGGTGATAACTTGAAGAATGCAGAATGCTTATTACATGAATACAGTGATTTAGTGGGGAATTTTTTTAATAGACTAAATAAAGCAGGGGTTCTCAAATTTTTCAACATTGCGACACACTTTTTATAAACAAACTCTAACGCGACCCGCCTCATCTTCAGTTAATTTTACCACACCCCCTACAGGACTTTAGCTTCGTGTAAGTGGGGTATGGTCGAATAAATTACATACACATGTATTAGAGAATATACAAATTTTTTTTAGGAAATTAAAAAGAAATATTTGAGCCCTAGCTAGCTTATCAAATTGTTTGATTGTGGGAGCAATAATGAGCTCCTCAATAAGAAAGGGGGTCTGGGGATCTTCCCCCAGAGAGATTTTTTGAAATTTGACTCTTATAATCTAGTAATCTGGGATAAATTGTAATTATAACACGATTTCCTAAGAAAATTCTTAAATTCAAAATCATGTCACTACCCAGCAAAAACTGACTGGCGATCCACCAGTGGGTCCCGACCCACAGTTTGAGAACTTTTGGGACTAAAGCATTCAGGGTTACTTAAATGTAGACAATTAGCAAAGTTGCCCAATCTAGTACCTAACCTAGTATGCTACCTTGTAAACTAAGACAACTTTTAGTTCTGGAATAATTTCAAACTCACTTAATTCTCACTGGGAGAAAATTTGAGAATTTGAATTGAGAATTGGAGAGAGAATATTTAACAACAGACAGAGAGGACATTGAGGTATGAAACAGAGAAAGATTTAGGGAAAGATAGAAGCTATACTACAGGTGAAAAAAATAGAAACATGTATGAGAATCAGAGAGTAAAAGAAGAGAAATAGAAAGAAATAAAAAGATTGATAGAATTTTTGAGCTAAAATGTTTCGGAGAAAGATTGAAGAAAATAAATAAAATTAAAAATATAAGGGAAAATTTGAGGGAAAAAATGAACAAATAGAAAGAGGGGGTAAGAGAAAGTGAGATGTAAAGAGGTATAAGAAGAGAAAAAAAAATAAAAGTGATGAGATAATAAGTGATAGTGATAATAAGTGATGAGTGAAAAATTAGAGGAGGTATCAAGGAATAAACTTAAACCCTTTTAATCCTAAGCCGCCCAAAAATACTATTGAATTCAATATGAAATTTGGGGCGCTAAGTTTGAAAAGGTTAAAAAAAATTGGAGCAGACGGTAGAAGAGTCCTAGAGAAAAGGTGAATAAATATTTGACAAAAACTTGTATCTTAACAGAAAAATTCCAAACCACTATTATCATCAGTACAAGATACTCAAATATACTTTCCGTTAATAGCACTCTGACCGATTGGACAGCAGCAACCCTTGATCAAGAGTGGCCATCTAGAGGACTCTCCCTTCTCGGATGATCTATGGACAAGGAAAGGGGTTTTCCATTTCGAAGTAATTGGGATTTGGAGCAAAATCTGATATTTCTTCCATTAACGAGTGGGTGCACCTTGGGTTGGTTTTCGCCGCTATCTCTCGAACATTCCTTGATCGAACCCACCCCTCTCTATCTTTTTTTTTGTAGACGATTTTATGCCCATGTTTTACGATAGTTTTCTGACTGAGTACATTTGAGTTTAGGGTGCGTTCCAGATCCAGACATGTTAGTTTAGTATTGGTTCAAGCACATTCCTATTTAGAATTTTTTTATCGAGGGGGCAGGGACGTATATAAAATGGGGTGAGGGGCCTCGACCCCCTTGAAATTTTGATTAGGTGTACTAAAATAAATTAAACACTTTTTTGGGGTCTAATTTCCAAAAATTTTCTGGAGGAGGTCCACAGAACCCTTTTGTGTGTTTGGGACTCAATTATTCACTTTTTTTTTAAATATTAAGTTCATCAAGATGCAAATTCTACCAAAAATCTGATATTAGTTATATTAGTTTGTTTAGTTAATGTGAGAAAGAATTGAAGGGCTTGGTGGATGAAGGGGTTATGTACAAAACGGGTAATCTTCAGTAATCGAGGTTTTCGCCAAATGTCACCAAATTAGGGCGATTATCATTTCAATGTGAAAATGGCTTCTACCAGAACAGCAGGGATTTAGATGTAGGTTGTATTAGTAGTAGCTTGGCGAGATCCGATCTCGCTTAATTTGATGAAAACCTCAAATAATGAATCTGTCCCAAATGTAACATAACCCCTTCATGCACCAAGCCCTTCAATTGTAAATTAGAAGAAATAGAAAATTTTAGAAAGGGAATGTAAGATTGTGAAATAGGTCATTAGAAAATAAGTAGGAAGAAGAGCTTTGCAGTAGCATTTTCCGGAATTTTGTTTTAGCAAAAAAATAATTAGTTAATAACTGAACAATTTTCAGTAGTTTTCGCAATTGCAATTTACTTCAAAAAACATATTATTTCAACATTAGAATGCTTGTACGAGGAGCAAATTCTTCAAAAAAACATCCATAACATCCAGTCCGTATATATTAAAACCCCCTTAAAAATAATCACCATTCCCCGCACTTTCATAACCCCTGCGAAATTTCAGCCAATCGCGCCTGGTATGCGGGGGCATACCGCAGAAAGAAAAAAAAAACCTCCTCCCCCCTCGCGCTATGTTTTTTCAATTAAGCTTACCCCACCAACCCCGCAAAAATTCATCTTCCGTTACCCCCGGGGTTGGGGTAAAAAATAGAAATATCTATCTACAACACCCCACGGGGCATCTAGGGAAAAAAATGCCCGCGATTAGAATAATATGGAGAAGAAAAAAATATATTCGAATGCCTGGAATTCCTAATATACCCCACCCCGGGTGAGATACGTGGCCTCTGGATGCCGAAATGCGGGTATCATGTGCGTGCAATTTAAGGATGATTAATCTCGCCAAGGCTATGGTCGCCAATTGCGGCGCCAAGGTCGCCTCGTAGAGGGCCGTGTTGTGAGAGGTGAGGTTGGCGATTAATAAGGAGATGCCTTTTGGTGGAAGTGATTTAGGTTTTTCTTGAGTGGAGATGGGAGTGGATAGGTTGTGCATCAGTTGCAGCCCTTTGTGACTATACTCGACAGCAACGTTTCCTGAACCCAGTACGTCACTAATGCGGAAGGAGAAAATGGGTAAACACAAAGCCTGTTGGGTTGCTAGGAGGAGTTTCGGTACGCAAATCGTGATTGAAAAGCACTATATATAATACATGGGTTTAAAAAATAATCGTATTTTTAAATAGACGTTCTTCATTTCACTCAAAATTCAAACACCGCGATGGAAACTACTTTGGTTGTTAGTGATAGCATAGGGTCAACTTAAGTTTCTATCTAGTATGAGAAAGAAGTATGGTGTTAGAGAAAGTGGCGAAAAGGGATTTCGAGTAAATAACCAGAACGTATAATAATTGTGTTTGAAAAACCAGTAACCGAAAACCAGTCAGTGTAACAGTAACACTACCATGACAGCAAAAATTTCCAAAGTATAAAAAACAATAATTTAAATCTAGTAGTGATCTTTAATATTTTTTAGCATTGTGTATGGCATTTTATGTAATACACAGAACTAAACGGTATACAAAGATATAAAAAAATCATATTAATGTTGAAATTTCAAAAATGGATTTATAATAGATTTTCTTATAACTATCTTTCTGAATTGTTATAAAAAATGGAATAAGTCAGAGTACATTCAAAATTTATTGTTACAGAAAGGAAGAAATAAAAAAATAATAAACAAACAAAATTCTTGAATCACTGATGTTAAAATAAAAAAATTAGAAATTAGTGAATTACTCTTTAATAAATTTGCATAAAAGTGGATTTAGTTGCTTTCAATAACGGCTTGTTAAAGTTAATGCTTAAGCATAATAACAGTTTTCTTTGTATTTACAACAAACTTTGCCAAAAGAGAATTCCAATAGATAGCCCGCCTTGGTAGATAAAAAAAATATACATTTCATTTTCATTGTTATTAACGTTTTACTACAAATGGCGTTTTTTAATACTGTCTCTTAGAAGAGAGTATGGCTACTATATTAGAAAGGAGGCTCAATGTGCCTTCTATGTCTTCTCTCCCTACACGGCTTTTTCACCACACATTTTCCCGATTTTATTAAAAAGAAGTGAGATTTTTTCCCCGTTTAATGTAATTCGCACCTTCTTTCTCTTCAGAATGCGAAACTATTTCAATTTTTTTTTCTTCTCCTATGCCCGGAATTTTTCCCGTTTCTTCCGGGGGGAAGGATAGAAGAACGAAAAAAAAAAAAGGAAACCGCCGTACGAACACAATAGCGGGGGCATTTATTAATTTTTTCTCTGGCGCGCAACCCCCAGATCTCTCTGTTCACTTCATTTCCCCCTCGGCTTTTAAAATTAAAAACATTTGTCACTTATCTGTAACCGCGGCATCCAGAGCTCCTGATTATGCCATTATTTATTATAATTCCTTATTATTATTATTGTTGTATCTACCGCTGTTGCCTTAGATTAAAAACTAGTCTCTGCAGTTGGGGGACTAAGTTGAGTTCATTTATCAATACTGGGGAATTTCATATTCAGTTTTTTCCCCTATGCATATTTATGCGGGGATTTTTTTCCCCCTTCTTTCCATTTTTGGGTTGAATTCTCAATTTTTTGTGCATAACTGATTCTAATATTCTCTGTAGTTTTTTCCTGCATTTTTTTGTGCTTGAGATGGTGGCTTAAGTATCTCGAAGGTATCTTAAGTGAGATTTTGTGGTTATTATACGCGGTTACGATTTTTTTCTCTTGATTTTCGGAGAAGGGATATAATGCGGAAATAGAATTTCTTCCTTGTTTTTGATGGGGAAAAATTGATGAGAACTTAAGAGTTGATATTAAGGTCGGTTTGGCTTAGCAGTGTAAAAAAATGTGATTTAAGAGGTGATTTTTTTTTAAGATTTATATTTGCTCTTAACTTATAAAACAGAAATATAACTTAACTTATAAAACTGGAAAGCTATAGCTGTGCAAAGTTATTTATTTGCTAATATCAGTTTAAAAGAGCAATATTGAAAAAAATTAAGCTTGGGTACTTAACAAATCTAATTGTTACTTTCATGCCTTTCAATGCATTAAATGTGTAACCATCAAAAAAGATAAATTTTAGAAATGACGCTAGATATAAGTTTGACGATGTCAAATTCAGTTACAGAACGAAATTTGAGTAATAGTTTCGTTCTGGAGCAAAATTAAAGTGTCGAGGTACATAACGTTTCGTTCCGGAACGAAGGAATTACTATTAAATCATAAATTTCTTTGATATGTTCTAGGTTCTAGCCACATTTGTTTCATCTTATCAGTATCAGACTTAACATACACATTGCAAAAGCTTTGAATCAAATCCATGTTGATATCCAAACATGGTCTCAGTCTCAACTTGTAATTAGCATGACTAACTAGCTAATGATTCGTTGTTTTGTCTAATCACAGATTCTGAATTTAATTTGGGTTCATTAACCACCACTTAGAGAACGTCCAAAAAATTACGTGAGGTGTTTCTTCAAAATTTTGAACCCCTCCCTCCCCCTTGGTAAGATTTTGCTGGACCCCCTTCAAATTCTAACGTGAGATTTTCTCTATATCTTTTTAGTAAATAAATTTCTTTGATATGTTCTAGCCACATATTTGTTTCGTCTTATCAGCATCTCACTTAACATACACATTGCAAAAGCTTTAATTCAAATCCATGTTGATATCCAAAACATGGTCTCAGTCTCAACTTGTAATTAGCATGACTAACTGGCTAATGATTCGTTGTTTTGTCTAATCTGTGCTTTTTTTACTAGACTTGTGCTAAAAAGATTAGAGAAAAAACGTATATTTTCTGAACTATAAGTTGACGTGAGATTTTAATTCACTCCCCCCTCCCCTCTGATGAGATTTGGTGAGATCTTGCTGGACCCCCTCCCCCCATTTTGACCTCCCCTAATTTATGGATGTCCCCTTATAACTGGTACAGTGGCGTATATAAGGGGGGGGGCAAAGGGACCCTGGCCCCCCAACCCCCTTTTTGTACTTAGAATTTATTATTAACAAATTTATTATAATAAGTTCATCAAAAATCCAAATCCTACCAAAAAATATGTCTAAAATTCTGACTAAGTGTACCCAAAACAAGATAAACCCCTGTTTTTAGGGGTAAAGTTCCAAAACTTTTCTGGGGAAAGACCCCCATGTCCCCTTTTGTACTTGGAACTCTATTTTAATAACTTTTTAAATATAAATTCATAAAAATGTACATACAAAATTCGGACGTAGTGTACCAAAACTAGTTAAAAACCTGGGTTTTTTTAGTCAAACTTCCAAAAATTTTCTGGGGGAGGACCCCCAGACCCCCCTTTGGCACATGTATTTTTATTACTTACAACTTTTCCTATATTAAGTTTCTAGGATCTAAATTATCACCTAAAGAGCAACATTGGACCTATTAAATATGTGGGGGGGGGGGAGGGGCTGGGGAGTAATTTTGGGCTCCTCCCGAAATAAATTCCTATATATACGCCACTGAGCTGGTATAAAAGGAACAAAATAATCTCACAAGTTTCCTTCCAGAACAGTGCTCGATACCTAGTCGAGAAATTAAATTTTGAATGAGCATTAAGTTTAGTCCTGCAGAACGAACAAAATACATCTTACAAACATTCGTTCTTACACATATCTTCTTAATTTGGGTTCCACACGCGCACAACCCAAATTCCGCCACCGAAATTGACACTCGTTCCATCGAACCCGGACGACGGCCACCCTCTCTCTCTTGGGTGTCACCCTCTCGAGGGGTCAGGGGTCGCCCGCGCCGTCGTCCATGCTAATCATGTCGCGTGGGCTTCTCTTGGGATGCGGAGCATGCAGTGGGCAGGCAGTGGCAATTATTACGAACATCGTTTCATCGGATGGGTGTTATATGGGGTGTTTTGAAGATCGTTTGGTGTCATTAGAGTGTGCTTATGGTTTTGATGAGGGAGTTATGGTGCTTACTCTTACGTTGTGATTGTGTTGTTTCCAATTTAGCCTTATTTCACGGTTTGATACTCGATCGTGGTGTAACACACTGGTGTCTAAAGATTTAAGGATAATTTGATTTTTTGATGCACAAATCTTAATATCTGTAATGTAAATTTCAGGGAACCCAGACCAGGCGCGGATCCAGCATGGCTCCAAGGGGGGGGGGGGTCACTTGTCCAGACCATAAGTGTTCGGCAACTAGTGGTCAAAAAATAGTTAACTACCAACTACTAACTAAACTAGTCTGGGAAATTGTAGTTGTAACTAGTAGTTAACTATTTTTTCCTGGGACTAGTTGCAACTAGTAGTTAACTATTTCCTAAAGTAGTTAACTAGTCTATTTAATTTCATAACCTAATTTTTGGCAAAATTCTAATACATCTTTCTTATCTATGTCACAAAAAAACGTTTTTACTTCGCCCAAAAATTGTCCTTATTTCTGGTTATGGTATTTGAGTACTCTACCTTTGATAAAAATTTAGAATATCTTTTTAAATTTTAAATAATTTTTTTTTCTAGTAGTTGAAAATTTGAAAGTAGTTTTAACTAGTAGTTAATTAAAAAAGTAGTTAAACTAATAGAGCATTCGCACATGACGTCACAGGCTTGTGACGTCAGAGGCTTGGATGACAGACAGTATGATGGAAAACTATAGGATGCACATCGTTTATTTGTTTACTTTTGATGTGAATTTTGAAAAATAAGGATGTTTTATGTTTTTCTCCAAAGTTTACTTTAAAGTAACCTTTATTTACTCTAAAATGGCATCTGCATATTATAAGTCATTCAATAATACTACATTTTATATTTAGCAGTGTTCTAATTGCTGAAACCATTTCTGCCAGTGTTCTAATTGCAAGTACCATTCGCAATGCTACTAACATATTTTAAAATTCTTAATTATTTATTAATTATTCAATATTTAGTTTCAGTAGCATATTATAAGTATTTTACAGTTGTATCGGACTCGCATATTGTTCTAACAAATGTAAACAAAAACATATCACCTCGTAATAAGTCTTTTTCTAAATTTAGCTTACCAATAAAACACAAAAACTTATGCACTTACCTTCAATAACTATTATTCTTTCGTTTCGGTCTTTAACCGAGCCTAAAGAATCTTTTTAAATGAACTTTTTTTATAAAAACTAAATGCAGCGCGTATTCTCTATGGGAGCCTAATGTTAAAGAAAAGTTGTCTGTCCTCCGAGCCAGCTTGATCACGTGATCGGAGACACGTGATTGAAAATGCTCTATAGTTGAACTACTTCAAACTAAATGTAGTTGAACTACTAGTTGATCACTAGTTGCAACTATAGTTCTAGTTAACTAGTGCCGAACACTACCAGACCATTACATGAAATTTATTGATGAGGAACTAAGATTTGGTTTAATATTCACAGAAAATAAAATTAATTTTAGGACACGAGTGTATTATGGATGTAATGAGTCTCAAACAAAGTACTAGTTCCCATCGCGGTGTCTGAATTTTGAGTGAAATGAAGTACGTCAATTATATAGGGTCTTTTTATAACGATTTGCGTACTGAAACTCCTCCTAGAAACACAACAGACTTTGTGTTTTCCCATTTTCTCCTTACGCGTAGTGACGTACTGGGTTCAGAAATCGTTGGCTGTCGTAAACATATTTTGAATTGGGGAAGTTTAAGAGTGAGGTTTGGGATTTGATTATTTTTACTGACAAGCGAGGGAGCAAAAATGTCCCTAAACATGCTTACGCAATATTTGAACACCCCCTTTATTTGACCTTTATCAGTAACAAGACGAATTAGGCATCGTCAAAAACACTGGGAAAACTTCCCAAATTCACCCACAAACCCCCGCTGTTTCCCATACTCAAAGAAATCCCGCCCCTTCGGTTTCTTCATTTCCCACCACCCCCCTCAAAAAACAAGGGATGAGAGAGCCGCCCCTCATTACCTCCCCTATCACGAGCGCATTAACACCCAGGTGTTGCCAAACCGCAGAAACAAAAAGCCGCCGCCTTTCTGTTTCTTCATTACGTCCGTCGGCCCTTTGAAGACCCCCCTCTCTTGACAAATCGGCTGAGATAAATCATGCGTTCGTTTCTTGCCTTCGTTCGTGGGGGGGGGGGATAGAGCAGGGATTTCCAACTGGCGGCCCTCCGGGTCATTTTTAAGGTCCGCGAAGCTCCCTGAAAACTCACCGAAAAGTAGCTGTAGAAAAATGTTTAGCATACTAAAATTCAAAAAATTAATTATTCGGGGGAAGACCCCTGAACCCCCTATTTGCCTCTTAGATTATGCAGTAGCTTTGGTCGGTCGTTTTCTATGTTGAAAAATTAAAAGTTTGAAGTTTCGAGAGGGAGTTTGTATCTAGTACCCTAAAATTCTCCCTGAGCATAGCAAGGGGTTATAGAATACGGTCAGCCAGAAATTCAGCATGGTATCTGTTCAAAAAATCTGCTGTTTCTGGCTATCGGACAATAGGAAAACCGCAATCAAGCCCCTTCAATGGTCCCTCCAACAAAAGACAGCCCTCGGGGAGGAGCGAGAAGTCACTATCGGGTGTCTGCTAATTATTGACTGGGGGGGTGACTTCTGACTCCTTCGCTATTGTTGGAAGGGGCCATTAATGGGGAGATAGGGCAGATTTTTTGAAGAGATACCATGCTGATTTTCTGGCTGACCGTACTCTAAAGGCTTAGGTCAACCTTTATAACAAGGAGAGACAAAATGGAGTATCCAAAAATTAGGTGAAGATTAGGGAAATTTACAAACATTTTCTGGAGGAATACCTCTCTTTAATTATAATATTCAAAGATTAATAAAAGATGTATAAGGCTCAAAAATTTATATATCCTCCGACATTTTTGGAAATACAGTAGTACCCTCACAATAGAGCATTCGCACATGACGTCACACGTGACGACGTGGAGGACAAGTGCAACGTTGCTAAGGCTACCCAGGTCAAAATTTATGCTAGAATTTCTTTGCTAGACAAGCATAATATGCTATGTTTAAGCTAGGAAAAATAGCTTAAACTAGCATAATTGTTTGCTAGTTCCAGCATAATCACCTAGCATGGTTATGTGTGTATTGGCCCACTTTTTATGCTAACTAGCATAAAAAATCTAGCTTGTATTGCTAGAAAATGATCACTATTCTAGCATGCGTTGCTAGAAAATATTTGGTATTCCAGCATGTGTTGCTGGAAAATGATCACTATTCTAGCATGGGTTTGCTAGAAAAGTCAAAATTTATGCTAGAATTTCTTTGCTAGACAAGCATAGTATGCTATGTTAAGCTAGGAAAATAGCTTAAACTAGCATAATTGTTTGCTAGTTCCAGCATAATCACGTAGCATGGTTATCTGTGTATTGGCCCACTTTTTATGCTAATTAGCATAAAAAATCCAGCTTGTATTGCTAGAAAATTATCACTATTCTAGCATGTGTTGCTGGAAAATGACCACTGTTTTAGCATGTGTTGCTGGAAATGACCGCTATTCTAGCATGTGTTGCTAGAAAAGAACAGCTATTCTAGCATATTTTGCTAGAAAATTACCACCATTCTAGTGTGTGATGCTGGAAAATTATTGCTAATCTAGCATGTATTGCTGGAAAATGACCACTATTCTAGCATGTATGGCTGGAAAAAGTTTGCCGTCCTAGCAAGTGTTGCTAGAAAAAGATTGCTAATCTAGCATATAAATGTAGCTTGTGTTGCTAGAAAATGCATGCCATGCTAGCATGCAAAATCTAGCTTGTGTTGCTAGAAAACGCATGCTATGCTAGCATGCAAAATCTAGCTTATGTTGCTGGAAAATATTTGCTATTCTAGTATTATTTTTCTAGCATCAGATGCTGTTTATTTGTATATTATTCTAGCATTATTTTTCTAGCATCAGTTGCTGTTATTTTTATATTATTTTAGCATTACTTTTTTGCCATGAGTTGCCTTTATTTTTTACATAGCCTATTATAGTGCTGGCTATAGCAATACTTTTCTAAATCTTCAGTTTTAATTTCAGTTTTTTCTAAAAGAGCATGTATATTACCATTATTACCTGCAGTTGTTCTAATTTTTTATTATTCTATTAACTTTTTTTCAACCATTTAAATAAATTTATTTTTTTAAATAAAAAAAGAATAAAGTTTAACATTTAAAAATATTTATTTTTAGAGCTTCAACATTTCAAAACATCTTGCATCTTGTTTGTTTTTTTTCCATCTCAGGCAGGTCCTTTTCATATTTCATCAATTTTCTTCTCATTTGATCTTAAATAGAAATAGAACAATAAATAACAAAATATGACTATAAATGATTAATGAAAATGCACTTAATTAAATTGAATTCTAATTTAATTTCAAACACCAGTACTTCATTTCAATTTCAAAATCCCAGATTTTTTTAGTTACCAACACATTTCTGTCTTAAGCTTAAAATCCTTCAAAAAGTTCATTTGTATTTAATAAAAGAACATTTTCTGTAGTTGTTGGCAGAAGTTTAAATTTTGGCCTTATTTTTATTCAAATTTCTAAATATTAAAAAAAAAATTTAATATACACACTTTGCAGGATTTTCAGTTTTAGAATATTAGCTCTCAGAAAAAAACAATTATTTATTTAGTTCATATTTTTAAAAAATGCTTCCTAACCCAGTCGGTTACCTTAGGAGTGAAATTTCCAAAAAAAAATTCCTGGGGAAACACAGAAACGCTCTTTTTAACACGGTTGGGGGGGGAATGGTTTTTTTTGTTCATTTGGTCTAAACTGGTTTTTTTTACAAAAATTTTTCCTTAACACATAAATACAAATATTTCTGGTTGTTTTCATTTATGAATGCATTAAATATAAATAGTTAATCAATTCAGCTCTTAACTAAGTGACTTAATTTATTAATTAAAATTAATTTTATTTAGTTAAAAAAGTTCAAATTATATATAAACCATAAAAAAAACCAAGGGAGTCTTTTTAGAGCATTAAAAAACCAACTGGTTTTTATATAAATGCATATTATAATTATTATATTTAAAAATCCGGTGCTTAATTGATTAAAAAAAATTGGTTTTTATTATGCATTCAAATATCCAGTTCTTAACGAATTAAAAAACCAAATAGGTTTTTTATAAAAAAAAACCAAGGGAGTCTTTTTAGAGCATTCCAAGTGGTTCTTATAATGGAAATTTAAAAATCTGGTACTTAGTTGATTAAAAAAACAATTGGTTTTTATTATGCATTCAAATATCTAGTTCTTAATGAATTAAAAAAAACAAAAGGGTTTTTTATAAAAAAAAACCCAAGGGAGTCAGTCTTTTTAGCGCGTTAAAAAACCAACTTTTCTTATAATTCATATTTAAAAACCCAATGCTTAATTGATTAAAAAAGCCAGTTGGTTTTTATTATGCATTCAAATATCTGCTCTTAATGAATTAAAAAACCAAATGGGTTTTTAATAAAAAAACAAGTCTTTTTAGAGCATTAAAAAACAACTAGTTCTTATAATGCATATTTAAAAATTTGGTGCTTAATTGATTAAAAAAAATTGGTTTTTATTATGCATTCAAATATCTAGTTCTTAATAAATTAAAAAACCAAATAGGTTTTTTATTAAAAAAAAACCAGGAGTCTTTCTAAGAAAATTTCAATTGCCTTGTTTCAAAAAATTGCATAGCTTTACAGCATTAATGTCAGAAGCATTTAATATATTTTGTTCAAAAGATAATCAATAAATGACTTTAAACCCAAAAGTTTAACTAAAAAAAAAAATTCTGTGTTTTCATAAAAAACCAAATGGGTTAAACCGTGCCAACCTTGCTTTTTAATATAAAGCTAATTATAATTTACAAACACTTGTGACAAAAGTTACCTACTTTACTTTATCCAATGTCCATCCGTGGCTTTTTGAGCAAATGAACTGGACGACAGGCAGGGGGGGGGCACATCAGAAGCCGCAGTGGAGGTGGGCCTGCAACAAAAGTTAATTAAATGGTTACAAACCTTATTATTTAGACACTGTGCTGAAAAGTAAAAAATTTATAAATAAATCAGGGTTATGTTAATCCTTCCAGGGAGGAATCAAATTCCTGGGGACCCATCCCAATGAATATTTAAATGTGTTCCCCTGAAATATTTAATTTCTGGTAAAAAAAAAGGTGTATTTATTCAAAAAACAACATTAGTTGAGGCTTAAAAATTAGAATATTTAAGTCAAATTTCAAAAACAATCCTGGGGAAACACAGAAACCCAGTTTTAATGTAAAGCTAATTATAATTTACAAACACTAATGACAAAAGTTACTTACTTTACTTTATCCAATGTCCATCCGTGGCTTTTCGAGCAAATGAACTGGACGACAGGCAGGGGGGCACATCAGAAGCCATCCCAATGCAGTGGAGGTGGGCCTGCGACAAAAGTTAATTAAATGGTTACAAACCTTATTATTTAGACGGTGTGCAGAAATGTAAAAAATTTATAAATAAATCAGGGTTTTGTTAATTCTTCCAGGAAGGAATCATAAATTCCTGGGCCCATCCCAAGGAATATTTAAATGTGTTCCCCTGAAATATTTAATTTCTGGTAAAAAAAAAAGGTGTATTTATTCAAAAAACAACATTAGTTGAGGCTTAAAAATTAGAATATTTAAGTCAAATTTCAAAAACAATCCTGGGGAAACACAGAAACCCAGTTTTAATGTAAAGCTAATTATAATTTACAAACACTAATGACAAAAGTTACTTACTTTACTTTATCCAATGTCCATCCGTGGCTTTTCGAGCAAATGAACTGGACGACAGGCAGGGGGGCACATCAGAAGCCATCCCAATGCAGTGGAGGTGGGCCTGCGACAAAAGTTAATTAAATGGTTACAAACCTTATTATTTAGACGGTGTGCAGAAATGTAAAAAATTTATAAATAAATCAGGGTTTTGTTAATTCTTCCAGGAAGGAATCATAAATTCCTGGGCCCATCCCAAGGAATATTTAAATGTGTTCCCCTGAAATATTTAATTTCTGGTAAAAAAAAAAAGGTGTATTTATTCAAAAAACAACATTAGTTGAGGCTTAAAAATTAGAATATTTAAGTCAAATTTCAAAAACAATCCTGGGGAAACACAGAAACCCAGTTTTAATGTAAAGCTAATTATAATTTACAAACACTAATGACAAAAGTTACTTACTTTACTTTATCCAATGTCCATCCGTGGCTTTTCGAGCAAATGAACTGGACGACAGGCAGGGGGGCACATCAGAAGCCATCCCAATGCAGTGGAGGTGGGCCTGCGACAAAAGTTAATTAAATGGTTACAAACCTTATTATTTAGACGGTGTGCAGAAATGTAAAAAATTTATAAATAAATCAGGGTTTTGTTAATTCTTCCAGGAAGGAATCATAAATTCCTGGGCCCATCCCAAGGAATATTTAAATGTGTTCCCCTGAAATATTTAATTTCTGGTAAAAAAAAGTGTATTTATTCAAAAAACATTAGTTGAGGCTTAAAAATTAGAATATTTAAGAGTCAAATTTCAAAAAAAATCCTGGGGAAACACAAAAACCCACTTTTAATGTAAAGCTAATTTTTTTTTATTTAAATGAATTAACAGTTCTGTATATTCTGAAAGTGGTCAAAAATGTATTGATATTATAATTTCTGTGTGATATAATAATTTTTTAATATAATTAATTAACTAATCAAGGGAAGAAGTTCACTGCCATCTCATCGGTGAGATGCCCATTCTGAAAGGGTGAATGAATAATTGTACTATTAGTTATTAAAATTTTTATCCTTCTTTCACTTACTATACTTACCAAATTTTGATATCAATAATTATTTTTGCAATCATAAATATGGTTACATTTGATACATTACTAAATAAATCAAGACAATGATTATAATTTGATACATTACTGAAAAAATCATGATATTTTTTGTGTAAAAATTGAAATCAATCTTTGAGTTTATTGATTAGTTAAATCACTCTTACCCATTAAAGTAATGTTTATTTCTTTAAAACAATAAATAATAAGTGATAAAAAATAAATCATTGATATTTTTGTAGAATAAGAAAAAAATTGGATTGGAAAACAAAACTAAAAATATAAAAACAAGCTTTTGGTAAAAATCATCTAAACATTTTAAAAAGTTGATAACAGGTAAAAAAAAGTATAGGATTTTAATTCTTGATTAGTTTATGAAATTATTGATTCCAAACCCTTGCTATTTACAGCATTTTCATAATCAAGGGTCAATATGGTAGTAATACTTGTTTTTGAAATTGCAGGCAATTGTATAGATGCTAAATGTATACTAAGTATAAAAATAAAGTTTAAAAATTTTAATGCAAATAATTTTACAAGCCATTTTTAAAACATACAACTAATTAATTTCTTTAAATTGTGGTAGTTAACATTTTTCATTTTGAGGGTCAAATTTTGAAACAAATTTCCTGGGGGAAACCAGAAACAACCTTTTTAATAAAAAAAACCCTAATTATAAAAACTCTGAGACAAGTTACTTACTTTAATCAACGCCTATCCAGGGCATTAGTGCTGGCCTAGTGTCCAGTTTAGGAAATATTGAAGAGTCATCGTGAGCAGACAGATTCATACAGGGGAGGTGGGCCTGAAGGTAGAAGACAAAAGTTAATTCAATAGTTATGAATATTACCATTTTGATGGGGGGGCTGAATTGTAAAAAAACTTTGTTGGTAGTAAATTAGGGTTTTGTAAATCTTTCGGGCAGGAATTCCTGGGCCATCTCATTCATAATCTTATACAGTTATCGCGTTGTGTTGTGAAACGGTTTTAACCGTTAAAAAGTTTGTTTAAATTTAATTAAGAATGTAGTGGTAGCATACTCAAATTACATGAATATGAAAATAAATAAGGTTGATAAGGTAAATTTTTAAAACAAATTTCACCCAGAACCCCAATTTCTAATAAAATAACTAATTATAAAAACACTCAAGACGAGTTACTTACTTTTATCAACGCCTATCCAGGGCATTAGTGCTGGCCTAGTGTCCAGTTGTAGGAAATATTGAAGAGTCATCGTGAGCAGCCAGATTCATACAGGGGAGGTGGGCCTGAAGGTAGAAGACAAAAGTTGATTCAATAGTTATGAATATATTACCATTTTGATGGGGGGGGGGCTGAATTGTAAAAAAAAGCTTTGTTGGTAGTGTGGTGGATTCAAACACAATACCCTTATTCTAGCCTGGCCACAAGAGGAGCTTGGAACTTTCATGTTTCGGAGTTGGCAGCGAGAACAGTATAAAAAGGAGTTGCTTCAATGTTTATTTTTTACTTGCCTTTTGCAATTTTAGCTCCTACCTTTTATTTTTAATGTTGAATAAATTGTTTGTTATTAACATTGAAGCAACTCCTTTTTATACTGTTCTCGCTGCCAACTCCGAAACATGAAAGTTCCAAGCTCCTCTCGTGGCCAGGCTAGAATAAGGGTATTATGTTTGAATCCACCACAGTAGTAAATTAGGGTTTTAAAAGTTTGTTTAAATTTAATGAAGCTAGTGGTATCAAGTATCATACTCAAATTCAGATATAAAAATGAATATTAACTGAAAATAAGAATTAAGAGAAAAATCTTACAATTAAATCCCAATTATAATTATTTATATTAATGGCTTAAAATAAAATTATAGGTGATCAATTATAGGTACTGACTTTTCACTTATTCAACAAAGTAGCCTTTTAATTCACAAACAAAAAAAAACAGGAAGACTTACTCTAGTTCATATATCTTTTTGTATTTTGATAAAAAAAAATACACACATATACAGCTTTTAATTACTAGCCTTTTTCTCAGTTACATAATCTATAATAGAAAGTAAAATATTCGAAACGCACGAAAAACCCTAAAAAATTTGATTATGATGTTTCTAATACTTTAGGACTAGTCAGGAAGAAGGTGGACTAGTCAGGTGGAAGGTGGTCAGTTTTAAACTAAATTGCTAAAAACAATTAAGATCAAAATAAAACACCATTAAAATATCTCAATTAAAAGTTTGTACAGTTTGAAATATATTTTTTAATTTTCATATATCAACTCAGTTCATTTTCACTGAGGGTTCCTCCTATGGAAGAGCCGCTACTGGCATCAGTCAAAATATAGAAAGATTAAAAGTTACTATGTACTCTTTTAAATACTTATTTTGTTCATTGTAAGATGATAAAGTAGTAGGACATCGTCTTAACAGCCCGCCGGCTAATCCACCAAATCTTATTAGACAACATATATGTATCTACGCATTTAAATGGTGGAAAAATAAACTAAATAAATAACTTATCTAAATAAAAGATATCAAGCATTTAACTTACTGGAAATAAGGACGCCACGCGATGCGGCGCCATTCCGCCATTTCTTCTTCTTCGTGATGGTGACGTAATGGTAAACAAACTAGGCATTGCCATTTCAGAAAGTAGTAAAATCCAATAAATTCCAAAACTACGTGTGGCTCATTTTATAAAATAAAAATTATGCTCGATTGGAAAAATCATCAAGCTTTCAAAAGGAATCTTGATGAAAATGTAAATTTTCATAGTTTTAGATAGCTGTGAAGGTATAACGAATGACAAGAATAAACTTTATCGCCCATCCATTCTGTTGGTTAATGCGTGGGGTATCTCCGCTCAGTGGGGATCTCTCGCTCGTAATTTTAGGTTCTCATTTACCCTCGCTCTGCTTTATTCTTATTTAACTTCATTAATAGTTCACATTATGACATTATTTTCGCTTTAATTTATACACTAATGCATGCATGTATCTTATTTTATTGTGGGGAAAATATATTATTTACAGGCATTTCACTGTCGAAATAATGCATTTTTCTCGTTTTTAACCCAATAAATACTTTTCATATATTTTTCTTTGATATAATCTTAAAGAGTACTTCAAAATATACATCTTTTCAAATTTTCAAGCGATTTGTTACATATTTAGGGTTTTTTAAAGTCGAAAAAGAAAACGGTATTTTGAGTAAAAAAACACAAGTCCGAAAAAGCCCAATAATTGGTATTTAATAATAAGTTTGAATTTTTTTCAATTTTTATTTTTGTAGTTAAGTAATGTGGTAAGCTTTTTCCAGAAATTCGGGTTGCTATGGTGATTCTGACGTCATCCAGGAATTTTCAAACACAAAAGTGGTTTACTTGTCTTTGTAAGAATCCATTGCATTTTTTGGAGGTATATGAAAAAGGGGGAAAGGGGAAAAATATGAATGAACCCCCAAGTGTTTTACATTACGGTATTCCCTTTGATTAGTAGATTAAGAATATGTAAAGTATGAGGGGGTGGGTCCCATATTTCGGGAGTCTTTCCGGTTTTATTGAAAAACTGAATATGGGCGTCACGCCCGGAGTTTTAAAGCTAAAGGTCTAAAATTTTAGTATTTTTACTTCCTCAAAATTCCCTTTTGAACCATCGAACACACTAAGGGGTAGTACCCATATTTAGAGGTTTCGGGTCCATGTGCTCGTTCTAATTTTCTAATCCTAGCACCCCTGATTCTTTTTCCCGGTCTTTCTTCTAACACGGTTCTTAAAGGTCTTTAAGAGTTCTTCAAGAATCTGGTTACTGCTAAGCTTTCTGACAATTATTTGTAAAGAAATATGCGAAAAACCGTCTTGGAAAACGAAACAATGAATTGAATTGTCTCTGGATCACGCAATTTTTACACTGTTTGTTAGTGATTCATACTGTTCGAATTTCAACTTTAAATGCTTTCATAAAATATAAATCACTAAGCTGTGATCATAATAGATCCGCAGCTATTCAGCGTTAAAATTAGCATGTGTTAGGCTTAACGCACCACGAGGGGTCCTTTCTCGCCAAACACTACGGTTTTCATCACTTAGCTCTGAAACACCGATCGAGTATACATTTACACAGTTTATTGCAATACATTAAGCCAGATTAGATTGTCTGAAACACATCGGTATGTTTTTACATTGGTATCAATATTTCCAAAATTTTAATCTAACACCCCTGGTTCTTTTTTCCGGTCTTTCTAACATGGTTCTTAAAGGATTTTAAGAGTTCTTCAAGAATCTGGTTACTGCTAAGCTTTTCGACAGTTATTTCTAAAGAAATCTGTGAAAAACCGTCTTGGAAAACCAAACAATGAATTTAATTGTCTGGATCACGCAATTTTTACACCACTTCTTAGTATGTCATACTGTTCGAAGCCCACTTTAAATGCTTTCATAAAATATAAATCACTAAGCTGTGGTCATAATAGATCCGTAGCTATTCAGCGTTAAAATTAGCATATGTGTTAGGCTTAACGCACCACGAGGGGTTTGTTCCCGCCAAACACTACGGTTTTCGCCTCTTATGTTAGCTCTAAAAATACCGATCGAGTATATACATTTGCACAGTTTATTGCAATATATTATAAGGCAGATTATATTGTCCGAAACAAATTTGTGTAAGTTTTTACATAGGTATGCATCAATATTTCCAAAAATTTTCATACAGGTATATCGAATTATCCAGTATGTTTTGGAATTGATATCAAAATTTCTTTATTTTTAGAGAAAATGTTTTTAAACAAATTAATATAATTTTATTTAACTAATTGAAATACACTAATCAATTATAATTAACCCCTGAAATAAATGTCACATTTACAACTCAATTATACTGCTACTACTATTATCACTGCTAAAATGACTTATTCTGAAAAAATTAAAAAAAAAAACCCTTAGTTTAATCTAAAAAATAGGTTTACTAAGAAAGTTTTTTTTTTAAATATTCTCTTTTAAAAATAATTAAATAAATCCTTACAAATAACTCTTAATTTTCCCGCTAGATGGCTGTACCAAAAATCGGCTGAAAAAGCTTCTCTACAACAGGCTCGAAAGTGACGTGACTGCCTCTACCATCCGATATTCCTTCGACCTAGCTCTCCATGCTATGAAAGTAGCTTTTACAGCTTAAAAGCATTGGATGCTTGTTACCTAGCATGCCATGCTATTGTTGGGGGTAAGCTAGGTACATAGCATCCCATGGTGGAAAGCATAAAAAAGCATAACATAGCACATCAAGGTACCTAGCTCTCCGTGCTATGAAGATAGCTTGGTTTGCTAAAAAGCATTGCATACTTGTTACCTAGCATGCCATGCTATTTTTTCGTAAGCTAGCTACATAGCATCACATGCTGGCAAGCATAAAAAAGCATAAAATAGCTGATCAAGCTACCTAGCTCTCCATGCTATGAAGATAGCTTGGTTTGCTAAAAAGCATTGCATACTTGTTACCTAGCATGTCATGCTATTTTTTCGTAAGCTAGCTACATAGCATCACATGCTGGAAAGCATAAAAAAGCATAAAATAGCTGATCAAGCTACCTAGCTCTCCATGCTATGAAGATAGCTTGGTTTGCTAAAAAGCATTGCATACTTGTTACCTAGCATGTCATGCTATTTTTTCGTAAGCTAGCTACATAGCATCACATGCTGGCAAGCATAAAAAAGCATAAAATAGCTGATCAAGCTACCTAGCTCTCCATGCTATGAAGATAGCTTGGTTTGCTAAAAAGCATTGCATACTTGTTACCTAGCATGTCATGCTATTATTTCGTAAGCTAGCTACATAGCATCACATGCTGGAAAGCATAAAAAAGCATAAAATAGCAGATCAAGCTACCTAGCTCTCCATAGCATCCCATGCTGGCAAGCATAAAAAAGCATAACCTAGCATAAATATCTAGCATACATAGCAAAAACTAGCAAAATCTAGCATATTTGTTTGCTAGTTCCAGCATAAAATTTTGACCTGGGTATTGTTAGGTGCGGGGGCACCCGTTGCTAAAGAGGTTGTTAGGGGCGGAGTCTTGTGATTGCAAATGCTCCAGTAGAACATTCGCACATGACGTCACACGTGACGACGTGGAGGACAAGAACAACGTTGCTAAGGTCCGAGTCATGTGATTGAAAATGCTCTATGTGTAAATAACCTTGGTCCCTCTCTCATCGGAAAAGTTCTACCCCTAAAATATTTATCATGGATAAAAAGGAATCATTACTTTCCGACTTCCTCTTCGTCAGTGCTAAAAAATTGTGATTTTTTAGCACTGACGAAGGGGAACCAGAGTGGTCCACGAAACAATTGCTTGCATTTTATCATCATGTAACTATTGTGGATTAAAACGTTGCCTTTTATCCTTTGACTTATCAATCTCCATAAGAACCTCTTGCCTCCAGTATTTAAGTTTGGCTCCTTGTTACTGCAAGTGCCTCAATAAATAATGAATTAGATATTCCAAATGGTAAAGGTTCTTTCAAATTTTAAATGTTTTTAAAAGTTTTGAATTGTTTCCAACGTTTCATTTCAACTGTGGGATCATCGTTAGAGCCAATTGAAAGAAATGAGAGACCAATGGGGGGTCGGCCACAATTAGCGAGTGCTGCCCCCTGGGGGCGCGGCCTGCCAATGACATAAGCTCACAGACGATGATGGATCGCCCTGAGAATCTTCTTTTTTCCTCTCCACTGTGTTAATCACTTTTCCATCTCTCGCTCTGAGTAGAGTTAGTGTTAACTAGACCGCGCATGGCGATCATCTTTCTTCATTGAAATGGTGTCGAAATACAGTATAACCTCGATATCTCGGACTTTAATAGCTCTAAAACCTTTACATCTCGAAAAAAATCCCATGAAATTAAGTATTTCGAATTGAAATGGTGTCGAAATACAGTATAATCTCGTTATATCGAATTTTCATAGCTAGAAACCCTTTACATCTCGAAAAAATATATTTTCCTCCATGAAATTAAGAGTATTTCTCTATTTTTAGTTACCTTGAAATTTTTTTCGGGTCCCTTTAATTTTGAGAATTTGAGGATATGTATGGAACTATTGAACTTTCTTTTTCTACCACCACTGTAAATGGATTTTATCCGTAGTGTGTGTTGTCTTTAAATAAATAAATAAAATAGGAGGAGAATAAGTGTAAAAAGGATGGAAAAGAGATAATGGATAATTCCCGTATTTTTTAAAAATAGAAAAAAACCCACTAAAACCAATGGTTCTAATTTCAAAATTCAGCATTAAAGGTTTCAAAAAAAATTCAAATGAAATAGCTAAATTTAATTTGCTGTCGAAAAGCTCTCAAATTAATTTGATACAAACAAACATCGAGATTTGCCGAAAGGCTATTCTTGATTGGCTGTTCGTACTGTTTTTTGTACCAGCTGACGTCGCACAACTATTTGTGACGTAGCAGTTGGTTTCGCGCCCTTTTTAAAAGAAGAACTTTTAAAATAAATAAAATAATAATTAAGCATCAGAATCTAAAAAAATTGGCGACAAATTTTTTTTATCAACTATATTTAATTAATGAAATAATAAAATGCGGGAATTGTCCACTGAGAGAATAAGAGATAAATAGATTTGACAGTCACATGGGATATACGAGGGAAAATATTGTGAAAGCATTTAAGAGGGGAAATTGAAGAGCAAAATAAAAAAGGAGGATTGGAGAGAAGTTAGATAACTCTATGCCACTCTACACTTTGACCACGCATGGGTTACAGCCCAACGCTCCCTCTATCCACATTCCCTCCCTACGGCGGAAAGATCTCTCATCTTTTTTTAATTTCCTCATTACTTCTTGACGCGAAATCATATTTAAATTCTCGGCTGCGGCGGCGGCGTTTTTTCCGTCCCGCGGGGTGGAAAATGTCTCGGATTTGGAATCTTTTGTGGCGGCCGACAGATGTGGACTGAAGCCGGCGCCTACCGGTCTTGCTTCGCTTCCCCTGTGGTCTCTCTGCGCTTTGTTCCTCTCAACCACTAATTCAACGCTAATTCTTCTATTGATTTTTATTATGACTTAAGAAAGGGGAGAACTAGTATTTGTACCACACGGAGGTGAAGTATTATTGTTACCCGCGCCACACACACATTCGCTCGCACAACCACTTTTACAGGGGGGTGAGGCACCTTCATTCCTCCGACACGGGGATTCGAACCCCAGGCTTATAAATATGTTTATGAATTTAGGGGCTTTTGGCTACACCAACCTAAGAGGCCGTTCAAATATTACGTAAGGAAGTTTTCGGTCATTTTTGACCCCCTCCCCCTTGTCAGCAAAAACAAGCAAACCGCAAACTCCCCTCTCTTAATTACGTAAGAAAACTGCCCGACCCACCTCCCCTTTGTTCATTTTTAATTTTTTGTACAAAATCTTTAGTAATGCTCTGAAATTCATTGTTCTCCATAAAAACGTATAAACTATAGTTAAGAACAAGAACAAATTTATTTATTGACAAAGAAAATAGGATTTTACAGTTGAACATACATAACCTGGAGGAAATAATCCTGTGCAGGTATAATAGAAATACAATGAGATATAATAAACAAACATAAAATTACTGGCAAAATTAATACTTAGAATTGAAATACGAAATAATGAAAAATGTGAAAGGAAAACAAAAAAAACGAATAAATATCTCTCTATATTAAAAAAAAGTAACAGTGACCGCGGCCGCCGCCGCTGCCGCCGCTGCTTTTGAAAATTTTATTTTTGAACACTTTGAACTCTCACTACGCAAAAACTATTCCACGGAAATTTGTGAAATTTTAAACATTTCTATTCAAGTGTATGAGGATCGTTTTCGTTCTAAAAGCTAATAGATGAGATAATTAGTTCTAGAGTTATTTAATCTCAAAGTCGAAAATTATTTTTTTCTGCTGCGAGTTCGCCCCCAGCAAAATCTATTAGCAGCAGAAATATGATTTTTTGCAGACACATACTCTTAGATGTGCAGTTTTGCACCACGTCGCCCTTTTTTCGAATTTCGAATTAGTTTTGGAGTAATTAAGTTTTAAAGTTTCGAAAATTTTAAAGATTTTTCTGTTTTTTCGTTATAAAAGCAAAACTAATCACAGTAGAACTATGATATTTTAAAGACACATAGAAATAATTTTTATAAAAATATTGGCTTTTTGTTTTTTCAAAAATTCTAATTAGTTTTAGAATTATTAAGATTCAAAGTTTCAATTTTTTCTTCTCTTTCTCGCCGTTCACTAGAGAAACAGACGAGTTTTATGCGTGTTTTATTGATGAGTCTGATTTCTTTTATTTTCAACAATGCTTTTTTCTACAAAGTGGTTGATGGTTATTAGTAGACTTGCTGAATATTTTTTTAACATTTCAATTAAATTATTCGGAGAAAAGGCTTCTGCTGGATTGTTGAGATGAACAAGCGAGCTCTGCTCGCTAAGATCGCGAAGCGATCTGAGAAGAACTGCGAAGCAGTTCAGAGGGTTGGTGAGCGATAGCTCACTATGTGTGATTTCTTTTATTTTCAATTTAAGTTAGGAAAGTAATATTTCAGCAATAGTTTTTTTCGGGATGATTTGGATTAAATTATTTATCAGCAAGAGTGATAAGTAGTTTCGGTTGTAAAGGAGCATTAATTAAGCCGACCAGCGGGGTGATTGGTAAGAAGGAACAAGCGAGCTTTGCTCGCTGAGATCGCGAAGCGATCTAAAAAGAACTGCGAAGTAGTTCAGGGGGTTGGTGAGCGAAAGCGAGCAGGGGGCAGGCCCCCTAGTGTATTAAAAGAAAGGTGTACTAAGCGTTGGTGAAACGGTACGGTGTCGGGGAGTTATCAATTAATTTCAGTCAGTTTAAAAAAGTTGTTCAATATCAGTAATTGTTAGTAAATATAATTTTAGATGTTTTTTGAAGGTTTTACTGGTTACACCATTTTGTATATTTAGTGGTAGGCTATTGAAAAACTTTGGGCCAAGATACGAAAATATTTTGCGCAAGATTTCTTTAGTGGGATATGGAATTTTGTAGATTTCATTACTTCTTCTTGCGTTTATTAGTATTTTTCTTTCACAACTTTAGTTCACAACTTTCTTTCTTTTCAATTTTAGTTCAAACATTCCTTGTGAAAAATGCATAAAATGAATTGGTATTTTCACTCCTTGAATTTTTCACAAAGGTTTAGCTTAAAAAATAAATGCCCCTCGTGGCCCCACCGAAATCAACAAATAATATTTTTCTACTCAAAACACCAACTACTGATCTCAGCGGATACATTTTCGCCCGACTTCTGACCAAAGCCAATTGCTAAAAGCCACGTCACCCTCATTACCATACTTTTTAATTGTGTTTTCATACAGCCATAGTATTTTTTTTATTTATTGTTCCGATGCTTTGGTTGTTGATTGCGGTTTTCGCATTTCTGTACATGTATGCTATTTCCGTATTTCACTCCTCATAATGAGGGAATTGCATAGGTGAGGGATTTGCTTAATTTTACACTTTTTTGATACGTTATAGTTTAAAACTCTCAAATATCAGATTTTAAAGGTCAAAAATATGTTTTAAATAACTTAAAATTCGATTTTATTTTTGCCAAAACACTAGTAAAGTCATGTGATCAAAAAACGGGATTTGACGTCACAGCGCCGTCGAAACTAGTGAATTGTTGAAAATAAAAGAAATCAGACTTATCATAAACCAAAACACGCAGAAAACTCGTATGTTTCTCTAGTGAACGGCCAGAAAAAGAAAAAATTAAAATTTTGAATCCTAATAATTCCAAAACCTATTAATATTTTTTGAAAAACAAAATGCCAATCTTTTTATAAAAAATATTTGTATGTGTCTTTAAAATATCATAGTTTTTTAGTTAAAACTTTATGAAGAATACCGGAATGAAGCAAGCTAAGCATAAAATAACATAGCGGGTCCAAGCGCTGTGACGTCACACAGCAGCCATAACGAAATTACTGTTTTTCCCGCCAATACTGGAAACGACATTTTAAAAATTAATATCTTGGGGAATAGTTTTCCGATTTCAATAATTTATTGTCATTTTTCATGGATTTTCATCCTCTATCATAATAAATTTAAAAAAAAAACGTGCAATTCCCTCATTCAATTTCACTCCTCCTAAAAAAGTCACGGAGTATTTTTACTCCTCCAAAACAAATCCTAGGAATAACACTGGTCGTGCCACTTTGTGGCACGCGTGCTGCGGGTTGACCACATCTCTGTCCTAGAACATTTCGCTGCTTAGGCTTATTTAGGAAAACCTTCCAAACAATTAAAATCCCCATCCTCCTGAAATAACCAAATGAGCTAGTTTCCTCATCATCCCACATCCCTGTAAAACTGCCCAGCTAATGTATTCTAATTTGGTGTCACAGTCCGTCCTAATTAATTATGATTCTCCTCCCACGCTTCCGCCCACCCTTAAGCCTCGGAATCTTGACACTCTATTTATCGTGACTTCCAAATCCGATGCGGATCTCGTGATCTCTTGACCCCCGCGTGCTACGACAGGCGGAGTAGCGAAAATCGTTTTTTGTTTAAACTTTGCATATAGGTTTTAGTACACACCTAACGTTGACTCACTAGTTATGTTATTACGGGGAATTTTAAGTATATTGACCATCTGGGAATAAAATCGATCTAGGAAGGAGTAGGGGTAATTGGGGTCTGTTTATGATCATTCTAGGGTAAATTAAGTACTTAAGTAACTTTTTACTTTCTGTTAAAGATGTTAAATTGCTTTTAATAAAATCTTATTAGTTATCATATCAAGTCAAATCAAATTCTGTCCGGGCCTAGTGGCCATCACCGTTTATTAGCCTTTGGGCTTGGGGTGCTAATTACTTAGCTTGTGTCCGGGCCTAGTGGCTAGCCCGATGCTTGACCCCCAGTTGATTCCCCAAGCGAGCTTGGTGCTCATTTTATCGACCCCAGGAGGAGTTATCATACCAATTATTACCTATTTATTAAAAAAAATTGGGATTTTTAGTTTCCTTTACTTATTCAAACTTATATAAACTTGCTTTACTTATAAAAACTTTTAGTGTTTGACTAACTGTGTTCTGCGGTAAGAATTTATAAATATATAGGTTGTCAATATTGGCTAGAGGGAGTTCTACTATGTCCAATCTATAAGTTAACATGGATCAGTTTACTCGTTTTAGGACAAAACACATCTGAAAAAAACTATTATATGAATTTAAATTTTATTAAATATTTATTTTTTTTATTTACAGGATGCTTGCATATATTTATAGTAAAGCGCCAAGGAGGGCTTGATGACTTAACCAGTTAGAAGAAATAGAAAAAAGTACGTTATAAAATAAGGTAAATTTTCTATTTTTGTTTTATTGTCTTTAAATATTAAAAAAATACTCATCCCTCAATCAATTTAGATTATAACGTGATTATATTTGCACTCTTCAGCAAAATTCAGAACCTGAATTCTATCCATGTGAAATGTTTTTTTCCCTATCATCCAGTCTCTGTAAATGTTGTTTTCCTGCTAGGGTTGTCTTGAAGCTGGGAAACAAACTTTTTTTTTAAACAAAATTAATCATCAAAACCAGGTGTCTGTTTAGAAGAAATTTGGGTTTGTTTTCGGACCCTTCACAAAATATTCCATCGTGAAAACGGACCCTTCACAAAGTATTTTATCCTTTGTTTAAATGGACACTTTAAAAAAAGTTTCGCTTCTGCCTTTCCCCACTGAGCTAGTCCCCGTCTCTGATATTTCACGATATACAATTGACTCCACTTAATGTGATCATTTTTGTCCAAGAGTAGAATGATAGCAATATCCGATTGGTAACAATAATTTCAAACAGTGTAGCTCGAGTTTTGCATTAGAATTACAACTATGAAATCCTAATTGAAGTATTTAAAACGATTCCCTAGTTTGCATTTTTCAAATTATACATTCTTAAAGAAAAATATGAAAATCGAACATATGAGCTGCCCAGGATGAAAGTGGTGTAAGTCCAAAAATGACAAAAGTTGAGTTAAGAGTGGATTTGGATAGAGTTTTAGGTCCTTTATTTAGTGTAGTTGTTTGCTAAGGAAAAAGTTGATTTGTTGGCCCGTGAGAGCGACTCAAAAAATGACTACTTACCGAAACAGCCGTTATCGTCAGGATGAAAGTGGCATAAGTCCACTGCTCCGCTTCGTGCAGTGAATTTGTTTTGATAAGAGAAACCCCAAGGACATTCGCACAACTGCAAAGGCGGGGCCCGTGCGATTATGAAAAAGCGTCTTACTGGAGAAAATTTTTTTTTTGTTAATTTTCATTACAAATTTATGGATGACCCCTTTTTGTAAGAAAATATCCGAAAATAAAATCCGCGCGGGAAGATTAAGCGGGAAAGCTTTAATCCTTTAATCGTCATGGCTAATACAGACGCCCCTTTGCAGTCAATATTTTGTATGTTTTTTTCTACTATTCTATATAAATTACAGTATGCTAGTAACTTTAGGTATTGAGGAACTTAGGATTGATAAATGTATTAATTTATTGATAATTATTAATTGATAACCCATTATAATTCAAACAGTGTATTAATTTATATCAAATGCCATAAATAAAAATTTAATATTTTTTATAATTTAGTTTTTTAAGTTAGAAATTACTGGTTTTAAAAAGAGTTTATTGGCGTAAAAAACAAATGTAATTTCATTTAAAATTCCATTTCCTAACTCAAAATCAATCAATTTGATATTGCTCTCAACTATCTATCATAGAAAATTATACAAACTTTATAAATGGCCGCCATCTTGGACGCCAGTTAAAAATCACCCAAATACCAAGTTTTAATGAAATTGATAACCCATTATAATTAAATCAGTGTCGTACTAAATATCAAATGTCATAAATAAAACTTAGTAAAATGTTTTAAGTTTATTTTTTAAAATTAAAAATTTGTGGTTAAATTTTTTTTATTGTTGTAAAATATAATTTAATTTTATTGAAATGTCCATTTCCTAACTCTAAATAAATCAATTTGATTTAATGCTCAACTATCTATCATAAAAACTGAAAAAATTATAAACGGCGGCCATCTTGGACGCCATCTTGAAAATCACCCTAATAACAAGTTATAATTAATTTAATAACCTAGTGTAATTCAAACAGTGGCGTACTTTATATCAAAAGTCAAAAATAAAAATTAGTAAAATATTTTAAATTAATTTTTTAATTAAATTTTTTTAAAATTAATGGTTAAAAAAAGCGTTTATTATTGTTTAAAATAATTTCATTTCAATTAAATTTCCATTTCCTTACTCAAAATCAATCAATTTGATATATTACTCAACTTTCTACCATAAAAATTGCAAAACTTTATAATCGGCGGCCATCTTGGACGCCATCTTAAAAATCACATCGGTAACAAGTTTTTTAAAAAAATGAAAACCTATTTTAATTTAAACCTTAGCTTTAGTTAAAGCAAATAGAAAAAATAAACTATAGGCATATCAAGCGAAGAACGTTTCACGGTCGCCATTTTGAATATGACCCCCCAAAATGGGTCATAAAAAATTTTCCACCAAAATATTCGTAATCTAAGCATCAAAATCTGTGGAACAGAACCTTAAAATCTAATCTTGTACTAACCAGTCTCTCGGAAAGCTATATTTACAACATCCCAATACCCATCTTCCTTCCCGAAACCCATCAATCTGTTAGGATGAAAGTGGTGTAAGTCCATTAAAGCTAATTTAAAGCACTTTCAGTTGAAATTTGATAAAAGTTGATCCGCAGCAAAAATTGTGTCCCTGCCTAAAGACAAATCCACCCCACAGAGTAAAAATATAAGCAATCCTGAATTTTTAGCACATGTTTTCAGAAAACCTTCAATTACACAAAACGAAGTTCAGTGGACTTACACCACTTTCATCCTAACCAGCTCATATATTACTAATAAAAAATCGATCATTTTGCATGCTTATCTATTAAAATTGGCCTTCAAACAGGAAAATAGGAGGTTTTTAGGGGATTACACCAAATTTTGATAACATTAAGCGAAATGTTGATCACATAAAACGGCGCATTTTACATTAAATTAAATGTGATCGGGATAGGTTAATTTTGATAACATCCGATTCATAACATTTTCACAAAAACAGGCTCCTGGCTAAAAATACTAATTTAACGCCAACTTCAAATTCACAAAATTATAAGTGTGATTTTCACAAACAATAACATTATTCCTATGATAAAATAATCGGTTCTTAAACTACCGGTCGTTGTAACGAAAGGGTCGTTATAAAGAGGTTCTACCAAACGATTCTTCTCAGGAGTACCCCCTCTAATGAAGTTCCACAGCGTTCTATATAAGGTTAATTCCATTCCCCACCTCCACAAATCGTATTTACTTCCCGGGGACACTTTACCAAATAGCTCTCGGACACCCCATAAAAGCCAACACTAACAACAACAGTAAAAAAACAACGTTCCGTTCCAAAACCACCCCTCTGTTGCCAACAAAGGAACGTCCCCCCTAAAGTGCGACATCGTTTGCGCCTCACGTCCGAGGGACATATTGTTCGAATGCCCCCCTCTCCAGAAAACGCTCTTGTTTTTGAGGGGGGGGGTCGGAATTTTCCCGCCTAATCAAGTTTAAGGTGGAGGGGTGCAATCGAATGAATTCGTTTTGGTTGAGGGGGTGGGAGGGTTGGATTCGATTTGGGAGGGGGTGTCGGGTGGCGCAACCTTTAGGCAAATGAGAGGTGACAGCGGAGGTACCTCTCTGGGGGATGGTTGGTTGGGGGGGGGGCTTTGCGAATTGCGACGGACGAGAATTCTGGTAACAGTCTATGATTTCGTTGGGCCGGAATTTCTCTCTTTTTTTTCTCTAGTTCCTCCACTAAATTTCCCTCTATTTCGTGTTTCCTCTTCTTTTCTTTCTTCTCTATCTACCTCCATCCAACTATCTCTATTTCTCTCTATCCATCTCAGTTAAGGGAAGCAGTATTAATAACACTGGGCAACAATTTTTGAAGAAGTTTGTGTAAAAATTATAAAAGTAGCCATTTTAACGTGCTAAACACGAATATCACCATAAAAATTCTGGGATTGGTTCTTGTTTCAGAAATACAGAGGGGTCTTGATATCTGTGACTAGTGCAGAAATATTGAAATTTTTAAAACATTGCTCAGAAAAAATTTATAATTTAGGCATGAGTATGAGTGATATTTATTTAGAATGCTTTCAAGGATACAACACATGCAGAAAACATGTTATAATACAAATTTTTTGTCTCTTCCTCTCTATCTCACCCATGTCTCTCTCTCTCAGTTAAGTGCAGTAGTATCTTTTTTTCACTTTAAGTACTCTTAAGTATTAATAATCACTTTTATCTACTCTACAACAGGGGTGGATCCAGCATGGCTACAAGGGGGAAGGCACTTTTCCAGACCATCACCTTTTCCTTTTGAGAAAAATTTCAAAATTTTGGGGATTTTCTAAAAAGTATCACTCAAGATCCCCTTTTGGTACCGCTGGGGGGTATGAGGGTCCTCCCCCAGAAACAATTTTGAATTTTGACCTGTAAAAGTAGGTTTTTAACTCATTTTGAGTACTTTTTTTGGGTCCAAGGGGGGGGCACTGTCCAGAGTGCCCCCCCCTTGGATCCGCGCCTGAATTTCCTAGATTATAGTTTATTACTCAGGGATGTTAAAAATAAAAAAAATATTCGATTATTCCCAGGTGTTGGTTATGACTCAGTGAAATTTAAATATTTTGGTACTTTACTTAATTAACAAATGTAATGGAGAGAATGCACAGACATTATCCGGTTATGGCTCTTTAAATTCTATGACATTTTTAAAGTGTCAGTTTTGTTTTTAAAAAGACAATTCATTCTGTAACTTTTAATAATTTTTTCATAAGTTTTCCATCGTTACAAAACGGATTTAATTTCATGCAATAGAGAAAACCACAGAATCTCCTTTTCCAAAACGCCAACATACACTGTAATAGACGTGCAAAGCCAATAGTATCACTTCAACAATCCCTTAAGCGCACTAGATACTCGACACTAACCCAATAATCCCAACCCCCTGCCCCTTATTACAGGGCCCCTTAAACGCCCCCGATCCTAAAAAAACACCCCTCAACAAATCACATCAGCCTATACATATATTCAGTTATGTTATTAAGATCGATACAAAGGCCAAACAATCCACTCATTAAGCTACTAGCACTCGATTCCGCGAGAGAAAATCGAGTTGCGAAGGCGACAATGGAGCGAGTTGATGAAATTGGCCTCCTTTGGGAGTTGGTTCCGCGACGCTTCGTTGAAATGTCAACCGACGATGGGGGTGGAGGGTCCCTTGGGGGTTTGGTTGGGGAGGCAGACGTTGGGGGAGTTTGAGATTGTAATTGGGTCGACAGAAAATCAACTGGCTAGACACAAATTTTATTTTGGATGATAGTGAATTGATGTCTTAAGGGGGTCCGGGACACAAAAATCGTCTCGGAAAAATCGGGAAAAAAATTTTTTTGCTCTTAAAAGTTAACCCATTTTCTTCTGCTTAAAATGATGTTTGAATTATGTTTCTATCCTAAGTAGAACCAGAGATACAATCCTTTATTGCCGGCTGCTTTGGTTAATCTAGCATTCTACGTTCTGCATTCAAATGCGTTTTTCTCAATGATGCATTTTTACACTGTTTCTCAACTTCAAATTGATATAAGTCAAGAACCGTTCAAGATAAAGACTTGAAATTTGAAACACATATATTTTGAACACTTTACTTTAATCGTGATTCAGCAAATTTGAAAATATTGTTTACTTTTTAAAATATTAATTTTTAAAAATAATTTACATGAAAATTTTAAGAATTTTTTACTTAATTGCTCATATTTTTTAATATTATTAATATTTTTTAAAATGCTGAATCACAATTAAAGATAATATGTTTCTGTTTGATTTGGTAAAAAAAATTTTAAAAATTGATTGGTAATATTTTTAGTTATATCAATTTTAAACTACCCCTCTTTTTTCAACCAAAATTGAATTTAAAATTTTTCAAAACATTTGAGGAAAGTTTTGAGTAGTAATTTTTTCAAATCATCTTAATCTTCAAAAAAATTTCTGAAATTTTAAACTTAAAAATAAAAAATTTTTTCAGAAGTGTCCCGGACCCCCTTAAGGCTCATTCAGACATCACTTTTGATAATCATTTTGGGGGAATCATCCAAACCAAAGTGAAAAGTGTGAATAGGCGTTTCACTCTTTACTAAGTATTTACTTTTCTATGTGAATTAGCAATTCACAGGAGTGAATCACTCAGGATTACCAGTGAAACTGAAATAAAGGGAATGAGTGAAAACGACTTTACTGCTTTTCTGTGACTTCGTAAAGTAATTCGGCTCCTTAATCGGCTTATTAAACTGATTTTTTTTTCAGTAATCCGTGGAAACTAACAAATTTGAACACAGCTTCCCCTCACCTGAGGGATTGAGACCTCACAAACGTCACATCACTCACTGCAACCGCAAAAGACAGAAAACCCTAGCGATTAAAAGAGGCCACCCCTCGACCCCCGGGCACCCCCCCTCCCTCCCCCTGGTGTCGCACAAATTGTTTCCACACGCAACACGAACATTTTCGTCACGCAAGGCAGAGAGACATACGACAGAATGGAAAATCTATTTCATTTCGTAGAGTGGTTAGGAAATAGGTGGCGAAACGAAGGTGTCCTTGAGTGGCTAGCTTCGTCGAGAAATACGGTCAACTTTGGTTATAACGAACTCAAAGTTGTTCCATAAACGTAGCCCGAAAAACATAATAATTTAAATTTCCACTTACAAACTGAAGTTTTTTTAAAAAACCTCTTTTTAGGAACTAACCCATTAAGGGCGTTTAAATATTATTTAAGTAAGAATGTTTTTTGTTCGTTTTTAAACCCCCACCCCTTTGTCAGCAAAAGAAAAAAGTGTTAATTACAAAACTATCTCATAATGACATAAGCAAACTGCCGAACCCCCATTCCCCATTACACCTGTTGTACATGACCTTCATTCAAATATTTTTTTTTTCAATTCAATCAATCGTCTTATTGTTAATGTTTTTCTATTGTGATCAAAATCCTAATCCTCAGAACATTGAAAAGTTTTTTTATTTAATTTTCTTTTTCCAAATTTAGTTTTAGTACTTTGATTCTGTTTAAGTCCGGAGGTATTTTGAGAAAAAAAAAGCTTTTTTAATGTCTTGAGTAAGCATCATTAATATTATCATATCCCTCCTTGTTAACAAAAATAAGCAAATTGCGAACCCCCGACCCCCAGGCAACATTTGAACAGGCCCAACGGTCAAAAGCAGATAGAAGTTGAAGAGAAAAGATCTGTAAAGCAAAAGTGTAATCTAATCCAAATGTTAAAAAGGATGCTGAAGATCCAAAAGATGTTAAAGAGCAAAGAGATGCCCAATAGCTAAGAGAGACTCAAGAGAAAAGCGCTTGAGAGCAAATAGATGTTTAGAAGCAAACAAATGCTACGAAACATAGGAATGCTGTGGAGGAAAAATATTTTTAAGTGCAGAAAAATACCCAAAAGCAGAGAGAGGCTCAAGAGAAAAGAGCTGAAGAGCAAAGAAGTTTCAGATTAAAAGGATGCTGAAGAGAAAATAAATGTCCAGAATTACAAAGAGATGCTAGGTCTAGAGCAAAAAAAAAAGAGCAGAGAGACACTCAAGAGCTGAGAGAGGCTCAAGAGGGAAGAGCTGAAGAGGAAAGGATGTATAAAAGTAATTGGATGTTTTAGAATAAAAAGGATGCAGAAAAGCAATGATATATAGGGGAAAGGAGGATTAATTTTCGCAGTCAGGTAAAATTACGCAATCGATTTTTTTTTTATTTATTTATTTAAACTAAACTTTCCTAAACTAAGACTTTCCTTTTCTTAGACGGTTTTGTGAATTAATAAACTTACGGTCAGTAAATTTTCAAAGATCTCTGGCTTTTAAACTCTCAGTTTTATAGCCCAAAATCATTATTGCAAGTACCTACTCTTATACCCTCCTTTCTCCTACTCTGTAAGGGTGATAACTCACGTTTGAAACAGTGTTTCCCAACGTGGGGCGCGGCAATTTTATTTTCTATGGGTCAATTGGAAAGTTTTCAACCAAATTGCCCCCCAGGTGGGGCTTGGACCACCAGGTTTTATTTACTTTCTAAGAAGGATTTTCGAAAGAGAATCGGTGCAAGTTTAGAATTGCGGATGTGCCAAGATGGCAGTTGAATTTTGAGCGATAAATAAAGTTTTGTAGTTTACATTAAATGCAAAATTTGCTTTTGGCTTAGAATGCAAAATTTACGTTTGGCTTAGTACGAAAAAAAATATCGCCAATATTCTGAACTTGCGCTGAGAGTAATTCATTAATTTCGGCATGGGGAAACTCAAACAAAACCTCCATAAAACCATTTGATTGGCTTACAGAAACTATAAAAATTAATGTGTAATCTTACATTGGGGGCATGGAAAATTTAGAAAGACTTTGGTGGGGCATGGGCCACCGATCTCAAATAAAGAAAGGCTCCATGCTCACTCTGTTCCCTTCTCGCTCTACTCTCTCTCTCTCTCTGTATCATTCGCGGCTTGTCCGGCAGTGATTGAAAATGATGAATGGCCGCTCATTACAACTCATTACTCAAATGGCGGCTCTCTCTCTCTGCCTCTGTTTTTTGCCGGCAGGGGGCATCCAGAAATTAATTTTTCATCCACCTTAAACAATGCGGAATTATAATTGGCTCTGATTATATGAAGTTGGGAGTTAGCCAGGCGCGAAAGGTGTAAAAAGAGTGAAAGGTTTTTCTGAAGTTTAAATTGGTTGACACCTTGGAATTGTTGTCTTAGGGTTTCGAGAAAATCATCTACTAGAAAAAACTTTGTGAGATCATTGTCTTCTTCTGGATATCAGTACAGTTAACACTTTATGAGTGAGTGTTTTAAAAACTTTTGAGGTGAAGATGGAAATAGTGTATGCTTACACGGCCGGAGTCATGATTTAAAATATCTTCAAGTATCCAAAATCCTTTACTTTTTGGATGATGATTAATTAACATAAGTAGGGGACCTTAAGGACACTTTTTACGTATTACATTATTTTTCTAATTTTTTATACAATCATGTTTATTCAAACACAACTAATATATTAAATATATTCCTTGCGCGTCTAATACAAATTTTTCCTACAAATTATCTCTTTTGGGGAATTCATAATAACAAATTTGAAAAACCTCTTTTAGTGTCCCCCAAGTGGCCCACCTTGAGACACTTTCAATAAAAGCATACAAATTTTAAATGTTATTTTGAAAATACAAAAAGAACACTAATTAAAGAAAAACCTATGTTTTATATTCTTAAATTGAACATCAAACATATTTTGCATTCACAATTTTACACTGATTTCCTCATTTTTGTAGTGACACAAATCACTGATTTCTTGGTTCCTTCCAGATACCTTTTCCCCTTGTGGAAAAAGTAGGATTTTAACTCATTTTGAGAACATTTTGGAGTCCGGAGTGCCCCCCCCCCTTGAATCCGCGCTTGGACGCACCAGAGATTCCAAAATACGTTGAAGAGTATATTTTAGTGTTATTTATTATGACTATAAGCACCAGATCATAATTATAAAATTGTGTCTGAAAAATAAAGTGTCCAAAGGTGGTCCCTAGATGGTCACTCTCCCCTACCATGAAATTTCTTTTCTTTTTTTTTTTTTTTTTTTTTTAATTAATTTTTTAGACTTTCTTATTTTGCCGCTAAGGGCGCTATAAGTCATCTCAATGTATTCTCCAGGGTCACTTACCTAGAGTTTTACCTTACTTCCATGACCATAGGAGACGTTTATTCCAAATAAGAGCCGGGAAAGGGACTTTTAAAAAATACCCTATATAGCTCAATGGACTGACACGGCCGGAGTCGTGTAATTACTTAAAACCTCTTCAAACCTCCAAAATCTTTTACTTTCTGAATGGTGAATAACTAATAATATAAGTACCATGAAATTTGCATTCGACATCACATGCACCTCCCCTCGTTTCTTCATTACTTTCGGATTTTCTTGCGTTCGATTTTCGCGTCCGTACTACAACCACCATTTTTTCTCTCTCTCTGGGGGGGGGGGCCGAGAGATGGATGAGATTCGAAACGTGAGCACCCCCTACTCTTGACGAGTGGAGTTGAGTTGATCGGAAGTGGGCTTTCTATTGTTTCGTGACTCAACTGGCTTTTTGTTTTTCTCGACCGAAGAATCTGTTCTTCTTTTTCTGTGAGTTGAGAAGTCGATTTCCTTCTTGGAAGGAGGAGGGTTTCTTTTTTTCTTTTTGAGGAGTTGTTTTCGCCGATTTGAAGAGTGACTGATTGTTTGCTGGTAGTCACTGACTTTTAATAAATCGCTTTTTTTTTAATTTTCATTTTCTGTGTACTTTTAATGTGTTTTACCTGTATAGGGGAATTTGAATTTGTAGCTTAGGAATGGAATTTTAGTGAATTGGGCGGTTTTTATTATTATTTTGGTTGGCATGTATAAGGCACAATTTAAAGATACCAGTTGGTGTTTCAATTGTAAGGAAGTACGTCAGCCTCAATGAAAATTATTCTATTGTGGAATTAATTCTCTTACTACTAACATTTGCATACCTTTAATTGAAACTACTAAATTATAGTTTCTTCTTTTTGCTTTTAGGTGCTCAGGATTATAATTATATGAAGGAAGCTAAAAATACCCTTCAAGTAGGGAGAAAATTCTTATGTAAGTAGTCACAAGGGTAATATGTTTAAGTCTTTCTTGTCTTATTCAATATTTACTAAACATATTCCACTTAAAGTAGGATAATTCTCCCTTAACACAAAACTTTTTTTTAACCACAACATCCTGTATTACCTTATTTATCCCAGTCTTTCCCTCCTCACTGAAATCACAACAGAAAGTTCCATGAAACCCCAACCAACCAAATATGTCAAGTTTACGTAACTGCAACAAGAAGTAAATGAAATTTGGATATACACATGGGCGTCATTTAGGGGAGGGGGAAATTGACCCCCCCCAAGGTATTCAGTGTTATGTGAAAAATAGCCGCAAGTCCCTTGAAAATTCTATAACTTACAAGGAAGCATCCTGTGTAACCCAAAAAGTCACAAAATGAGTTCAAACATCAAATTTGAATCAGTTTTGAAGGTCAAATTTTTAAAATGAAATTATGGGGGAGAACCCCCAACACCCTTTCAAAATTTTATAGCCTGTTATACAGTGTTTTTCCCATGAAATTTCTGCCACTTATAAGAAGAGGTTACCCTTTTCGTGTTCCCCAAAGTAGTTTCAAATGAGGTAAAACACAAGTTTAAAGGCACAAATTTCAAGAAATATTTCTGGGGGAGGGTCCCCAGCCCCCATCGAAATTTTGATATCTATCTATTTATAATTTTTTCCCTTGAAAATTGCGGGGTTTACAAGGAACCGTCCTCTTTGGATGTTACCCAAAGCACGGCTTACTAGATACTTATACAGGCTAGCCGAGTTTTAAACAATGAAAACCATTTGACAACATTTCCCGCTTGGATCGCCACAAGACCTACCTATATCCCCCACCGCCTTCAACACTGTGAATATGCTTTGCCAGTTGGTCCAGTATTGCCATCTGGATTTGCAATGATTTCCGTACTCGGCTAGCCTGTATAAGTATCTAGTAAGCCGTGCCCAAAGGGTCTCAAAATGAGCTGAAACACTAATTTTAAAGGCAAATTATTGCATTATAATATTCCCAAACACATATTCCCAAAATGGGAAATTAAAAATTAAATAAGATATTTTTACCGATAAAGCGAGCGGGATAAAGTATAACACTATACTTTTTTTTAACCACAAAATCCTGTATTATTGCCCCATTTATCCCCAGTATTTCCCTCCACGCTGTCCTGAAATCCCTCGGGGCGCACTAATGAAACGCAGGGGCGCGCAATACCTGGAGGAGGCGGTAATTAGGCCCGCCCTTTGTTCGCGCCCTCTTCTAATCGATACGACCGCCCTCTCACCAATATTCTGTCTCACTGTGTTACTTGATAGTGAATGCTATAAAGTAGCTGATATAAAGTGCTCGACAGCAACGTTTCCTGAACCCAGTACGTCACTACGCGGAAGGAGAAAATGGGTAAACACAAAGCCTGTTGGGTTGCTATACTGGACAGCAACTTAAGTTGACACTATGACGTCGCAAACAAACAAAGTAGTTACCATCGCGGTGTCTGAATTTTGAGTGAAATGAAGACTTTCAAAATATGATTAGTTTGTTAAACCCATCATATGTGCTATTCAATCACGATTTGCGTAACGAAACTCCTCCTAGCAACCCAACTAGCTTTCTGTTTACTCAGTTTCTGCTTCCGCGTATAGTGACGTACTGGGTTCAAGAAACGTTGCTGTCGTGTATAGAAGGAGTTCCGGTACGCAAATCGTGATGAAAAGCACTATATTTACATTGGTTTAACAAAATAATCATATTTTAAATTGACGTTCTTCATTGCACTCAAAATTCAGACACCGCGATGGGAACTACTTTGTTAGTGACGTCATAGGGTTAGCAAACGTTGCTGTCTAGTATAGTAGTATACAGTTTTTAAATATACACAATACTTCTGGTAAACACTATATGTAATAATTTTACCTGAATTTATCGTTGAAAAAAATTATTTCTCATTTTAGCCAAAGAAAAAAAAAGGCTAGTCACAAAATTAAATTTCGAATACTATTTACAACAATAAACAATTGCCTCAAACTAAAGTTGAAACAATAATTAAATAATTCTGATAATTATTCGTCACTAGATTTTTTTTTTTTTAGAATTTATTAACACAAAGATACATAAAGAACAAAAGACAAAAATGGGGAGACAAACACAGACATACATACAAAAAAAATATAGTTATGAGTACCAAAAGAGCTCATAGCTCGTCCATGGTACTACACTTATAATTTATTTGCCTTGGCAACGAAACTGCGCTGACTCTATTTGATTAAATTAAATAATTTCTCGATGTTGTTATGTCTTGCTATAAAATCATAAAGACCATTTTTAAATTCAGTTCTATTATTAGATGATTTAAGAGTTACGTTTAATTTATTAAATAGAAAGGGACCTAGAAAGACATGAGACTTATGAAAAATTTCTTTGCTAGACTTTGGAATAAAATAATTTCCTTGAATGTTTCTAAGAGAATAGTTACTAGTTTTTAATTGATAGAAGGACCTATTATTGAAAATGAAAAGTAATAGTCGAAAAATATAGAGTTCTGTTACAGTCAAAATAGGTTTTGTTAAAGAATTACCTTTTATGTGAGATAAGATTTTATTTTGAAGGTGGTTTAGAGGTTTTACGTTGTTATAATAATCAGAAGCATAGCAAGTTATTCCATAGTTTATTGAAGATTGAACCCAGGCAAAATATAGAGTAGTTAGAAATTTATGATCAATAATACGTTTCAGCCTAAAAAATTTCAAATTAATAAACCTTAGCTTGTTTAACAAAGAATTTATATGATTCTTCCATTTTAAATTGCTATCAAACTGGAGTCCTAAGTATTTAATAGAGTCAACGCGCATAATTTTATTACATGTAGATGATGCATTATCACATTTTAGATCGCAGGAGGGGTTGTGAATTCTTAGACTGTCAATAGTGGTTTCACTAACTCTTTGACTGAAAATCATAAATTTAGTTTTTAAAACGTTTAGCTTTAATAAATTGTTATTAAACCAGATATTAGCTTTTTGTAGTGCAAGTTCAATTTTTTTATAAAGATCTAGATAATTGTCAGCCGAAAATACTAAAACAGTATCGTCAGCAAATGTTATAATGTCACAATTTAAATTTAATTGACAAAAATCATTGATAAAAATAAGAAACAGAAGAGGTCCTAAAATAGAACCTTGAGGGACACCACCATTAACAGGAATTTCACAACTATATACATCATCAACTTTGACAAATTGCGTTCTATCACTCAAATAAGATTCAAACCAGGAGTAGATATTACCCCTTATTCCGATACAGTATAATTTACTTAAAAGCAACTTATGATTTACGGTATCAAAAGCTTTGCTTATGTCCAAAAAGACAGCAGCAGATTTTAGGTTATTATTTTCATTTGAGTAGATTATTTTTGTAAACTTCATCAAAGCTAATTCTATACTTTTACTTTTTCTAAAACCGTATTGGTTTTCTGCTAATATGGAATTCTTTTCTAAAAATTTTGTTAAACGGGTATGCAGTATTTTTTCGATAACTTTCGAAAATATACTTAATAGAGAAATTGGTCTATAATTATTCAGGTCATTTTTACTCCCCTGCTTAAATATCGGTACAACTAAAGATTTTTTTAAGCATAGAATAGAGCATTTACAATCACATGACTCGGACCTAACAACGGCCTTAGCAACAGGTGCTTTGCCCTATAGAAGGTTAACAGTTACAGAAAATAACTGGTCGTGGAATTCTTCTATTGGAGCATTTGCAATCACGTGACCCCACACCTAGCAACCGCCGTAGCAACAGATACCACCGCACCTAGCAACAGATGCGTTGACCTACAGCATTTAAAAGAAAATAACTGGTTGTGACGTCACATGAAAACACAATTAAACCAATTTTTATAAATAAATTATCAATTAATCTACCAATCATGAACTCTGAAGTGGTTTTCTGCAAAAAAAATTGCTGGTGAACACTAGTAAACAAATTGGGTTTAGTAGATTAATAATTTCTTATGATTTTCCTTCCTTTAAATTTTCTTATACTAAATTGGAGTTGAAATGTCTTCTGGACCTAATTGCTTCGTCCCCAATCTTCCTAAAACAGACTCATAAAATAAAATCATCCATTTAGACTAAAATCCATCTCTAATCCATCATTGATGTGATTTGGAATTCGTGACTGCAGATCAGGGTGTGGACTTGATAATCAGACAGAGCGTTTAGAAAGCGTGAAATGACGTCATCAAGTGAAGAATTGAATCGTGAGTTCAACAACCAATTGGAGTGATTCACTTGAGAAAAAAAATAATCGATTTAGAGAAAAGAGATTTCTCAAAGATTTTCGGTTTCCCGGAAATATCATCGATGTTTTTCTCATTATTATTGTGGATATCTTTGTTGATTGATAGGCTAGTTAATGTAATTGGGCTTTTTATAATGTGATCGGACATCAGTGTTTAAGATAGGATATGGGCATGAAAAGTTTGAGAAGAATATATGAAGTAGGAATATTTTTATATTAAACATTTCGTACTAATGCAATTTCATTTAGGGTCAAAAGATAGGTTCAGTAAATTTATAGAATCGAGTATTGCATTGGAGTGGGATAATTCTAATGAACATTAAATTTTAGGCACTGTCTATTTGCCCGGCAGATATACTCTCTAACTCTAGTGCTGTTTACCCGGCACTTGCCCGACAACGGTTCTGATTGGAGCGCCGGGACAGCGAAACCTACGGCGCATGCGCCAACTAGTGCCAACTGCCGGTTTTACCGTCCAAATAGACACTTCGTAAATTTTATTATTTTCTGTAAATTTATAGTTATACTAGGTTGCAACTTAAGTTGACCCTACGACGTCACTAATAAACAAAGTAGTTCCCATCGCGGTGTCTGAATTTTGAGTGAAATAAAGAACGTCAATTTAAAAATATGATTATTTTGTTAAACTCATGTATTAATAGTGCTTTTCAATCGCGATTTGCGTACCGAAACTCCTTCTATCAACACAACAGGCTTCGTGTTTACCGATTTCTCCTTCCGCATTTGTGACGTACTGGGTTCAAGAAACGTTGCAACCAAGTATAACAGTATTTTATTGGTTGTAAATTAAGAATTTGGTGATCCAGATTTCCATCTTTAGCTTACATCTGAAAAATACTATTAGAATATTAAATAACACTTTGTAAATCGTAAATCGTGTCTTACAGAGTTTAAAGTTTTCAAAAATATTTCTATTCCTAATGATGATGATTGTTTAGTTAAGGGAATAACTGAAAAACTAAAAAACCATTAGATTCATTCCGAAACTTTATTAAATTCCCCTAATTGCTAAAATCAACCATTCTGAACCAACTACCTAAACAGATAACCAAGATTGATTAGAATCTTACAAAAACTAAAGTGAGGCGCTTGCAGCAATAATGATCTAACTCCAATAAAAGGATATTGGGGAGTTAGATTATTGTTGCTGCAAGCGCCTCAATTTTATTTTCAAAGATTTCAACAATCATCGCTACTAAAACAAATTCCCAAGTGTCGAGCCGGTTGTGGCTCAGTGGTTAAAGCCTTGGCTCTGTGAACAGAAGGTCCCCGGTTCGATCCTAGTTTCAAAAATCAAATTAATTCTGGCCAAATAAATCCCAAATTGAGTAGTTCTCCCGTTAGGTGATAGATGGCAGTGTGTGTGGTGGTGATGTGAACCTGACTCCCTTGGGTCGCATGCGTGGCGAAGGGGCCCCCGGTTGAAAGGCCGGGGGACTTCTTTCTCCCCCCTTAACGTCGAGCATCCGATCCTTTTAAGGGCGGATCAGGTTCACAGAGCGAAGGCAATTTTACTGTTTTGCGCAACCCCTCATTTGCATATTTTGGCGCATATGCGCAGTGACATGCGCACTGGAGTAATGACGCTAGGGGGCGCTGGCAGTCAGTTGACACGTGCGAGCTCATTTGGAAGCCGAAGCTCGTGTTGTAAGTTGGTCGTACTTTTGCTGTCTGATTAAATGCAAGTCTTTCTGTTTTTAATTATAAAGTGTCAATTTTTCAATTACCAACTTATTTTAAAGAAGATTAATGCTATTTATTGTATTTATAATGTATTAAGTTTAAATTCATGGTTAGGAAAGTATGTGTTGATGGATGACAACTATAGTTCATTGTCGTAACGTTTTCAAAGTGGCATGTAACTAGTCTTAGCGTGAATTTTTTTTTTAGCTATTTAGCTCATTCTATTCCATAACTTAACTTGGAAGTTTTAAATTCTAATTTCATGTCTACCGATGTCTTGAAGCAACTCCGTAGTTTGTTAAGACTAGTTCTAAGTTTTAAAATTTTGCTTAAACTATTTTAAGACTAGCAAGCACTTGTTTTAAGTAGACCCTGATCAGTTCTATAAGAAGTGTGATCAAGTAAGTGCAAATAACTGAACTTGCACTACTTGAATCACCACTTTTAGCTTCACTATCTATCTTTCGTAATACTAATGTATTGTTAAACGTAATCGTACAATCGGTAAGAAATTTAAGCTTCTAAAGGAACTGTCTTGTTAACATTTATTATTTTAGACACCTTCAAACTTAACCTTACAAAGAAACTAATTTTTTGACATGTCTGACTATGCCAAATTTGAAATTATGTAAACAAAGCTTTAATGCAACTAAATATTATAGTATGTTTTTACACAGCTGGTAGATCGTAAGATTAGTCTGTTGTATTTACTGTTATACGTAATCGTACTGCTTGGTAAGAAATTGAAGCCTCTAAAGGAACTGCGTAGTTAGTGTTTTTTTTTTTTTTTTAGATAACTTTAAACTAGGAACTGATTGCATACTTTGTTTTTTGACATGTCTAGAAATGCCATATTTGAAATTATGTAAACAAAGCTTTAATGCAACTAAATATTATAGTATGTTTTTACACAGCTGGTAGATCGTAAGATTAGTCTGTTGTATTTACTGTTATACGTAATCGTACTGCTTGGTAAGAAATTGAAGCCTCTAAAGGAACTGCGTAGTTAGTGTTTTTTTTTTTTTTTTAGATAACTTTAAACTAGGAACTGATTGCATACTTTGTTTTTTGACATGTCTAGAAATGCCATATTTGAAATTATGTAAACAAAGCTTTAATGCAACTAAATATTATAGTATGTTTTTACACAGCTGGTAGATCGTAAGATTAGTCTGTTGTATTTACTGTTATACGTAATCGTACTGCTTGGTAAGAAATTGAAGCCTCTAAAGGAACTGCGTAGTTAGTGTTTTTTTTTTATTTTAGATAACTTTAAACTTGGAACTGATTGCATACTTTGTTTTTTGACATGTCTAGAAATGCCATATTTGAAATTATGTAAACAAAGCTTTAATGCAACTAGAAATTATAGTATGTTTTTACAGAGCTAGTAGATCGTTAAGATTAGACTGTTGTAATTGCACCTTGCAAATCGACTAACCCCTAATGAATTCTGAAATTGTGACCACGAATCCTATATTCCTGATCTTTTTATTGTGTATAGTAACTTTTTTCAGGTACACTTTCCAGTGTTGATATATGACGTAGATGTCATTGGAGCTCGGATCTTTTTGAGACCGCAATGATAAATAAATAAAATTTAGAGTTCCCTTTTAAGTTGTAGTGTGTAAGGCGATTCAGTACCAGTATGATTAAATGTTTTTTCAAGACACAATTTTTCCTTTTAGTAGAATCAATTGTGCAAATTTTTATTGCGATTGATCACAGTTCTAATATCAAAATTATTATTCGTTTAATTTTGCTGCACTTGGAATGTAAATTCACATTTTTTTTATGTATTTTTGGAGTTATAATTTTTTAAACGATTTTAACTATTCAAAATTATATGTCAAGTGATCTGGTATTTTGATTTGTTATTATAAACAAAATTGAACCTAAAATTAAAGATCGATCACTTTTAAGTTAATATTTTGTATCCAATCTAAGTCCAAGCCTAATCAAATATTAAGAATAGTTACTAATGTAAATTATGAAAACTATTGGTACTGGATCTCCTATTTTAATTGAAATTTTCAGCACTGCCCATTAGTCAATCTCAATCCGCAGGAAGTGTAAGTATATTTGTGTCTCTGAAATCTTCCTGTATTTGCCTGCAGTGATCATGTTTTGGGTGAGTGAAACAGACATTTCTGATTGTCAAATTAGTTTGGTTTTGATAGGTTTTAGATGAAAAATCATGGGTTTAGATAGCTATGGGTTTGAGGTTTTTGCTGAAGTAATCTGGGGTGTGTTTGAATTAATTAAGCTGTTCATTCATAATTTGAATTCCTCTCAACCCAGCGGCAGGCGCGGATCCAAAGGGGGCACTTTTCCAGATCATCACCTTAACCTTTTGAGAAAAAAAATATCAATGTTGGGGATTTTCTAAATAGTATCACTCAAGATCCCCTCTTGGTACCGCTGGGGGGTATGGTGGGTCCACCCCCAGATAAAAATTTTGAAATTTCACCTGTAAAAGTAGGGTTTTAACTCATTTTGAGTACTTTTTTTGGGTCCAAGGAGGGGGCACGGTCCAGAGTGCCCCCCTTGGATCCGCCCATCCAGCGAGGGGACTAGATGTTTCCCTCATCAGATTTTGTCCAAATATTAGTCTAATACCTTTTACTAGTCCCTTAAATCAGTGACTGGGACATTTTAGAGCTATGGGTCGAAGATTAATTTGGAATTTTTTAAGAACTTGACTTGTAAACTTTAAAATGAAAAAGATATTAACGATTATGCCCTTATAATGCCTTCTTGAAACCCCGGTAAAATTAATAGTTCGGCGCAAAATATTTTCATCTAATTAAAATAGTACTTTAAAATTTACTTATTAATTATGAAATTAATGATAATATCCACTTTGTCCCCTGGAAATCCCTGTTAGTTGTTCTAGGGGGGGGGGATATATTTTCCTGTATTCCAACTTTACACTAACTTAATTACCGATTATCCTTAATCATAAAGATATCTACGTTCAAAACCCACCAAAAAAAAAAGTTCCCTGTTTACCTTTGGCTATGCTAAGAGACTATAAGGACTTGGCTATATCATCCATCTACTAGGGGGTTATCTGAATTCTTTGGTAGAGGGGTTAGTGGTTTGGGGTAGGTTTGGTTTGGTAGTGGTTCCCAAAGTGGGCGGTATCGCCCCCCAAGGACTTTTAAACATTCTACGAAGGGGGGGGTTAATGAGTTAGAAAATTGGAGGGTGTTATTAGAGTAAAAGGGGCTTTGACTACTTTTAACTTGCTAAAATTCAAAAATTTCCTGGGGGAGAACACTTTGACCCCTTTATCTATGGAGTGAGATATCAATAATTTAAGTAGTTTTTAAGATGAAAGCAGGATTTTTTTTTTAGGTGGGTATACCGAATTAACTTAGACCTAGCAAAGGGTTTCAGTATATTCAGTAAGAGGTAAGAATCATTTTCGAATCAAATTTCGTTAAAAGGAAGAGTCTCATTACCATCCTAATTAAATTGTAAGGTGCATATAGAAAACGTAACTTGAATATTGTCCTTATACTAAGTTTACAAAATTTTATTTTGTTTGGTTATAAATTATAAATTAAATTCCTTTTATTACAAAACGTTGGTATAAAATAATTCTATGAAACATAAACAGTTAGATGTAAAAATTGTAAAAGGGCGGTTTTCCCATGGGTTAGAGCCTAGTTTATACCACCCATCAACTCAGTCGAAGTCCTCAAAACTGGTTGTATACTGGAATTTTATTTATGAGTTTTAAAGGTATGTTTTTTTTAGTAATTTACCCTGTACAGAATTTTGTTGCCTTTATCACGCTTCAATCTCTGGAAGTAGTCTTACGGACGATTTACCAAGAACTTACTCAAGTCCTCTCCAAAAAATAAATTCTGAATTATGTAGTTTTCCTCGAAAATTTTCAGATGCCCGAAAATGACAACCCTAATTTAAAAAAAATAGATGGCCTATTGACCCTTTTTCTGCCCAAAATCCTCTTAATAACAGGGTTCCCACCGTCCTTGAAAGTCCTTAAAAGTCCTTGAAAAATGGTCCAGGTCCTTAAAGGTCCTTGAATTTCAAATAAACTCCAGCCGCCGCGCGTCGATTCATCTACGATTCCTTTTCGCAGTTCCCGGTTTTTGCATGAAATATTTAAATTCATCTTTGATTACTTTTTATATTATTTAAAATCTTATTATAAAACTTGTATTCTGTGTGCATAGGCAGAAATTGAGGCACTTGATCAATTTAAAAAAAGTTAGAGTAAGCTTGTTTCTGGAAACGTCGCAATTGCTTCAGAAGAATAAGGATTTTTATATGGGTCTCTTAAAAAAGGTCCTTGAAAAGTTTTGTTGAGGTCCTTGAAAAGTCTTTGATTTTCAATCTTCAAAGAGTGGGAACCCTGAATAAAATTCTGCTATACTTGAAGGTAAAATTTAACCAATGATTTAATCATAGAATCTGTATATTTTGATGTTTAAACTGTTTTTTAGCTTTTTGTTTAGAATTATGTAAAGTAACCTATCTAAAAGATAACCTTAACATTCACTGTATTTGGAATACGGGGTTGCGAAGGGTATCTCAAATTATTAAGATTTAATTTTTTGTTTAGAAATTACAAGGTCGAGGCTTTTTAAGGTAAAGTAGCCCCCTCACCATAAAAAATACTATAGCTCTTTCCTCGAAAATTCTCAAGTGTCCGAAGTTGACAGCCCCAATTATTAAAAAATTAGATAGCCTATATTGACCCTTTTTCGACCCAAAACCAAAATAGTTTTTAAGGATCAAACCCTGCTATTAAGAAAGGTAGAATTTAACCAATATTGTGATCATAGAATCTGTATATTTTGATGTTTAAACTGTTAATATTTTGTGATGGGGACTTGGCATAAAAATTGTATAGGGTCGGGTGGGGAAAAATGGGTCTAAAGATTTTAGCAGTTTATGTTTATAAAATTTAATGTTTTTTAGCATACTGATTTTTATTGAGACTCAAGTAAAATCAGGGTGTCAAAAAACATTTAATTTTTTAAGTATAAACTGTTAAAATCTCTAGACCCATTTTTCCCCACCCTAACCTAAATTTGTTGTTTAGCTTCATGTATGTCAAGTAACCTATCTAAAAGATAACTAACATTCACTGTATAGAAATTACAGTTTTTGCTATAGTACTACATTTTTTTAGTGTGAGGTATTTAAACTTACCAATGGGGATGAATGACACTTAAATATTTGCGTTGTCCTTTTAAATACTAGGTATACTTAATTTAAGTTTTAAAATTAGAATCTCATTTAAAATCTATCTACCTTTTTTTAATTATCAAGGGGGTAAAGTGAAATTATTAGGAAAAGCTGTAATACTGTTAGGTAAAACTGACCGAGTGTATACCCTTAAATCGCCTAAATTTAAATTACGTAATTTTCTCGGCTTCAATTTTATTGTAAAATTTATCAAGAACTAATTTTCAACAAAATTATTTGAAAAAAGTGTTTATCCAATTTAGTTAACGTTACTACTAGTTAATACTATCCTTACTTATAAAGAATAACTTTTAACATTAGATATTTATCAGTCCCCTAAATAAGCTGCATCTTCAAAATGTGTAAAGTTAGAATAGAAAAATAATTTCAAAACTATCCATTTAACTAAATTGTGATTTTAAGGTAAAACTTTTATATCCCCTTGTAAATCAAGTTTTTGTTTGCTCATCTTACAGCTACTATCGTGTTATCAAAAACTAATTGTGAGCAAGTTGAAAATTTAGTAATGTTCATTATCTTATTTTTTTCCTTGGTCTTTAGTTCCAACAGAACAAAAAAAAAAAATAGCGTTTAATTTTGGAACCTATGCGTATGTGTAAAATACCCTACAAATTGTATTATCCTATGTTTTATTATATTTACAGGGATGGAATTGCAGCAGCTGAAGGTAAATGTTTATATTTTGTGTTTGAAAAACAATAAAGATTTCATTTGTTTGAAAAAAAAAAAAATGTGTAACTTTATTTTCAGCTAAGGTAAGTTTGGCGACCACAGGGTAAGTCATTTGGCTAGGTACACTTCAATTGGTCGCCAAACGGGGACACTCAACCAACATTTCTAAAAACCAAGTGGAGGGGAACCCCAATTTCTGCCAAGTCCCAACTTGTAAACAAACAAAATGTCTGCTTACAGGCTGGGACTTTCAGTGTTGCCCTCTAGTGGTGGTTTCCAGACTGGACTTGTTAAGTAGTAAGTGTTAAGACTTTGTACGTCCAACTTCTAGTTGGTAGAAGCTTACTAAGACTAGGCTACTAGTTAGCAGAAGCTACTAGCCTTTACAATGTTAGACTACTATGCTGACTACTACTTACAGAACTTAAACCAACTCAGTAGGTAGTAAGCTTAGTATGTAGACTAACATTATAAGACTAAGTAGCTTATGCTTACTAGAAGTCAAGACTAACTTCCAGTTGGTATAAGCTACTAAGTCCTACCACTCATCTTACAAGTCCAGGTTGGAAACTAAGTAAGCCCTACTAAATAAGCAATACTTAATAAGTTACAAATAGTAACCTAAGAATTACAACATTAGTAAGGCAACTTAGGTACATATTCTGACGTAGGGCTCCTCTCCACCTCGTATATGCGCAGATGCGCGTGGACTTATAAAAAATCTGTAAAGAAAGTAACATGCAAGCAAATATAAGGAACTTAGTTTATTTTAAAATGGCAATGGGGCTTGAGTAAATAACTGGCTTGGGCAGTAGTCCTATGAACAGTTCTGATTTCGTAGCTCCTTGCTCCATACCTCTGTTCTCGAACACTGGTCCACGTGCGCAAACCTCGCATGCGCGTGGAGATAGAATTTTTCGGCGTCAGATCCTGGGTTTGAACATTCCTGGAACTACCACTTGTAGTTGTATGCGCAGTGCTCCTGTGCGCATGGAGATCCTGCTTTCACTTTTCCATACTGTAGATTAGCCTAGTAGCACAGTTTATACAGAATATGTCGAGTTTACGTCAGTGCTACCAGAAAATAACGAAAATCGGCCATATATGACCAAAATTGGACGAAAGCTACAATAATCCTTTAAGGAACTTAGTAGTCTGAAATATTCCCCTTTAAGAAAAAGGTTTGTGGCAAATATGCAAAGATTATTTAAATACAAAATTTAGTTATAGGAACTTTGACATCAAAAACAGAAGAAAAATTAACTTTAGACTTAGTTAGCAGAATGCCGAAAACAAACCGTATTATGTATGTACCCACAATCTAATCCAAGCCGTATTTTTTTTAAACTCTGTCAATTCGGTTATAAACTTCAGCTGAATGAATGCTGATTTTAGGAAAAACTTATCAATGAAATCTCTTATTTGTGAAAGGCCATTTTCCATAAAGCTATTGACGAACATTGAGATTCCTACTAAAGCATATTTTCAGTATTCAACTTCTAGCAAAGTCTACTCTGATTGGCTGGAAAACGTCAATAAAGAAAAATGTTATTGATAACACAATGTAATAAGCTTTAAAGTTACTAAATCCTATCTGGAGCAGTGGTAGGATGCTTGCGTAGCATGAGTGTCAGTTCCTGGGTTCTATTCCACAAGTTATTATTTTTTTATAAAAAAAAAGACATTTTCCTAAAGAAATTCCAACCAATCATATCAGAGCAGACTTGCGAGATTCCTGACCCACAGAGTACTAGAATAGAGAGTCCATGGCCATAGGGCGATAACTGAAATCGAAAAAGCATAAATGTCTTGTGATAGGGGCTATTTTGGCGCTTGTATCGCATCAACTACTCATGCCTCTTTCGTCACGAGAGGCGGAGAAAAAAGCTTGACCCTCCAGATTGAATGAACACATCACAGCTTTGACCACAAAAATGCACTGTCTACCTCTCAGTCAATCATTGAATTTCCATTGCTGCCCTCTATCTCGTGAGGAAATTTGAAAAATAGCCTTTTGGACCCTCCGTTAGAATTTTTCTCTGTGGTATCAACTAAAGGAAATTTGGCTAAAGCCAATATGAAATATTTCTAAAGGAATTTTAACTGGAATAATTTTGAAGCGTAAACGAAAGGTTTGTCAAAATCACCATAAAAAAAAAGGAATCTTTGGATTTTACCTTCAGTTGAAAATCTCAGTGTCCAACAATAGCTTTCATGGAATCGCCAGTTCTTAAGATACCTGGAAAGATAACTAAAGAAAAACTAATTGCTAAGATTTGTTACAGTTGGTTTCCCCAGACATAAAGCAAGTGAATAGAAAGTTTTTTCAATTTTATTTCAGACCACTCTTTCTAGATTAGAATCTGACCTTCAGCATAAAACCGTCCAAATTTTACTGACTTCAGGAGAGTCCGTATAGCTTAAGAAAATTGTCTTTTGATAATGTAAAGACATTAAATCAGAGCTCTGTCCAAGAAGCCAATGGAACACTGGGAGATGATATGTAACAACTAAAGGTGGCTTAGGTAAAACCAGCGGTTAGGGGAAAAAAACTACCTTGATTATTAAGGAGATTTTGGGCCGAATTCAGAAACTCAAACACGTAGAAGAAACGAGACGGGAACGATACATTTGAAATGATAGATCCAGAGTGGTCGTTTTCCTCTCGTGTGCTCATGGCGCCTCCTGTCGAACAACCTTACAAGTAATTATACACTGATAATAAAACTTCATGCAAACACTAGATGTCCATTACTTTCGTAATATATTAAAATGTCTGAGGACTTCTTTTGGTAATTAATAGCTATTCTAGATTTTTTTGGAACTATTTAACTTTAACAGACCACAAAAATTCTAAAAGCAATCCGCATACGATTCGAATCTCGGAACAATATGGCGGACGAAAGCTCGGGAGTTACCGCTTGCACTTTCCTTACCGTTCTCGTTTCTTCGACGTATTTGTCTTTCAGAATACGGCCCTTTATCAATTTTGAGGTGATGCAGAAAATTCTGGAACGTCTTTTGACATTACCTTAAGAAGTATCTAGTTGAAAATCCCCAGTGTTCACCATTGACTTTCATGGAACTCCCAAGTTAACCAGTTCCTGAAAAGATAACTAAAAAACAGAGCCAAGTATTTAGAGTAGCTAGAATCAAGTTAAATGGTTTCCTAAGAAATTATGCATCTTTAAAACAAAAAATTAATTTTCAGACACAATTGAATTGAATGTTTCAGCAATTTTATTTCAGGCCACTCAATTCTAGATATGAATCAGGTCATCTGAGCATAAAACTGTGCACATCTTGCTGGCCACAAACAGTTCATTTTTTAAAGAAGTTCGTTGGTTTTTGATCAAATTAACCAGTTCACTTGTCACTCGATTCATTAAACCAGTTCACTCCACGCTGGCGTCATTTTTCGGAGTTTGTTCGATCTCTGGATCTACAGAGTAGATTGAATGAAACTGGAACCATCAGAACTGTTGCATCAGACGGCTAAAAAGGAATTTTCATTTATTGATTTTGCCAAATAAAAACTGGTTTTAATGTTGTAAATGAAGCCGATATTTCTTTACACAGTCGACTCCTCTTAATGATATCACGGTTAATGTTATCAATCGGATGTTATCAAATTTGACCGGTCCTGATCACTCCAATTTAATTGTGAAATGCGAAGTTTTATGTTATCAACGTTTTGCTTAATGTTATAAAAAGTTTGTGAAATTACCTTAAACCCTTTTTTCCGTTTGAAGGCTAATTTTAATATACAAATATACAGAATGAGTAATTAATTTATTATATTCCACTCTCGTATTTTTCTTTTAGAATGTATTATTTGCAAAATACAAACTATAGGGAATCGTTTTAAATAGGGCTACATATTCTTCAGTTAGGACTACACATTTGTGATTTTAATGCAAAACTTGAGTTACACTGTTTGAAACTTTTTAGAATCAAATCGGATATTGTTATCATTCTACTCCAGGACAAAGGTGATCACATTAAGCGGAGTCGACTGTATCAGAAGAAATTAGGTTTTTAAGCTGAATATCAATATAATTTAAGGTACTTTTGAAAAAATCCCCACTTAATTTTAGAGATGAATTCATACTTTTATGTGAAACCTTGGAAACAGTCAAAGTTCAAATTTGTTAAGTATTTCTAACTACATAAATTATAAATAAAATTATATTAAAAACCTGCAGTAACTGACAAATATTAATTAATCTTAATTGAACGTATCAATAAAATCCCAAACTTGCCGATTTCTGAAAATAAAAAAAAAACACCCGATTTCAAGGGAAAGAAATAGCCTGTTTAACAGCTAATTTGAGATCTGATAATTATAAAGCTAAATTAATTTAATGTACCAAAAATTTAAGGCTTGATTTAGAGTTAAGATACCATTTAAAGTTAACATTTTGTCAAATTATTGCAATCATCATATTAAATTAAGAAAAAAGATTCAGTTTACAGGAGGGTTAACTCTGTTATATAATTAGTATTACATAATAATTACAGATCAAAGATAGTTATGTTGCTCTTATTTTTATTTATTTTGTATATTTGAATTGTACACGAAAATTGATTTTAAAAAAGTACTTTTTAACTTAAGTTTTTAATGTCAATCTTTAAAACATTATCTACACATCACTTCTTAAATATTTAAAAACGGATTTTAAGAGATTTTCATTCTAAAAATTATATTGTTTTTTTTTGTGTCAAGTGTGTAGCTAAACATAAGAGGTGGTACAAATGCACTTCATAAGTATAATTTACTATGTATTAATCAGTACCACTATACCCCGTTAATTGTATAAAATGCCTTTCATACTAATAAACAATTTCTTGTCTGAAAGTTATTGTCAAGTTTCTTCTAATCTATATTAGTATCATTAGAGTTCTGATGGGCTGCAAAATATTTTGAGAAGGTCTTCTGGGCAGACTTCAAATTTAAATAGTAACAATAAGAAATAATTTTGTATGTTATTAATGAGATAGTTATTAGCTACCGAAGTACATGGCAAATTATTACTATCAAGAATAATGCCATTAGGCCATTAACAATGAAACCAGAATCTTCTTTGTGCAAAAATATAAAGAGAAAGACCTTTATAAGGCACAATCTCTAATTACATTTTCCTTTAAGGAAACTTATTTATAAATGAATAAATACTATAACTACTATAATATAACCTTTCAAAAGCTACATAAATTCACCACCAATGAGTAGGTATATCATAAGAATTTTTGTGGATCACATTTTCAAATAAAAAAAATCTTTCAGAATGTACAAAAATCCACTTCTTGAAACATCAAATAATACTATATGAAATTATAGTTTATGAATTTACAAGAGTTTATTGTCACTTTTTATGAACTTTTTCTAATGAAATAATTCTAATAAATTAGTTCTAACTAAAATAAGAGTTCAAAAGGTCCAATTCACAATTCAAATCCTGATAAGGAGAAAATGCTCTTTTTCATTAATGTAAAAAATCCAAGTGTTTTCAACTACGTAAATTAATTTCCAATATATGTTTCATAATATTTTTTTTTAAATAAATTTTAAAATTCAGTAAAGCTGCACAAACGTAAAACATAGTCAATATGCAATTGCTTTAAGTTTAGTTTCAAACGTCCAAGAATTATAAGGAAATGAATAAAATTTATAGTCTACTTCCTCAATTCTTAACTAATATCATTGGAGTAAGAGTTTACAAATCAAATTTAATAATCAAAACCTTATATGGGGAAGCAATTATAAATACTAATAAATTAATATATATTTTAATTTGCAGAAGAGTTAAGCAAAATTTCAACTTTAAAAAAATATATGTATTGTTATACTTAATTTAGTTGCAGAATACTCGGTAAAAGTTGAAACTTGAAATAAGCAGACAGTTTAGATAGTAAAGTAAAATTACTTCTAAAAAATAAATATGGGAAGTGATAAGCTATCTAATAAACATTTATCCATCTTTAAATAATTGAATTACGATTGCATAAAAATGTATAATATGATGCATAAAAACATTTCATATCTGAATATTTTCAAGGAATCTCTTAACCCATTTTCATTAAAATGTTTTGAATTCTTCAAAGGGATATTTTAGTTTTAATAATTGTATTATTTTCAGTAAAAATTCAATGAATTTAATACAGAAAACAAATTGATACACTTAGATAAAATATATCTATCTATCCTTAATCTATAATATAAAGTGTAAAGCCACAAACACTTGTAAAACTAGATACTATGTATATTTAGGTTGCTTTAAAGTACTTAATTATTGCCATTTAAAATTAGCATAACACACTATTGAAAAAAAAATTAAATACTAAAAGTATAAAACCAATAAAAATGCCAGCAAATTGTCAAATATAATTGCATAAGGCATGTAAAATGTTATGCACATTTGATATTCTGGGTAATATCAATAAAACTTATAAATTTGTAGAGAAAATAATTTCAATCCTCATTAAATATCCTCAAAAGAGAACTAAATTTATCAATAAAAATAATTTTATTATTTTCTGGGAAAATGCAAGATATTTGAAGATAAAACAATGTAATTTTGTTAGATAATTTCATGTAGCTATTACTTAAAATGTTTTTCAAGTCTACTTAATGCTCAAATTTTTAAAGTCACCTTTTGAACCATTGAGTATGAAGTCAAAATTCCTCAATTTCATGGTTTGAAAAAGGAGTCATTTTTTTAGTGTCATTTTGATATCAATCCAATATAAGGCACAGCAAATTGTTACTTACATAAACTATTAAATTGATATTGATAAATATTAAAATGTATTAAACTGATATTGGAATTCTTTCAACTTTTTAATTTGCAGATATTGACCTTTTTCTTAAATGAAGTATATTAAATTAATGCAAGTAATTAATACAGTTAAACCAGTAAAATTACTTAATTCTAAAGGACCTAATAATGTTAAAGAAGTTATTGACGTACCCTCTTGTCCATATTGAAATCCAAATTCATCATTGTAAACTGTTTAGTCTTGAAAAAATCTTCATGTTGGTCAGTTTTCAAACGCAGGTTATCCTACGATCTTACCAAAAACCTAAAACAGAAAAAATAAAATAAATCACAATACATTAGTGTTCGGCACTAGTTAACTAGAACTAGTTGCAACTAGTAGTTAACTACCAATCAACTACTAGTTAACTAGTAGTTTAACTACTTTTAGTTTAAAGTAGTTCAACTATTAGTTTAACTACTTTTTTAATTAACTACTAGTTAAAACTACTTTCAAATTTTCAACTACTTCAAAAAAAATTTTATTTAAAATTTAAAATTATATTTAAAATTTTTATCAAAGGTAGAGTACTCAAATACCATAACCAGAAATAAAGACAATTTTTGCACGAAATATAAACGTTTTTTTGTGACATAGATAAGAAAGATGTATTAGAATTTTGCCAAAAAGTAGGTTATGAAATTAAACAGACTAGTTAACTAGTAGTTAACTACTTTGGGAAATAGTTAACTACTAGTTGCAACTAGTCCCAGGAAAAAATAGTTAACTACTAGTTGCAACTAGATTTTCCCGGACTAGTTAGTAGTTGGTAGTTAACTATTTTTTGACCACTAGTTGCCGAACACTACAATACATCGATACATTAAGAGCATATAATAAAAATTAATAACCATTATCATCTGAAATATGTGCTAAACGTTTAAAGCAATTTAACTTTTTTTACTACATTAAATTCCTACTGAAATATTTTATGATGCTAAAAAAATTAAAGGAATTTAATTTAATCTTTAAATTATAAAAGACAATAAAACCTGAAGAAATTTTAAGGTATTATTCTAAAAATTAATATTAACTCAAATATTGTTTAGTACAAATTCGAATAATTTTTTTGTAGAAAATTGAATTTATGCTATAAATATAGTTTTAAAACAATAAATTGTACTGTTAACTATTGTAATAAATATTATTTTTAACTTAAATTAAATAGTAATAAAGTTTTTGAAGCTGAAAAAAATAATTTTTGTAAGTAAACTTTTACCATGCACATAGTTGATTTGTGACGGTAATTAGAATGACTACGTCATCGAATAAACATCCAATCAGCATATAGGTACAGCTTCCCGATTGGGTGGCAATGCCAAACAAACACTGGGTGACGCTTGAACATATCTGAAAAAAAGAAATATAGAAAACATCAGTAGTCAGGAATCACAGTACTTCTCTATACTAAACTGCAACGTTACTTGACCTTGCTGAGAGCAAACAAAGAAGGTACATAGTTCCAAGTGCGGTGTCTGAATTTTATGTGAAATTAAGAACTTCAATTTAGAAATAAGTTTAGTTACATATAAAGCGTCTTTATCATGATTTGCGTACCGAAACCCCTCCTAGAAACCCAACAGGCTTTCTGTTTATGCAGTTTTTCCTTCCGCTTAGTGACGTCATAGGGTCAAGAAACGTTGCAGTCTGGTACAGCAACCCAACAGGCTTCTTGTTTACTCAGTTTTTCCTTCCACGTAGTGACGTCATAAGGTCAATAAGGCACAGCTTCGATAAGAGTCCTCCAGCCGACATGTTTACCCATAAATGATGTCAACACTTAAGCATATTGCTGTGGATAAACATGGTGGCTGGAAGACTCTTATCGAAGTTGTGCCTTTAAGAAACGCTGCGGTCTAGTATAGACGTCCTAACATTGTAGTAGACCACGTCAATCAAACTTCATTGACATTGTCCCACTGGACTGAATACGATCGGGTGGGGTAAAATGGGTCTATGGAGTTTAACAGTTTATACTTATAAAATTTAATGTTTTTAGGCATGCTGATTTTACTTGAGTCTCAATAAAAATCAGCATGCCAAAAAACATTAAATTTTATAAACATAAACTGTTAAAATCCCTAGACCTATTTTACTCCACCCGACCCTATTTTACATCTTATTTTCACTGTTTCCGTACCAAAACATCTCCTAGCAACCCAACAGGCTTTCTGTTTACGCTGTTTTTCTTTCCGCATAGTGACGTCATAAGGTCAATAAACGTTGCAACCAAGTACAGACGTCCTACATTGTAGTAGACCACGTTAATCAAACTTCATTGACTCTTTTCGCTTTAACTTCTGATCTTAGTATTTTTAGGTATATGATTTTATTACCCCCCCATAGGTTTAATCCATTATTCTATTAATAAAAAAAGTACGAGAAATCATCTTAAATCTACGTAATATTTTATCAAATGATTAGTTTTATTGTGTTTATTCTATGAAAAACTTAGTATATATGCGATCACAAAATGGTTAATCTAAACTCCTGACATCATTTCTTGATTTAATTTTCTAAAAGTATATATCTTAGTAGAATAAAATAGTTAATAATTAGTTAGAAATAAAACATTTAATAATTAGTTAGAAATAAAACATTTAATAATATAAAATATTTATTATTAGTAGCGAAATCAGATTTTTAAGAAACTTCAACTTGTTTGGCAAATCAGACAAAGCTTTTGGGAGCAGTAATATTTTACTTGGGATAATAAAGGATTCTATAAAAGTTTAGTACTCAATGATTAAAAATATCTAAACAAAATCGTCAATCAAACAGATTCCCTTAAAATGTTAAAAAAAAAAATCATAAACTAAGATGGACATTTCAGGTATCGTTAGATAAACGAATTTTACTCAAGATTTACGATTACATCGATGTGAATTCAAATATTCGTATCTGAAAAATCTGTGGCTTACTAGCGCAACTGTAATATAACTGTATTCCTGAATTTTATTGCTAGAAATTTCTATCATATTATATTGTAACTTTTTAAATTTTGTAAAAAGAACATCCAAAAGAAACAATTTATTTTGTTTACTAATTGTTCGATTTTTTTTAATCCTGATAAAATTATAATCTAGGATTTTAATAAATTAGAATAGATTAGTTTAGTGTGATCGTCTAAAAATCATTGCAATAAAAGTAAATTCAAAACAATTAGATTTCAGTGTGAAAACTTACTGATTGAAATTTAAGCACGGTTTTCAGAATAATAAGATAGAAAATATCAATAAGATCTAATGGGGAATCTCGGATTACAAGCCATAATTGGAGAAATCCCAATTTAAATTTAGAATCAGGGTAACAATAATTGAAAAAAATTCAACTAATTTTTAAATCATTTTTTAAAATCTCGCTTTTTAATCCATGACATCAGATGAAGAGAGAAATCACTCAATTTAAATTACTGGTTTAGATACCACATTGTCACCATAAATATTATAATTAATGCAGATTTTATGTAACCAAAGGATCCCTAAACAGTGATCAAATGATCTGTGGATCTAAAATACTGCATTTTAAATCTTAACCCAAAAGTACGGAATATTCTCAAATTTTCATCTTTAGTACATAAACATCATTTTACAATAAAAACTGAATAGATCATTAGTGGATAGCCTCTTAGGGTACGCGCATAGTGCCGCCGATTTTCAGATTCTGAAAACCAGCGAAAATCGGAAATCAGAATTACCTAGCGTATTTAGTGGAGAGTGCTCATAGTGGCCGACTTTCATAATTCCGACTTTCCGATCGTCAGAATCAGATTTTTGCCGGAATTAAATTTTAATTCCGGTTTTTCAGATTCTGCAGAATTCTCAGATAACGTGGTCATTGTTTATCGCATTTCCATGGAGATTATTTTAACAACAATGCCATTCCATGAAACTTTTTATTTAAAAATTAAACACTCAAATAAAATTATTTTAAACGTATATTTACCAGTTTTAAAATTTAAATTTCGTTGAAATATAATTTTAGATCATTAAATATGATTTTTAAATTGACATATATAGTTTTTGTTTTCATAATTTTTTATTTGCATTATGTTTTTTTATGTAACATTGGGGTAAGCAGATCTCCCTTTGAGCAGAAATAAAGCTATTTCAGCAAAATGTAAACAAAACGCTTTCCGAAGAAGCAGGCGAAATCTGATGCACTATGCGGACTACACCGGCGCTGACAAATTCTGAGCGCAGATTTCCGATAATCGGAAATCTGATTTCGGAATCTGAAAACCTGCCGCACTATGCGCGTACCCTTAGTCAAAACTCGGAAATATCAACCAGTTAATAGGTGATCCTCTTTTTTTTAATCTTTTGATTATACATTCATTTTGTAATATATATGTTACGGGCAATGTGATAAATTCAGTGAAATTTATGAATGAAATTTATCACTCTGCCCGCCTCCACTTCGGGCATTATTAATAATGCCCGATTAATCACTTAACATATATATATACAAAGCCCTATCATGAAAAGAGATATAATATCAAATTTACAAGGAGGTAAGGGTGATAATGCACTATAAATTTAATGGTATTCAAAGTCACAAATTCATATAAAACTTTGTGAGGAAAGTACTTAAAACGCCTTTTACTGACAATTTAATTGAGTTATAAATTCAGATACCAGAATCTATCATATTCTAGTCGAAATTTATTTCTGTTTATGGGGACAAAACACATTTCGGTTCTTGCGTATTATCCCGTCGACCGTTCATTTACTGTCAAATTCACCGGCACAGCTATAGAACAGTCAAAAGGGCTTTGACAACATTTTCGAATTCAGCTGTACCGGTCGACGGGATAATAAGAAAGAACTTAAAATCCTAGAACACAAACATACCTTGGAATATCGCGGCGTTACCGAACCTAAAGGGGGTGGCTTCTGGCAAAGGTTGGTCACTTTTCATCTAGAGTGACACTTACAAACTAACTTGCTTCGATTCGAACAACAACCACGTTCACTAAGTGGTTGCCACCAGAATTCCTAATTACAATTACTAAAGTGACAAGATCGCCTTGACTTCCAATGGTTGATTGATTGTTTGATTGATCCGAAAACTGAAATTTTTTTTTTTTTTTGTATTTTCCTAGAGGTTCAGGTCGGGTATCCATGGAGAAGAGAGATGGAATCCACCTTATTTTATATTGACTGTATTAGCGTTTTCCCTTTCCCAAGCAGCACAAAAATGTTCCAGATTCGTTCAATTTTCGTCATGTATGGCCAAATTTCGTTTACTTCTAGTAGCAGTTACGTAAACTCGACATATTTGGTATGAGCTGTGCTACTAGGGTTGTTACTCAATATAAACATTGGTTCTGCTTGAGATACTAGTGAACTCAGTATATTACCCAAGTAGCCCAGCTCATACCAAATACGTCAAGTTTACGTAACTGCTACTATAAGTAAGCGAAATTTGGCCAAACATGACCAAACTTCGACGAATTTTGAACTGCTGCTTGAATTTGCTGAAAAATTGTTATTGAATTTGCTGCTTGAGTCTAGGAGGTGTAGGGCACAACTAGACGACTCAGAATCACATAGGAAGGGGGTTGGGGAAATGCACCCTTAACGACCTAGGGGTTTTATAAGCGGACATGGGAGATTGTATAATCCAGAGTGGAAATTGACACTTAGCCTTTTAAGATTTTATTAAAACAAGCAAAATCGTTCGATTCCGGCATTTATTACATAAAAACAACTTGAAGATCTGGATTTTAAATGAATTGTGGATTGGTTACATTTATTTTCCGGTCTGTGTGCTTGATCTCAAGGATCCACTTATAAACATTCGTCAAGAAAGACAGACACAACAGAATTTTTACTGACACAGAGAGGGAAAGTACACCCAGGGCAAAGGCCGGAATCGAACAAACGCAACGGCTGATACAGTGCGCAGATTGCTAGTGTGGACACTGAGCTATAAACAAACTGGAGTGACAACCTCTGATGATATAACATGCGACCGAACGTGCCGGCGCGGATGGTCACAATTGCCCGGTTCGCTTGAGCGAACCGGGCAAAACAAACGAATTTCTCCATAGACTAACATTGTGTGAGTTGAACTATTTCTAGAAAACCCCCTTTTTTAAAAATATTTTGAGCAACATTTAGAATGGTCGTATCATGTTGTGCATACAACTGTGCCAACAGATGGGGAAAACTAAAAGAAGATGGAAATCTTTTTCGCGCAGACACAAACTTCGATAAGGTGTGATGCGGTTTCGGCACGCTCAGTTGTCACTCCAGTTTGTTTATAGCTCAGTGAGTGTGGATGGCAGCAAGTAAACCAACTAAACCACCAAGCCTTCTGGATTTTAAGTAAATACTTAACCAGACCTATTGTAATTTATTTTTCTTACAAGCTAGCTTCATGACTTATTTTAAGCCTACGAACTCAGAACTTACGACTGAAGGGGACTGGGTGGCTTAGTAGGTTTACGTGCTGCTAACCTCGCTAGCAGTCTGCGCACTGTACCAGTCGTCGGTTGGATTCCTGCCTTTGCCCTGAGTGTGTACTTACTCTGCTCTTGTGTCAGTAAATCCCCTCATGGCCAAAATCGAACCCGTAATTCTGCAAGAAATGATTTCGCCTATATCCTATCTTGGATGTGCTTTGTGATTCCGTGATCTGATACACTGATTCCATGTTCAATTCCAGAGAAGGAATCGAACACGGAACCCCGTAAATTATATTGCTTCCATCTATTAACATAATTTTGAACTAAATTTTTTATAGTCTTAGAAAACAAACCGTGACCTCAGGATCAGGATGCTGAGAGTGAAGACCGTTTTATATTCCAGTTTTTATGGAATTTTCAAAAGTGTACTGACTTTTTTCCCACCATGTGCAGAGTAATATTTAAATTTTTGAGCCGATTTTTTTTCTCATTTTCCTCAAACTTGTTGATTTTTTTTTAGATTTTCATGTTGCTAAATTCTAAGATACTATAAATATCACTGAATAAAATAGCGAAGATAACACATTTTAATAAAAATTTTAGAGTTCCTTAAACAAATTTGTAAGGAATTATCTTTTTCTGAGAATTTTTCGAAAATACTGTCTTCCTTTGCAGTTAACATTTTTATCCATTTAAAACAAGTTAAAGCCATGGGAATAGTTAGCGAGCATTTAGCTTTAACGAGTTGCAACACTAAATCTTTGATAAATGAGTTCTGGATATCACAACCAAGGAAACATCTGAATACACTTCAAGGGAAAACATGCATTATGCATAACCCCGACTAAAGCAGATAAATACTAAAACCCAGCCACAGGAGAGGTTATGAAAATAAACCAGACAAAAACTTCCCAACATCTGCTAAGGAAAGTTTTGTGAAAAATTAGGTTTGAAAACATTGCTGTTTCTCTTTAGACGTTTAAAACAACGTTATTTTCAGCAACATAACAAGTGAAAATTTGTATCAACCCCAAAGTGGTTGACAAGTGAGCACTGATTCCATACATCTAAACAAGGCATTTTATTAAGGGGACATTCACACATTAATTTTATGTTTAGAAGGGGCTTTTCCATGATGTGACACTGTGCTACAATGTATCTTTTCTTTAGGTATTGAGTCTGAGATACTCAATTATTTATTTTTAGTATTTTATAAGAAAATTAAATTCTTCTCATAAATTACCTTAAACAATATTTAAAGACAAACTCATTGCTGTTTTTATAGATATTTTCATGATGCTTTCTGTCAAAGAAAAGTAAAGGCCCTATTTTGACTGACCTATTTTGACCTACAATGACCCTATTTTGGAAAAAAAAATTAAGTTTCATACCACAAAAAAGTACTGGATGGAAATTAATGAAATTTTTATAAATATCACTTAACTGAGTATTAAGTTGTAAAGTATTTTTAAGCAAAAGTTTAAATTGATTTTTCCCTATCAACTATTAGCAGTTGAATGATTTTCATTATTTAAGCCATTACTCAAAATCCTAAAAATTTCAAGAGTAGACAATATTAACCTCCTTATTTATTTACAATTTTATTTTTTATCTAGCTATTTATTGATTACTTTCAACCTTAAAGATCTATTACCCCACTGTTGTTCTAGCGCAGTCAAGTCTATGAAAGTTGAAATGATGCCTATTTTTTTTTTTTTTTTTTGCCAGACTTGCAATTTAAGAACACAATAATTGGAAGCGTATGGCTAAATGGGCGAATATAATTGTGAATAAACTTGGTTTGAAATTGGAGATACCTGATTCTTGCTCCAAAGCCCTCAATTTGTGATCTAGTGGGTGTGAGAGTATTAAAACTTATGTGACTTAATTTTAGAATGTCCCCCATAACCCTTGTCAAACTTCAGACATCAAAAGTAGACACACTGTGCATAAATACGACTTAACTCAGACAGATCTCCCATAGCGACACTTGGGAAATCTTTTTCCGTAATCCACCAATAAATAAACCACCGACTTAGCTCCCATCACAGCTTGAGCATTTACAACTAGTTTGTTGGATGCATAGAGTTATTATAAATAGAGCGGTCTTAGAATATATAGATATCGGCATTGTAAATAAGCATTAGGGGTGGGGTGAAAAACGAAGCGATGTTCGAATCTTGATTTTGGAATAGCTTCAAAATGTTTCCTATTAGTATACCAGTTACGGTCAAAGTGATAAATTGGGCATTATTAATAATGCCCGGAGTGGAGGCGGGCAAAGTGATAAATTTCATTCATAAATGTCAGTGAATTTATCACATTGCCCGCCTCAATTTCGGGCATTATTAATAATGCCCAATTTATCACATTGCCCGTAACATTTATACCAACGGTGGGCAACCTCCGGCCCGCCACGTCATTTGGTCCGGCCCGCGGAAAATTTTAAAAATTGTACTCAAAAATCACATATTATTCTAGTCCAGATTTTTGTAACTTTTCATTATAATTTTTGTTTCTAATCAAAATATTAATCTATTGTGGATTAATCTAACTAACTTTATAATTATTGTATGTAATATTATTCTAGTCCAGATCAGAGGCGGATACAGGGGGTGATACTCTGGAAAGTGCCCCCCCCCCTTGGACCCAAAAATCATTCATAAGTACGAAAAAAAGTCCCAAAAAGTACTCAAAATGAGTTAAAAACCTACTTTTACAGGTCAAATTTCCAAAATTTTTCTGGGGGAGGACCCCCAGCGGTACCAAAAGGGGACCTTGAGTGATACTTTTTAGAAAATTCCCAAAATTTTGACATTTTTTTCAAAAGATAAAGATGATGGTCTGAAGAAGTGCCCCCCGCCCATTGGAGCCGTGCTGGATCCGCGCCTGGTCCAGATTAATGTAACTTCATTATAATTATTTTATGTAATCTAGATATTGTATTAGTCCAGATTAATTTTTAACTTTAGAATTAAACTTCATAAATATATATAATAAAAGGCCTCATTTTTTTACTTAAAAAATATTACCTATTATCTACTCTTTGGCCCTGCACGACATTATAATGTTTGAGTCCGGACCGCGGATTCGAAAAGGTTGCCCATACCTGATTTATACCAATAAAAAACTTGCGCAAAATTTTAAGAATTTAGAAAAACTCTTTCAGGACTCTACAAGGACTTCATATGAACTGCTCAGGATGAAAGAGGTTTAAGTCCAAAAATACAAAATTTAAAATAAAAAAATTGATTTGAGTTTCTTTTAAGATGCTTTAGCTAGTGTGGTAGTCGCCTAAGTCAATACCTCAATAATTGGCCAGTAAGAGCTGCCTAAAAAGTGCCTTCTCCATGGATTAACACAGGTGCCGTTAGAGAAAACCTTCAATTACTCAAAACTATACGTTCAGTGGACTTATACCACTTTCATTCTTCTAACCAGTTCATATTTCAATTGGACATAGGGCTCCAAATTTTCAGTTTGGTCACACGGAATATTAGGTTGAAATTATCTTTCCATTTGGAATTTATATTGAAGACTCTACAGTACAGGGTAATTGTACAATTTATGATAAGGATATTGGGGAAGCAATAAAAATATAAAGGTGTTGGTAGAGCCCTGAAGGAACTTTTTAATACTCGTACAGGGCAACTTTTTAATTCTAGAGGCCGAAATTGACATTTTTTTTTCACTCCACCCTAGTAAGCATGGCTTGGTCATTACCTCATACGCTCAAACAGCAGGTTTTGAAGCATCCGGTGACTACGTTGTCTCTGTTGGGAGGTTGAGGTTTCACACCTGCCAGGCATTTTCAGAGCCATTCAGAAAACCAGCTGCAGGGAGAAAATCCCAACAAACAGCCAAGTCGCTCCTTCACTGAAACAACAACAACAGTGATTTTCTTTCGTAAATACTGCTTTAATCAAATTCAAAAAGGATGAAATGGAATGAAGGAGGGTCATATTACATGTTGTGAACTTTTTTTTACTGAAACTTTTCTCTGTAACGAGACAGTACGACAGAAATATACAGTTGAAGTAGTTCCTTCTAAAACACCATAGTTTTTAAGTAAATGCAAATTAAAGACCAACTGTAAGATAAGAAACATATTTTTTAATGAATTAAAATTTGTTTTCTATAATTCTTTTTGTCCGTTCCTTTTTCTGGGAGCAGTAGCGAATCCAGGATTCTTGTCTAGGGAACTGAGGTACCTAAAACGTGCATATTGCCATGACTACCACGTTTTAAAAGGATTTAATTTTCAAATTTTAAAGGATTTACTAACATTTGAAATACCATATTACTACCTTTTTACATGAAAAAAGTGGAAAAATTTAAAATTAATGAAGAAATGTGTCCAGCCGTCTATAAGACTTACCAAGTTAGGAATTTCTTTTTACCACGCTTTTTACGATGCCACTTAGGGTTTCCACACTAAATCCCCCTCAATACATAACACTTCCATGTAATTGCGTGCCTATGGTGCCTTAACAACCAAAAACAGTACGGCACGCCGACCTACGAGCTCGCGTGCCCGCGCGTTATCTGTCTTGAGGAGAGGAGCAACACTCGTGACACGTCACGAAATAATGAAATAATAATAAACGTGATTTGTGTTCGATGCGGGGTTAATAACGCAATTAGGCGGGCTTCCTAACTGCGACCGCGTCTTAATAAAGTTGATGGCATCTGGTCGGGGTGGCCGGACCATTAGTCAACGTTAAGATGAGAGTGGGAGAGTTTTGTTTTTGATATAGGTGTTGGTGTGAAAGTCTGATGCAGAACAAAAGTTGTTTTTTTTGGGGGGGGAGGAAGAGGTCGTTTAGGTTTTGACTTTCGTGTACCGAGAAATTGCGTTTTTCAGCACAAAATGAAAAACTGTGGTTATGTTGGTAAACTACAGTGTTCCGTCCATGGACGCCCATATGTTTGAATACAGGAGGGGGCCCAAGAAATTTTTTTGAAACTTAGCCAGTCAAACCCGTCACTGACCTTACGTTTTTTTAAGGGGTGTTGGTTCTTTGTTATTTCATGCAAAGGGGCCACTCCCAAGTACTTATAGCAAAAAAGAGTAATTAATAAAAAATAAAAAAAAATAATAAAATACTGGAGTTTCAAGCAATAAGAGTTTGTCGAAGAATCCTCCCTAGTAAAAAGTTTTGCATTTTTATTCTTAAAAGTAGTAATTTTAACTCATTTGGATGACTTCATTAAAAGAGGAGTAAATTAGTATTGAAAATTGGGTTCTGAGTTGCTGAATCCATTCAATTAGCACCACTTGACGTGCATTTGATCAACCTTTTTGATGGGCAGATTTAAATTGCTTCAGAGAAAACGCGGCCAATTCCTTTAAGAATTTGGCGGTTTCTCTGCATTTCTCGCCAAGTAAGTTGCATTTGGCGTTCAAAATGACCATTTTTAAGGATTTTTTACAGCTTTTATACTGTAATTCCGCGCAGCGATTTTTTTCACAGTATGTGTTTTGAGTAGTGTTCGGCACTAGTTAACTAGAACTAGTTGCAACTAGTAGTTAACTGCCGATCAACTAGTAGTTTAACTACTTTTAGTTTAAAGTAGTTCAACTATTAGTTTAACTACTTTTTTAATTAACTACTAGTTAAAACTACTTTCAAATTTTCAACTACTTCAAAAAAAATTTATTTAAAATTTAAAAATATATTTAAAAATTTTATCAAAGGTAGATTACTCAAATACCATAACCGGAAATAAAGACCATTTTTGCGCGAAGTATAAACGTTTTTTGTGACATAAAGAAAGATGTACTAGAATTTTGCGAAAGTGTAGGTTATGAAATTAAATAGACTAGTTAACTACGTTGGGAAATAGTTAACTACTAGTTGCAACTAGTCCCAGGAAAAAATAGTTAACAACTAGTTACAACTACAATTTCCCAAACTAGTTAGTAGTTGGTAGTTAACTATTTTTTTACCACTAGTTGCCGAACACTAGTTTTGAGTCATCCACTAACCGCTGTAAAATTTTCGTCCATTTCTGTGAGTTTAGCCTGAGAAAACGTTTCCTTGTAAGGGACGTACGTTTGTTCCAAATAAAAGCCGTGAAACGGACTTCTAAAACAACCTGTATCTTCAAATCCTGATATCCCTCTCCATCTCAAATATACATAACTTAGGAAGACTGATCCTATAAAGCAACGGTGGGCAACCTCCGGCCCGCCACGTCATTTGGTCCGGCCCGCGGAACATTTTAAAAATTGTACTCAAAAATCACATATTATTCTAGTCCAGATTTTTGTAACTTTAACATTATAATTTTTGTTTCTAATCAAAATATTAATCTATTGTGGATTAATCTAACTAACTTTATAATTATTGTATGTAATATTATTCTAGTCCAGATCAGAGGCGGATACAGGGGGTGGTACTGTGGAAAGTGCCCCCCCTTGGACCCAAAAATCATTCATAAGTACGAAAAAAGTCCCAAAAAGTACTCAAAATGAGTTAAAAACCTACTTTTACAGGTCAAATTTCCAAAATTTTTCTGGGGGAGGACTCCCAGCGGTACCAAAAGGGGACCTTGAGTGATACTTTTTAGAAAATTCCCAAAATTTTGACATTTTTTTCAAAAGATAAAGATGATGGTCTGAAGAAGTGTCCCCCGCCCATTGGAGTCGTGCTGGATCCGCGCCTGGTCCAGATTAATGTAACTTCATTATAATTATTTTATGTAATCTAGATATTGTAATAGTCCAGATTAATTTTTAACTTTAGAATTAAACTTCATAAATATATATAATAAAAGGCCTCATTTTTTTACTTAAAAAATATTACCTATTATCTACTCTTTGGCCCTGCACGACATTATAATGTTTGAGTCCGGCCCGCGGATTCGAAAAGGTTGCCCATACCTGCTATAAAGCCTCTGTAAAATACATCCAGCTCTTCCTTCCTTCTTCCTTAATGGATATATTATGTTTCTCCTCTGCTTTGTGAGAGCAGAGATGCATTTTTCATGCCTCTCTCTCTTTTCTCCAGACTCTTTTGTTTCCTTTCCCTGTTTGAGAGTTGCATCCTCTCTTTGTTTCTCTTTAGATGATGGAGAGAAAAAAAAATATTCCTCAGTCAGAGAGTGCAGTTTGTGTCTTCTTGAGATGAATTCTGTTCTGAGTTGATGACGTTTCACAGGGTAAAACGATGTGTTGTGCTGTTGGCTGCTGTTTATGTTTATTATATTAGGGTTGCGATTTATTATCTTTTTTGATACATTACAAAACTTGTTCCTATATTAAATCAACTAAGTGGTTATTTTCACGAAAGTTGAAGCATGCGCAGTAATAGGAATTTGTTTACCGTACGATTACGTGTTTTATAACATTAAAATTACATTATTGATCAATCCTGGCATCAGCCCCGGTGGCTTAGTGGTAGAGTGTGCGACTAGTAGACTAATGGTCCCAGGCGTGGATCCAGCACGGCTCCAAAGGGGGGGGGCACTTTTTCGGACCATCACTTTTACCTTTTGAGAAAAATGTCAAAATTTTGGGGATTTTCTGAAAAGTATCATTAAAGATCCCCTTTTGGTACCGCCGGGGGGTATAGGGGCCTCCCCTAGAAAAATTCTGAAATTTGACCTGTAAAAGTAGGGTTTTAACACATTTTGAATTTTTTTGGGGACTTTTTTTTCGTACTTATGTGTGAGTGATTTTTGGGTTCAAGGGGGGGGGCACTTTCCAGAGTGCCACCCCCCTGGATCCGCCACTGAATGGTCCCCGGTTCAATTACAGGCTGCTGCTTTTGGTTATTTTGCTTTTATTTAACTTGTAATTATTTTTCAGAAGTAGCGAGATTAGTTAGAGTAGAGTTGTTACTTTCGTGGAGATAACCAGTGCCAGTTTTGATAACATTAAGCGATATTAGTCCAGTCAAATAGTATTTATTTTGGGAAAAATTTGGGGTAGAAGATATTTTTGGCATTCTGTATGTATTTTGGGGTGCTGAATCCGAATCTGAGGTTTGCCAACAAAATTTCGTGACGGAAATTGTGAAAATTCGAAAAAATGGCAAAAATTCGTTCCTTTTTTTCGTTTTCTGCCCCTAGAACATTACCTTTGTGCTTCTGAGCTAAACAATTGCCCTTTTTGTTGCGTGGTTTGTGTTCCTTATTTTTGTATTGCCTGTTTTTCTCAGAAGTGCAAAGATTACGTTCTAGGGGCAGAAAACGAAAAAAAGGGGCGAATTTTTGCCATTTTTTCGATTTTTCACAAAGTTCCGTCAAGAAATTTTGTTGGCAAACGTCAGATTCGGATTCAGCACCCCAAAATACATACAGAAAGCGAAAAATATCTTCTACCCCAAATTTTTCCCCAAATGACCTTTTTTGAGCACAATTTGACTGGACTAATATATTGATCACATAAAACAATAACTTTTGCGTTAAGTTAAATAGGGATGATCCGGACCGGTCAATTTTGATAACAGTAACCATGATCACAATAAACGGAGTAGACTGTACCTGTATAAGGATACGCGATTTTACATAAAAGTTCTGCATATAAGCAAATTTTCCAATAATTTATGCATAGGCTTACCATACGTCCTGGTTTACCCAGGACAGTCCTGGGTTTTGGAGGCTGTCCTGGGAAATGTCCTGGGTCCCAAAATGTCCTGGGTTTTCGTAATTTTAAGACTGGACAAAATTTTTTGTTAAATTTTCGAACTGCATTTTTTTACCTACTTCTACGGCTTCACTTTACTTTTTAGTAAAGTTTTCACTTTACACTTTTGATAAAGTTAGTAAATTTGAATGGATTAATTTGACAACTGAAATTCCAGGTTATAAAAAACAAAGTGAAGGTTTTGACTTAAATGGTACTGATACTACTATTGAAGAAAAATGGAGGGCTATATTTCAGGTGTTAAAAGAAACCAATGTTTCATGTTACAACATTTTAAAACTAGTGGAATTTGCAATGTGTTTGCCTGGGACATCTGCTCCAGTTGAGAGAGTCTTCTCAATTATGGGTAACATTTGGACTGCTGAAAGGGGCAGACTTTCTGTTTGTATATTGTCAAACACCTTTTAAATGTGAAAATTACGATTTTACGATGCTATTAAATCAAACAAAGAATTTTTGAAAAAAGTCATATCAAATAAAAAGTACAAATAATGAAATAAAATCTATTATTTAAGTTTAAAAGTTTAATTTTTTTAGTATGGATGTTTTTATTGGGTTTTTAATCTTCGATGGACCGATACGATAAAAGTGTCCTGGGTTAGACTCAGGAAAATATGGTAAGCCTATTTATGCACACATTAGAGTACATTCACTTCAGTTATTTATAAAATAGAGTTCATTAGAATCATAAAAAAAAATAAAAACTCTCCATTAAATATAAGAAATACTTCGAGAAACACGAAAATGATTAGGCAAAACAAATCATCCCACCTAATGGGGAAATTTTTTCCCTCCCGATAAAGCTGACAATTAATTCATCAGGGGGCGAAAAATGCATCATCTACTAGGGAAAAAAGCTAATAACTCCGGGAAAAGAAAATCCCCACAAAAAAAAAAAAACAACAAATATACACTGTTCCATAATAATTATCCTGGAAATTAGCCAATATTTCTCAAGAAAATGAATGAAGACACTCAAAATCCTATGTTCTTAAAGAAAATTCTTCGATTGGCACAACCATCATCATAATCCAATAAGTTGAGACGACGAAATTCGTCGACTTTCCCGCCTTTTTTTTATTTCACTGTTACAAAAATCGTTCTTTTTCCCTCAACTTCCGCCATTTTCTTTATAATATATGCATATGGAAGTTCTTCTTCTTAAATATCGGAAGCACAGTTCGTCATTAAGAACATGCGGGATCGGAGTTGGCGTTCTAGAACATTCTAGAATAAGAAAAAAAAAAGCGTTTTTTTTTTCTTTCTTCCGCGGTCATTAAGATAATTATTCGTCTTCGACTTTTCAATATTTGCGCGTGTTTTCTCCTCAACAGACGATTTCTTTTGGTGATTTATTTTCTTCTCCAAATTGCCCAGGCCCGTTTCCCCCTCCATTGCGCATTAAAAGCATTTCCTCTTATTAATGACGTCACAAAAACCATAACCGATTGCGATTATTTTTTTTTCTGCTGCTGCCACCGCTCTCAAAAAAATAATAATAATGATGACGAAAATCCCTGCTGCATATATCTATATATATTTTTTGAAGGAGGTAGAAACGTTTTTCTCGAGGTATTTAGTGGCTAAAAGATTAGCCCATACTTAAGCGCGAAAATGGCGTGAGTCTTAATTGCGATTTAATTCACCAGCGAAAAAGAATCGATTTATTTATGTAGATGAGTGCTTTTTAACGAGTGATTATGTTATATCTCCAACTCGAGTGCTATTGAGTCTGGAACGACTTGCCCTGGAACCGTTTAGGGGCTATTAGAAGTCGATTGCTTGAAGATTTTTGTCGAAATTTGCAATGACACGTACTTAAGTGGGTTTTTTTGTGGACGATCCATTTCAATAGTCGAGTGCTTTTTAATAACTTATTCCGACTCTTGTGGGTCTAGTAGGAGTGCCTTTTGCTGTTTTAACTGCTGGAACTGGTTTCAAAATATCTTCAGAACCAGTTCCCAATTAATCTAAAAAAGATATTCAAAAAGTCACATAGTTGTCGAAAGTAATTGATAAGGATCCATCCATTATTGGAAAGTTTTTGCCTGTTCAATTTTTAACTTACCTAACTCCGGTCTGAAATAACCCCTTAATGTACCTAATTTGTTGCTGGAAAAAGTCAAATCTTTAAGATGCCTCAAAAAATGAGGTACTTGTATCTACTTCTTGAAATTCTTAATGCTCCGGATTAAAACCTATACTTCTTTGAATTAAATTGTGTAACGCATGAAAATAAGTGTTTCAGGAGGAAAATGTTTAACTATTATCAAATGTTATTTAATACTCACAAATTTTACGGATTAATCTTAGCATTTAAATTCTATTAATGAATCTCTGGAAGATACGATACGAAAAATTCGGCATGTGATTTTCTTATTCCAAAGAAGTACTGTTACTTATTTTAAAGCAAGGATTTTAAATTCCATAATCTACTCTTGGTTTTTGCAAATTATTTTTAAGAATCAACTAGCTGGTTTGACCCGGCAAAGCCGCGTCTTACCAGCTAGATTACGCGCCTTTGGCGCTGATGCGAGCTTCGCTCGTTACTACCACACGCTTGCAGCGCAGATAAATTTTTTACAATTTATTACTTTTTAAGAAGCTTCATCGTCAGTGCTAAACAATTCAATATTTTCAATCAAATTATAGGTTTTTCTAACCACAACTAATTTATTCTTATGCGTCATCTGAAGAGAAAGAAGTAATACTTCAATTAAACCTGTACCAGTTTTTTTTTATAAATCCAATATGCCTAGTATCCTGTTGCGATAAATCTAGTAAAACTTCAAAACATTGAAGTTGGATAATTTCAAAGTAGATTTTCTTCAGGCTCTTTAAAAGAGGCTTTGCCTGTGTTGGTAAAAATATTAACTGAAAACAATGGGGCAAATTGAAATAAATTTATAATTTAAAAATGGAATGTTTTGAAGGAACGTGACATATTATTGGCTCATCTAGGGTTGGAAATCTTTCGATCAAGACCGAGTTTGTCAAAATCGGTTCAGTGGTTCGGGCTGGCGGCCGGCCGAACGGAACCTCCCCATAGAGTTAACATGGGGGCAAAACGAAAAAATCGTATAATTTAAAAATGGAAGGTTTTAGAGGAACCTGACATATTATTGGATCATCTAGGGGTGGAGAGCTTTCGATCAAGACCGAGTTTGTCCAAATCGGAAAGGGGGTGCGGCCTGGCGGCCGGCCGAAAGAAAAACCAAATTATTTTAATATATAAGATAAAAATATATAAGCCATACTTTTCATATAGACCTTCCATTTAAGCTAAGGTAGTAGTTTTTAGACAGTCTTCACACTTCTTACATTGTAAATCTTTAATAATTATATTTCAAATTGTCCAAGATTTAGCTCTATGCAGTATTATCTCTTGGTACTAATCTAAATTTAGAGTAATAGATCAAGTCTTACTAAATTCGTACTTTCAAATACCTCAGTTTAAGACAAAAGTAGTAAATCCTCACCTTATTTAAAGATATAGTGACACTTTTCAACGGAAATAGTCTTTTTCTTATCATCAGTAAGAAGCCAAATCGACAAACTTCTTGCTCGCTGAAAAAAAAATTATAAAATAAATAAACAATAAAATAATCATAATAATAATAAAGTCATTATTAAAAACATCCTTATAGACCATAAAAAATAATTAATTTTTGTAACAACTAGGGAGCTACCGCCCCCTGCTCGCTATCACTCATCAACCCCTTTAAACTGCTTACGTAGGACTTTTTGGATAATAAATAAATTAATTTCGATTAATCGGACTAAAAATTATACATGAAAATAAGTGTTTTAGCACGGCTTACTAGATACTTATACAGGCTAGCCGAGTTTTAAACAATGAAAACCATTTGACAACTTTTCCCGCTTGGAGCGCTACAAGACCTACCTATATCACCCACCGCCTTCAACACTGTGGATATGCTTTGCCAGTTGGTCCAATAATGCCATCTGGATTTGCAATGATTTCCGTACTCGGCTAGCCTGTATAAGTATCTAGTAAGCCGTGGTTTTAGTATGAAATAACATATCTGTAAATTTTTAGAATACTTTTATCAGTCTTTGAATGGTATTTAATTTAGAAAAATTTTTTTAAAAATGTGAAGAAACTTGTTTCATCATAAAATATGGTGTCAATTGGTTGTTATGATCTTAACTGTCTTCCAAATAACTAGACCAAAATTGTTTCTTTACCTCAGTAGAGCATTTTCAATCACATGACACTGACCTAACAACGGCCTTAGCAACAGAAAGATACTGTTTTTTTCCTTACAGAGGTTAACAGTTACACAGAAAATGACTAGCCGTGGAATTCTTCTATTGGAGCATTTGTAATCACGTGATCCCATACCTAAAAACCGCCTTAGTAACAGATAAACAACGGCCTTTGCAACAGTTAAAAGCCCTACAGAAGGTACACAGTTAAGAGAAAATAACCGGTTGTGACGTCACCTGAAAACACTCTGTTCCAAATGGCTGAAGTACCAGATTAAAACCAGTCTTTAAAAAAAAATTCGAGAAAAAAAATTAAAATTGTTTTACCAGTGTTGTTTAAAATTCGTCTAGGAAATTATTCCAATTCACGTCATTGCAGCGCATATGCATTGTTTCCCGAAGTTAATATCAAATAGTAGGGGAGCCCAGAGTGTTTTTGGGTAGTAACTCGAGCGCGTCAGATAACCATAGGGGGGATACCTTGCATGCTTTTGAGTAACTCCACCAAATATAAGCTCTCTATGTAGGGGGGTTTGTCTAGAACAGCCCGTCAGATTTGTAAAAAAAAATTAGTTAAATGGACATACTCGAGCGCGTCAGATAATGATAAGGTAGGTTAGTTACCAGCTAAAAAGTGTACATTTTCTAAAATCTGCCGATTTGAGCGGTGGATAAGGGAGCGGGAGGGTTACAAAGTTGCAAAGTAAAGCCAAGACCGGTAAGACGCTATCGCTCTTTTTGAGAAAAATGTACGAAACAAAATGTGTATAGACTAGTAGCCAGGATACTAGGCTCAACTAGTTGTAAACTGTCTTGGTAGCCAATCTGACGCGCTCGAGTATGTCAATGTAGCTAGTTTTCTTTCAAATTTTGACGGGCTGTTCTAAACAAACCCACCAACATGGAGAGCTTATATTTGGTGGAGTTACTCAAAAGCATGCAAGGTATCTCCCCTATGATTATCTGACGCGCTCGAGTAAATCCACATTTAGCATCATGGGCTTCCCTACTAAAAGTTTGGAACCGTGATGATAAGGATTTGATTCAGATAATAAGAAACTCTGAGCGTTCCTTATCTGCAACGTACGATACCAATTGTTCACTTATCAAGAGTAAAGGCGGGTTTATATGCAGGAATTTATGCCACGTGACTGGTCAAAAGAGACTCGATTAAAACTTCATACTAGTAATTTTTATACTCGATGTGGATAAATGACCTGATAAGGTGCGATTATTCAAAAGAATACATCTTGACCTCCATACCCAGAGATATTTTTAACTCCTCTGAGAGAGTATTTCACTCCTTGAAAATCGGAAATACTCTTTAAAAAACTAGACAGGAGTATTTTCACTCTTTGAATTTTTCACAAAGGTTTAGCTTAAAAAATGCACCACGTGGCGCCACCGAAATCAACAAAAAATATTTTTCTACTCAAAACACCAATTGATCACAGCGGAGACATTTTCGCCTGACTTCTGGCCAAAGCCAATTGCCAAAAGCCACGGCACCCTAATCATCATACTTTTTTATTGTGTTTTCATACAGCCATAGCAATTTTTTTCATTCATTGTTCTGATGCTTAAGGATTTTGCGGTTTTCGTGTCTCTGTATAATGTAGTTCATGCTATTTCCGTATTTCACTCCTCATAATTCAATTTCACTCCTCCTAAAAAAAAGTCAAGGAGTATTTTTATTCCTCCAAAAAAATCCTAGGAATAACACTGTCCATACCCATAAAATGTTTTTAATTTTTGAGGTTCAGTTTCGGAAATACAGCAAGATTTATGCATGATGCATAAACAGCATGAGTTATGCGAATGAGTAGCGATATTTTTCTATTTCTTAGCTCAGGGGTTCCCAATAGGTGGTCCGCGGGCTGTGTCCAAAGGGGTCCGAGAAATGTCACGGAGAAATTAAGAATATTTTTATTTCCCTAAATTTGAAGTAACCATAATCCTACTCAGCAGTTCATTCGTTAGTTTTGTTTGTAATTCTTCCTTTTCCTACCATTTACCGATGGGAAGAGGCCTTTTCATTTATGTGTTTCATGAAAAACAAATATAGGAATAGACTTGACTTGGGATCAGATTTTAGATTTAAGGGTCAACTATGGACTATGGAACCTAACATTTCAGAAATAATGAGCACAAATGAAAGTTTCCACTTATCTCACTAAAATTGTACAGTTATAAATTATATTGATTGATCTGTATTTTTCATTTATCTTGTGTTGTATAAAATTTCCTTTGTATATAAACATTTTCCACATCATTCTTCACAATTATACTTACACAATAAATTACATCATAATTTAACTCAATTTATAATGCGTGTAATATTCATGTAATGATTTGAATACATTAGTAATTTGTAGTAGATTCTATATAATCTACATTTTTTTAAAAAAATTAAGCCTTCAAGTTCAAGGGGTCCTCGTCAGAAAATTAATTGTAAAGGGGGTCCTCGGCAAAATTTTATTGGGAACCCCTGTCTTAGCTGATATCATAGAGACGCGTTTTCCGAGTTTCAGAAAAAAAAATTTATTGGATATTAGCATAGGATATTAGGGAGAGTTGGTGTGTTTATTATGACAGTTATAGTTGTTTATATTTATTCATTTTAGATCGAGCTTGCGTTTAGATGGAATTATTTATTGCTTAAACGGGTATAATTGACATGTGTTAGTGTCTAGTTCAGTGTTTTCCAACTCGGAGATGTCCGCGGACCACTAAGTCTAAAATTGGAATCGTCACGGACCACCCCCTTGGTAGCTTAAAATTCTTATCTTCACAAAATTACAAGATGAAAGTTTATTATCCCAAATTAAGCATGGAAATTGATTTAATGCTATGAAATGTAACTACATTTTAAGAAAAGTTTAATGATATCTCACGAGAATTAATATATTTTGTGTCGTCAGATATATGTTTATCTTCGGAACCCGTAAAATACTATAAGTATTTATACTACAAGAAAGTATTTTTAACAATTGAGTGGTGACTGTTATCCCCACAAATTACATAGCCGGAAGTATAAATCAATCTTTTATTGTTCAATTCATTTAAATTTCTATTATTTGTAGGGAAAAAAATGTGTGCTTCCGGGTCTCTCCACGGACCACTTCCAAGAGTCTCACGGACCATCAATGGTCCGTGGTCCACAGGTTGGGAACCCCTGGTCTAAAATAGATAAGATATTTGGTATTTTTCTCAGAATTAACAATATTTCAACGATTTCCGAGCGGTTAGATCAGCTACGCACATTGTGTATTTTAAGTAAAAAGAAAGAAAGTGGGTTTCGCTTGCTTTTTCGTTGCTCGAGTGGTTGAGGCCATGGCCACCTAAACTAATAAGGCCGTAGAAGCTTGAAATCTGAGTGATGTCATGCCTTTTCTTTCACGTCATCGACGCGTTTAAGACAACAGCGCAACTCCAGTCTGGAATCTTGATCGCCCCACCCTTTACAGCCTGATTGGTCTCCACAACTACGGTGAAAACGTCACTTGAATTAGCCACACCGACACACGTGTCGAATATTTCAGAAGTGAGAAAGTGAATTAGAGATCGCGAACCTCAAGTTGATTCCGTGCTCTATTATAAACAATTTTATGTTGTGTAGTTTCGTTTTGCAGAACTAAAAAGAGGTTTCCCTTAAGACCTGAAAATGGTTTTATGCAGAGTTTGATCAGTGATTACTAAAATCTGGTTTAATGATTAAATTTTGAATAAAATTGTAAAAATCGGGCCTGGTTTAAAACTCATGATCGGACATATTTTAAGCCTTCAAATTTACGATTACAATGGAGGGGGGGTTAAATATTAACTGATGTTTCCTCTTTTCGATCAGTTTTACAATGTTATCATCAACAGAAAGATTTTGCTGGTTTTAGGTCCAATCTAAGGTGTCCAATCCAAGGATTGTGTGCAAATTTCAGATCAGGATTGTTCTGCTCTTTAACCCCATCTGTCATTAGGAGAGTAATTCTTAGCAATCCTAAGTCAAATCAATCCTAATTCAGATCAAACCTTCTCCCATCTGAAATATTCGGCACGTGTGTCGGTGTGGCTAATTCAAGTGACGTTTTCACCGTAGTTGTGGAGACCAATCAGGCTGTAAAGGGTGGGGCCATCAAGATTCCAGACTGGAGTTGCGCTGTTGTCTTAAACGCGTCGATGACGTGGAAGAGAAGGCATGACATCACTCAGATTTCAAGCTTCTACGGCCTTATTAGTTTAGGTGGCCATGTTGAGGCGCCTGTCGGGAAAGGATTACATAACTAGTACTACCTAATAGCTATGATAAGAACCAATGAGAGGGCAAGATTCTAAATCGAGGAGGAAAGCGATAAGATACAAGGATAAGATATTTACGACCGTTTTTCCCATGACGGACGTCACAGTTGCTTCACTGAGATACGCTGTTATCAACAATGTAGCTATTTCCTAAACGTTTCATTTCAACGCACGAAAGCTTCGGAACAGCATAACCTAGTACCTCGCTCGGAAGTGTCGTGAATTAAAAGAACATGCAAAAAAGGACGGAACGCGTTCTAGTGTGGAGTATCGACAACTTCAGCTGCTGGAACAATGCAATTCACGGTAATGTGATTAAAAACACGAAATCGCAAATTACGCCCGTAATTGGAGTCGAGCTGCATCCGAGAGGTCTCAGTGGCCACGATGAACATATTGTGGTGCACCTCAATTGTACACAACCTAGGATATTCCATGGAGAAGTATCTTTCATTGGTTCTGATGGATCACTTCTCTGCACTCAATATGTGGATTCAGAAGAGCATAAAAGTGTTCTAGTGCTTCCTCCTGGACCTAAATTCGAAGAGGTGGTCACTCAAATTAAGAAAAACGAGAATCTTCACGGGGACCGATTAATTCTGCGATACCGAATACGGAGTCCGTGTGATGTTATAGAACACTTGCAAACAACGATCGATGCACTGGATATGTCCTTTAAAATATACCCTGGAGGATTCAACAGTGTACTGTTAACTCGGGATGGAATTTCACTGCTGAGATTTCCACTCTATCAAACAGGAACAGGACCAATAGAGTTACACGTTTCAAATGATCAAATGGATGAATCAAAAATAAAACTAGCATTAAAACCAAAAGAATTTAAGAAAAATGTTTTAGTCCTCACACGCATGACGGTGCTAAACAATGAAGATATAGTGCGAACAGAAGAGAAGGAGCATCTATTTTGTGATCCTAATGAATGGGCATTTTCTAATTCACTGACAAGAAAAGATGTGGAGAAAGAAGGGTTTTCCTTAGGTTTATCCTTCAAAACCATCCCCAGTAGTGATTACAAGCACTCCTTTGGTATTTTACAAGACTGGTCATCCTTAGTTGACATCGTGACAATAAACAGAATCAAACCTCCTGGAACTAGAGCTCATGAAGAACAACTTTCTAAAAAAATGTCTACTGCTACTTTGCACAAGCCAGACAGTTCGGTTACTGTTCTAACAAATGAACTCATGTGCCTGTACCAGGACCAGGACTTTTCCGACTTCCAACTCAAGTGTGACAACGTCAAATTCCCAGTCCACAGGGGCATCCTGAGTGCCCGGTCTCCCGTATTCAAAACCATGCTCTCTACAGACATGAAAGAAGCAGCGTCCGGCTGCATGGACATAGAGGACCTTGACCCCTCTACTCTAGGCCTCTTCCTTGCCTTCCTCTACACCGGTATTGTAGAAGACTTGGAATGGGAGAGCGCCCTCAAGCTCTACTACGCGGCCGACAAGTACCAGGTCCTCTCCCTCAAGAAGGAATGCGTGGACTTTCTAAGTGTCAACGTCTCCATTTCGAACGTGTGCGACATCTTGTCACTAGCAAATAGACACCAGGACGACCACCTTATTAATGTTGCCAACGATTTCTTCTTAAACAATTACAATGAAGTTTTGGCATCCGATGGGTGGAAGATATTCATGAGAAGAGAACCTTTACTAGTTGCTGAAACTTTGACTCATTTTGGTGAGAAAAAGCGTGTTGGTAAAATTTGTGCTACATAAATGCTTTATCAACGGGATTACTATTTAAAACCTACGAAGAACCCATCTCTAGGTAAAATGTTTTCATTGTAATTAATTTACCTATTTCTTCTTTTTGTTTACTATTTTTTTAATTTTACTCTAGAAAAAAAAAGTACAAGAAATGTTACAATATTAGCTTTGATTTAGCTGTCGATCAATTTTGTTTACTTAAAAATCTATCCAACAGTAGCCTGTATTTTGAATAAAATTTCTTTATCATAATTATGGAAAAAGCATTGAAAGAGTAATAATTTTATACATTACAAAAATATTAGGTTGCTACAAGATTCCAAAAGCTTCTCCTATTTTGTAGTTATTTTATTTGTATCATTTATTAATGTGATGGTATTTATATAAAATGTTATAAAGTTTTACATTAAATTTTTCGGGAACGTTATACATAGGTATCTTTATAAAATATTTTTTGTGAGTGTTTTTGAAAAGATACATGATCTAAATTTAAGTAGACAACAAAAAAAATTTAAATAAATTTTTTTACAAAGGTTATTTAAAATCATATTATAATTCAAGAGAGTGTAATCTCATCTCCTTAACAGTAAAAAAAAACATGTTTAATGTAATTTTTTATATTTCAAATTAAATATAAGGGGGAGCGAAGGGGATAGTCCCCCTTAAATAGTACTCTCCCTGATTTCGAAATATATTAATAACAGGTTGATGCTGAGATTGGCCGAGGACAAAAATATCAGTTTGAAATAAGTCCAAATTAGAGACCCTATATATAGAGAGACTGGACAACGGCTCACCGGTATAATCGGTATTTCCGCCATTTTAGTTACAACTTTCCTATACTTTAACATTACGAAATGTTGAAAATCGTGGAAAATGCTGTTAAAAGTTTTGAAAAATACCAAAAGAAGAGTTAAAATGTAAACAAATAAGTTATTAAAAATTTATTTGTTTACTTTCTTTCATAAATATTGCCAAATAAATTAAAAAAACTAAATATTTTATTGTTTAACTGGTTGGCGACTTTATTGGCATCCGCCGTTGGCTACTAGGACTAGTTAACCATCTATTTGGATGCGAAATTAAAAACAAAGTAATACAAATAGATAGGAGAGTTGAGACTAGTTTCCTGGCTAATCCGTCCATAAAAATTTTGTTATTTCTCCTGTTATTGTTTGTATTTGTTATTTTTTGTTATTTTGTTAATTTTGTTATTAAGTTATTTCTCCTCGAAAAGAGCGATAGCGTGCCAAATATTACCTGTGGCAACCAAACAATCACTTTGATTTTTTAAAATGCATTTTCTAAGATAAAAATAATTACCAAGAAAATAAAGATCATCAAATCGTGTTCGAAATGAATTGCTGAAATTTTTGATATAGTTTTCTCTGTGATTTTTGAGCAATAAAAAGAGTTTTAGGCGTTTGAATTAGCATTACAGTCTATGGAGATCCATGCAGTTTGTAACTAAAATGGCGGCGAAAAGTTCATTGTCCAGTCTCTCTATATAAAGGGTCTCTAGTCCAAATAATGATATTTTTGCATAGCGAGCAGGGGGCGATAGCCCCCTAGTAATTTTGAATTTTAATTTTCTAAGTCTTTCTATTTTTCACTTTTGTGGTTAGAACTAAGCAGAAATATAATTTAATTGTCAATTAGAGTGATTTTTATGATTTTTTCAGCTGAATTTTCATAAGTTTGAAAAAGGGATTAAGTTCATCAACTTTTTTCAACTGTACAATAATTTTGAATATATTTATATATTTTTCGATGATTGTTCTTTATTCTAAATAGGGTCCTGAATTTTCAAAAAAAATCTGGTATTTATGTAACGAAAATTCTGTTACACAAATATAATTTTTATTGATTTTCTCAAAAAACTTAATTTTTGGACTCATTTCCTTTTTCAAACTGACTATTCATTTGTAACGTTCCTTGAAAAATTAATTTTTAGCCCTAAAAATTACAGGACTGGTTTAAGCATAAAAATTTGAATTTCTAGCACATAACAACTGAGTTTTGCCCTGTTTTAAGAGTCAAATTTCAAAACATATTTCGGGAGAAAACAAATTTCAGAAAAATCGTAAATCCTCACATTATTTAAAAATGGAAATCATCTTTTCCCTGTATAAGATATGGTAAGAAGCCAAATTGACAAACTTCTTGTCATCTGAAAAAATAAAATTAATAAAAAACTGTGGTGCCGCACGGTGGATCAGCACTGTATTGTTTTAGCGTCTTTTGTTAACTTGTGGCAACACCACCTTTCCTCATCTATAAAAGCTCGGCCTCATTATTGCCAATGCACTCCGTTACGCCAGCCTCCAGAGCATTCGTTTTTATAAAGGATTTTTAACAAATAAAACTTTTGGCTTTTCTCTCAATTGAACACGCACTAGCGTTTAGCCTCTACGATCACCCTCCTTTATAAACTAATAATAATAATAATAATAATAATAATAATATCAAAATAAAAATCCAATACGTTGCAAAATATGAATGAATTTAAAATACAACGATTTTTATTTGCAACTTAAAACATTAAAATAGACAATTGTTTCGGGGATGCTTGAGATCCCCTTTGTCAGTATAAGTACCAACAGTCTGACGGAGAATATAAATAGAAAAATATACATTACAGTGTTACAGTGAGCACACAAAAGACACAACAATTCATCAAGTTACAATTCGGGTACAGAGAGTCAAAAAGTATTAAGCCTTCCAAATATCCGAAAGAGGAGGCACGCTTGAGAAATCATTTACTAGAGAGTTTGCGTTTTTATAAATCAAAAATGCCTCAAAAAAATCAAGGTCAATGGGTCTATTACAAGGCAGCAGAATTGACGCAGAATCAAAATCAAATTTATGGTTAGAATTCCAAGCGTGTTGGGCCATAGAAGATTTATCTAATTCCTGTTTTTTAATATAATTTTGGTGTTCCTTTAATCTAAATCTCAACGCTCGTTTTGTTTGTCCAATGTAAGAAAGACCACACTCACATTGAATTCGGTATATGCCACATCGATTAGATTTGTCAATATAGGATCTTTGATGTTACTGAAAGAAATCTTGTTAACTGGAGAGAATACGATGTAAAAACCAAAACTTTTGAGTATGTTAGAAATTTTATAGCAGGTTTGATTGTAAAAAAGTAAAATAACTAAATCAGAGAAATTAGGTTTGGGCATTTGATTACGATTAGGTTTTAGGTTTTTGTTTAAAATTTTATCTATATCAAGTTGTGACTAAAGCCTCTGTCAATCGTTATAGCTTTTAAATAATTGATTTCAGTATTTAAAAAATCAGTGTTAGAACAAATGTTAACTGCTCTGAATACATAAGTATTAAAAGAAGCAGATTTTTGGCTGACGGGGTGATTCTATGACGGGGGACGGAGTTCTATTTATATTCTCCGTCAGACTGTTGGAACTTATACTGACGAAGGGGATCTCAAGCATCCCCGAAACAATTGTCTATTTTAATGTTTTAAGTTGCAAATAAAAATCGTTGTATTTTAAATTCATTCAATAATAATACTAATAATATAATAATAATAATATGGAGTTTGATATCTATCCCGTAAATTTAAAGTCACGCAATATTCATTCGTCATAATTAAAACCTTTATAACAATAAAAATTGAGTTGATTCTTTGTAACAATGCAGTAAACTAACAACAAACAGTTTTTTAAGTGTTGAAGATAACTGCTCAACAATGACAAGTCAAATTTCATTGTTACACTCAATTTAAATAGAAATTCTTGCAAAATAATCATTATTAGACTTAAACCTAAGAAGAGGGACAACTGCACTTTTTTCCTTTCGCTTACGAAATAAATCAAAAGAAGTCTTCGCGGAGCATTTGAAAGTAAGGAGCATTTCAAGTGCTCTGCGGAGCTTATCCGACGCTGCTGCTACTTCTTGTACGGGGTTTATCCATGGCCACCTAAACTAATAAGGCCGTAGAAGCTTGAAATCTGAGTGATGTCATGCCTTTTCTTTCACGTCATCGACGCGTTTAAGAAAACAGCGCAACTCCAGTCTGGAATCTTGATCGCCCCACCCTTTACAGCCTGATTGGTCTCCACAACTACGGTGAAAACGTCACTTGAATTAGCCACACCGACACACGTGTCGAATATTTCAGAAGTGAGAAAGTGAATTAGAGATCGCGAACCTCAAGTTGATTCCGTGCTCTATTATAAACAATATTTTATGTTGTGTATATTCGTTTTGCAGAACTAAAAAGAGGTTTCCCTTAAGACCTGAAAATGGTTTTATGCAGAGTTAATTTTAATGATCATATTTGATCAGTGATTACTAAAATCTGGTTTAATGATTAAATTTTGAATAAAATTGTAAAAATCGGGCCTGGTTTAAAACTCATGATCGGACATATTTTAAGCCTTCAAATTTACGATTACAATGGAGGGGGGTTAAATATTAACTGATGTTTCCTCTTTTCGATCAGTTTTACAATGTTATCATCAACAGAAAGATTTTGCTGGTTTTAGGTCCAATCTAAGGTGTCCAATCCAAGGATTGTGTGCAAATTTCAGATCAGGATTGTTCTGCTCTTTAACCCCATCTGTCATTAGGAGAGTAATTCTTAGCAATCCTAAGTCAAATCAATCCTAATTCAGATCAAACTTTCTCCCATCTGAAATATTCGGCACGTGTGTCGGTGTGGCTAATTCAAGTGACGTTTTCACCGTAGTTGTGGAGACCAATCAGGCTATAAAGGGTGGGGCCATCAAGATTCCAGACTGGAGTTGCGCTGTTGTCTTAAACGCGTCGATTACGTGGAAGAGAAGGCATGACATCACTCAGATTTCAAGCTTCTACGGCCTTATTAGTTTAGGTGGCCATGGTTTATCTCTTGGTTTCGAAATAAAAGGTAAGTACTTCATTCTCATATGTTGTTATTGTTGTTACTATTGCCACTTGGAATATCCAAGCTCCATTCGCAAAGCGTACAGGAATTATAGTCTGTTCATTTAGAATTGGCGCCTGAAACAGGATCAAAAACGCTCAATAATGCTTCATAACGGTGATCACACAACTTCAGTGACCGATTTTTGTACAGTATTTTAACTACTTCTATTTCGGCTGCCTTGTCATTGCATAAGAAAAGGCTTTCGATGATAATTACAATAGTAACTACCTAATACATTTCGTCTCAGGCGCCAGTTCTAAATCAACAGACTATAAAGGCATAGGAGAGCGACTTCATACTTAAAAATGTTATGTTATATTAAAAATGAATACTAACTAAAACTAAAGTAAACTAAAGATTTTAATAAAGATAATGACATCCTTCACTAAGCTGTTCTACAAAAAAGGCACATTGGATGTAGTTACAAAATCCCCAAATGTGGAACTGATAATAGTAAAAATTAAAATACTATAAAAACTAAATTAATATAATTATATCTATTATTTTCATGGTTTTAATAATTAAGAACTATTACCTAAAAGGATCAAGAGCCAAAAAAAAAATTAATTTAGCTGAAATTAGTTATTTGCGTCGGTTTTCATGCATAGTTTTCCATAGGATTAACATTGGCGGACCAACTTCTACATTTTCTAACGTCACGACTAGTTTTGTTTACATTTTATGAGCCAACCTGTAGTAATCTAATAACCTAGGATATTATGAATATATTTTTAAAAACATATTATTTGAATATATCAAAAAATACCGTTAGCATAGGCGTATATAAGGGGGGGGTTAGGGGGTCCAGACACCCCCCTTAGCCTAGACCTTATATGTCAGCCAAACAGAAAGGTTCCTGTCCCAAATATCCAAAAAATGAGTGAAAATACAACTTTTTCGGGTCCAATTTCGCAAAATTTTCTGGGGGAGCACCCCCAGACCCCCTTTTTTGCTTGAGGGCATGTATTAACCACAAAAATTTGTGATTAAGTTCACAAAAATTCACATTTGCACTACATTTTACTCGAAAAGGGAAAACTATTAGAAACATTTGGGGGGGGGGGCAGAACCCCTTGGAAACAGTCTAAAGTCTGTCTGTCCTAGCAAGGCACGAGTGGCAAACCTAAAATCAGTACCCACAGCAGAAAAAACAGTGGCGATGCACTAAAAAAACCCATAAAGATGGTTATCTTACATTAGATACCCGATACCCTGCACTCGCCACTGCTTTTTCTGCTGTGGGTACTGATTTTAGGTTTGCCACTCGTGCCTTGCTAGGGCAGACAGACTTTAGTAACGGCTCCCTTGGTCCTGAGGTCTTATAGGTTCTGCCCCCCTAATCAAAAAGTTGAACTTATGCCTATGATACTCCATTTTGTCCCTCCTCATGATAAAGGTTAACCTAAGCCTTTATAACCCCTTGCTACGCTCAGGGGGAAAAATTCAAGATATGCAACCTCCCTTTCGAAACCTCAAACTTTTAATTTTTCTCCATAGAAAACGACCGATCAAAGCAAAGATACTCCTTAATGTAATAAGGTAGATAGGGGGTTCGAGGGTCCTCCCCCAAAAATGTTTAAATTTTAGTATGCTAAAATGTCTTCTAAAGCTACTTTTTAGGGGGTTTTCAGGGAGCTTCGCGGGCCGCATGCGTCCCGCCAGTTGGAAAACCCTGTTTTAGTTAAACTTTCAGTGTCCACTGTGAGAATTTTCTTGAACACCCCCCTTGTAAAATCTATAGCTACGTCCGTGACCGTTATAGGTAATGTTAAAGAAACAGATAATAAAGTTAGATAACAATTAATTGATCTAGTGTTTCGATCACCAACTTTCCCAAAAAAACTACATTGCTTAATAGAGCATTTTCAATCACATGACTTTACCTAACAACGGCCTTAGCAACGTTGTTTTTATCCTCCAGTGATGTCATGTGCGAATGTTTCTATTGGATGCTTCTATTTCCCGCCCTTAACAACAGCCTTAGCAACGTTGTTTTTGTCCTCCAAGTGACGTCATGTGCGAATGCTCTATTCAAACTGATTTACTTTTGAGATTATTTTAACGAGTCTAAATTCTTAAAACTTTATCAAAGGAAGTTGTTAACAGCGAGTGTGTGTTTTCCCCCCTTATCATAGAATAGAGAAATACGTACGTCGTTATCAGAGCAATGTAAGTGTGTTTTCTCAACGTTTCATTTCAATACAGGAACGCTTCTGTGCTGCATTACATCGCTCGGAAGTGGCGTGTGATAGCAAATATCAAAAGAGGATGCAAAACAGACCAGAAGGAAGATCCTACCGTGTCGTAGTGTGGAGCATCGACAACTTCAGCTGTTGGAACAATGAACTTCACGACAATGTGATTAAAAGTGCGGAATCGGAATTTCCTCCCAAAATTACAGTCGAACTGTATCCGAGAGGTCTTAGTGGTCACGAAGATAATTTAGTGGTGCACCTTACTTGTAAAAAGCCTAGGACCTTCTGTGGTGAAGTGTCTTTCATTGGTTCGGATAGGTCTCTCCTCTGCACGCAACAGGTGGATTCAAAAGGGAAGCTGGATGTTCTACAACTTCCCCCTGGACCCAAATTCGAAGAGGTGGTTGCTCTAATCAAGAAGAACGAGATTCTTTACAGGGACAGACTCACTTTGCGATGCCAAATACATAGTTTGAGTACGACTAAAGAACACATGCACACTAAGATAGATGCATTGGACGTGTCCTTAAAAATATACCCTAAAACATTTGACTGTATGCAGCCAACGTATTGTTACTCATCATTGATAGAATTTCAGCTCCATGAAACAGAAATAGGACCAATGAAGTTGTGCACTTCCAAGGATCAAATTGATCATTCAAAGATAGTACTAGCTTTAGATCCTGGTTTGTACAAAAAAAACGTTTCAGTCCTCACTCGCACATCTGTGGTCGACAATGAAGATGTAGTGAGAACAGAAGAGAAAGAGCATCTGTTTCGAGATCAAAATTACTGGGAATTTTGCAACTCTCTGACAAGAGAAGAAGTGGAGAAAAAAGGGTTTTCCTTAAGTTTATACATTAAAATCATCCCCAGTAGTGATTACAAGCACTCTTTTGGTATTTATCAACATTGTCCATCCGCAATCGACATCGTGACGATAAACAGAATCAAACCTCCAGGAACTAGAGCTTCTAAAAAACAATCTTTTAAAAGAAAACCTACTGTTACTTCGCACAAGCCAAATAATTCAGTTTCGGTTCTAATCAAAAAACTGATGTGCCTCCACCAGGACTCCTCCGACTTTCAGCTCAAGTGTGGTACTGTTTCGTTTTCGGTCCACAAGAAAATCCTGGTTGCCCAGTCCCCCGTCTTTAAAATCATGATCTCTGCCGACATGTGTGAGGTAGGGTCCGACTGCATACACATCAAAGACCTGGGCCCCTTTACGCTTGGCCTCTTCTTGACCTATCTATATACCGGTGCCGTAGAGGACCTTCAGGGGGAAAGCGCCCTCAAGCTGTACTATGCGGCCGACAGGTACCAGGTCCCCTCTCTCAAGAAGGAATGCTCTGACTTCTTAAGTGCCAACGTCTCTATTTCGAACGTGTGCGACGTTTTGTCGCTTGCAAATAGACACCAGGACGACCAACTTAATAAAGTGGCGAATGATTTCATTTTGAACAATTTCAACGACGTTTTGGCATCCAAGGAATGGAAAAGTTTTGTGAGGAGTGAACCTTTGCTGGTAGCTGAAACTTTGACTCATTTTGGTGAGAAAAAGTATGTCAGAAAAAGCGATGCTTCATAAACATTGTATCAACAAATCAGGATTAATATCCTTAGGTAAAATGTTTTGATTCTATATATATTTTTTCTTAAATCTTACTTGAGTAAAATGCAGTCAAAAAAGTTGAACATATATGCTTCAGTTGGTGAGAAAAAGTATGTCATAAAAAGCGATGCTTCATAAACATAGTATCAACAAATCAGGATTAATATCTTTAGGTAAAATTTTTTCATTCTATATATCTGTCTTTTTAATATTACTTGAGTAAAATGCAGTCAAAGAAGTTGACTATAAATGCTTCAGTTGGTGAGAAAAAGTATGTCAGAAAAAGAAATGTTTCATAAGCATTGTATCAACAAATCAGGATTAATATCTCTAGGTAAAATGTTTTCATTCTATATAAGGTATCTGTTTTCTTAAATCTTACTTGAGCAAAAAGCAGTAAAAAGTTAAATATGCTCCAGTTTATATATAAAGTCGATCAATTCGATTTACTGACTATTATAGCTCAACAGTAGATCCTTTTTGTAATAAATTTGTTGACTAAAATTTTTTAAAAACATATGTGAATATGGTAGTTAGAATTTTGGTATTTTATTAGGATTAGCCAGGCGTCCTTTTTGTATTAAATTTGTTGATTAAAATGTTAAAAAATATATGCGAATATGTATAGTAAGAATTTTGGTATTTTATTAGGATTAGTCGGGCGCAAATATCCCCAATTGGATATTATAAGCTACGTTTTGCAAATAACACATAGAAACGTTAAAAATAGGAAGCAACAGTGCTCTTTGAATTTCATATTTAAATTGTTTGATTTTTTAAATATTCTAATTACTATTTATTTTAATATTTGCTTATTTTTGGCGATTTATCAGATAACTTTTCACTTGCGCCCGGCTAATCCTAAAGTACTAGAATTTTATATATCCTTGATTCTATCGTTTATTTCTAAAAAATAAGATATCATAGTTTTGATTTTGTGGAATAAACACATTATTTTTGAGTTTGTATTAGTATATGTTTAATTTAAAATGTTAATGGTTAAACAAATTTCAAAAGTCTCTTTATAATATGCATACTTGATACACAACTATCATGTTTATCTATTGTTATCTCATAATTTAATGAAGTATTTATATTTATTTTTTTGGACTTGATTCATAGGTAAAGCTAGATAAGTCAACAGATTTTTGGGAAATTAGAAAATACTTGCTCTAAATTTTTAATAACTTAAGTATCTTTTAATAATAAAAATGTTATGCATTTATAAAGTAGACAGCTTTATATATTTAAATTCAAACAAATTTGGTGAAACGTATTTAAGATTATCTTCTAAATTGAATTAATTTTCCATAATTAAATGTTCAACTTTTTTTAAGTATTCAACAATTTTTTAAGTATTTTGTATTAAAAATTGGAATATTTATTAAAAGTAACCTTTATAACCATCGATAAAATTATAAATAGTTTTGATTTTTTAGGTTTTGGTTTAAACTTATCCAACTGTTCCCTCATATATAGTGGGTCAGCCAATTCAAAATGTTAATTTTGCACCCTGCCTTGTCAATTAGTTAATTTAGAAACTATTGGATAGTAAAACTATTATTTGTTTTACAGGCCTTCAAAATCAGTTAAATATGATGATCTATGATGGTAGAGATTCTATCAACCAGTTTAATATAAATTGATACTCCGAAATTTCTGTTACTAAGAGATTATAAGTTACTACAATTATAGAATTGGAGAATAATTTCTATCAGAACGGTATTGTCTCCAGATAGTCCTACAAAATCTTGAATAATTTATTGATATTTTGGCTTGATGGACCATACAATAAAAATAACTTTTCTAATAGCAGGAGCTTAATAAAAGAAATTGTGAATATAGTTCTAAGTACAAAAAGGGGTGTCTATTATTATAGTGAATATAATTACTGTCATAATAAGTGAATATAATATTATAATATAAGTATTCAATATAATATACAGGGTGTTTCAGATAAATGTTTCATAACTTCTAGGGGAGGTAGGGTACATCAAGACGAAACAGAATCGGTATAGAGTAGGGGGTCGCAAGTGGGGTCTAAGGGGTAAAAATCACGGGGGAATATTAGCAAAAAACCTCGCATATCTGGGCAGAAAGCGATACAATTGTTCGATTCCGGTATTTTTTTACATTAAACCAATTCAAATTTTCCATGTAAAAACGAGATGCAAGTGTTTATTCTTATCAAAAACAGACCAATAAATTAAACAGGCATGCGTTGTAAGTTGATAGACTGCAATAGAAAGTGTCACGACAAAAATATCTTTGTTAATACTAGAGTTTTGTTGGTTGTTTGGAGTTATATAGCGAAAAGAACTAAAGTCTGACCAAGGGACAATTGTAACTTATTTAATCTACCAACAACGCATCCCTCATTCAATTATTGGTCTGTTTTTGATTAGAATATACACTTAGATCTCGTTTTTACATGAAAAATTTGAATTGGTTGAATGTAAAAAATACCGAAATCGAACAATTGTATCGCTTTCTGCCCAGATATGCGAGATTTTTTGCTAATTTTCACCCGTGATTTTCACCCCTTAGACCCTACTTGTGATCCCTCTTTCTATACCGATTCTTGTTCGTCTTGATGTACCCTAACCTCCCCTAGAAGTTATGAAACATTTATCTGAAACACCCTGTATAAGTGTGTATTTAGTGAAATAATTGAAGGGAACAAGAGAGTAAGGTAAGTGAATAAGTAAAAATAATTGTTGTGAATATAATTGTGAATATAGTTCCAATTACAAAAAGGGGGACTTTGGATCCTCCTGCAGAAAAAAATTCACCCTAAAAAAAGAGGATTTTTACTCGTTTTGGTACACCTAGTCTGAATTTTTGAAGGGACAGGCTTCCCCCCTTACATACGCCCACAGAGTACTAGAACAGAGAGTCCACGGCCATAGGCCATAATGGAAATCGAAAATCATGACATCTTGTTACAGGTTGGGAGAATTGTGGCGCTGGGATCGCACTAAAATCACTAGCGTCTGGATCCAGTCTGAATCGTTCGCCGGCTGCCTATGGGAGATCGAAAACACCTTTTTGCGCATGCTCTGAGTTCTAATTTGGCGAGAGATTTAAGCGGCCGGCATACGTTCCAGACTCTAGTGTGGCGCCCTCACATCAGTAACGCATTTGAAAATAGCCTCGTGGACCCTCTGTTAGGATATTTCTCTGTGCATACGCCCTTGAGTTTTTTATTGCGTAAGAGACAACTCTGGATCAACTGAAACAAAAATAACCAACTCTTTGAAAGGGAAATAGCATGTCCAGCTTACCATCATCACCTCCAGTATCTCTGGATGGAAGGACAGCAATTTCATGATTAACCATTTCTTTCACTACTTCACCAATGTGATCAGTGCTCTTCATAACAAAGTAAACCCCTCATTGGTGATCACAGAACTGTAAATATTTTACTCTTTTACAAATTGTATAAAAACTTAAAAGAAACTTTGTATCAAATATAAACACTGTACGAGACTGCAACGTTACTTGACTTTGGAGAAACAAGCTGAGATGAGTCCAATTTAGGAATATGATTAGTTTGTTAAACTCACGTATATATATAGTGTCTTTTTATCACGATTTGCGTACCGAAACTCCTCCAAGCAACCCAACAGGCTTTCTGTTTATCCAGTTTTTCCTTCCGCGTAGTGACGTCATAGGTTCAAGAAACATTGCAACCAAGTATAAGTAGCAATAAAAGTGTAATTACTAACTTGACAGTAAAACTATTTTAACAGCTGGATAACATGATCTACATACAATAAATATAGATTGGTGAAGATTCCGAAACCCTTATCAAAATTTGACCTGTTTGATAAATTATTTTCAACACACTAAACAGCAAATTTACTATGTTTAGATTTAGAGCTACTGATATTTTATGTAGTTAAATAAAAAACAGCAACAGTAGCAAAAATCATCAGATGCACATCCATGAATAAATTTCCCTAGTTTAGTGCAGAATTGTAAAATGTTTCCGTCAAACTTAACCCGCGAGGACGCGCGCCGGGCTTGCGAGGCCCGGGCAATGATATAAACATTCACAGAAATTCCCCTTTTCAACATAAAAGGATTGAAGCTGCTCTCAAGGTTTTAATTTCACCAATTAAATATTTATTCTATCACACCAAATGCATAAATAAACTTTAGATTTTTTTTTATTGATTTTCGAAAAATGGGACTAATAAAAGAAAAGGTATCAAAAAAGAAAAAGTTCGCAAATTTGCAATTTTTAAAAACAATTTATTAAACTTTGTCTTTTGTCTTGAACATTGTTTTACCAGTGTTTGTTTAAAGCTCGTTTAAATGTTTCCAGCTGTCCGCATATGTTCTTCGATTTAATATCGGAATTTGGAACCGTGATGATAAACATAGGATTTAATTAAGATAATAAGATACTTCCATTAAAAGTTATCTGCAACCTTTGAAACCCTTTCTCCTTATCGGGTATAGAGAGAGATACGTAGTTATCAGCCTGTGGGTGTTTTCTCAATGCTTCATTTCAACCCAAAAAGCTTCAATTGCATTATTAGAAAGGTCTTGGTAGTACAAGATGGTAGGAGAACAACCCTACCATGTTGTAGAGTGGACTATCAAGAATTTCAGCTGTTGGAACATTGGAACCCACAACAAAGTGATTAAAGCTAAGAGATATAATTCCATTATTTACCGTAAAACTCTATCCGAGAGGTCTGAGTGGCCACGACGAGCATCTGGTGGTGCACCTTACTTATAAAAAGTCTGTGACCTTCGGTGGTGACTTGTCTTTCATTGCTTCCGATGGATCGCTCCTCTCCAGGCAACAGGTGGATTCACAAAAGCATAAAACAGTTCTAAAACTTCCTCCTGGACCCAAATTCGAAGAAGTGGTCGCTCAAATCAGGAAGAACGAGGATATTCACGGGGACAGACTCACTGTACGATACCAAATCAGAAGTACGGGGGATTTTACTGAACACGTGCACACAACGATAAATGCATTGGAAGTTTCATTAAAAATATACCCTGAAATATTATTTAACGGTATACAGCCAATTAATGTACTTCCATTGCTGACATTTCCAGACGAGGAATAAAGTCAATAATGTTGCGCGTTTCATACGATCAAATTAGGAGATCGAAAATAAAACTAGAATTAGAGCCGTGTAGATTTAAGAAAAATTTTTCAGTCCTCACTCGCATGACCGTGCTAATAGACCGGGAGCCAGCAACATATTTTGTCAGTCATTTCCTCTCAAGCGATATTTGGTGGAAAATTTCAGGGAGTTGTATCATAAACCCTGGTGAGCGTCAGCTGCTTGTCCGTGGGTGAGTTGAGCGGTGGGAGCCCCCCAAACACTCCCCCCCACACAAAAAAAAATTAAAAATTTCAGTCATTTCCTCCCGGCTAAAACTTTGATACATTATAGTAGACCCAATATCTAGAAGAAAAAAATTCGTCAGCTGGCTGTAGGGCGGTGGAATAGACGTCAGCTGGTCGTTTTAACATTTGGAGCGTCTTCCTCAAAGATTCTTATCTATGAAACTAGCGATAACTTGAAGGATTGTGGAAACCCAACCGCTTCATTCATTGATAAAAATCTTTGAGGAAGACGCTCCAAATGTTAAAACGACCAGCTGACGTCTATTCCACCGCCCTACAGCCAGCTGACGAATTTTTTTCTTCTAGATATTGGGTCTACTATAATGTATCAAAGTTTTAGCCGGGAGGAAATGACTGAAAATTTTAATTTTTCTTTTGTGTGGGGGGGGGGGAGTGTTTGGGGGGCTCCCACCGCTCAACCCACCCACGGACAAGCAGCTGACGCTCACCAGGCTTTATGATACAACTCCCTGAAATTTTCCACCAAATATCGCTTGAGAGGAAATGACTGACAAAATATGTTGCTGGCTCCCGGTCTATAAGCAATGACGATGTAGTGAGAGCTGAAGAGAATGAGCACCTGTTTTGGGATTGTAGTAAGTGGACATTTTCAACTACACTGACAAGAGAAGAGGTGGAGAAAGAAGGGTTTTCTTTATTTTTATACTTTAAAATTATCCCCAGTAGTGACTACAAGCACTCTTTCCGCCTCCTTCAATATCTTCCATTCAAAATTGAAATTGTGACAACCAACAAAATCAAACCTCCTGGAACTAGTGCTTCTGAAGAACAATCATCTTCTAAAAGCATGTCTACTGTTACTTCACACAAGCAAGATAGTTCAGTTTCAGTTCTAACAAATGAACTGATGTGCCTCTATCAGGACCAGGATTTTTCCGACTTCCAACTCAAGTGCGGGGATGTTTCCTACCCGGTCCACAGGGGCATCCTCAGCGCCCGGTCCCCGGTTTTCAGAACCATGCTCTCCTGTGATAGGAGAGGGGCAGCGTCCGGCAGCATGGAAATCGTGGATATGGACTCTAACACCCTTGGTCTCTTCTTGACCTTCCTCTACACTGGGGCAGTGGAGGACCTGCAGTGTGACAGAGCCCTCAAGCTCTACTATGCGGCCGACAAGTACCAGGTCCCCTCCCTCAAGAGGGAATGCCTCGATTTCATGAGTGTCAACATCTCCATTTCGAACGTGTGCGGCATTTTGTCGCTTGCAAATAGACAGCAGGACTACCAGCTGATTGCAGTGGCTCACAATTTCCTCTTAAAGAATTACAACGAAGTCTTAAGATCCGCGGAATGGAAAAATTTTATGAGGAGTGAACCCGTACTTGCTCTGGAAACTGTAACTAATTTTGCTGAGAAAAATTCGGTCAGAATTGTTTAGACTTTGTGAAACCCATATCGGAAAAAAGAAATGAAATTTCTAATTCCAATAAACCCCCATAGTATATTTCTTTCCCATTTCTGTTTTTTCTTTATCTTACTTAAAAAGAAAAAATATGAGGTATGGGGAATAATTTTGTTTCAACAGTACCTGATATTTGTATTAAATTTCTTAATTTATATTTCTTTAAATATGAAAAAAGTAATTTAATAAATACATATTTTAAATTTTTGTGTTACATTCTCAATCATGATATTCATATAAATAAGCAACTTATGTAAAATATTGATATTAATTGATTTTTTATCAGAAAATTATAAATATTATTAATGTAAAATATTTATAAAAATACGATATGATTATTTTTTTGTATTCTTTATTATGTGAAGTTAAGATGAGTTATAATATTTTTTCTTTAAAATCAATTTCAGACGCTTATCATATGTCGGTTTAACTTAACGTTTTTAAAGTTACATAAACATTTGGTATAAATTAACACATTAAGTTAAATGAAATTTTTACATTTCGTTGTTTGGAACATTATTCATAGGTATTCATTATTCATTATTCATTATAGGTATTCATTATTCATTCTTAGTGAAATTTTTGTAAAATTCTTGATTTAATTTATAATTAAAACGTTATGTCCCTTAAAGTTAAAAAAATAATATTTGATCAAAATAACTTTGCTCTACACATGAGTGGAAAGAGGGGAAAAATAAAAAGTAAATATGAAATAGATTAGCTAGAAAAATGACTCGTAAATTTTACCAGTGTTTCTTGTTCAGTTAATTTGAATGTTTCCGATTCCCACTTCGCCAAGCTCCAAAATATGCAATGATTAGGGTGACCAGACATAATGACATAATGACTTAATAAGACAGACGAGAAAAATGTAAAGAAAAACCTAGATACTTTCAATTTTGTAGAGTAATCTTTAGAAATTCCTTTTGCTAGGCTGAATTATTACTTACTTATTAGTTGTTATTTCAACGCTTGAAAACAATTGGTTTAATAATAAAAGTATCACATTAGACAAAGACTATATTAAAGAGTCAATTTTACAAACTTTTATCGTGGAGGAACCCCAGTCCCCCCCTATTTGACAGATTAAGGTGATAACTTAACATTTTAAAATGAATAACTTTATATGACATCTTTTAATAATCTTACAGGCGTCCTTTACCTAATTAGGTGTGGGAGAGAGATCAGTGTTTATAAAGGGAAGTTAATAAGTGTTTTTAAGGCAAAAGTTATCCCCATGTGAGATTTAAAATCTGCAGTTTCATTAAGGGGTGTTGGAACCCTCTTTACGTCAACGCAGCTTTCCACACATTAAAAGTACCTTTTCTCTAGATCTATTAAAGATACCAGCTTGTAATTTATAACATACCTTAATTACATCTATTTCATTACACTGAAGTGAAAATTTGGCAAAAAAAAAAATTTTTTTTTGCGTTTTTTAATATTTTTACTTATTATCAAAAACCATAAAACACCGTTTTTTCTATTTTCTTTTTCTCCAAATCTATAATACATATAGATTTGAAACTTTGAATATAAGTTAATTATATATGTGAAATTATATTGAGGTTAACCATTTGCTAAATTTTTAATTTTTGAAAAAAATGTCAGTAAATTACATAAAAAAGTGAAATTCAGTGCATGTTCCCCACAATATATTTAAATAAAAAGAAATTAGTGATTTTTTTTGGAAATTTTTCACATCAGTATAAACTAGACAACATAAGGAAGAATCAGTGAAAAAATTAGATCAATAGAAACAGCAGTTTCTGAGAAAAAGAAAATCGAAAAAATGGTGTTTTATGGTTTTTGATAATAAGTAAAAACATTAAAAAACGTAAAAAAAAATTTTTTTTTTGCCAAATTTTCACTTCAGTGTAATGAAATAGATGTAATTAAGGTATGTTAAAAATTACAAGCTGGTATCTATAATAGATCCTGAGAAAAGATACTTTTACAGCCATATTCACAGCCATCAGCGTCAGTGTTAACCAGGAGCTAAAGAAAAAAAAATTAGCTTTTCGCTGACTCTGATTGGTGGAATCCTTCTTTGACCAAGAATTTAACACCGACGCTGATGGCTGTGAATATGGCAGTTAATGTGTGGAAAGCTGCGTTGACGTAAAGAGGGTTCCAACACCCTTAAAATATTACATAGAATAAAATAAGTAAAAAAAAGCTTTTTTAAAAAAACGCTTTTATTAAGATGTCCTAAAAATTCAAAAATAATTTTTTGGGTTTTGTGAAATAATTTATTGGGGAGTAGAAAATAACCTTCCGGTAAGTAAAAATTAACTAATTTTCTGATCACTAAAAATAAAAGCGTGGGCGCTAGTAATTTATAATTTTACATAAAAGAAAATGAGAAAAGAGAACTTAGAATAAATAGTGAATAGATAATTACTAGCGCCCACGCTTTTATTTTTAGTGATCAGAAAATTAGTTAATTTTTACTTACCGGAAGGTTATTTTCTACTCCCCAATAAATTATTTCACAAAACCCAAAAAATTATTTTTGAATTTTTAGGACATCTTAATAAAAGCGTTTTTTTAAAAAAGCTTTTTTTTACTTATTTTATTTTCTACTTTTTAGTCTTAGAATTTTGCCTAAAATCTTAATTTTTATTCCAATTGTTGGTGTGTAATTAGTAAAACCCCTTAGAATTTAATGCTAAAAATTTAAAACATTACCCCTCTATTTAGGTACTTATAAAATTTTTCAAAGCAAGTCATTTGTAAGAAAAAATCTTTTCCAAACACCAGTGAAGAATTTACAAAAAAAAATATTCCAAATGAAAGAGATTTTATAATTTCTTTTTTAATGAAAAAGCGCAACACCCCATGCAAACATATTCAGTATTTCTTTAAGCTATAAATAATTCCATCTGAACGAAAACGAAATCTAAAAGAAATGAATAGCAATAACTGTCATAATAAAAGCATCGAAACTCCCATTTATCCATCAAATGAAAATAAAAAGTATTTCCAAGCTTTTAGAACAAGTGGTATAGGTTTAAATTCACATTACTATCTTAGTTAATTATCTTAATTGAAAGGTAATAATTCAAGGTTTAAAGATTGAATATAGTTCAAATATATATAATACGCCGTTGTATAAGTTTTGGGGGTAATATTCCTTTTAGAGCGTCTTAAATTCGAGTTAATCGGATAATCAAAAATACTCTTTAATTACCCTAATTACGAAGATTTTGACTAGCTGACAATTGAATATTGCATTGTCATGAATATTACACCATGCTGCAAAGTTTCAAGGCTTAATATCATTTAGAAGTACCTGAAATTTTATGTGCAAGAATCTAAATGACAACCTTAAAATTTGCATAAATTTGTCTTTAATTTCTTTAATTATTTTAAAATTGGCGTTTTGATGATTGAATATAGTAGTACTATGCCTATTACACTATTGTTCCTTTTTTTGGGAGCTAAAATATTTTTTAAGGGTCTCAAAATCGAGATAATCGGATAATCAAAAATACTCTTTAATTACCCTAATTACGAAGATTTTGACTAGCTGACAATTGAATATTGCATTGTCATGAATATTACACTATGCTGCAAAGTTTCAAGGCTTAATATCATTTAGAAGTACCTGAAATTTTATGTGCAAGAATCTAAATGACAACCTTAAAATTTGCATAAATTTGTCTTTAATTTCTTTAATTATTTTAAAATTGCCGTTTTGATAATTGAATATAGTAGTACTATGCCTATTACACTATTGTTCCTTTTTTTGGGAGCTAAAATATTTTTTAAGGGTCTCAAAATCGAGTTAATCGGATAATCGAAAATACTCTTTAATTACCCTAATTACGGAGATTTTGACTAGCTGACAATTGAATAATGCATTGTCATGAATATTACACTATGCTGTAAAGTTTCAAGACTTAATAACGTTTAGAAGTATCTGAAATTTTATGTGCAAGAATCTAAATTTTTTGCGATAATTTGCCGTTAATTAATTTAATTACTTGAGAATTGTCGTTTTGATGATTGAATATAATAGCACTATGCCAATTACAGTATTGTTCTTTTTTTGGGAGCTAAAATCTCTTTGGAAGGGTCTCAAATGTCAGTTTTTCTGATAATTAAAAATACTCGATAATTAACTTAATTTTTTGGTTATTGATTAGATAATAATTGGATATTGGAGTGTCATGAGGGTTACATCGTTGTGTAAAGTTTCAGGGCCCTGACATATCAGGAAGTGCCCGAAAATCAAGTTGTAAGATTTCACCCGTGACCTTGGCCCAGAGCAAGTCTAATAAAAGCGTTTAATTATAACCTCACCTCTTCAGTAAATTGTCTTTAGCTTTTTAGATTGAAAAACCTGGTCACCATAGCAATGTTTTTTTTTAGTTAAAATCAAAGTTTCGAATCATGTTGATAAGAATTGTATTCAAACCATAAGAAACTGCTGTATACTTATCTGCAACCTTTGGAACACTCTCCCGTTATCACGTAAAGAGAGATAGGCTGTTATCAGCAAGTAGGTGTTTTCTAAATTTCATTTCAAACTACGAAAGCTTTGACTGCAGACCTCTTTTGGAAAGTCTGGTGCAATAAAAAGGGTTCTTGGAATGGAAAAGGAAACAGGAGAGGAAAAATTTATAGTGTTTGAGTGGAGTATCGACAATTTTAGCTGCTGGAACCCGGAAATTCATACTAAAGAGATTATGAGTCCGAAATCTAATACTCATCCAAAGTTTTGGCTCGAACTGTTTCCTAGGGGTCCCAGCGGCCATGACGAACATCTGGTGGTGCACATTCGGTATAGTGAACCTGTGGAATTCTACGGTGACGTGTTGTCTTTCATTGGTTCGGATGGATCACTCCTCTGCACGCAACAGATGGATTCAGGAGAGAAGATGGATGTTCAAGAACTTCCTCCTGGACCCAAATTCCAAGAGGTGGTTGCCCAAATCAGAAAAAACGAAGCTCTTCACAGGGACCGACTAACCTTGCGGTACAGGTTTAGGAGTATTCTGGATTTTACAGAATACATGCGAACAAAGATCGAAATTTTCGACCTATCCTTAAAAATACAACATGAAATACTTGACTATTTAGATTCAAATAATGATAGAATATTAAAGGTAATATTTCCACACGATGAAGAAGAGATGAGACAAGAACTTCAATTTACTTTTAAAGATCAAATTGATTACTCAAAAATAGAACTAAATTTAGAGCTGTTATTTTTCCAAAAAAAAAATTTAGTCCTCATACTCATGTGTCTGTTTAACAATGAAGATGTTGTGAGAACCGAAGAAAATAAACATCTATTTCACAAAAGAGAAAAATGGACATTTTCAAATTCACTAACAAGAGAAGAGGTGGCAAGAGAAGGGTTTTCTTTAATTTTACACTTCAAAATCGTTCCCAGTAAGAAGTACAAGCACTCTTTTGGTTTTAGGCAATATCATACATTCAAATTTAACATTTTGCCAACAAACAGATGTCCTGTTGCAAGTGCTTCTAAAGAACAACATTCTGAAAGCCTGTCTACTGTAACTTCCCACAAGCCCGAGAGTTCACTTACAGTTCTTTCAAGTGAACTGATGTGTCTATACCAGGACCAGGACTTTTTCGACATCCAACTCAAGTGTGGGGATGTTTCGTTCCCGGTCCACAAGAACATCCTAAGTGCTCGGTCCCCAGTTTTCAAGACCATGTTCTCAACAGACATGAAAGAAGCAGCATCCGGCTGCATGGACATTGAGGACTTGGGCCCCTCTACCCTTGGCCTCTTCTTGACCTATCTGTACACCGGGGCCGTGGAGGACCTGCAGGGTGAGAGCACCCTCAAGCTCTACTACGCGGCCGACAAGTACCAGGTCCCCTCCCTCAAGAAGGAATGTGCCGACTTTTTGTGCGCCAACGTCTCCATTTCGAACGTGTGCGATATCTTGTCCCTTGCGGACAAACACCAAGATGACCGACTCATTAAAGTGGCCAAGGATTTCTTCTTATACAATTACAATGAAGTTTTGGCATCCGAAGGTTGGAAGAAGTTAATGAAGAAAGAACCTTCACTTGCTTTGGAAACTTTGACCGATTTTGGTGAGAAAAAATGTGTCGGTAAAATTGGTTTTGCATAAAAAGTATATCAACATGATTACTATTTAAAACCAATGAAGAACCCATCTCTAGGTAAAATGTTTTCATTTTAATTATTTTTTTTTAATGGCAGGTAATTTGAACATTGTTCATTAACCCATATGGGTTAATGAACAATGTTCAAATTACTGATATCGGCATGACATATGTCATGCCGATATCAGTACTTTCTTCCCGTTACCCAGTGGGCACCTGTGGACCGAAGCCACGGAGGTGAAGTACTGTTTGCCCACGCCACACACAGGCACAGCCCCTTTTTACAGGGGGGCCACATTCATTCCTCACACACAAGGACAGAAACATCCATGCCAAACGGGGATTCGAACCCCGGACGTACGGCTTCGCAGTCAGATGCTCTAACCACTAGGCCAATACGTCGGCATTTTAATTAATGTAATTATTTCTTCTTTTTTTTTTTACTATTTTTTAATCTTACTCTAGAAAAAAAGTACAAACAATGTTACAATATTAGCTTTGATTTAGTAGTCGAACAATTTTGTTTACTTAAAAATCTATCCATCAGTAGTCTGTATTTTGCATAAAATTTCTTTATTAAATATGGAAAAAGCATTGAAAAAGTAATAATTTTATACATTACAAAAATATTATACAAAATTCCAAAAGCTTCTCCTATTCTCTGGTTATTTTATTTGTATCATTTATTAACGTGATGTTATTTCTGTAAAGTTTTACATTAAAGTGTTCGGTAACTTTATACATAGTTAGCAAATAAAGCATTCTTGCTCTACGGATGAGTGGAAAGAGGAAAAAATAACTGCCCCTATAGGCAAATATAGCCCCTTGAATTTGTCTAAATCGATGTCCATTAGGGTGTTTCAAAAAAATTTTTTTTTGAATTTCCCAGATGCCCCCCCCCTCAAGTTGTTACAAATACTAAAATATTATTACCTGCAAATTTTCAGGTCTCTAGGACGATTTTTGACCCCCGCGCCCTTCAAAAGTAGGTTTCCCATGTTAAAGTATAGGGAAAATATTGAAAATATCGTCATTTTTGGTTCTTTTCAATTTTACGAGCCTGAACGCAGTCAATAACGAATTAAAACCTATACATCATCTTTGGGACATCATTGCCTCAAGATCCTATCGGAAAAATATTCCATGGCACCTACTGGGGGGTAGTTACACGGGGGTGAAAAGCGAGCTTTCACCGAAAAACGAGGATGCTTGCCGCGGGTGCTGGTTATGCTCACCGGCGTTTGCAAAGGGACCTGGATAAAAGCCTATTTAAGTGTTTATTGAACCTTTTTCCTAAGGTACCTGGTCATTTGGAACCCATCTGGCGGGAGTTGTGTCTGGACCCCCCATGAGAGGCCTTCATCCAGCTCCCGCCGCAAGCGCCGGCAAGCATCCTCGTTTTTCGGTGAAAGCTCGCTTTTCACCCCCGTGTAACTACCCCCCAGTAGGTGCCATGGAATATTTTTCCGATAGGATCTTGAGGCAATGATGTCCCAAAGATGATGTATAGGTTTTAATTCGTTATTGACTGCGTTCAGGCTCGTAAAATTGAAAAGAACCAAAAATGACGATATTTTCAATATTTTCCCTATACTTTAACATGGGAAACCTACTTTTGAAGGGCGCGGGGATCAAAAATCGTCCTAGAGACCTGAAAATTTGCAGGTAATAATGTTTTAGTATTTGTAACAACTTGAGGGGGGGCATCTGGGAAATTCGAAAAAAAAATATTTTACCATAGACTTTCGAAACACCCTAATGTCCATTCATTATAGTTTTTTTTATTTAATTTGAAATTTAAGTAATTTTGTCTTTTTCTTATTCTATGTACTGTAAACTAAGCCAAAATAAAATTTGCTTTTAATTTAAAAGTGTTTTTACCTTTATTTTATCCAGTGAACTGTTTGACTCCATTGATATTGAGTTATTTACTCATATCAATACTACCTTAATGACTCAATTTCATAATAATTCTGAATTTTAACTGTCTTAGTTTTTCTATTTTTTACTTTTGTGGTTAGAACTAAGCAGAAATATAATTTAATTGTCAATTCAAGTGATTTTTAAGATTTTTTTCAGCTGAATTTTGAAAGAGGGATTAAGTTCAACTTTTTTCAACTGTACAATAATTTTGAATATATTTATATTTTTTTTCGATGATTGTTATACTTTATAAATAGGGTTCTGAATTTTCAGTAAAAACTTGGTGGTTATGTAACGAAAATTCTGTTACTTACACAATTTTTACTGATTTTCTAAAAAAAAAAACTTAGTTTTTGACTCCATCCCTTTTTCAAAGTGACTATTCATTTATACCGTCCCTTGAAAAATGCATTTTTTTTAGCTCTAATAATTACAGCACTGGTTTAAACATAACAATTTGAATTTCTAGCATAGGGTCACTTGGAGTAAGTGGATCACCCCCGGTCAGCGGTCACCCCCCTCAAACTAAACTATGTAAAGGACATTTCACACTTATTCACATTGATCATGTTACATTTTGTCACACTGATGGGTTTTGCATATATTAGAGTTTTGTGACATTTCTTTTTAAGATTATAGAACTATTGTAAAAAAATTTCCATAATTTTTTTTTGGAGAGTTCAAGATGCATTTTTCCAAGAAGTGTTTCCAGGAAAGTTTCCCAATATTTTAATGTTTTTTCAACTGTTGTGCCAGGTTTGACTTAAAATACATACTGCAATTTGAATTTTCACAAAATCTCTTATTTAAAAATTTTTAAGAGGTGGGACCCACTTACCCCGTAATTTAAGCATAGTAGGGGTAAGTGGGTCCCCTCATTATGGGGTAAGTGGGACACCTTAGACTCACCATTTTAATGCTTAGTGAAACATTTATAAGTAATTTATTGAAATTTTATAGTAATTTTGCGTTTTAATATAAGCTGTGGTAAGTAAAGTAAACTATTAAGTTGGGGTTTTTTATTCACGTTGCCGAGAAATTAATTAAAACACACAGTGGGGTGGGGGAATAGTTTCGAGGGTTTCTTTATAAGTCTCCCGAACCATTCGAACCTGAAGAAAACATTCTGTAATTGTACTGTTCCAAAAAGGGGTCCCACTTACCCCAAGTGACCTATAAGAAATTAGTTTTACCCTGTTTTAAGAGTCAAATTTCAAAAAAAAATATTTCGGGAGAAATCCCACAGGAAAAGATGATAATAATTCACCAAAACTTTAAAAAATGTTAATTCAATTATTCTGTACCTTACCATCACTTAAATAGTCATTTTAACCATTCCTGAATAGTTAAAAAATCGTGTGGTTTTTAAATCAAGCCTTCCGAAAAGAATTCCTGTGCCGTCTCCCTCAGTATTCTTCTACTGACTCCCATGCATATAAATTATGAACAAAAACAACATATTTCAGAGTAAGTTCTTGTATTCAAATTAGCAGCATTTTAGTTTGTGGAGTTACGTAGAACACTTTAACACTTTCTTGGTTTGTGATAGTGTTCTTAATATACTTGAACATAGGCGCCGACTCCATAGGGTTCAGTGGCGGATCTATGGGGGGGGGCTATGGGGGCTATAGCCCCCCCTTGGGACTTGAGTTTACACTACATAAAAATGAACTTTTTCGAAAAAAAATTAAGTTTTTAGAAAATTTTGTTTAAATTTTCAAAATTTTAAACTTTGTTTTCAGTTTTTTGTTGCCTTTTTCTCAATTCAAAGGGTCTACAAAGCATTAAGCCCCTTCCAAGATCTTTAGCCCCCTGCATTTTTATAAACTCCATTCACTATTTAAAGATTTCTAGAGGTTTTAGCTGTTACAAATTATTAGCCCCCTGCACGTTTGAAGATTTGATTCGTAATTTAAAGGGTCCAATGAGCTTAGCCTCTAAAAGCATTAGCCTCCTTGCGTTTTTATGTTTGTTACACAAATTAATGAGCTTTAGTCCTAAGAAACATTAGCCCCCTCCATGCTCTTTAATAGCCTTTACAAAGCTTTTAGCCCTCTTGCGTTTTTAAATATATTTGGTTCACTATTTAATGAGCTTTAACCCTTATGAATCCTTCCATGATCTTTAGCTCCTACAAGGCTTTTAGCCCTGAGTTTTTGTAGATTCAATTCACAATTTAAAGGGGCCAATGAGTTCTTGAGCTCAATAATTCAATTGAGCTCAATTTTCAATGAGCCCCCATAAAGAATTAGCCTCTTTGCGATGTTTTATAGTATTTAGTTCGCAATTTAATGAGCTTTAGCCTAAAAGCGTTAGCCCCCTCCAAGATCTTTAGCTTTCATCACTTTAATATAAATGCGATTCGGAACTTGTAGATTCCAATGAGCTTTCTAAGCCTTACAAAGCATAACCTCCAAAATACTTAGCCCCTTACATTTTTATAGATTTGTTTCACAACTTAAAGGTTATGAGCTTTAGACCCTCTGCAAGATCTTTAACTCCCTGGTTTTTATAAGATTCCCTTTTTAAAAGGGTCCAATGCGCTAAGTCTCTTACAAAACATTTACTCTGTGAAAATAGAGACGGGGTTCAAACCACCCCCATGAAATTCTTATATCTTGCAGTTTTTTCCTTTGAAAACGAGTACAAGAAATCATCTTTTTCGTGTGACACTCAAAGAGTCCCAAATGACCAAAAATTAGACAAAACACAACTTTTTAGGGTCAAATTTTCAAAAATTTTCTCGGGGGAGGTTCCCCCAAACCCCCCTTATGCCTCGGGATGGATGTATTATTCGTTAAACATTGAAATTAAGTGCACGAAAATTCACATTTGATCTATATTCATACCTGCCAACTTTTCAAAAACAGAAATAGGAACAACACGCGCGACACATTTTGAATGAGTTCAAAGGGGGGATTGTTAAAAAAAGTTTGTAAGAAAAAATGATTCAAAGTTATATGAAAGGGGTAAAAAAGTATACTAAATGTGAAATTAGAGTATCAAAAAAATTCATGAATCAAAAAATTTGTAATTAAGTTGAAAATAAACAAATGCTTTAATTTCAGGGATGTGATTGGCAAAAAGGCAAAAAAGAGGAAACCCAATATCTCAATAAAATGAATGTGCAAAGCACAAATTCATACAAAAGGCAACTTACAGAATAGACAATTAAACTACAGCATAATTAAATTGACTCTATTTTTATTCATTTGTGAAAGCAAAGTAAATAATTTTACTATAAAGACAAAAAAGTAAACTATCTAAACAAAATTTCCATGCTGCGAGGACAATATTATGAGGAAACAATTATACCAAATCATTTAATAGTTGTATCGCCTATATTAAAATTATTTTCTCTACATTGAAAGGTTTTCTTGACTGAATAGTTACCAAGGTGTCAATAATTTAAATTACATGTATGACTTTTACTTTTAATATATTTTGAATATAAGAGGTAATGGTGCCTCAGTGTTGATTGGGTATCAAGGAATCAAGGTCCACTTATAATTTATATTTATTATAAAAAATTTAAATAATGCTTAAATAATATTATTTACCTTAAACTTTTCATACACCCCATTATCTTCACACCTTGTAATTCTTTGTTTGAACCCTCAAGTTCAAACCATAAATTTCTATTTGCCTTCTTGCAAACAACAAGAAATTCCTCTTATATTTTTTTTAATTTGCCAGCTAATTTTAATTTGCCACATTTGAACTGCAAAAAGTGAACACTTTCTCCCAAAACAAGCATTTATAGCCTAGGATATTGACCCAAAGTAAGAAAAACGCGATCGCGAACCGTCTGTCAAGTTGTTTTTTCTGTCCGCGTCCACGCCGTCAAAAAGCCAACTTTACAGGAAAAGTCCGGAAGAACGCGTAAAAATTATTTTTTCTTCGAAAATTTTCGGAAATGCGTAAAAATTAAGCTGCATCCGTAATTCCGTAGTACAAACCGAATTTCCGTAATAGTTGGCAAGTATGGAAAAGACAATTCTCGTTCGTTGGTTGATTGATTATTGCACAATTTGAGTAGGTCGAAAATGGCAGGACGGGGCAGGGGGGACGAAAAATCGGGACATTTAGTACTGAAATCGTATTTTCGGAACAAAAGTGAAAAATCGGTACAAATACGAATTAATCGGAACGGTTGGCGGGTATGTATTCTTGGAAAAAAATATTTGACTCATATCATCGTAAAAAAAAAACCTCCCGGTTGACACACCCTTATTATTTTGATATATTTAATGATTAACTAATTTAATTACTAATTAATTAGTTATATTTAACAATACTAGTCATTTACAATCAACACTGCCCTCAATATTTAATACATTAATGAATATTGTAAAAAGCACGGCTTGTTACTTCATTATCATCCTCAATCAGATTATTAGCCCCCCCCTTGCTCATGTTCTAGATCCGCCACTGATAGGGTTTGAGGGGGCTTGAGCCCCCCCAATGTTGAAAGTAGGGGGGCCAGGCCCCCCAAATATTTTTAATTCGCTCCTAATATTTTTAATTCGAACATCCTCTCTGATTTTCTTCGGAAACGACGACCTCAAGCCTCGACCAGGAGGTTCAATTCTTCATCCCACTTATCACTTGACTGCCAAAGTGTCCGGTGCTCAAAGTGTTCCGATTTCCAGGAAGCCATCAGTCATTAGCGCGCAGACCCTGGCTTGGGGTTTGGCTCCAGGAGGGAGTGGGCCTTCTTTTGTTTCTTATCAGAAGTTCCTCCGGTTAGGGTACGATTGCGGAATTGGGAGGAGGGTGATGCTTTAAAACGTCAAAAAACGACTCCTTGTCGGTAAAATGAAAGCAAACGTTTGTAAAGTATTGCAGTCTCATATCGTTTTGTGAACCATTGTTCCTTTTTTCATTATTGGCGTCCTATTCGACACCATACCCCGCGTGACTGAGAAGGGGATGACAAATTTGCATTTTTGTAGAGGTCAGCTAGTTGAACTTTAGTTGTGCTATTGAACGTCGCTGTTTCTCCTATCATAGTGCACTATTGCTGAATTGCATTAATAGTTTTTAAGTTTCTCAAAAAGGTAAGAATGATTTATACCTTTTCATTTGAAAAAGTGAAGGGAGCAAATATATACCGTTGATTTTGAAAGTACTATAAGTCCACGTTTTATTGTTTCGAGATATGTATTTAATGTTTTCCGTTTAATTAAATTTAAAAATATTGCTCTATTTTTTTATTGAATTATTTTATGTAGTTCTAGAATATGCTTATATAAGAATAAAAATATGTACCGGTTGCGAGATAGTAGGCTTGCAAGAATAAAAATAGCATAAAATTAGGGTAAAAAAAAATAGACAATATGACTTGTGCCTTTTTCAAAATGAACAAAATAAGCTCTTCCTTTTGAAATTCGGGGATGTCCACTGCTTTATTTTTAGTTTTAATAAGTTCGTGTATGATTATTTTCAAAAACACACATACTTTGATATTATTGCTTGCTTTGTAATAAACGTATTATTTTACGTACATTTTTAAACTGACATAGAATATTATTTATATTTATATCTTTTGTTGTGAATCTTATAAGATAAAAAAATCAATAAAGAAATTTAAAAGTTTCTTTTAATTTAGATTTTAAGTCTTTCAAAATATTGATTAAAAATTGAAAGAGTTGAATAAAATTAATCCACATATTATCTTTATGATTTTTGTAGTGTGCGTTTGCTTTCTTTGCTTGTATTATATGACTTTACTTAGCTTTTTTTTTTCTTTAAGTTTATAAGAAATTTCTGTCTTATTTTTTTCTAGGTATTATAATTTAAAATGTTTAAGTTTCCTTTATAGAAATAAGTACTAAATACAATAGAAATCGGACACACAGAGCGGTTTTTTATGTAATTGGTGTTCATTTGGATTAAACGTGTATGTATTAAAAATTGACTTGGCACATTTAATTTATATCTTCACAGCTTAATACAGTAGTATTTTAGATCACAGTAATATCAGATCCAATTAAAGTTTTTGGACTTATACTGCTAATAAAATTAGCGATATTTATTTGCATGACATGTGACTTTTAAGCTCTCCCATTTTACATTTCGGTTCAAAAGGGTTTTAAGTGCTTTTTTAATTAAAAATACTTTTTACTTACAAACTTACAAAGATTTTATGTAAAAAATACCATTCAAAAAAGTTACACTATTTTCTCCTCTCCTTTTTAAAATTTATCCGGAATTTTTATTTTTGATTTTAAAGAAATGGCCGAAAATATATATATATAAAGTAGAATTCTTACATCGTTTAAACGGATTGAATTTTAAATTTCAAAGGAAAATAGTATAATTTTGACATTTTAGTAAACTAAGTGTTGGCTGTTTTAATTTGTGCCACAATGCGTCGTTGGGGCGTTTATGCTCTCTTCTCAATAAACGAAAATACGGTCTATAACTGACATAGGCGCCGACTCCATAAGGTTTGAGGGGGCTTGAGCCCCCCCCCCCCAATATTTTGTGATGTTTCGATATTTTCTGCTTTGGAATCCCCTTCAAAATTTCTAAGAATCCCCTTCAAGAGCAGTTTTTTGGGAAAGAGTAACCCAAAAGGTATCAAAATTAGTTAAAAATTTCTTTTAAGGGTCAAATTTTGAAAATTTTCTTGGGCAGAACCCCCAAAATTTGGATATATATTTATTATCTGTAGGTTTTTTTTCATATAAATTTGGTGGCTTGTTAGGAGTGACCCTCTTCATTTGTAACCCAAGATATCTCAAAATGAGCTGAAATGCTACTTTTAACAGAGAAATTTCTAAAATTTTTCTGGGGGAGATCCCCCAGGCCCCCTTCTTATTTCGGGCTCACGTTGTTACACAAAACTTTTACATTAAATGCACACCTTGGCAATATTAAAAGGGACATGTAAAAGAATTGATTTTATACATCTGATACAAAATTAGGTTATTTTAAATTGTGGTTTTAACTTCATGGTTGTGTTTCCTTACTTTTGTTTTTTGGTCTAGTACTGACCCCCCCCCAATATTTTATAAAAGTCGGCGCCTATGTACTTGAAAAGCGTTGCTATCCAGAATATTCTCAGAATTTGAATGTGTTCTTTAATTTAGATAAAAACACAACAAGAATACTTTTTCTGTTTTTTTTTTTTTAATTTTTAGCACTATTTTCACAACATGTTTCTGAATAGCAACAGTTCCCAAGTACACTATCACAATCCAAGACAATTTTTAAACGATTTGTTGCTAATAAGGGGCCGTTCAAATATTACGTAAGCACCTAAGGGGGGAGGGGGGTTGCATTTTGCTTACTTTTCCTGACAAGGAGAGAGGGGGTATGTTACAAACACCTTATTTTCAAAAGTCCCTTGTTTCTTACATAAATAATTTCAAAATTCAACCAAAAATAAATTTTACAAAAAAATTAACTGGGAAAAAAATTTCAAGTATTTTGGCTTTTCGGGGGTGGCAAAGTCTTACTAAATTCTGAGGGGGGTTGCGGTGTGCTTATCTTCGCTGACAAAGGGGGAGGGGGGTCAAAAATGACCAAAAACATGCTTACGTAATATTTGAACAGTCCCACTTTTTTTTAATTTTTAGCACTAATTTACAGCACTATTTTCAGAACATGTTTCTGAATATAGCAACAGTTCTCAAACATATTCAGAACATTATCATAACCCAACCCAATAAAGGTTTAAAGTGTTCTAGGTAACTACAAAAACAAAGCGTTGCTAATTTGACAACAAAATTGATCTTAGCGTTTTCAGCGTATAGAAAATAACTATATCTTCACACACATTCATTCATAACACATTTAAAAACTATACTATACCACTTAAAATCCTTTTCTTCCCACTCAAAAATCCATCCATACAATTTCTAATACATCCCATCACCAATAGGAGAATCGCATGATGATATACGCGAAATAGACAAAAATCCAAAAAAGTCCCATCTTAATAGTCATTTCGCATCATTTACCGAGGAGTCCGAGAAACGACACGTAATTAGAGAACATTATTGCCAGATTCCATTCTCCGGCACCCCCCATTTGAATCTCTCGAAAATTTCCAACTTGAATGAATGAATGAATGGAATCAGATATCGGTAATGATCATTATCTGTCCCAGGGTTTTTAAAAGAGCCCCTCTCTTTCTAGATTTGTTATTTACGGCGAGTCTACATGCAGCATTTCGAGCGACGCGATTGGTTGAAACCCTACAACTGATGACGTAACAAGGCTTTTGTTTCGGGAGGGGTTTTGCCTCGACAATACTTCTGAGATACCCCCTTTAGAGTACTTTTATACAATAAGTTTACACATACAGTCACTCTAGAAAGTATTCGTACACCGTACACCCAACAAATTTGCACTAGTATACCTCCTATTACGGCTAAATTACACGTTCATTATAATCTACCAAAAAAAAAGAGCAAAAAAATATCAGAACAGTTATGAAATTAAAAAAAAATGAAGCGATTTGAAAGCCCAAACAAATATTCGTACAGCCATAGACTTAACATGGGGTCATTGCATTTCTGAAAAGCATACTTTGTTCCTAATCCTAATTTAAAAGTCCGTGCATGCAATTATTTTTTCTTGAGGTTCATACCAATAGCTTTCAAATCACTTCATTTTTAGGTATCTGCACAGAAACAGTGCTTAACTTACTTAGTACTTAACTGCAGAACAGTAGTTAATAGATTTAAAATTTTCTAAGGGGGTGTGGGGGTCCTCCCCTAGAAAATTTTTGGAATTTATAGTCTTGAAAGTAGGCTTTTAACTCATTTTGAGACTTTTTGGGTTACACCCGAAGAGGATCGCTCCTTATAAGTCACATAATTTTCAAGGAAAAAACAGTATAAACATTTATGTAAAAATTTCGGGAGAGGTTTGAACCCTTAAACTCCTCCTTGTATACGGCCCTGGACGATGGACGTAACTGCTACGTCATAGCACTAAGAACCAATGGCAAGACCAGATCATAAATAAAATCGATGAGGAAAGCAATAGGAAATTTTCTCCATGACGTCCCGGTCGCGTCGCTCTAATCGCTCTGCATGTAAACCCGGCCTTAGGGAGAGATGTCGGGAGCCGAGATGATCCGGCCAATCACGGGGCGCCTTTTCACGACGACAGCCAATCGAATCGAAGACACGAGGGTTGTTTAAATCGAGACTCCTGTTTTGTGTTGTTGCTTTTTGTTGGATGTATACTAAATACTACTACCTGTTGAAGGGTACTTGTTTTGAGGGGATGAATATGAGGTGGTTCGTAACCAATTTCGCGACTCGCAGGGTGTGTATGGTTACAGTTTATCCCCCCCCCAATCGAACAATTTTACTCCCTGGTTGAGTTTGGGTGCCATGAGGACACCTAGTCGAAAGCGTAACGATAGTTATGGGCTAAATGAGTCAAAATTATCGAATTTTGATGACAAAATAAATCCCTTAAAAATTCGCCAGTTTTTCAGGGACAGTGTTGGCTACACCTTAGAAAAAAACGAAACAAAAGTCCCCCCCCCCCCCAATAAAATCAATAAATACTGTCTATTTAACCCCGTGTATTCATTTCACCCCACTCCACACTATTTACCAATTCTACTTCATTAGATGTGAGCGAGAGCACCCATTGGTTAGTCATATAACAATTCTTCCCAAATATGGGATTCGCAGTCGCTTTGATTGGTCCTTCAGTGGAGATGGAAATCTTACGAAGTGGAATCGGGAAATATGCACTGACAGGGAAGATGATGTTGTAATTTGAATGAAGTGTAATCTTACACACATTGCGAGTTGTAGAAGGATACAAAACCAGGAAACAAATATCGTTTGTCGAGGATACTCCAGAGGGGGGATCGAGTGGGGCCAATCAGTCTGAAGAGTGTTTGGCCCAATTAGGCAGAATGGAATGTTGTTGTTTGTGTTCTGTATGCGTTTTGTAAGTACCCAATCAGTGTGGAGCGATGCATTTGTTAATTGGATGCCATTTGTTTTATTCTTTTTGGAGAGTGTGTAATGATATAGCTACCCAAGCAGCACAAACGTTCAAGATTCGTCCAATTTTCGTCATATGACCAAATTTGGTTTACTTCTAGTTTCAGTTACGTAAATTTGGCATATGAGGTGTGCTACTAGGATAAACTACAAGGGTGTTTCAACAAGTCTTCTCAAACTCTGCACAGAAAGATTCTTTGCGTGGAGTAGATAAAATGAGCCCCTACGATGACTTTTACTTTTCGGAAAATATGTCGTTATATCCGATAAAATCTTAATTACTTCATTACACTGTGGGCGCATGCATGCGCAATGGATATTTTTATCTTAGTGTGCAAATTCAAATAAACATATTCACGGTTACTATGAACCTTTTTTAGCGCAAACCGGATGTGACTTCATAACTTTTTCTGTCGGAATTTTCTCGAAAACTATGCGTCGTGTTTGTACTTCATGCAAGGAAACTAGCTGTATTTAGTTTGGACGGACATTATGAACACCCTGTCCTACATAGCTAAAGTAGAACGTACTAATTTATGTTTTGCATTATTTAAAAGGAATTATACAGTGCAACTTGGATATAGCGTCTTTTTATCACGATTTGAGTACCGAAACTCCTCCTAGCATCCCAACAGGCTTTCTGTTTACGCAGTTTCTGCTTCCGCGTAGTGATGTCATAAGGTCAGGAAACGTTGCTGTCGAGTATAATCAGCACTTGATCAAATTTAGATCTGTGTTTCTACAAAACTCTTAAAGAAGAAAATCCTTATAAACTCTCAACTTCACGAATACGCTAAATAGCTGAGATCTAAATTAAATTCTATTAAATAGTCATTTACTTTAAATCTGTGATAGTCCACAATCTATTATTTAGTTTTTAAAATCGCTACTAGTTCATAAAGTGAATTAAATCAATCAAGTACAATATTGAAGATCGTCACTTTCAAAAATCTGAAAGCACACTTGAAACAACGAGATCTAGAACATCATTTCGAGTAATTATAACTGCATCGAATAAAATCATTTACTTACCTACTTTATAAATCTCTTTCATTCACAAATAAAAATCAAACTCCACTCTTACTCAAAAAAACAACCACTTTGATTAAAAATTAAACGAAACACAAGCATCAAAAATGCTTCGGAAATAAATTCGCAGTTACAAAACATCAGAATAATTCCATCCGATTCCCACCCGTTTCCATGGTAACCGATGACTAGATGGGAAGTTTCGAAAGTGTCCGCGCAGGATTATGTTAATCGTAAGAAACAATAAGTTTAAATTCATTAAGTATTTCCTCACAGCGGGAATTCTTTAGATTAGGTGGTTATTTGGATTGTACATTTACCCAGGAGTGCAGATAATGTTTAAGGGCCCAATATTTCCCCCAGAACATTATTTGATTTGTCCAAAATTCCCCACAAAATGAGATTTTATTATAATGTAGGGTGGGGAAAAGTGGTTAAAGCGGGTTAAAATGGGTGTAGGGATTTTAACAGTTCATATTAATAAAATTTTTGGCATGCTGATTTTTCTTGGGTCTCAAGAAAAATCAGCATGCTTAAAAAAACCTTTGAGGTGGTCACTTAATATCGTCTAAAAATCATACATAAAAATTTTCCACGCATTTAAAATCATGCATGTAGATCAGGAATATCATACACTTTACAAATACAGTAGAACTCCAATTATCCGAATCAATTGGGACTGCACCTAATCCGGATAATAAAAAATTCGGATAATTGGATTTTTTTTCCGAAAAAAGGGTCTATTTTAATTAACAACCGTACGTATATTGAAAAAGGGAGAAAAACTATATTTCCAAGATATTTTTGGTGCTTTTTCACTTCAGGGATGAAAATTTTGTAGTCCCACTTAGTAAACAATGGTATAGTCCTCCAACCCTTGCTGTATTTTCCTTTGCGAAAAACAATAATCATAAACCTTTAAAAAAACCCTCCACAAAACACTTCCTTTCCGTTGCCAATCGGCATAACGCAATACACATCCAAAAATCCCCGCACACAGCAATGACAACGGTCGAGCGAATCTTCCCCTCATCACCGCCACCCCGTAATCCACCCTTCATCCAGATTAGCCCCCTCACCCCCGCAAAAAAACCCCTCGATGAACCCCCGTAATGATCGCTGCACATCATCATCGCACCCCTGTGGGGGGAAGGGGGCAATCTGTCCCCCGATCGCATCATCCCCTAATAGCGGATTATTCGCGGCCCGCCTTTAAATATTATCAATTTCAGAGATTGCGGGGCGCATGTGTTTGCAGTTGGCTTGTGCCTGTCAACACTGCTGCTAAATCCGATTTTTAATCAGTTGATTTTTTTTTATTGTTGGGTCAGTTTTATATTTTGAAGTGGATTGGTTTTGGGCATTTAAACAATTGATTTTGGTCATTTATGGTCTAACCAATTTATTGAATAATTACAGATTTTTAATCAATCGGTTTTTTTTATGGTTGGGCCAGTTTTGTATTTTGTATTGGATTAGTATTCGGAATTTAAACAATTGGGTTTTTTTTTATTGTTTGTCAAACCAACTAATTGAAAAATACGTTTTAATTGTTGGTCTAACCAACTTATTGAAATTTACCGATTTTTAACCAGTAGAGCATTTTCAATCACATGACTCGGCCTAACAACTGCCTTAGCAACGTTGTTTTTGCCCGCTAGTGACATCATGTGCGAATGCTTCTATTGGATGCTTCTAGTTCCCGCCCCTAACAACAGCCTTAGAAACGTTGTTTTTGTCCTCCAAGTGACGTCATGTGCGAATGCTCTGTTGATTTTATTTTTTTATTGTTGGACCAGTTTTATATTTTGTATTGGATTAGTATTGCGCATTTAAACAGTTTTTTTTCCATTGTTGGTCTAACCAACTTATTGAAAAATTGGTTTATTTTTATTCATCAGATCATTGTTGGGCATTTAATCGATTGATTATTTTGATTGTTGGACCAACCAATTGAAAAATCAGTACATTATTTATCAGTTCAGTGTTGGGCATTAAATCAAATGATCTTTTGATTGTTTTAACATCCAATAAGAAAACAGTTTACCATTATGTATAAGGTTTATTGCTGGGCATTAAATCAATTTTAGTACTGTTGGTCCAACTCAGTAGAAAAATTAGTTTGCCTTTATATCATATCATTTTTAAGCATTAATCAATTGATTAATAAAACAGTTACCTCTCTATATCGCAGGGCATCCTCTCAGTGGCGAAAACATCATTAACAACTTTTAAATCAAATTGAATAAATGGAAAACAACAACTTCTCCAAGTGAAAACGAGGCATGAAATCTGGTATTATTGCCCCATTATGTTGTAAGGGGTAGTCCATAAATTACGTGAGGTGCTTTTTTTTTCCAAATTTTGGACCCTCCCTCCCCCTTGGTGAGATTTAGGAGATTTTGCTGAACTCCCCCTCAATATCTCACGGGATATTTTCTCAATAACTTTCTCTCTATATTAAAAAAAAGAACGGTCACCGCCGCCGCCGCTGTTTCAGAAATTTTTATTTTTGAACTCTTTGACCTCTCACAACGCAAAAACTACTTGACAGAAATATATGAAATTTGAAAATTTTGTAGAGGAATGTTTGGAGAACAATTTCGAATAAAAAGCTAATTGATGTGATTATTAGTTCTGGGGTATTTTTAAGGTCAAAGTTGAAGTTTTTGTTTTTTCGCCGCGTAATCGCGTTCAGCGAAAACTATTAGCAGCAGAGCTTTGATTTTTTGCAACCTCATACTCTGATATCTGAAGATGTGCACTACGTCACCCTTTTGTCGAATTTCGAATTAGGTTTGGAGTAATTAATTTTTAAAGTTTTGAAATTTTCGTTACTTTTTCGGTTTTTTCGATCTAAAAGAAAAACTAATCACAATAGGAGTATGATTTTTTAACCACTTATGCTCTTATTTTTTAGAAAAAGATTAGCGTTTAATTCTTTGAAAAATTCGAATTAGTTTTGGAATTATTAAGCATCAAAGTTTCATTTTTTTCATAGTTTTACTAGGTCTTCATTAGACACGTTTAATGGGTCGTGGCTAGTTCACAGGGCTGGCAGTATGGTGACGTCAGAAGAGGTGTGGCTAAGAACGGGTGACGTTTCCACCTTCCATAATTAGTATACAACTCGACCGTACGACCCAGTGCGAAGAAAGCATGGAAGTAAATAAATGCCTAGCAAATATTTTTTAATTTAATTTAATTTTGTTTGATGATTTTATTTTTCAAATAGTCATGACTGAAGAGAAAACAGCGGCTTCGCTGCAAGAATTCTTGTGTGTTCTTCAAGAACATGAGGTGCAAACATTTTCAAAATATGTTCGCATAGAAAGCAAAACAGCCTTTACCCAAGAAAACTGTAAGTACACAATAATAAATTATGGATGTAATATTTTAAACTTTTAACTATTCATGCAAAGCACGGTCAATATTCAACATGATTCTAAAGCGTCTTTAATAGAAAGATTTATTCTTTTAAGAATTTTTTAGAGATGTGCAGTGTAATTACTGTGTGAGTAAATTACATAAATATGGTTTCCTTGAAAGTTTTATCGAATGGCTGTTTTCATACTTAAATAATCGTTCTTTATATGTACTTTAAAAATGCTATTTCTTGTAAGTTTACAAATACTTCTGGTGTATTTTATTTATTAATGATCTCTGTGATGTTATTAACAATTAGGATTAATTATTTTTTGCTGTTGATTTAAAAATAATGAAACTTGTAAGGACTATTTATGATGCAATAAATTTACAGTTTGAATTAGATAACCTACAACAATAATAGTGTGCTTTAAATTGTTTAGATCTCAATATTGATAAATGTTCAGTAATTACTTATACTCGCCTATCCCAGCCTCTTATGCATATTACCAGATTAATAGTTTAATTTCAAACCGTGTAAATTCAATTACAGATCTTGGTGTCATTTTTCAATCTGACCTTGATTTTTCTTTTCATATTGACAATATGGTTTCTAAAGCTTAAATAGTAAACTGGTGTTCTTAATACGTAAAATAATTAATTTTTCTTAAGATAAAACATTATTAAAAATTCTTTATGTATGTATTTCTACATGTATTCTTTCAAAGTTGTTTAATATTCCTTCTTTGAGATCTTGAAGAGATTTGTCTTGTTTATTCTTCTTTTATAAAATTCTAAATAATTTGTTTGATTGTCCAGATAGTTGTTTAATTCAATTTTCTGTTAAAATTTTTAATTTACGTATTAATTATCTTTTCATATGTCCATTGTATAAATTTAATTATCTCGCCAATTTTCCTATTATAAGATTTTTAATGCTCATTGTAATGACCTTGATATTTTTTCTGTGCCTTAGTGTTTTTAAAAAGTTGTGTGAAAGTGTTTTATACACCACTGTAGCACTGTAATTTGATTTTTATCTGTAGTGTGTGTTTTTTAAATAAAATAAATAATCTTCTTTTCATTCAAGGCTTAATTTTTCAATTACTTGGTTATATGATGACATCAAACATACATCATTTTAAGAAAATATAACACAAGTTGAGGAACTGTGGAATAGTTTCATCGTTGAGTTAGTACCATGCAAGTCTGAGTAAAAATATATACCTATACTGTAAGAGTGTAGAAATTTTCATTTTCATTATTCTATTCTAAAATATGCAGCTGCTAGAATTGTTAATTAAAAGGCTTACATTTTTACCCACTTGTTTAGTTTAAGAGAAATAGCTATTAGAATTTCTACACCTAATTTATAGTTCAAAATATAGTCATTGAATGCTTCATTGATTTATAGCAGATGCTGTTTATTTTGAAACCTTTTTAAAGAGTTGTTTCTTATTTTAATCTCAACACTTTATGTGCTCATTACTGATTATACAATATCAAATTATAATTAGGGTGTTAATAATTGAGGAGAATATGAAGGTGTATCTCAATGGGAGCCCTGTATGTGGAAACAAAAATCGAATCTGCTTGAAGCTGGGGATTTGAGATACTGTTATGAATGTACCGCCTGAATGATCATAAACAGTTTAGGTCTTATCGTAAACTTTTTACAGTATTAAAATAACAACTTGACTTAATAAAAATATATTTTTTGGTCAGATGGAAAAAATTTAAACTTTTCAAAATCTTTTATATTAAATCATTAAAATTCACTCTCTGCATTTCAAATATGTTCAGATAATTTTTTCCAAGTAGCAAATTGAATAAGACAAGTTTTGCAATTTTGAACTTAGAAATGAATTCAAATTTAGGAAAAAGTAATTTTTTCATAAATTTTACTTTATTTAAAATTTTATCTGTAAAATAAATATATCTAAATACTAACACTGTAAACTGTAACACTATCTGTAAAACAAAACACCTTATTTAAAATCAAAACACTTTCAAAATAGCTGCGGTGGCAGAGTTTTTAATTTTAAGAGCGCGAGCATGCGCGTAGATGTCTAGTAGGATGCTGAAGCAGCTGAAGTGACTGAATGTCGAAGTGGCTTTCTTTTGGCCACACCTCTTCTGACGTCACCATACTGCCAGCCCTGTGAACTAAAGCCCTGGATGAAGACGTTACTTAAGTAGCGACATGAGTTCAATCGTCCGCCATTGTGGTGAAATGCGCTATTCTCTCATAAAGTCCGCTATGAGGGAAAGGAGTTGCAATAGTTGAAAAAAAATTGTTTCTTTTCCAACCTCTGCGAGAAGTTGGTTATTTTGAAAGAAATAATAATTATTACTCAGGTTGTTTTATAACTTTAACTTTATTAGGGAAAACGATTTTAAGCACTGTTTATAGCTTTGATTTTAAGATACTGGATGGATATTATTGTTAAATTTGTATTTTTAAAGATATTTTGAATTATTTTTTGAGGCCACGACATGCATATCAAATCTCATACATATGTACGTTAAAAAATTGATCAAAAACGATTAATGAAAACTGTGTTGTTTTTTTTATAATGACCTGATCACTTTACAAAATCAATACAGGTTGATTAATTCTAATTTAACGAGTGAGCATGATAAATGCAATACCTAACTTGCGCATCATTACAAATATAATTCCGTAAAATTTGATTAGGATAAATATAATTAAATTATTTTAAACTTACCTCACAAGGTGTATTAGTATGAAAATCTATCGCACTGGCTCTGGGCTTAAATACCATTTCACCACAATGGCGGCTGTTTACATGCGTGACTGTTAAACGTCCAATCAAATTCAAACGCGGCAAGATCAGCAAGATCAAAGTATGTCGCTACTTAAGTAACGTCTTCATCCAGGGCTTTACTGTGAACTAGCCACGACCCGTTTAATGTTTATTGGAGATTTTTTAAGTTTATTTTTGACGGTTCACTAGATTGTCGCGAGCACGGATATTTAAGGGGATACAGTACCCTGAGAATATTTTTTTTATTTTTAATATTATTGTTTTGACTTTAATTGTATATTATGTGGGCTTATAAAGTAGAACCTTTCCCCTGAAAAAAAGTTGGATTTTGAAACCCAGAATTTAAAAAAATCAATTTTTTTTAAATTTTTGACCATTTTTTAAATCCCTAAGGCTTTTTTAATTGTGCATATTTTTATAATTTTTTTTCATTTTTAGATTTGTTATATCATACTACGTAAAACTGTGCATGGATTTATTTTTAGTATTATTACTTTATTTTGTAGAAATTTTTATGTACTAAAACCAAAAAAAACCTAAAGAATTCAACATTTTTGACTTTAATGTTATTTTTAAAAAAATCTAACCTTGTTAGAGCTAAACCCATGCACAGTTCTATAATACATATATTTCAGAACAAATATACAAATTTTCAGATTTATATTTCATTTACACAAAAAGCCTTAGGGATTCAAAGTATTGTAAATGCACAAAAATACAACATGGAGAAAATTCAACTTAAAGTTTGCGTTCCTTCTGTTTAGACCCCGGACTCGCATTAGAAAAAAGGATATAACTCTATAAATTATTAAGATAGAGCTTTGAAATTTTGAAGACACATTTAGAAGGATCCATGGTATGGATTAAGCCAATAAAAATATTTTTGATATTTTGATGATTTTTAGGGTACTGTATCCCCTGTTTTGTGGGTGCACGTTTTTTTTCTCTTAGTTTGTTAGTGATTGTTAGTAGACTTCCTTGATAACTATGTTTTCAACTATTTTTTGCTTTTGAAATACTAGAGAAATAAATATAAATCGGATGAAGGGTGGAGATTTTTGTTTGGAAGTTGCGTGTTTTTCTGATTAATATTAGCTCATTGTTAGATTAGTCATTGTTTTAAGAGTTAATTAGATTGAATGCGTTTTTAAGTTCATGTGGTTATTAAATGTTTAAGGAAGGATAGTTTATGTATTCTGGAAAAATTTATATTTTTCAATATTTGTTGAACAGGTTGGGAAAATATTTCAAATAAATTAGTGATAAGAGAAATAAAATATTTTAGATTGGATAATGGTTTTCATTAGAGTTGGTAAATTCTACAAGCGAGCTTTGCTCGCTGAGATCGCGAAGCGATCTTAAAAGAACTGCGAAGCAGTTCCGGGGGTTGGTGAGCGATAACGAGCAGGGGGCAGGCCCCCTAGTTAAATAAATAAATGTCTTGATTTGTTCTAGCCACTTCTGTTTCACAATGTCGATATGGCACTCAACCAAGACCCTCTATATAATGGCCTCACAACTCGGACGGGTGACGTCACATTTTCCGCCACCTTTGACGTCACATGCAAAACGACGCCATGTTTTATAATTCATTTTCCGCCACCTTTGACGTCACAGTGACGTAGTTGTCAGGCTTTGTATATAGAGGGTTTTGACTCAACACACACGTTGCAAAAATTTTGATACAAATCCATGTTGAAACACCCCAGTTCTGAAACACCCTATATAACAAAGAGGGTGCCATCCCAAACAATAACAGCTACTCCATTTACCAAAACCAGCACAAAACCAACACATCTCAATTTCTCCATCACAACAACCAAACCATCCTCCTCAAAAGCGCGACTTCACCGACCCTGAAAGTTTTTTTTCCGTCCCACCACCAACGCCGACAGAGAAAAAAAAAGTCCCCCGGACGGTGCTCCCGGATCGTCCGGAAAGATCCGGCCGAGTGAGTCACGGCAGATTGGGAGATAATTTATGGTCTTTAGCGCCCCCTCTCCTCCCTTTGGTTAGCCGCTCGGGTGGGTCTGGGGGGGAGGGGTGTCCGTTTTAATTTCGGTGGGAATGTGGGAAGCCGATCCGAATCTGCAGTCTGCTCAGTGGTTGGCGTTCGATCAGTTGTTGTGAGGGTTTTTCAATTAGTGGGTCCAGCCATTGAAAAGTATGGATCAGTTTCGTTGATTCGATTGCAGTTGTTTTTTTTTAATTGTTGATTTCTGGTAATGGTCTAAGAGCTGGATGCTGGTTGGTTGGTTGGTTGGTTGGTTGGTTGGTTGTGTTACATATATTTTCAGGTATGTGTGCTTGATCTCAAGGATCCGCTTATACACCTTCGTCAAGTAAGACAGACACAACAGAATTTTTACTGACACAAAGAAGGAAAATACACCCAGGGGCGAGGTGAGAATCGAACTCACGACGGAGCAGTGCGCAGACTGCTGGCGTGAAAGGCAGAGGAGCAAACCGAACAGGCCATCCGTCCCCGAGCTGGATGCATATTTCCAGTTACATTAAGACAACTACTACTCAAATTACTAGATTAATTGTTGAACTCTAGTAAATCAAAATAAAATCGAATTCTGCCCAGACCCAGTGGCCCATCAGGCCGTACCCATTTTCGTATGATTAGACTTTTGGGCCTGGGGTGCTAATTACTAGTTTATATCCAGGCCGAGTGGCTAGCCCGACGTTGGACCCCCAGTTGATTCCCCAAGTAAACTTGGTTCTCATTTTATCACCCCGGAGGAATGAAGGGCTGAGTTGACCCATGATCATCAGCTACGATCAGTCAGTAATGCTCGTAGGTAGACCACGCTGAGGTGACTCAAAAAGTGTAAATTTTTTGGTAAACGTTTGAAAAATTATCAGTAGGGTGTTTCAATTTCTACATTTTAAGCCCAAGTTTACTTAAATCTATTGAACAGGTTTAGAAATATTCGACTTCAAAGTTCCTATTTTTTCAGCTACAACAGTGTGTTTTGGGAACATCTCATTTTCCGGCTATAGGAGAAAAAAAAACAGAAAAATTCAAGAACTTTAAAGTTAAATAGGTACCTCAAAAACTAATTGAGCCTCTTAAATAAACTTAGGCACAGCATGCAGGTAATTTGTTCCGTAACGAAACATTTAAATGTAGTATGTTTATTTGAAAATCTCACCGTTTGGTTGCAACTTCACAATTTATTAAAATAAAAGACAGAAAATTCGATTGTCGATTAACTGCCATTCTTTAACGCAACCGCTTTGCACATGCTGAGAGACAGTATTTCACTTCCCATCGATATATGATTTTCAAAAAACTTCGTCTTTCCGGTTAAATTCCCAACCAGCGCTCGAAATATTACTCTTTATGTGATATATTGAAACAATGGATTTCAAAGGAGGCTCTAACAAACCTTCCTCTTACTGCGATTCAAATAATATCAAGAAACTACTCACCGTAAATCTTCTGTCTAATCCGTACACTTTCCCAGGCCCAGTCACAAGGGTCGTTGGTTTCACTGCAATAAGAAGACCCTAAAGGAAAAACAACATTTACAGAAACAATTTTTTCCATTGCGATAACAGAGACTTAAAGGAAAAGCAGCATTTACAACTCGTATTGCTACTGTTGCAATTGGGGAAAAAAATGAACTTGTTGAATTGAAAATAAAAACAAGGGGGTCCGGGACACTTCAGAAAAAAATTTTTATTTTTAAGTTTAAAATTTCAGAATTTTTTTTGAAGATTAAGAGTAAAATGATTTGAAAAAATTACAACTCAAAACTTTTCTCAAATGTTTAAAAAAAAATTTAAATTCAATTTTTGTTGAAAAAAGAGGGGTAGTTTAAAATTGATATAACTCAAAATATTAATAATCAATTTTTAAAATTTTTTTACCAAATCAAACAGAAACATATTATCTTTAATTGTGATTCAGCATTTTAAGAAATATTAATATTCTTAAGAAATATGAGCAATTAAGTAAAAAATTCTTAAAATTTTCATGTTAATTATTTTTAAAAATTCATATTTTAAAAAGTAAACAATATTTTCAAATTTGCTGAATCACGATTAAAGTAAAGTGTTCAAAATATATGTGTTTCAAATTTCAAGTCTTTATCTTGAACGGTTCTTGACTTATATCAATTTGAAGTTGAGAAACTGTAAAAATGCATCATTGACAAAAACGCATTTGAATGCAGAACGTAGAATGCTAGATTAACCAAAGCAGCCGGCAATAAAGGATTGTATCTCTAGTTCTACTTAGGATAAAAACATAATTCAAACATCATTTTAAGCAGAAGAAAATGGGTTAACTTTTAAGAGCAAAAAAATATTTTTGAAAATCTGACGATTTTTGTGTCCCGGACCACCTTAAAATAAAAGACAGAAAATTCGATTGTCAATTAACTGCCATTCATTAACACAACCGCTTTGCACATGCTGAGAGACAGTATTTCACTTCCCATCGATATATGATTTTCAAAACTTCGTCTTTCCGGTTAAATTCCCAACCAGCGCTCGAAATATTACTCTTTATGTGATATATTGAAACAATGGATTTCAAAGGAAGCTCTAACAAACCTTTCTCTTTCTGCGATTCAAATAAAATCAAGAAACTACTCACCGTAAATCTCCTGTCGAATCCGAACACTTTCCCAGGCCCAGTCACAAGGGTCGTTGGTTTCACTGCAATAAATAGACCCTAAAGGAAAAACAACATTTACAGAAACAATTTTTTTTTCCATTGCGATAACAGAGACTTAAAGGAAAAGCAGCATTTACAACTCATATTGCTACTGTTGCAATTGGGGAAAAAAAAATGAACTTGTTGAATTGAAAATAAAAACAAGGTGGAATTGTTAATGAAAATAATGTGGGTGCTTCTATTTATTAAATAGAAAATATTTTTTTTTATTTTAGAGAGATTTCTACTAATATTAAAAAATAAATCTGTATCATCATTCAATACAAATTTTAGATCTCACTAAATTTATCTTTTAAATTAATATTTGTTATGACTTTTCGTTAGGAAATAAAGTAATATTTTCACCTATCTTTATATGCCAGAGTTAAAGAATTAATTTTCCAATAGATAAGTGCAACAAATAAAAAAAACATCCTCTATTGATTTTTTAATTGTTGAACAAAAAAAAAATCAAAATAAAATACAAATGACATTTCAATAGGTTGGTTCAACAAATAAAATTGTTATTGTCGAACCAAAACAATGCATTAAACGCACAAGAATCAAAACAACACGTTGATTCAACAAAAAAAAATTATTTATTGGACCAACCTTTTAAAAATATCAACTGTACACAACTCCAATTTTTTTATTCAACAATGAGGTATTTTCACGTTTGGAGATTAAATTTTATTAAAATAGTAGATAAAAAACCATGAAGAATGACGTTTAAATGAAGTATTTTCGTAGCCTAGTTTCTGAGATATAATTTTTGAAACTTCATTTTGCGGTTTGGTGCGAAAACAGAAACACTGTTGTTTACATGCGCTGTGACGTCACATTCAATAGAATCCAGTTTTCCGATCATTGAAAAACAGTAAAAACACTAGTTTCGACGGCGCTATGACATCAAATCCCGTTGTTTGATCACATGACTTTACTAGTGTTTTGGCAAAAATAAAATAGAATTTTAAATTTTTTAAAACATATTTTTGAACTTGAAAATCTGACATTTGATAGTTTTAAACTATAACGTATCAAAAAAGTGTAAAATTAAGCAAATCCCTCACTTATTACCTAATACCTCATTAAAAATCCAACTCAACTAAAAAAACACTCTTCCCTATTTACCTCTCTATGTTAGTAAGTCAAGGTCGCCTTCAAAATCTTTTCACGGTCTTCCCTATTCCTTTATCCTTTACAAGTAGTTTTCCATTGTAAAGGAAGGGCAATAAGCCTTTTCACAAGCGAATGAATGCCTTCACGAGTGAATGGGAGAAGGGCTTCACTCTCCTTTACAAATAACACGCTCTTTTTAAGCGATCATCGGGCCTTTGTTGTTAGGCCGCTAAATAGAGGTGTGGAACCACTTGTTAAGGGGTCATTGAGGGGGTGTGATGATGGCTTTGTGAGGTGAGACGATTGCCCATTTATAAATATTTTGAGTTATGGAATCATCCGGGTCCTGGTGGTGTTATTTGTATGAGATTTTAAAACTCATGTTCTTCAATTTTGATTTTTGAAGTAATGTTAGAAATACATATGAAACTAGTGTTTTTACTGTTTTTCAATGATTGTAAAACGGGATTCTATAGGATGTGACGTCACAGCGCATAACAACAACAACAGTGTTTCTGTTTTCGCGGCGAAACACAAAACGAAATTTCACTACGTGTGTTTAAAGTACTTTTTAGATACGAATATCATAAAAAATATAGGTAGGATATTCATGAAAATTGCCAAAATATAATATATAGTTCACCAGCCAATATGTAATAAGGTGCAATTCAATTAAGTGTCGCGGTAAGTTCTTTGGACATTAGAAAATTACTACAATCAAAATAAAGGAGATAAAAAAGCAAAACCTGCAACATTATATCTATAACGTTAGTAGTTTCTCATAAAAAAATCATGGACAAATTGAGAGGATTTAATCCTTGGTTTTTTAGTTGTTCTGTATAAAAATCTTGGAATTTGGACTTTTTCACTCCTCTTGGTCATCGACTTCTAATTCGAATACAGAGTTGAAATTCTATTCTGAAATTCTATTAGCTATTCGAAAAAAAGTAGAGGGTTCCCAGAACTCTACCTGAAAAAAAAGTTTTTTTGGGCCACCCTAAGAGATATAGATAGATAGATATAAATAGATAAATAGAGAGAGGTAGAGAGAGAGTATTTTAGAAGGGGTATAAAAGAGAATGAAGAAGGGGTATAAAAGAGAATGAAGAAGGGGGGATATAAAAAAAGAGATAGAGAAAATTTCAAAGATATTCTGAAATGTCACCTAGGCGATGAGAACGTGACCTAGATGCACCCTACTTACAAGTAGTAAAACGATTTTCTAAAATAACACCAGAATCCAGATAGAAATTCAAAAGAGGTAAAGGTATATGATAGAGAATGTACTCGGAAAGAATGAGACCATTCCAACCCTAACTAATTCACTCAAGCAACCAACACCAAAAGTAAGCAGCACAACAAAATAAATCTCCCTATCATCAACAACAACAAAAAAAAACTCCACAGGTCCCTGCGCATCAAATCGATCACACGGGGGATCAAAAAAGCATTAAATCGAACAATCTCGGCACCCCCCCCCTCCCCTCCAATCGAACATTCATTACACCGAAAGAGGAAGAGAGAGAAGCGCGAATCGTATTACTCGCACACCATCGTTTTCCATCAGGCTAAAAGCCCGCGTTGTTGGGAAATAAATATCCACGGCTTGATTCTCCTTCTGATGCGTAGAGGGACTAGGATGCAGGGAGAGGTTGGAGTGGTGACCAAGCGTGGCTATAATATGAGGAGTGGCATAGAGACGGGCGTAACGTGGGATTTCTCGTAGACGGTTTGACGGTTTGGACGTATCCAAGGGGGGTTCCAGGGTTTAATATTCCCCTAGATTTTGATGACTGCATTTTGAAAACACTCTACACAAAAATAGAACACTTTTTTTGTCCCTAAATTAGTTAACAACACTTTTGTTGTGTTGTTAGGTAAAACACTTTATCATCTTATAGTGTTGTGATAGTGTACTGCATATTATTTAAAAGTGTTGGAAATGTGTTTTCACTAGGATTATGTTCTAAAAATAGTGCTGTGAAATATGTTAAAGATCTGAAAGTGTTCTTAATGTGGATCGCACACCGAAATCAACCCAAAATATTCCCCCGAAAGTCAATAATTTCCTTATAGAAAAATAATCTGTCCCCAAATTCCAGTATTCACCTACATTTTTTTTTACTGGCTATGTTTTTTCTTCAATGTTATCCATAAAATTCTAACACTAAGTAAGTACAACGTGATTCAACTCCTACCTGTGAATATAGTCATGGCTTACTAGATACTTATACAGGCTAGCCGAGTACGGAAATCATTGCAAATCCAGATGGCATTATTGGACCAACTGGCAAAGCATATCCACAGTGTTGAAGGCGGTGGGTGATATAGGTAGGTCTTGTAGCGCTCCAAGCGGGAAAAGTTGTCAAATGGTTTTCATTGTTTAAAACTCGGCTAGCCTGTATAAGTATCTAGTAAGCTGTGATATAGTCTATAGGTAAAGTGATAAACCGGGCATTATTAAAAATACCCGGATTTATCACATTGTCTAAATCAAACTTTCTAAAAAGCTACGTAAAAGCTATAATTTACGCATGATGGAGAACTAAGTAGTAATTTTGATAAACTCTCACAATATCTCTATTTTCTATTCAAATAATAATGAGAAGGAAGATAATTATTCTTCCTGATAGAAAACAGTCTAGAAAAATCTAATTAGTAAAAAAATTCTCCATTAGCATTTTTTAAATTTGTGATATGTACTTAAAATATGGTAAGAAACCCAAACTGCCGATTTTTTTTTCGGTTTTATGGGGGAAATATTCCATGAAAATGCTTTACATTGTGTAATTTAAACTCTAAATATTCTTTTCATTTTAGCACCTTTAGGATCTTGGTTTTCTGAATGGCTTTGGATACACGAGACAAATGAGAAATTCTCCACCATTGTAAGTTTGTCGCTCGATACATCAACCAACCGTCTAATTTGTGTGAAATAATGACCACGCTTTCTGCAACTGAATCACATCTTCAAAGCTCGCTCTTAATATAGCAACCCGACGCATCTTCCTCTCTATTTCGTTTTCCAACTATTGAAGAATCCCCAATAGCGGGGAAAAACTACTCCGGCTATTTATTTCCCCTGAAAAAGGTTTCCCTTTTGCACAATGACGTCTGAAGGAGAAGGCCTGCCAATCAGCGCCGATTGACGGATGATCGGCCACGCCCACGATCCGCCTCCCTCGATAGGTGGCAGCACCTCACTGGGCTGCCTGCAGAGGTGTTTATTTACGTTTTGGAGAAGAGGAGATGAATTGAAAAGATGATGAGGAAGGAATAGGATAGTAGTAGAGTTCTGCTGCATGTAAATTGTATAGAAAATATAATTCTGGAATTTGTTTTAAATTCTTCGTACTAGAAACTTAACTTTATTGGCGATTGTGTAATTTACGAACACAAATTTCAGAAATTCTTTGAGGTGTAGCTTAAAATACATATATCCTGAAATATGTTGCTTTTTACAACTTCTTTGCCAGAAATACTTTTGGGGTTTTTTTTAATTTCCCAAGAAAATATTGTTTGAATAGTGCATTGAGGTTCAATTAAGTGTCATCTGAGGAGTAAGATTTGTGTAAAATTTTCTGATTTCTTTTAATGTATTTTTTTGGGGATAGTAAAAGGGCAACATTAATAAGCTTATTAAGAATGTTAAATTTAATATTTAGCAAAGCTTTTTGAAATTAGGAGAAACATTAGGTCAGAAAAGTTTTTTACTTTTAATATTACTTAAAGTTTATAAAGAATGTTCAAGATTATAAAGCTTATGTTTTTTACAATTAAAACTTAATAATATCCTATAAGTTTCTTATTATTTATAAGTAGATTATTTGTGTTTATTAAGAATGTTTCTAACTAGAAACTCTAGATATTTGTTGAAAGTATCATGTATCAAAATTAAAAATGTCTTTAAAAATTATTATTAAACTACACATTTATTTAGAAAATATCATCTTATACCCATTCTTCTGCATTCTCTTCTATTAACGCGTGTGTTCTTAACATCTCTAATAAAGTCTTAAATTTAGATGTTTAAGGGTAATTAGCAGGTAAGGTAACCATTTACAGGTAAAGTTTACATATATTATTACAGAAAACTACAGGTTTTTACAGGTATTTGCATATGATGTTTTACATTGATCAAGGAAAAAGTGTGCAGGTATTCTTTTAAAATCACTTACCGAACAACGTATATTTAATAAGCATAAATGTTTTAAAGATTATTTTATCTAGCTTCTTTGATTTCAAAACATTTAACTTTACACACTAAAACCCAAAAGGATAAAATTTCAGTATGCACACAAAGTCAGCTTCATCTGTATATTAGCCAATCGTAAATGGAACACAGAACCCACTTATTACTTATTGATCAGTTGGACAAAGGGTTAACACAGAGGAGAGAATGGACATCCTGTCAACTGAAGAGACGAAGGCAGGTGACCAACTTATCACAAAGCTCAATTTTGAACAACTGGCAAATGAAAATTATGCCCCGATATTGCACATTATAAAGGAGCTACTTATTTAGGAAGTTAACCCATTGTGGAGCTTTTTTTTCTTTTATACTGTTGTAATTTGGGTATTGTTTAGGAGTGAAAGAAACACCAGGTGAAGAACTATAAACTGTCATGATCTGATTGAACGATTGATTCCATATGAATAGATGAGTAGGGGTTTGTATTTGAATGAGTCAGAAAGAATAAAGTACGTTGTGTACATTTTGTTGTTTGACTTTTTCACTTTTTCTGGAAATAACTTCGTAAAACTATCAGTGCTTTTTTTTAACTATAAAAAAATTACAAATATTTTCAGATTCCTCTCTCTAGATATTTACATTTCTCCTACATTTCTACAGACTACTTTTCTATATTTCTTTCACTTCCAAATTAACAGTCATTTTTACCACATATAATCCTTGAATCATTAAAAAAGGGGAAAATGTGATGTTCTATGAAAAGTTTTACACTAATAAAATGAAAAAAAAGTTACGGTCAAATTATGTATGATTTTAAAAACGCATTTAAAACAGAAAGTATTCATGTGTTTGATTTTCATCATGGCTTTCTTGCTAATAATCTAAGAAAGATTATGAAAGTAAAAACTTTCTAGGCAAATTAAATGATTTTTAAAAGGAGAATTTAAAAACTATAAAGAAAAGAGAAATTAAATAAAGCTATATGGTAGTGGAAATTTTAGGATTGAAAGTTTTGAGTTTGTCGTATTTCAATAAAAATATGCATATAATTAAGTGATCTTAAGCTTTTACAACATCAAAAATCCAGAAAAAAATATATAAAACTTTATTTTCCTTCCTTTCCTTTCTGGAAAAACTAGTAAAACTAAGATATGACTGCAACAGTACAAAATTTGTAAAACAATATTCATTTTTATATAATAATGACGAGTTCCATTGTTGTGCGGCTAAATTTACTAGCTTCATTTATTATTAATTATTTACTTATCTTTTATAGGATGGCAACACAGTTAAAAATGTATTCTTATATTATTTTGTGTTCTGAAGAGGAGTTTTTTGATTTTCTGTTGGGTTATTTAAATTAGTCTATTCCTTAAACTTAAACTATAATAAATTTTGATAACTTAATATTTAAAATTCTTATATTGTTTTTTACTCGACAATATTAATATAATTTTAAAAAATTACACCTTTTTTCATATAACTCGACGAGATCCCTTTAAATCGATTCTTGCCAGCTCAACAAATCGATTCCAGAATCGATCTCATCACAAATTTCCGACATCCCATTCCTACATCCCTTATTACCCCATCCTCAGAAAACCCGATATACCTCCACCTACAATATACAACAAAAACACCTTCGGAAAAAAGCTTCCGACGCGAAAAAACAAACTTATAAGGGAGCCGAATATTCCAATACCTCCCACCCTCGAAAAGAAGGAAAAAAAACTCTTCTCCTGCCGCCAATATGCGACAACACAACTCGCTTCGAATATCAGAGCAAGCAAGGAGGCATGATACCCTGAAATGCAAAACACCGTGGAGTTGGAAAGATGCAGATGGTGCATCGAGCTTTGGAGAGACCAACATCTATGAAAAGTGACAAATGTTTTAGAGACCAACTATTTTGAAAAGTAATAAATATTTTAGAGACTAACTTCTATGAAAATTAATAGAGCATTCGCACATGACGTCACTTGGAGGACAAAAACAACGTTGCTAAGGCTGTTGTTAGGGGCGGGAAATAGAAGCATCCAATAGAAGCATTCGCACATGACATCACTGGAGGATAAAAACAACGTTGCTAAGGCCGTTGTTAGGTAAAGTCATGTGATTGAAAATGCTCTATTTTATTTTGGTTTTTAAAGAGTGTTTTCAGGTGACGTCACAACCGGTTATTTTCTTTTAACTGTGTATCTTCTGTAAGGGCTTTTAAGTGTTGCTAAGGCCGTTGTTTATCTGTTGCTAAGGCGGTTTTTAGGTATGGGATCACGTGATTGTAAATGCTCCAATAGAAGAATCCCTCTCCTCATGTCTAATCCCTCTGTCTAATCCTCTGCCTCTCACATCATTTTTGCATTTCATGATCACATCGTGACCACGCAGGATCACCCATCGATGAGCTCTCTATCCTCTTCTCTCCCTACGCGTCGAAGAGGGCGGCCTCTTCACTTCGCTTCGCCCGCATTCAATTAACGCGAGGGGGCGACGAACCACCGTCTTGGCGGGGGTGGTGTTCCCGCATTAAATAATATGACGGAATGGAAACGCTATGAGGGTTCTTTTTATTCGTCGCGAGGCCAGAAGAAACGGGATAGTGCCGGTTTTGGGAATTCGCTTCGAGTGGATAAAGGACTATGTAGTATTAAATCCTTACGAAGGAAGAAAATTTTATATAATTCTTTGGTAAACTAAAACTGGAATTGAATGGGGGGGAAATGGGTGGACAGATTATTGTTAGTATGACACAAAAAAGACACAGTTTTGCACTCATATTAATATTATTTTAAAAGTTTCAAGCAAATCAGGTTCATACCTCTAAACACATAAAGCATTATAAAGTTAAAACTAAACTCCAAACTAAGTAACTCTTATTATTTTTTAGAATGACAGATGAAAAGAATATATTTTTTTAATATATTTTCTTCCTTTTCATAACACTTTTAACTTCTCTGTCATTCTCACTCTCTGTATTACTCTTCATCCCTTTCTAATTTCTTTCTCTGCCAGTTTGTTCTACACTTGCTTTGTCCCTCTTTTTCTTTATCTTTCAAAAGTGAGTAACATTTGAGAAAACTTCTCAACTAATATTTCCTCTCAAACTCTTTCCCCAAATCCTTAATAACTGTAACTTAAAATTTTTCCCGATTTATCTCTAACACCAAGGCCGTATCCAAGGGGAGGTTTTAGGTGTTCAACTCCCTCCTCCGAAATTCGGACACCAATTTTTATATTGTGTTTCCTTTGAAAATTATATGAATTGCAAAGAGCGGTATAACGCAAATAGTCTCATAATGAGTGAAAACGCCACTTTTAAAGGTAAGAAATTTCAAAATTTTCTGGTGGAGGAACCACAACCCAATCCCCTGTGAAATGTTGAAACTTTTTTTCTCTGAAATTTCTGTAACTTACATTGCACGGAAGGGGTGGTCCTTTTATGGTGCAACATAAAGTGTGTCTCCAAATTGAGTTAAAACACTAGTTTGAGGAGGAGATACTCTCCCCCTAATTTTTCTAGGAATTCACATGGTTTAATTTCTTTTAATAAAGTGCAACACAATTAAAGTAATACGTGTAAGTCATCTAAAAGTTAAAGGAATAAAAAACTTGTAAGGGGAGGTACCTCAGAAATAACATTGAGTCAACCCCTTCGAAATCTTAGTCTGGTTACGGCCCTGCCTAGCACACTCTATTTTCCAAAATTTCTCTAATATTACCCGATTGTTTTTATTATAATAACCTCGATTCAATATAAATTATAATTGCATCCGGTTGACAATGAATATATGTATGATATATAAATGTTTGCTCGCCAAGATGCTAAAAGTACCTTTTTCGCATGCATGCGCCCACCGTGAAATTAAATATTTAAGTTTTTATTGGATAAGATGTGAAGTAAGATAACCGTGATGCCGCAACTGATGGCAGAAAGTACCTCCTATGATCTCATTTCGCATCTCTGGATAAGATTCTTCAAAAGAAAAATTCCACAACAACCCCACAAAATTAACATCCCCCACGCTCAACCCTCTGTCTCATCTCATGACTTTCAAATGAAACAACTCAACCCTACACAGAGGCAATCGAATCCCGCTAACCACTTGGCAACCTGTCGCGGCGTAACCCGACCCCCCCACACACACACACCTTCTATCCGCCAATCAGCGGCCGATCCGTTATTCCCAATAACGCTCCGGTGGGCTTCTATGGGGGCATATTGGATAACTGGGAATATATATATCTTCTCTCTGCCCGGAGAAACTTAGGAGCTCAATGGATACGGCCGTAGGGTGGTGAAGTTCATAGAGGAAACATAGGATGTTGGCCCAGTGCGGATATGCCAGTCAGTGTGAAATGAACCTGTAAATGTAAAATATTAGGGGGCATTTGATTTCCCATACTTATTCTCTCTCAGAGACCATGGGTAAGGGCGTATCCCCACGAAAAGCGTTTTTAACACCCCCTAAAATACAGTCGTTAGCGTTCAAGAAATGCAGGAAAAACAACTTTACGAGAATCGTTTAACGCTAAGAAAATTGTATCTCTCAAACTAAAGATAATAAAAATATGAAACCAAGCGCACATTGTAAGGCATAATAGTAAATTATCGTAGAAAAATTATGAAGTTTAGATAAAAATTTTTATCTTGGCATTTTTGGCAAAGCGTTCAGGATTTAAGGCAAAGGGGGTTGCGGCTCCTGAGAAAGTGAGGTCTATGGAATGGCAGGAGTCTGACATATGACTCAGATGATGATGACAGACATCGCCACCATTTATCGCCACCTCCACAATTTTGCCATGGCTCTGAAGGGGAGGGAAATAGTCTCCCGACACCTGGACCCGTGGTAAACTGCGCCATGACCAACCCCAGGACTTTCGGACCCACAGATTTAACGAGCACGCACTCCGCATATACTCGGTGGGTCTTCAGCGGTGTCGGGAATCGAACCCGGGACCCTCCGATCCCGAAGCCGATGCCTTAACCGCTAGTCTCCCCACGGTCCTCTCCTCCAATATTTTGGTAAAAGAGGTTAGATGTTCCCTCTAGCAAATCCTCCCTCTATGCGAGCGAAACTTAGCCGCTGAATGGAAGGAGCGCCATCTGGCGACGAGGGCTAATCACACAAAGGCATGCCTCCGCATCTGCGTAAGATAACGCGGCGGCGGAATGCCACAAAGCGGTCGCAGCTGTGAGCCGGGAACTATATCCCTCCGCCTGCCTAATCATATTAAATTTTCCCCACATCCCGGTCGCAGTGAAAAACTTTTTGTTTGTTAGGCGGACGACAAAGAATCCTTCTCCTAGCGGCGGCTGTTGCGGACTGTTTTATTTATATGGATATTAAGTCGTTGCCACTCCTTCTGTAATTATTAAAGTTGCGGAAAAGTTTGTGGAAAGAACAACGTTTGAGCGTCGCACGTGGGGGTTGAGGATTTTTTTTTTTGTTGTTGTTCTGTGGAATTTGGAATTCGCTTCGGTATTGGCAATTAGTTCGTGCGCGAGGGGGTTATCGAATTTCGAGATTTTCTATTTTGAGGTTGGGGAGTTGGTGCGGAAAGGAGAATAAATATTTGGAGTCTGGTCGATGAGTCTTTCGAATCAATTCGAATGAGTCGAATTTAATCCTGCTGGTTGTGTTATACCCGACAGCAGGGCCGTATCCAAGGGGGGGGGGTTAGGGGTTCAACCCCCCCCCCCCCGAAATTTTGACATCAATTTTTATACTGCTATTTTTCTTGAAAATTATGTCTCACAAGGAGCGATATCCTCTTCGAGTATAACCCAAAGGTAAAACCCCCTCGAAATTTTGAAATCTATTAAGTATACGGTTTTTCCTTCAAACTTGTGTGATTTACAAGGAGTGGTCCTCTTTAATGTAACCTAAAGTGTCTCAAAATGAGTTAAAATGCCACTTTTAGGGGAAAAAATTTTTCTGGAGTAGGAACCTAAAAACCCCCTTAACATTTCGCCATTCATTACAATATACCTTCTTTTATTAACCTTGAAAATTCGGCCGCTTACAATGAGGGGTGCTCTATATGGGTGTAATCTAAAGGGTCTCAGAAATGAGCTAAAACACTCTTTTGAGGGGCAAATTTCCAGAATTTTTCTGGGGGAGGACCCCCAGACTCCCCTTTTGCTTGGAATTCATATTGTTCATACAATTTTGAAATTTAGTGCATCAAAATTTCAATCCAGTGTTGTCATCCAAAAATTAACATATAAAAGTACCCCCGTAAGGAGGTACCTCAGAAAATATTTGAGTCAAACCCCCCCCCCCCCGAAACAAAAGTCTGGTTACGGCCCTGCCCGACAGCAACGTTTCCTGAACCTAGTACGTCACTACGCGGAAGGAGAAAATGGGTAAACACAAAGCCTGTTGGGTTGCTAGGAGGAGTTTCGGTACGCAAATCGTGATATTACGAATAGAGTATAGAAGAAACAGTGAGTCGGTTAGAAGGTTAAGTTAATAAAGAAAGAGAAGGACAGAGGAAAGAGGAAGAAAGATAGGAGGGAAATTAAAGAAAAGACACAAAAGGGAAGAGTGGAGATGGGAAAGAACGAAGAAAGAGAAAGCAAAGAGAATAAGTACGAGAAGGAGAAGAAATGTGAGAAAAGAGAAGAATTAGAAAAGGAAAATATAATAAAATCACAAATCACATGCTTTTTTGGGTCCATATATATTTAATAAATTAAACGAAACTACTAAACTAACTTATAATTTTGCAGAATTTAAATATGATATATATAAATTTATCGAGGCGCAAGAATCAATAGAAATTCTCTTTACAATAGTTAAGTAATAAGCAACTGTTGCCAGAGATAATATTGTAGTAGATATCATTGTTGATACTATATACGGGCATAATTTTGCCTTTTTGGTATCACATAAATAATAATTGTTATTTTTTATTTTTATTTGTCTTTTTATGTTTAATATTTGTTTTCTTTTGTGTTGTCATTTCATTGTATTTTATGTAATACTGTGTTTGTGAGTGACAGTAAATAAATTACCAATTACAAAATTAAAAAATACAAATTAAAAATTACAAATAAATAGAGAGAACGAGGAAAAATGTGGAAGAATAGAGTGAATATGAGGATTAACGAGTTCTAAGGAGTAGAGGAGTAAAAACAGAAAAGAAGAAAAACGGGCAGAGAAATGGAGAAGAAGAAAAAAAGAGAACAGGAGATAAAGCATAAATGAGAAAAAATTAGAGTAATTTTGGGAATATGTTTTTGAATAAGAATTTGCCAGAGGCTTAGTACAAGAAATCGTAGCTCACCTGAAATTTAATCAAATTTAATCGCTTTCTATAATCAACAAAATAATTTATCTGACCTCCAAGTTCCCAAAACATTGGAAACACCTCTATTTCTTCCCACACTACAAATAATCTTAATTCTCAAACCCATCAAATTCCCCTCCACATAAAATCCCTCAATCTCTTCCTGTGTAAATGACCTCAAAGAATCCCTCACGAAAAAAAAATATACACATCTCGCAAAAATCGTGTGCGCTCTTATCAAGATCTCACACGAGGGGTCTCAGTCCCTATCGCCATCACCATCGCGATCTCAGGTGAGGGGAGGAGGGGACCTTTTCGAACGAACAACTGTTTAGATCGAATGATATCTTAATTGGACGCTTTGGGACTACTGCATCTGATGTAAAAGGTCTTGTTAGGTGTTCTTTTTCTCAGGTGATGGGAACTCTTGGGTTGAGTTGTTTTCGCTATCGTTTGCCAATTTTTTTTTGTGGGGGGTTGATTAATGGATTATTTCGAAGCCTCCTTTTTGTGTCTGTGGGAATTCGAGATGGTATTTAGGGGAGGGTTTGACAATGGGGGAATATTGAGGGGTTTTATTTGGGGAGATTTACATGATCAGGGACGTATATATAATTTCATGACTTTGAAAAAGGGAAGATAGATACAATCACTCCCAGGAAGTATTCGTACACCCAACAAATTTGCTATAGTATATGTTATTCTTCATTATAATTTACCAAAAAAAAGAACAAAAAAAATTTCAAAACAGTTAGAAAAAAATATCTAAAAAATAAAGTGATTTGAAACCTATTGGTATTAGGAACCCCAAGAAAAAAAAATTGCGTGTACGGGCTTTTAAATTAGGATTAGGAACAAAACATTGCTTTTCAGAAATGCGATGATCCCATTTAAGTCTATGGCTGTACGAATATTTGTTAGGGCTTTCAAATCGCTTCATATTTTTTTAAATAATTTATTTTTGTAACTGTTCTGATATTTTTTTTGCTCTTTTTTTTTGGTAGATTATAATGAAGACTAACATACTATGTTAGGATAATTTTTGTTTGCAATTTGCACGTGGAATTTAGCCGTAATAGGAGGTATACTAGTGCAAATTTCTTGGGTGTACGAATACTTTCTGGAGTTACTGTACATCAACTTTTTTCAACTTAATTACACTTTTATTTTTTCTACGATTTTTCTATATTCTAAATAGGGTAAATTGACAATTTGGTGTTTATACCTACACTAAAAATTCCATTACGTCAACAGTTTTTTTTTTCTCGATTTTCTTAAAACTTGGTGTTTGGACTTATTCCCTTTTCCAAACAACTGATTATTCAAACAATCAATATGCAATAAATAAACCCCCACTATTTAGTTTTCCTAATTAAAAAATCCATCCGCGCCTTCCGAGAGACTTCACCACCAAATACTTCACCCCCTCCAAATCTCCCTCCCCTCCCCCCAGAAAACGCAATCGTCTGACTCCGCCGCCCCTTTTGAAATCCCCTCTTCCAATCTGCTCCTCCCATTGTGCCCTGTTTGCACGTGATTATCCCTGAGCAAATATGAGAAACAGCCTCTAATCGGGATTATTATTAATTCCCCTCACACAGGGATTTTTATGGGCACAGGGACCTTTTCTTATGGAAAGTGAGGGGGCATTATATTTTAGCCCTATTATTCGGTACAATATAGGGGATCCATCCCCCTATTGGGGTGTGATATGGTAAACATGTTCCGCAGCTAATCAAGTGACTCTGGTTCGATTTGTGGGGTAGTCAACTCAGTGGCGGAACCAGGGGGGGGGGTGCACTCTGGACAGTGTCCCTCTTTGGACCCAAAAAATCACTCATAAGTACGAAAAAAAGTCCCAAAAAAAGTACTCAAAATGAGTTCAAACCCTACTTTTACAGGTCAATTTTCAAATTTTTTTTCCTGGGGGAGGACCCCTATATCCCCCAGCGGTACCAAAAGAGGATCTTGAGTGATACTTTTTAGAAAATCCTTAACGTTTTGACATTTTTCTCAAATGGTAACGGTGATGGTCTGGAAAAGTCCCCCCCCCCTTGGAGCCGTGTACTGGATCCGCGCCTGTACTCCATACATTTATGATCAAAAATTCAGATAGCTAAATAATCAATAGTTAAATCAGTCAATTTTAATTAATTACTGCCTTTTTGTTGAAAATGAAAAAAACAACCCTATTTTTAAAAAAAGTGAGCTTTTAATTGATCAATTCGGATAGTCGGAGTTCAAATAACTGGAGTTATAGTACTGTAGGTTAGTCTGCAATTTTTGGCAATATTATTATTTGACGTCTAAAACAGCTTGGCGATATTTATAAAGCGAGGCAAATAACGGAATTGAACCAAATTTTATACCGTCCTATTTGTTTGAATAGGTGAGAAAATAAATTCTAATTATTAATCGAAGCTGGAAAGTAGAAACTTATTATTTTCTTAAAGAGAAAACTACATACCTCCATCTTAGTTTGGCGAACCCATTTTAATGGAGAACTTCGTATTTGTTTAGAAGCCTGGACATAGTAGGTTGACTGGAACTAAACTTTCTTTCCTTGTGAATGTAGTAAAGTTATCTGTAAAGGAAAATACAATATAAGTTTTTGCGTGTCTTAAAATATTTTTAACCTATTTTCACCTTAAAATATACGAAAATTATCCTCGATATCTCTGTGGATGTTTAAAACAACTATACTTGTCAACTACTACTACTACTACTACTATTCTTATATTACAGAGTAGTATACAAACTACTCTTGTTTATTTCTAACTTCCTGACTAAAAAACAATCACTTTCATTGTTGAAATTTAATGTAATGTCTTTCAACAATGAAATTGTAATTAAAATTCTTAACAATCAAAATATCATGACAAAAGTCATTGTTGAAAACTTCTATCAACAATAATTAAGTTAACAATGTGTCTTACATTTTACTCAAATTTACAAAAATTACGCGTCAGGAAATTGTCATGGAAAAGGGAAAGGAGTGCTGAGAGTCAATTTTCTTCGTGGAGCACTTGGAGATGTTACAAGGAGCACCAAGTGCTCCACGGAGCATAATTTAGGAACCACTGCTATAGATTTTGTGGAGCATTTACTCAATAATGTATGATATTTAGTATTGTATAATGTACGGGCCAATAACGATTGGAACAACATACAAGAAGCAATATTTGCATTTCTGCAATGTTTAGGAGAAAGGCAGAGAAGAAAACATTTTTGGTAAAAACGGGGTAAGTAAATTTGATAAAAATTTGTTTTATAAAAGAACTTGTGCCACAAGTTTTAGAAAGTATTTTCCCCAAATAAAATCAAGGAAAATGTTCCACAAAATGTAAGGTGAAAACAGTTACATATGTGAGATTTTTAATTTATTGCATTACCAAAGAATAGGAATATTAGATATAAATACTATATTATGTAGTTGAAACTCAAAATTTCTAAAAATTAAACTTTTCATAGAAACATTATGAGGACCAAAGGAAATGTTACAATAAAATTTAATCAGGAACCAGTTATTTAAAGTTTTATTCTCATTAATTTTATTAGAGAGTAAATATAGTAAATATTTTGTACAAAAATAAAAGTACTAGTTAATTAAAATTCTTTAAAAAAAACACAAGAATGTTCTTAGGAGAACAAGGGCAGATATTCCAATATAATTTAAGGTGGATATTATACTTATTTAAAACGTATTTTCCCATGGTGTTTTCATACGGAGAATCAGAATATTAAGTTCAAGAACGAATTGAACATGAAAGTTAATAAAAAATATCCTACTGAAACCTTAATGAGGAATAAAGAACGGAATAAACTTCATAAAAATAGTCATCTAATTCTGTTTACTATATTTTGATTTGATAGAGAATGGCTTTGCAAAGCAACGAATTCATTGCTGAACTTGAAAATTCAAGCCATTGGCAGATATTCCAATATAATTTAAGGTGGATATAGGTACTTATTAAAACGTGTTTTCACACGAAGAATCTGAATATTAAGTTCAAGAATTATATACGAATAGAACATGAAAGTTAATAAAAAAAAATCAAATCTTAATGTGGAATAAAGAATGGAATAGGTTTCATAAAAAGTCATCTAATTCTGTTTACTACATTTTTTGATAGAGAATGGCTTTGTTAAAACAACGAATTCATCGCTGAACTTGAAAATTCAAGCCATTGGCAGATATTCCAATATAATTTAAGGTGGATATAGGTACTTATTAAAACGTTATTTCACACGAAGAATCTGAATATTAAGTTCAAGAATTATATACGAATAGAACATGAAAGTTAATAAAAAAAAATCAAATCTTAATGTGGAATAAAGAATGGAATAGGTTTCATAAAAATATAGTCATCTAATTCTGTTTACTATATTTTTTGATAGAGAATGGCTTTGTAAAACAACGAATTCATCGCTGAACTTGAAAATTAATTATCGAGTCCTAGTAACAAAGAAGGAAAAACGCCAAACAAAATCGATGAGTCGGAAACAGACCCGTCAAATAATATAAAAATCGTCACCAAATCATAAAAACAACTCAACTCCTCAGAAAAAAAAACTTGTTTCAAATAAAAAAAAAGAGAAAAAACCTACACACATATCCCCCGCTCTCTGTTTTTTCTCTTTGTCTCTCGTGTATGATCAAACTGAGTGGTGACTGTCGCAGAGACAAAATAAAGAAAACGAGTTGAGGTGCACCAGGGCTGCTGCTGCCGATGACAGGCATCCATTGTGGCCCTCGGGAGCCCCCCGGGGACCCAGAGGGGGCGGACCGCCCTTTGTAGAGCACCAAGATTCGGAGGAAGGAAGAAAGAATGGAAACCCTTCTTTTTTTGGTTTTGTTGCTTCATGGGAGTCGATTAGAGGCGAAGTGGGCTAAGTCGAAATTTACTGATTTTGAGATTGACCCTTCATACGGCTGGTATTATGCACTATCAGTACAGTCAAATTATAGGGTTTGAGGTAAGCATTTCAAAAAACAAGCAGAGACCTCCTGGGATGTATTAAGGGGGGGGTCTGAGGATGCCTCACCTGAAAATCCCGAAAAATTCGGTGACGGGGTTTCCGCCATTTGGAAAAAGATGAATTTTTCCATAGTTCACAAAAAGTGCTATAACAAACGAACTAATTGGGTTAAAATGTTCGTTCTTTTTTTAAATTACAGGTAATTAAGTGTGTTCTTTAAGTATCATGCATCAAATATTGGTTCTAAACCATATAATTTTTTAAAACTGAGCTAAAATCGCACTTTTTTTTGTTATTTTTTTCGGTTGTAATTCTTTCGTTTTATGTGGTATCGTAATTATTTTAAATATCAAGACAGAAACAAATGAAATTGGTTTAGGAGAGTCTCAGGCTATCTCTTTCCGAAATTCTAAGAAATCCCGCCTCTACTTTTCCGCCATTTTGAGAAAAACGGCAGCCATACTGAATTTCTTATGCGAACTTTTTGGAATGAAATGCTATTTATTTTTTTAAAAATGCGTTTTCTAAGTATATTTGTTTGAAACATCATTCAATAAGTTAATATTCTTAAACCAAACAAAACTACCAAAACAAAAGCAAATTCAGTAACTGATGTAAATACTTAAGGCTTTATTCACCTCCAGCTTGACCTACACTGTAAAAAAACCCTGGAACGTTCCAAGGAAAAGCTGGGCAGCCCCTTTTTTCCAAATAATGTTCCCGGAAAATAACAGGATCATTGCCATAAAATACTGGTATACTGGTATTTTTGATTTATTTTACAGTAACATTCCTGTTATTTTCCAGGAACATTAGGGCGAGCGCGCACGGGCGACTTTTGTCACGGTGACAAAGACAAAAACAACGTTGCTAAGGATGTTGTTAGGGGCGGGAAATAGAAGCATCCAATAGAAGCATTCGCACATGACATCACTGGAGGATAAAAACAACGTTGCTAAGGCCGTTGTTAGGTAAAGTCATGTGATTGAAAATGCTCTATTGTTTTCTAGTGATATTTTTGATACTAGTAATCCTGGTCGCCGTGACTTTAGTCACTCGTGCGCGCCCAGCCTTAGGGCGAGCGCGCATGGGCGACTTTTGTCACGGTGACAAAGACAAAAACAACGTTGCTAAGGCTGTTGTTAGGGGCGGGAAATAGAAGCATCCAATAGAAGCATTCGCACATGACATCACTGGAGGATAAAAACAACGTTGCTAAGGCCGTTGTTAGGTAAAGTCATGTGATTGAAAATGCTCTATTGTTTTCTTGTGATATTTTTGACTAGCTGTTACGACCCGGCAAAGCCGGGTCTTACAGCTAGGCTAGCCTTTTATGCGAGCTTCGCTCGTTACTACTTCAAGTTCCTATTAATTATACATTAAATAAGAAGTTTAACTTTAATAATTTATTATTGTTGAATTAGAAACCAACTTCCCTAAAAGTAACTTTTTAACCTTTATTAAGTAAACCAACTTTCTTGAAAGATATTTATTTAAAAGCTATTATATTATTTTAAAATTTTAATTACTTTTATTTATTTATTTTTCTGATTATTGCGAGATGGCATCGAGTCAGTGAGTGACGTGGGCTTTTATATTTTTCTGATGATTATGATTATTATTGCGAGATGGCATCATAGTGTGCGAGCGTTCCATTCCAGAATCAGTGAGTCAGTGAGTCAGTGAGTCAGTGAGTGACGTGGGCTTTTATATGAGAGATACTAGTAATCCTGGTCGCCGTGACTTTAGTCACTCGTGCGCGCCCAGCCTTACTTGGAAAAATGGGCAACCCAACTGCCCAGTTTTTCCAAGGAAAGTGGCAAGATTTTTTTACAATGTAAGGTTAATTAGGGGGATTGAACCCATATAAACCCTTAGATACGGCTCTAATACCATTAGATAACACAGTCCACTCAAGTACAAAACATCAATCCCCCTTTAAACTCGTCTCAAAAGGACTTAGCCCCTTTTCCCTCTCAACAGCCCATATATCCCTCCGTCTGTATGTTTAAGAAGAGAAGAGGGAATTCTTTCCAGGGAGTTGGTGTGTTTTTTTCCCTTTTGTCATTTTGCTTAGGTTGGTTGTGGGAGTAATTACGCATCTGATGTAGTGAGACATTTTTAAACGCGCCTCTTCATTTTCTTTCGGGGTGGTTCTTTTTATTGTTCTCTGTCTCTCCGCTCGTGACCCCTAGGGGGTTGACTTGCGGAATTTTCCCCAAAATCGATTTTTGTTACGTCGCGAGAATTTTTGTGAAGTCTTTTTCGTTTTTCTTTTCTCTCTCTCTTGATAAGTCATTAAGGGGGCGTTTGTAAATTATCTTGTGAATTAATTGGAATAAGTTTTATTTTTGGTAATGTTTAAAATCATCAGGGACCAAGATCTGGGGAAAGATATTTTCAATAATTTTGTAACTTAATTTCTGATGTAAATAAATTTCTGAATTTTACTGATATTTTCAATGTCATGGGGAAAAATTGGGGTTAGTACTAATATTCTGGATTTGACTGACTCCAAAAAAAATTTTTAACGTGTTGAAACGTTTTGTTAAAAAAAAAAATTTCTATTTGTGTGAAAACGTGGTTCAGATGATAGAATATATTACTTCAGGGTTATAACTAAAAAGGAAATCAACATTTTTTTACAACAACTTTATCAGTCAAAAAAATCATTGAAAACCTGGGATTTAGCTTTATTTGGACATCTCAAAATCCTGACCTGGCTTCCTATTATCTACCTACTATGTTACAAACCTGTCGCGATCAATGCCTACAACGAGACCTCTCAATGATGGAGAATAGCACCCACTTTCCCCACTATAAATTTATAAAGAATTGTCCCACCCCTGAAAACTATTTGCTATCCGGCTCCGATATTTATGTAAAAAGAATTATTTTCCAATTACGTTTAAACCAGAATAAAATCTTCTATAAGGGTCAAATATTTGAAGTTTATTTTAATAACAAATGTTCCTTTTGTAACACCGATGATTTTGACACATGGAACCATATATTTAACTCATGTCCTATTTATAGCTATTATCGAAACAAATATTTATCATACACAAAAAATTTTACCTTTGTCTTGAATGAGCCTAACGTTAACTATTTCAATATTCTATGCTTCCTGACTTCCGTTTTTAAGCTTCGCCGGGAAATTGGAGAGGATTTCAGTTGATTTATTTTAGTTCATATTTTGTTACTGCACTCGGTTTGTACTGTCTTGACTTGTATTACAGTGATTTGTAAAAACTTATTTAAATATGTTAAATCTCTTTTTTTTTCTATTCAAAGTTCATGGCATATAAAACTATTTGTGTTATTTGTAAACGGGCAAAGCCCAATACAATAAACTTTTTTCTATGTCTATGTCTATGTCTAAAAAGGAAATACCTTCCCCAAAGTCAGAATTTTTCATTTCTTGAAATTACCTCAATTTTATTCTTTCAATCATACTCAACGTGTTTCTAAGGTACCCCCTTACGTCAAGTTTTAGATCACCTAAAAGTAGTATTTAAATTATGTTGCACATTATATAAACATTTTACAATTAATCCAGTAAACATGGGAGATCTGAGGGTCATCCCCAGATAGGTTTTGAAAATTGGCCTCTAAAAGTAGTGTTTCAGCCCATTGTCGAACCCTTTGTGCAAAATCCGAAGAGAATAAATATTTGTAAACCACGTAAATTTGAAGTAAAAAAGTTATAAATAGAGGGAAAAGTTTCGAGGGGTCTGGAGGTCCTCCCCCACAAAAAAATATGTTTAAAATTTGATCGTCATAAGTAGAATTTTAATTCATTTTGAGACCCTTTGAGTTACACCCGAATAGGATTGATTCTTGTAAGTTGCAGAATTTCCAAAGGGAAAAACATTATAAAAATGTATGCAAAAATTTAGGGGGGGGGACCCATGAACCCCCATTGGATACAGCCCTGCCCTATTCTTATACTTTTAAATTATACCTAATTATAGAGACTCGATGAAGAATACCGCGGAAAGAGAATGAAGTGTAATTTATGCCTGCCCCCAATCTCCTCCCCGATAAGAAGCCATGACGGGGGGAGGGACGGTGTTTGAGCAGCGTATTAGCGGCCTTGTTTGAGTTGCATCGCGCCTCGCCTGCCCGGATTGTTTCGCTTTTTGCCCCGACGCTCGCTTGTCAACGTAATTGCGCGAGGAATTTTTATTTACACCGTCGTAGTCGAGACTAGTCAGTAAAGACTGTGAATTTTTCTTTGAATTTTTGATTAGCAGGATGCCTTTTACCTGGGGGTTTCTCTTCTCATCGGTGGGTCACCGGTTCAAACGGTGTCGCGAAATACCAGGAAAACATAAGTAAATAAATAAGCATAAATGAAACTATTTGGACAATATTGAAATATCTGGTTTAATTATGTTTTTTATAATAGGTTAATACGATTGTTGCGAGTAAAAAAAAAAAATAATAATAGCAATAGTAACAATAACAATAATAATAATAATTATTATTATTATTATAATTTTATTTACAACTGTATAGGATGTTACATAAAGTTTGGAAAAAATAAAGAAAGAAAACCCATTTAGTTGACAGAAAAATTTTATACATGAGGTATTACAATTGCAATTTGAATTTGGAAGAAGTAGTGATAAAATAGGTAGTTAAAATGGTAAATTATACTAATATGTCAATGAGAAAAATGAAAGAAGCAGAAAACAAATTTCAGCATTCTACAGAAAACATATTCAATGAAATATCACAGAAAAAACTTAAGAATTCACCCAACATTCACAGCTGTCATCCCTGCTTTTTACGAACAAATTTCAGTTTTATAAAGCAATGAAATTTATGAACATTACTACGAAAAATATTCACCTAATGAATAACCGACACAATACAGAATATGAAAAATTAAACGCTATTTACTCTTTTTATCTCTCTACCTACTTTCTAGAAACGCCATACGACACCTTAACCCCACTACAATCTATAAACTCCAAAACTACCACCAAAATCCACAATAAAAAAATATTTGGGTCACGTAACCACGTCCCTGAACCCCTGATTCGACGGAATGGAACATATGAAAGGATTCTCCAAAACAAAATTACCTCTCCCCCTAGCAAACGATCTCTGGGGTCTTTGTGCCCCACAAAAGCGATTCCAAGGGCTTCCCGTTACTGTACGACTTCTTCCATCTTCTCCTCCTTTAATTTAGCTCTTCTCTCCTCCCCACTCTGGGTTGAGGGGAGGGGGCGGACGTGTCTTTTTAGGGGAGGGCTTCGAAATCGAAATAATTTTACTGTGAGTCATGTGGGTTTCATCGAATTTTACGCGGTATCTACTAAATGAAGTGGTTGTGAGATTTGCGAAATGGTGTGAAACAGTATAGTAAAAATTAGGCCGTGTTACGATTATTAGTTCTTTTTTTTTCAATTAACATTTTCAAAAGGAATTACAATAATTCAAAATGAAAGTTAGTAAATTAATTGTGCTTCATGATGCCTTGTGCTTTTTTTATACTACATTATTATTTTCTGTGTTTTGGTTTTGTAGCTGTATGTGTTAGAGTAGCTGTGTTATGGGTTCTATTATTAAAAGGTATGTTTATTGTACGGTATTGTATGTAGAATTTTTTACAAAACAAAAAAAAAAACCTAAAAAAAAAACAAAAAAAATCAAAAATTAATCTAAACAAATCACAAGATATAATGCACACACACTAAAACAAAAAAAGACTAACACACATACATGGCAAAAGAAAATAAGTTTTTAGTACCAAAAGAACTCATGTCTATTGTGTGTCCATTTTTTTCCTTTTTGTTGGCAATTGGTTCGATTTCATACAATGTGTTAAAACTTGGAGGAATCATTCAAAGTGAAAAACGTCTTTTCACTCTTCACTCCTCCGATTCCCTTTAAAGCTCATTCACACAGTTTCACTTTCACCGTTCATCCTGAGTGATTCACTCATGTGAATCACAGCTAGTTTGCATATGGAAAAGTAAAAGAGTAAAGAGTGTAACGCCAATTCACACTTTTCACTTTGGATGACTTCTCCAAAATGAACACAAAATGTGTTAAGTCTGAACATGAACACTTTTGATCTTCATTTAGGAGGAATCGTCCAAAGTGAAAAGTGTGAAAATTGGCATTTCACTCTTAATTCTTTTACTTTTCTATATGCAAACTAGCGATTCACATGAGTGAATCACTCAGGATGTACAGTGAAAATGAAACAGTGTGGACGAGCCTTTTGCAAATAATAAGTGATTAATCGGAGAGGATCACTTACGATGAGCATCGAAAGTAAAAACAAAAAGTCACAATTTACCATTTTTTTACTTAACCCCTTTTTCAAACCGACGATACACCCTACAATAACCAACCTTCACACCTCAAAACCTCATAAACTACAAGCAAGTCAATGACTGACAAAGTATGACGAAGACTACGAACTTACCACCCTGCATTCCTACGGAACCAAAAAAGAACAAAAAAACAAAAAAAGACCACCCCCTCTACGTGGGAACATCGGAACGCCAAGGTCCCCAAAACACCCCCGAAATGGAATGAAATAAAAAAACACCGCCGATCAAAAAAAACATAACGAAAACTGTCCATTCGAAAAATATCGAAGCAGTGAATCATCCTCAATCCCCCCCCCCACATTGGGGGGTGGTAAATCTCTCCGCACCTGGAAAGGTAGGCTACCGTGCTCCCACACTTGGAGGAATGTGTCACCCGTGGATGTCGGGGTCAGACGGGGGTTAAGGTGCGTCTCACGCCCCCTTACTTGGGTGAGAAATCATTTTGATTGGTGTGATGGAGCATAACGAGTTGACTAAATGTTTCTTGAGGATTGATGATTCTGAAGCAGGGCCGTATCCAAGGGGGGTAAAGGGTCCAACCCAGAGATATTTTTAACTCCTCTGAGAGAGTATTTCACTCCTTGAAAATCGGAATTGCTCTTTAAAAAACTAGACAGGAGTATTTTCACTCTTTGAATTTTTCACAAGGTTTAGCTTTAAAAATGCACCCCACTGAAATCAAATCAACAAATAATATTTTTCTACTCAAAACACCAACTGGTCTCAGCGGAGACATTTTTGCCCGATTTCTGGAAAAAGCCAATTGCTAAAAGCCACGGCACCCTAATTATCATACTTTTTAATTATGTTTTCATACAGCCGTAGTATTTTTTTTTCATTTATTGTTCTGATGCTTAGGGCGTTTGATTACGGTTTTAGTGTCTCTGTACATGTAGTTCATGCTATTTCCGTATTTCACTCCTCATAATTGAATTTCACTCCTCCTAAAAAAGTCAAGGAGTATTTTTACTCCTCCAAAAAAATCCTAGGAATAACACTGATGGCCACCTTTACTAGACAGCAACTTAAGTTGACCCTATGACGTCACTAACAAACAAAGTAGTTCCCATCGCGGTGTCTGAATTTTGAGTGAAATGAAGAACGTCGATTTAAAAATATGATTAGTTTGTTCAACCCATGTATACATAGTAGGGTGGCCCTTATTATAATGGGGAAAAAATGTTTCAATATTTTCTTTCAGCCCCCCCCCCTTAATTTTTTTCCTTTTACTATAAAATGAAAGTGTGCAAAAGGATTTTCCGATATTTTAATATTAACACGTGCCTCATCGCGGTTGAAGTTTGGCCATAGCGCGCCATAGGTATAGTATGGCTTACTACGGGGATAACGTCACCGCTCGCTTCCTCGGGAGGAGAATGACAGATAATTTCATTAATTTCGAATTTTTATAAGTAAAGAAGATGGAAATATGACTTAAGAATATTATTAGTACATTAAAAGACAAATTTAACAAAAAATGTATTTATTAAAAATAAATTTCAAAAACATGTATATAATTATTCAAAATTGCTTAATATAAAACAATAATTATTTACACTTACCATACAATTATAAAAAAGTTCCAGTTTAAAAATTAATATTTTAAATACATTTATAGTAGAATATATTCTAACAAAAATTCATAAAAATCTAACTAACATCTTAAAAACATGTAAGATTCAATTCACTTTTTTGGAACAATTAGCATTCAAATTTACGCTTAAGAGCCTATACTTTTTGCAATCGGGGTTAGGGGTATTGTTTTTTGAAGCTACTGTTTGATCATCAGAAATTTCTTCATCTTCAATACTAGATAATGATGATTCCTCAAATGAGTCTCGGTCATGAATCGTTTCGGAACTATTGAGAGCCTTGGCCTGTCTCTTCTCTTGGTTACTTAATCTTTGTACAACTCTTTCTTCGCGTTTTGCCAGCTTTACATTAATTCCACCTAAACATCCTACTCGACCTGGCTTTCGTCGATTCAGTGAAAATTGTCTATCTTCTTCAATTTTTAATATTTCCAACGCATTCGCGGATGCTGCTCAGGTTATCACAAACGCCTGTTCTAATTTTTTCTGGGAGTCTGGCGGACGACAAGCATTTTGTGTAAACTTCGCCAAGTGGAATACATCTTCATAACTTTATTTGTGTATTTTTTAAACTGTCTTGTAGAGATTCTTGCTTTTTCCCAAAAAATGACACTCTCGCACTGCCAAGCATTCCTGTTATCTGATGGCATACTTTTCCAATCAAATAGATATTTTATCACTACTTCTTAAGTTAAAGGACATAACTGCACAACTAACAGAAACCAAGGCTATTTGTCCAGACACTTTCTGACCCTCCCTAAACTCCATACTATTAAATCACTCACCCCTGGAGTATTCGGGAAGATGGAGCGGTCTGTTTTGTCTTTCGCCCACCCCCATCCCATCGTGCCGGGGACTTCAAAAGTCTGGGATAAAAACAAGCCGTCTTTGAGGAGAGAAAAAGGGAATGTGACAGTTTTCTCTTATGAGGTGAATGACACCCACTAAACAATCTAGCACACTGCTCCCTCAGACAACAAAATCTTTTTACTTCTCATATTCATTTCCTGGATCTAAATAATGCTAAAATTGTGAACTTTTACCTGTTTTATCCTCATATGTTTATCTACATTTCTTCATGACACATGCTCCTTCCTCAAATTTCATCAGTTCGTCATTCTGCTCTTGGGGAAGCGAGCGGAGACGTTATTCCCGTAGTAAGCCATACTATAACAAGGCGCGCTATGGCCAAACTTCAACCGCGATGAGGCACGTGTTAATATTAAAATATCGGAAAATCCTTTTGCACACTTTCATTTGATAGCAAAAGGAAAAAAATTAAGGGGGGGGGCTGGAAAAAAATTCCGACTTTGAAAAATAAGGGCCACCCTAATACATTGTGCTTTTTAATCACGATTTACGTACCGAAACTCCTCCTAGCAACCCAACAGGCTTTGTGTTTAAAGGTGGACACAAATTAGAGCCGAGCGCCGAAAAGCGAACAGCCGCGAACACGCTCTGCGCACGCGCGGCTTGTAGGCGCTACGAGCTGCGCGTGCGCAGAGCGTGTTCGCGGCTGTTCGCTTACGGCGCTCGGCTCTAATTTGTGTCCACCTTAACGATTTCTCCTTCCGCATTTGTGACGTACTGGGTTCAAGAAACGTTGCTGTCGAATATAGACTCATAAGGCTAGAGAAGCTCGAAATCGTGAAGCGAAGACTTGGACAACAGCGCAACTCCAGTCTGAAATCTTGTACTTATGTACCTTGCGCTGTTGAAAAGTGACTTCTTGCCTACTATATCGCGTCACGATTTCGAGCTTCTCTAACCTTATGAGTCTAAATGGCCATGATTGAACCCCTCTCCCTGAAACTTTCTCGACAGTTTCTGTATCTCTGAGCCAAAAGGTCCAATCTCTGTTTCACTAGTTTTTACAGGAGGTGACAAGAACTAGGAAATTTTAGATTTTAAGATTTATTTTTATTAGTTTTAGATTTTTTTTTGCTGACGTATAGGCCTGGTTAGAGTATCTGAGTGAAAAGCTTTACGTCTGCAGTTCTAATATCCCCATTTCACTCAACTTTCACTTCAACTTTCGTAAAAACAAAATTCCTTATTCGAAAAACTTTCTTCATTATCTTTGGCCCCGACGATTTAACGTCTTACAAATGACAAATAATCATGGCTACCTAAACTAATAAGGCCGTAGAAGCTTGAAATCTGAGTGACGTCATGCCTTCTCTTTCGCGTCATCGACGCGTTTAAGACAACAGCGCAACTCCAGTCTGGAATCTTGATCGCCCCACCCTTTACAGCCTGATTGGTCTCCACAACTACGGTGAAAACGTCACTTGAATAGCCACACCGACACACGTGTCGAATATTTCAGAAGTGAGAAAGTGAATTAGAGATCGCGAACCTCAAGTTGATTCCGTGCTCTATTATAAACAATTTTATGTTGTGTAGTTTCGTTTTGCAGAACGAAGAAGAGGTTTCCCTCAAGACCTGAAAATGGTTTTATGCAGAGTTCATTTTAATAATCATATTTGATCAGCGATCACTAAAATCTGGTTTAATGATTAAATTTTGAGTAAAATTGTAAAAATCGGGCCTGGTTTAAAACTCATGATCGGACATATTTTAAGCCTTCAAATTTACGAATACAATGGAGGGGGGGATTAAATATTAACTGATGTTTCCTCTTTTCGATCAGTTTTATGTTATCATCAACAGAAAGATTTTGCTGGTTTTAGGTCCAATCTTAGGTGTCCAATCCAAGGATTGTGTGCAAATTTCAGATCAGGATTATTCTGCTCTTTAACCCCCTCTGTAATTACGAGAGTAATTCTTAGCAATCCTAAGTCAAATCAATCCTAATTCAGATCAAACTTTCTCCCATCTGAAATATTCGGCACGTGTGTTGGTGTGGCTAATTCAAGTGACGTTTTCACCGTAGTTGTGGAGACCAATCAGGCTGTAAAGGGTGGGCGATCAAGATTCCAGACTGGAGTTGCGCTGTTGTCTTAAACGCGTCGATGACGCGAAAAAGAAGGCATGACATCACTCAGATTTCAAGCTTCTATGGCCTTATTAGTTTAGGTGGCCATGAAATAATCCCCCATGCCCAAATGTAGTAGAATTTCGATCATTATAAATTGCTACTCTATCGAAAATCTGGACTTGAGCTTGATTAATTTTTATCGCAAATGTCAATATGAATCGAAATTTTTAAGATGCAATACTTAAACCAAATCATCCTTGATAGACAGAGCTAATAGAACAATGGTAGAAAGAGCAATAGATTCTGCTCCAACTATATCAAGGACGCTTTGCTAATACTAAACACTAAAAATTGCTAAATAGGAATGCAGAAGACAAAATCTATCTTAATCACTCACTTTTATATTTGATACCAACAATCGGTTTTCACACAGACCAAAAACAAAGTTGTTTCAAAACAAAGTCTCGAAATAATGGGGTTGAGTTGTATCCCCCTTCTACTGAAAAAAATGTTTCGATGGTTTCATCGGTTGCTTTGCATTTGATTTTTAGGTAGAGTTAAATGTAAGTGTAGGGCTGTAACTTTAACATCTTTCATGAGGAATCCGATCCCACCTTCGGTTCTAAGCTCGATTGCATAAGTAGCTACGCCATTCTGAAAGAAATTTTTCGCCGCCGTAGCTACGATCGCGAGCCGCAATCTTTATTTATCTCTTCATCACTCTCCCTCTGCTGCCAAATTTATCATAGAAAAAAGGTGCAAAAAAGCGTTAAGAGATAAGTTTTCTAACAAGGAAACGTCCTCAGGGTGAACTCACAGAATTGGACGAAAATTTTACAGGGGTTAGTATATGACTCAAAACACCTTCTGTAAAAAACATTAGCTGCTAAATTACAGTAGAAAAGCTGTAAAAAATTATTAAAATTATCATATTTAACGCCAAATGTAACCCTACTAGGCGAGGATGCTTCCTTTGGCTCTGTGCCAAATGCTTAGAATAAACTGGCCGCGTTTGAGTTTAAATGAGTGAATAAAAAAAAAAGTTCATAAAATACAAAAAAGGATTAAAAATGAATTAAAGGAGGAAAATTAAATCAAAGGAAAGGAAATTAATTAAAAAACTGTTGTTTTTATGGATATTCTGAAGTACTTTTAACAAAATATCTCAATTTCACGTTAAATACAAATTTAATCATTCCATCTTATAGAAAATTCGCCAAGTCGCCAAGTGGTGATAACTGAATGTGGTTGGCATCTCAGAACCCAATTTTCAAAGTTAATTTACTCCCTCCCTAATGAAATTTAGCAGCTAATTTTTTCACAGTAAGTTTTTTTAGCCATCTTCTTATGCCTGTAAAATTTTCATCCAATTCTGTGAGTTCACCCTGAGAACGTTTCCTTGTAAGATAAGTCTGATCGCCAAGAGAAAAGCTTTGAATAGCTAAATGCTTTTCCTATAACCTACAGATTTGGCAGAAAACGTTTTTCCAGTGTTTATGAACTACCATCACCCCCAAAATTCAGCGGAATAATCCGTTTCCATAACAACCGCTCCAATATTGTAAGACGTCAAAAATATATCTAGTGGTGGTCAGCCTAATATACTCTATCTCTATCTCAAACTGAATTTTTACGTTACGACAAACGTATTTTTAAAATAAATAAATTATTTAATTGCATTTGTTGTTGTTGTTCCTTATTCTCCCTGATCTAGAACAGACTAGACCAGGTCCTAAAGGTTTCACACCCTCTGAAAGTCCATGACCTGGACTGGATTCTCTTTCAAATCAGCCTTATCCAGCCCCAAACATGCAAGAAGATTACTATTGCATTTTCTACATGTCAAAAAATTCTTACGCCCCTGGTCATAGGCGAGAGATTTAATGTATCCATTAATGAGACTAGTAAGGGCAGTTTGCGTTGCTCCATCTCAAACTATCTCCAGGGTTTTCCAGTCCTTGCGTGTTGAGAGCAATTTTCCTTATGGTATTGCATTTGTAATTAATTCAATAATTTTAAAGTACATACCGAGAGTAGTAAGGATCCAAACTAAATTCTCCGAAAGTTACCCAAGTTAAACAGCCCCCTTTTGTGCCTTAAACGAATCACCGTCGAAACCCAACGTCAGCTAAATGTCACTTAAACGAGCGGTTGACAGGCATTAAAACTTGGTTAAAACCCTTCCAAAACAACCGTTCTAAATCGTCCCCCATTGTCCGTCCACCTCTCAAAACCAACAAACTTTTTTTTTTTTGCGCCACTTGTGTGAACCCCGGCATTCCCATTATTACTGCAACAACAACAGCGAAGACCAACTCCTCGGAAAGGGCACACAACAATTAATATCCAAAGAGAAGATGCTCATTTAAAAACACAAGGGGGAGAGAGAGATAGTTTCTCAAAACTTTCTCAGAGAGAAACTCTTTCTCTCCACAATTAAGACGAATTCGTGACAGGCAGCACAATGAGGGACCTGCTCCCTCCCCTTTCCACATTCTAGAACGAAATAAGCCGCATTAAGCGACCGGAAAACTTTCGAGAGAACTTTTCTGTTGCGAGGGAAGAACAATTCCTATTATTATTCGGCGAGGTTTGCCTCTGTCTGTTGCTCTCTGTGTGGAATTATCATCAAAAATAATGAATCGTCTGCGAGGGGGGTGGTTGGTGGAAAGAAAGGCTCGGTGAGGGGTTGTGGCGTCGTCGGAGCAGGGATGGGTTTCGAACGACGACGACGTTTCTCTCCGGCTGGCTGTCAAGGTGTCTAATTGAGAGATGTTAACAGTGGAGTGCTATACTGATGACTACTACTCAAAATCATGGAAAACTATTAAAGTAATGAACCTTTTATCCGGAATGCTCTAAAATCCGGAACTGTTTTACAGATTTGAAAAAACAATATACTTCTGCGTATTGCCAAAACCTCACCCGCGTTAGAACTCGATTCAATGCGCATGCGTGTAGACAATATGAACGAATAAGGTTGAAAGAAAAAGTTTTAAGTGGGTTCTATCTCCAGTTAGTATTTTATTAAAATTTCCATAAAAAAACAGCAAAAATCTACACGCATGCACATTGGATTTAAGTTCTAACTTGAGGTTTTGGCAATATGCATAAATAAACATTATCTTAAAAGGAAGATAAAGTCACAAGATGCAAGAACATCTTCCCATTGGATTGCTTTACTTTTGAAGCAAAACAGGTTTTACACAGTGAACAAGATTTTTGCAAAAGGAAATTTAAATATTCTAAATAATGAATTTGAATATTCTGAAATTACTAACACTTGTGGAACATTGATGACATAGGGTACATAAAGATCTTTACCGTCCTCGGTTTTAAGGCCCCTGAGACAAGACGGTAGATAGCACTGTGGTTTGGGGGGTTTCCTCCCGCACATTATTTTGTACGCTAATTGACCACATCTGCCTTCAAGCACCCTTTAACTGCATAAAACAAGGGGCTGTAAAACTCTAAACTGACCCATTACGGAAAAACTATTCAACTTCAAGTCAATGTTTCACGAGAAAAGATGGTAAAAACTTATACAACAGGCATATTGATTGCAAACGTAAAGAGTCATGTCATTTCTCACCCGTGTAAGACCGGGTAAATCAGCTAGCTCTATAAAATTTCTGCTAGATTTCATCACATAATTCGATTGTTAAAAGAGAACATGAACATTAAGTGTTTCGCAGTAACCATTCTACAATTTATTACTTAACCATAACATTGGATACAAAACAACTGCTGCATAAAACCACACAAATTAGTTAGAGATGCACTGACATGAATTATTCCCAGAAACCAACCTCACAAAAAAAAATCCACTCATCCGCCAAACGATTTTTTTTCCCACATACATTCTCACCTCCTCCCCCGTTCTAATCACAGCCCCCATTGAAAAGAAAGGGGGGAGAAAGAAGCAGTGACGGATACAGTGAATCAGCGGATTCGGATTTCCAGCTCTGCTGCTAATTGAAAAACGGATCTCTGAGAGGGGGGGGGGAGAGAGGGGGTTATTAATAATCTGCTGCCGGGGATATCGTTCTGCGGTCGTCCTTCCCGATGATGTGGCTTGGAGTGGACGGGTAGCGCCATCTGGTGGGAGGTGGGGAAGTTAAGCAGGATTGGATGGTGAGGATTTGCGGATCTTTTATCTGTGTGTTTATTAACGGTGGGATTTTGTGATGTAGAAGTTATTTTGAACCCTCCCTCTTTCTTTCTTTCTTTCTGATTTTGTCCCTTATTCTCTCTTTCTCTTACTTTTTTTTTCTCTTTCTCATTCTGTCCCTTATTCTCACTTTCTCTTACTTTTTTTCTCTTTCTCATTCTGTCCCTTATTCTCCCTTTCTCTTACTTTTTTTTCTCTTTCTCATTCTGTCCCTTATTCTCACTTTCTCTTACTTTTTTTTCTCTTTCTCATTCTGTCCCTTATTCTCACTTTCTCTTACTTTTTTCTCTTTCTCATTCTGTCCCTTATTCTCCCTTTCTCTTACTTTTTTTCTCTTTCTCATTCTGTCCCTTATTCTCCCTTTCTCTTACTTTTTTTCTCTTTCTCATTCTGTCCCTTATTCTCCCTTTCTCTTACTTTTTTTCTCTTTCTCATTCTGTCCCTTATTCTCCCTTTCTCTTACTTTTTTTCTCTTTCTCATTCTGTCCCTTATTCTCCCTTTCTCTTACTTTTTTTCTCTTTCTCATTCTGTCCCTTATTCTCACTTTCTCTTACTTTTTTTTCTCTTTCTCATTCTGTCACTTATTATCCCTTTCTCTTACTTTTTTTCTCTTTCTCATTCTGTCCCTTATTCTCACTTTCTCTTACTTTTTTCTCTTTCTCATTCTGTCCCTTATTCTCCCTTTCTCTTACTTTTTTTCTCTTTCTCATTCTGTCCCTTATTCTCCCTTTCTCTTACTTTTTTTCTCTTTCTCATTCTGTCCCTTATTCTCACTTTCTCTTACCTTTTTTTCTCTTTCTCATTCTGTCCCTTATTCTCCCTTTCTCTTACTTTTTTATTTCTCTTTCTCATTCTATCCCTTATTCTCCCTTTCTCTTACTTTTTTATTTCTCTTTCTCATTCTATCCCTTATTCTCCCTTTCTCTTACTTCTTTTTCTCTTTCTCATTCTGTCCCTTATTCTCCCTTTCTCTTACTTTTTTTTCTCTTTCTCATTCTGTCCCTTATTCTCACTTTCTCTTACTTTTTTATTTCTCTTTCTCATTCTATCCCTTATTCTCCCTTTCTCTTACTTTTTTATTTCTCTTTCTCATTCTATCCCTTATTCTCCCTTTCTCTTACTTTTTTATTTCTCTTTCTCATTCTATCCCTTATTCTCCCTTTCTCTTACTTTTTTTTCTCTTTCTCATTCTGTCCCTTATTCTCCCTTTCTCTTACTTTTTTTTCTCTTTCTTATTCTGTCCCTTATTCTCACTTTCTCTTACTTTTTTATTTCTCTTTCTCATTCTATCCCTTATTCTCCCTTTCTCTTACTTTTTTATTTCTCTTTCTCATTCTATCCCTTATTCTCCCTTTCTCTTACTTTTTTTCTCTTTCTCATTCTGTCCCTTATTCTCACTTTCTCTTACTTTTTTTTCTCTTTCTCATTCTGTCCCTTATTCTCCCTTTCTCTTACTTTTTTTCTCTTTCTCATTCTGTCCCTTATTCTCCCTTTCTCTTACTTTTTTATTTCTCTTTCTCATTCTATCCCTTATTCTCCCTTTCTCTTACTTCTTTTTCTCTTTCTCATTCTGTCCCTTATTCTCACTTTCTCTTACTTTTTTATTTCTCTTTCTCATTCTGTCCCTTATTCTCACTTTCTCTTACTTTTTTATTTCTCTTTCTCATTCTGTCCCTTATTCTCACTTTCTCTTACTTTTTTTTCTCTTTCTCATTCTGTCCCTTATTCTCCCTTTCTCTTACTTCTTTTTCTCTTTCTCATTCGGTCCCTTATTCTCACTTTCTCTAACTTTCAAGCTCATGTGCCATACAAAAATTAACCAATCTACCAACCTCTCTAATAATTCTATCTTTTCTCTCCAATGCTCCCTTTCATTTCCTCTCTCCCTTATTCTCTCTCTCTCTTTATATATCTCTCTCTCTTTCCCTATTTTCTCTCTACCATTCTAGCTCTGACTACCTCGTTCACTACTTCACATATTCTCACCGTAATTCTCTCTCTTCCCTCTCTCTTAATATCTTTCTCATACTATCTTTCCTTTCACTCTTTTCTCACTATCTTTTACATCATTTCTTTCCCTCCGCTTTCTTATTCTCATATAGACAATAGTTTCAGCTCCCTAGTTTTCTAATTGACAATAATAGAGCATTTTCAATCACATGACTCGGACCTAACAACGGCCTTAGCAACAGAAGATGTTACAGTTTTTTGCCCTACAGAGGTTAACAGTTACAGAAAATTACTAGCCGTGGAATTCTTCTATTGGAGCATTTGCAATCACGTGACCCCATAGCTAAAAACCGCCTTAGCAACAGATACCTCGTTACCTAGCAACCGCCTTAGCAACAGTTAAAAGCCCTACAAAGGTTAACAGTTAATAGAAAATAGCTGGTCGTGACGTCACCTGAAAACACTCTATTATTAGAGTGGTAAGATAATGGGATTAATAATGGGAATTAGAATGAAAATAAAGATAATAAAAAAAATTTAAAAAGTAGATTTTTCTTTCTGCGAGTAAAACGTTTTAAGTAATAGGAATATGTTTATATAACTCCAAATCAAAACCTCTTAACTATTTTCTCAGGCTTAACTACTACGTTCGTTGTTTTCCACAAAAAAAATCCAATTGGTAATATGCGATTGCAATAAACTTAAAATACTCATAGTTTGCTTACAACATTTACATGTTTGCAAACATATTACCCATAGCAGCTCGAATCCATTACGTACAAAAATGTCCTCAGATAATGGACCATTAAAACACCTAGTAGAACAGAATCGAAAACTAAACGGCGCCGATAAAAACACATCGAAATAATTTTTTCCCCCCGAAAATTACCCAACTCACTTTCCTCGAAAACGCACGAACAAGCAATTCCTACCTCATCAACCGGACAACGAAAATATTTGCCCAAAATAATAATATTAATAATAACAAAACACCGAAAAAAGCCACTCAGAGTTTCTCCACCCCCGATACAACTCAACCCCACTCGATAACTGCCCGCGAAATCCGTCACGCTCAATCCCATGTTCCATGTTTGCTCGTTCCCCCCTCTCAATGTCGTTTGTACGCGGGCTGTTTAGAGTAAGAGTGACCCAAGTCAGAAAATACAAAAAAATATTATATAAGGTCGACATTCTGAAATAAATTAATTAAAAAAATCAATTATCAAAACGTACATCAAAATTCAAATACTCGCTTTTTTTAAGTGATCTAAATACCTTTTTTGGGGGTAGGTGTGATTTTTTAAGAAGATGGAATAAAAATTGATGGTCACCTTAAAAATGGAACATGATACTTTTCGTGACCTATGAGATGGCCTTTTGGAGAAAATATTGGTCAGTTAAAGTTTTTGATAATGCTATACTGCAAAAAATTATCGTTATGAAACTGAAAAACTCTGGCAGAAAAAGTTGCCAGAGCTTTCCTATCCACGGGATTTCTCTGTTGACTTAACTTTTTTGTATGCTACGATCTTTTTACAACTTTAGGGAATTTATCCATCGGAACAAATATTCTAATTATTTAACTACACATTGTCTCTCAGCAGAGTGGTGTCTCAATTTTTTCCACAGCTTCTGAAATTTTAGTGGGCTGTGTCCCTAAACATTTTTGCAGGAAAATTTCCTTAAAGTTGCAAAATTATAATAGCATATAGAAAAAAAAGTTCAGTCAACAGAGAAATACCGTGGAAAGGGAAGCTCAGGCAACCCTTTCTGCCAGAGTTTTCCGTTTCTTGACGATTATTTTTTGCAATGAACGCGTGAAATAACGAAAATTTGAGTTTAAATTATCCTTCTAACCTCAGCCGTTCGTCCACAATGTCCACTATAACGTTCTTTTTTCCTCCATAGTCACAACACTGGTGGAATCAACAGAAAACCCTCAATATTTCAAAACTATATCGTCGGTGTATACTTACACCATTTTCGTTCAAAGCAGTTGGAGTATCAATACAATACGAAGACCCGGGAGTATATGTGTGTACCCAGGTACTTGGGGGTGCGGCGCGTGCGAGCCATGAAATCGGATTCGAATGGTCACGTGACCCGTGTTCGAGAACAGGAGATGCCCCTTCTAAGTCAACAGCAGTCGATCTTTTAATGGGGGCTTCGCATGCGACGAACAGATTACGAGATTGTTATTGGGGGGTTTGTTTCCAGATTTTCGTTTGCAGGTTTTACCGGTTTGAGGGGTTTGGAAGTCATCAATTGATATCGAATTATGCCTCCCAGAACCAGGGGTGTATCCGAGGGGGGTTATGAGTTCAATCCCCTCCCCCCCGAAATTGGAACATCAGTTTTTATACTGTCTCTTTCCTTGAAAATTATACGACTTACAAGGAGTGGTCCTCTTTGGGTGTAACTCAAGGGCAGGCCTGACGAGAGAGGGGGGGGGGGGCGAGGGGGTACGATACCCCCGGGCCCGGGCTGGTAGGTGGCCCGGTACCCAAAGCTTTTCATATTGAGTACTAAGACGGATATCATTTAGAATATTTTGGAAATTAATTTGTTCACATAAAGGTCCAAAAATTAGTAAATTCCCAGTTTTCTAGGGCATATTTTCAGACCTCCTTTATTACTTGTTACTCATCGTATTATCAAGAAAACGATACTTTTAAGTTGAGTGAAATTCAGAAAAATTCTAAAAATTCCTAGAAATATTCTAAAAATTACATTAAGCCTATGAATGCATGGGTGGAGGTACTTCAGAAAATTTCGCCCCCTACCTCGAAATGAGAATATGTCATTGGGGGCCAGCTTTTCAACCTTGTACCCGGGGCCCGACTTGGCTCTTGGCGGCCCTGCTCAAGGGGTTTCAAAATTATAGTCAAACAAAACCCTACTTTTAAGGATAAAATTCAACCCATTTTCTGGGGGGAGGACCCCCAACAAAATTTTGCATTTTGTTATACTACACTTTTTTTTTTAGGAAGTTCGGCAAACAATGAGCTGTAACACTATTTTGAAGGGAGATTTCCAACCCTTCATTGGGGAGGACCCTCAGACCCCCGACCCATTTCGCTGGGGATTCAAGTGGTTTATAAATTTTTTTGTATGGTCAAATCAATGGCAGACCAAATACACTAAATAATGAAAACCTGTATAGGCGTAGTACATAAATGAATCGCCAGTTTGAAAAAAGAATAAAGTCCAAAAAGTAGCAAATTGACTTTTTATGTTCACAAATATTTTCAAGCATCGCTCTACACATGAGTGTAAAGAGGGAAACCGGCAAAAGTATTGTTATTTATACGGCCCTGTGGCATCTCATTACACAATTTCAAGAAACCCAACAGAATCCAAATCATTCCCATCACCTACAAGCGGAAAACATCTCTCCTACTGAACTATCAACACCCGAATCCTCCCACTCAACTGAAAAAAAAACCACCTCAACCCCCCGCGGATCAGAAATGAATAAATACCCCCATTCAACAGACCCATGTTCTCATCACTCAGAAATCGGAGAATTAATAAAGTGGGATTGCCCCTTCCGCAACGAATACCTGTCCCCACTGCTGAACAAAAGGAAGCCCTATTGGATTTTGTCGTAGGGGTGGAAACGTATAGAGAGACCTTTTGTAGGGTGACCCTGCGTGACATAGTAAAAGGCTGACCCCATGGGCATCATTTAGGGGGGGGCAGGGGGGGGGGGCAATTGCCCCCCCCAAGGTTTCCACTTTTATGTGAAAAATAGCTGCAAATCCCATGAAAATTCTGGCGATTTTCAAAAATTTTTCTGGGGGAAGACCCCCAGCCCCCCTCGAATCTTTGACTTCAATTTATAACTTTTTCCCTTGAAAATCCTGAGGTTTACAAGGAGCTGTTCTCTTCTCAAAGGCCTGAAATGAGCTAAAACACTATTTTAAGAGGCAAATTTTCAAAATTTTTCCCCAGACCCCCTACTTTTACTTCGATCTCAAGTTGTATGTTGTAAAAATTGTTATATCATCATAATACTTCTTTTAAGTAGTCTCAAACTTAATGTTTTAATGTAATCGTTAGGGGGTACCTTAAAAATGACGTTGAGTCTTACCTCCTAAAAAACAAAAGTCTGATTACGGCGAGGCCCAGCTCTACTTAAAAAAATTATTTGCCCCCCCCCCCCAACCAAAAACTGAAATGACGCCCCTGGCTGACCCGTTAGACTTGCAGTAATAGCAGGCGCGGATTCAGTACGGATCCAAGGAAGGGCACTTTTCCCAATCCATCACCTTTACCGTTTGATAAAAATGTCGGCGATTTCCTAAAAAGTATCACTCAAAATTCCCTTTTGGTACCGCTGGGGGGTATGGGGGTCCTCTCCTAGAAAAAATTTTGAAATTTGACCTGTAAAAGTAAGGGTTTTGACTCATTTTGATTACTTTTTTTGGGTCCAAGGGGGGCATGTCCAGAGTGCTCCCCCTTGAATCCGCGCCTGAGTAATAGACTAATTAAACTTAAACTTCTGTTTTGGGCAGTGGTGTCAATTTTGGGGAGACAGAGGGACGCATCCCCCTAGCTGCTTTAAAACGCAAGAAAATAATGCTTTAAAAACAAATTAATTTTTTTATAAGAATGCTTTCAAAAACTTAAATTTTAAATTATGCATCTAAAATTCACTGAATGATACATCAGATGCGTATACCATGCAAAGGAATAAATCTCCGAGTGTATGTGATGAAAAACAATGCATGCCAAATCTTGTAATGATTGGGTAATATTTAGAGGTGGTAGATTTATGTTTTTCTAGCAGCACTTTACTAGCAGGCTTCTAGAGCGTCACCACTTTTCCCCAAATCTGTATGCCCTATTCCGACACTTGGATACTATAGATGTCCACTACTGAGTGAGTGGTTCAAGAAGAGAGACGTAGGCAATCCTTCAAGACAGTTGTTTCTCAAACTTTTTATGTCACCCAAGGAACATTAAATGCCTTAACAAACCAATGTCGGACCAAATACACTAAGGCCCCGTTTACATGCGCCACTCTTATACCCGAGTATAATGCAGGGTAAAGGGAAATTGAAAACCGTGCTATAAACCCGTTTACATGGCCAGTCCTCAAATCCCGGGTATAGACGTCACTGGTCCCATCATTCTTTGCGATTTGTGTTTGTTTAGATTCTGTTCTCTGTTTTCGTCTTGGAATTTTGCGTTCATAATGGATTATTTTCAAGTTATTTCGACATTTAAGATAGTAATCAATCTTAAATATCCAATTGAAATAAAAAAGAACAACTTACTCTCCAATAAGTAATCACTAAAGCCTAACATGGATGACTTTTGCTTTGAGTGAGACCGAAATGCATCATGGGAAAGCCGGGTATTCAAATTCCCGAGTAAATAGGTGGATTTATTTATACCCTGCATTTTTCCCCTTTCATAGGGATTGCTGGGTATACCGGCCACTTATACCCGGGTATATGGTCCATGTAAACGGGGCCTAAATAATCAAAACCTGTATAGGCCTAAATGAATCGCTAGTTTGAAAAAAGGGAATAAGTCCAAGTGCTCAAAAAAATCTCCAAGCTTCGCTCTACACATGAATGTTAAGAGAGAAAAAATAACTACCCCCTATTATATGCCCCAGATATAGCCCCTTGAAGTTGACGAAATCGATGCCCATTCATTGTACTTTTTCATTAAATTTGAAATTTAAGGTGATTTTTCTTTCTTTTATCGCCGTTTGTACTGTAAACTAAGTTAAAATAAAATTTACTTTTATTTAAAAAAAGTGTTTTCACCTTTTTTTCATCCAGATGAATATTTCACTACATTGATATTCACTTACTCTATTAATACTGCCTTAGTGACTCAGTTTCATAATAGTTTTTAATTTCATTTGTTTCTGTATTTCACTTTTGTGTAGTGAACTAAGCAGAAATATAGTTAAATTGTCGAATAAAGGGGTTTTTAAGATATCTTTTTTGTCAGCTGAAATTTTTTGAGGTCGTAAAAGGGAACAAGTCCATCAACTTTTTTCAACTGTAAAATATTTTTTGAACAAACTTATATTTTCTATGATTATTCTGTACTCTAAATAGGGTCCTGAATTTCCAGTACACATTTGGTGGTTACACTAATATCAAAATTCCATTGCTTATAACAGTATTTTTAAATTTTCTCAAAACTTGGTTTTCCTTTTTTTAAACTGACAGTTCAAATATCTATTACTTATAAAATTCGGTAAATAATATAACGGCTCTAATAGTCTCCTTATTAAAGGGAACCCCCCGCAGTAAGTTAAGAGGGTATATTTTGGTGTTGGACCATATCACTGTTAAAGTTGTACAGACACATTTTTTTGTTCTATGCTGTTTAAAGCAGCGTTTCTCAACCGGGGTTCCGCGAGGCCTTCTCAAGGGTTCCGCGAGAAATTCGAAAAAGGTGTTAAAAAAAAGATAAAACAAAAGATCCAAGATCACCCCGAAATTCGGATTAAGGGTACCCGAATGAGTAAAAACCCTGTTTTTTAGGGTCAAATTTCAAAAAATTTTCTGGGGGAGGACCCCCAGACCCCCCCTTTTTGTACTTTGAACTCGGTTAGTTAAATTTATTTTCATATTAAGTTCAGCAAAGTGAGAATCCTTATATAAAAATATATTAAAAAGGTACATTAAATTTACTTTTCCTCCCCGATGCAAAAATCTAGCTTTAGGCCTGATAATTACTCAGGGCCGTATCCAAGGGGGGGGGGGGGTTTAGGGGTTCAAACCCCCCCCCCCCCCCGAAATTTTGACATCAATTTTTATACTGCTATTTTTCTTGAAAATTATGTCTCACAAGGAGCGATATCCTCTTCGGTTACACCCAAAGGGTCTCAAAATGAGTCAAAACCCTACTTTTAAGGGTAAAATTTCCAAAATTTTTCTGGGGGAGGACCCCCAAACCCCCTCGAAATTTTGAAATCTATTAAGTATACGGTTTTTCCTTCAAACTAGTGTGATTTACAAGGAGTGGTCCTCTTTAATGTAACCTGAAGTGTCTCAAGATGAGTTAAAATGCCACTTTTAGGGGGAAAATTCAGAAAATTTTCTGGAGTAGGAACCTAAAACCCCCCTTAACATTTCGTTACTTATTACAATATACCTTCTTTTTACCTTGAAAATTCGGCCGCTTACAATGAGTGATGCTCTATGGTTGTAATCTAAAGGGTCTCAGAAATGAGCTAAATCACTCTTTTGAGGGGCAAATTTTCAAAAATTTTCTGTGGGAGGACCCCCAGATCCCCCTTTTACTTCGAATTCATATGTTTATACAATTTTGAAATTTAGTGCTTCAAAATTTCAATTCATCTGTGTTGTCATCTAAAACTTAACATATAAAAGTTCCCGTAAGGAGGTACCTCAGAAAATATTTGAGTCAAACCCCCCCCCCCGAAACAAAAGTCTGGTTACGGCCCTGTAATTACTTAATATCCTTAAAGGACATTTGGGCCCGAAAGAAATTTTCCTTGAAAATACCTCAAGTATGTAGTTGGCCCCCAAACTGCTGTTTGATAGTTAATGCGGCCCTCGGGCTGAAAAGTTTGGAGACCCCTGTTTTAAGCTACAGTGGGGGGGGGGGCACATGTAAGGGCCTTCCAATGGTTAAAATGCCCAATGGAAGTTAAAAAGGACTATACAAATATTCAAAGAAAAGCTATTAATATACTATTGCAATTTTCCACATCATATATGTGTGAACCAACCTTTTCTTGTTTAAAAAACATAAAAAGTAAAGAAAGAAATAGTCTTCTTTCTATTGAAGACGAGATTCGGGTATGCCTTTCGAAAATAAGACCCAGAATTGAAAATATAATTAATATTTAATAATTGTTTTATTTTTTTTAAACTTGCTAAAATTGTTTCGATACTTAAAATTGTATTTTAAAAACCTTACAGCTGTATTCTAATGATTCTAATAAATAAATATAGTAAATAAACGATTTCTTCGTTATTTATTTTCCGTTTTATGTAATAATTTAAAAAATAGTAAGAAAAATATTGTTACATGGACGCTAGGGTTCCGCGGAACTTAGGCATTGTCGAAAGGGTTCCGTGGGAGTAAAAAGGTTGGGAAACGCTGGTTTAAAGCACTCTCAATTTATAATACCCCTACGAATTCTGCGGCTGGAACGATGATGATGATTCTTCCTCTTTTCTTCGCTGGTCACTCCAACCCCCCCCCCTCCTCAACTGGGGGGGAAGGAGGGATTTTTCAGGGGGCAACACCACCGCCACCCGGATAATTGATTCCGTTCGGAGAAGAGGGGGTAATTAATTTCGAATGTGCGGTGGTTGGATTTCGAATGTCCCGGTGCTCGTGCGATTATTCTTTTTATTAATTATTGAGGGTGGTTGGAATGGATGCGGTTTTGTTGTGGACTCATTAATTGTTTGGAAGGGAGTTGATTGGACCGGTAGAGGCGATATAATTTGTGGGTAGAATGGAATTTAATTATTATTATCATCAAATATTTTGTGGAAGGATTTTTTTTGGTACGTAGGGTTAGTTGATTGCACATGCATCATAAGTAGGGCTGTGATACCTATATGTAATCAAAAACTCAAAATAAGTACAAATAATATGTATTTATTTTAGGTAGTGTAGAGTACTAGTATCTAAAACAGGGATGGCCAACCCCAATGATATAGTGTTTTCAGGTGACGTCACAACCGGTTATTTTCTTTTAACTGTGTACCTTCTGTAGGGCTTTTAACTGTTGCTAAGGCGGTTTTTAGGTATGGGATCACGTGATTGCAAATGCTCCAATAGAAAAATTCCACGGCTAGTCATTTTCTGTAACTGTTAACCTCTGTAGGGCAAAAAACTGTAACACTTCTGTTGCTAAGGCCGTTGTTATGTCCGAGTCATGTGATTGAAAATGCTCTATTGAGGGACACTTAGGAAAACCACAATACTCCAGCGGGCCACATATAAAATTTTAGAATATGAGCTGCTCAGAATGACAGTGACGCAAGTTGAAAAATATGAAATAAGTATATAGATTAGGGATTTTTTTTTCGATCCTTTCCTTAGTATGACAGTTTCCTGAGTAAAATATTCATTAAAACGGACCTTTAAGAGCAGTCCCAAGATCGGGATTTCGGATTTTTTTTGAACAAAATATTGTTCTTAAAAGAACTTTACTTCGAGCAATAATTTTCTTCGAATTACGAAAATTCTCGCGGGCCGGGTTGGCCATCCCTGATCTAAAATAATGTAGTAGTGCACCACAAACAATGTACAACACAACTTGTGCATGCGTAATCATTTTTAGATTTTGAATTTTATTATTTTTAAGTTCAGTTAGAGATAGTAAGATACAGAGATTTTTTTGCCATATTTGAGGGCGCTGGATTTACCATCCTTGACCACTGAATTGCCCTGAGAAGTTACTCAGTACGCAGTCAGATTAGTGGCGGATTCAGGGGGGGCACTCTGGACAGTACCCCCCTTGGACCCAAAAAATCACTCATAAGTACGAAAAAAAAGTCGCAAAAAGTACTCAAAATGAGTTAAAACCCTACTTTTACAGGTCGAATTTCACAATTCTTTTCTGCCGGAAGACCCCCATACCCTCCAGCGGTACCAAAAGAGGATCTTGAGTGATAGTACTTTTCAGAAAATCCCCAACATTTTGACATTTTTCTCAAAAAGTGAAGGGGATGGTTTGGAAAAGTGCACCCCTCTTGGATCCGCGCCTGAGTCTGATACTCTTCAGATACATAGAAATAGTAAATGTAAAGAATAAAGATTATTTTATAGACTTCCTGTTGAGATCATTTGTATTATGGGACATTAAAAGTAGAGAATTACAAGTAGGGGTTAGAAGCTAGGCACCTGATATTTTATATCGCCCCCACAGTTTTATAAGCATGAAATAGGTCAAGATACTGGGGAAAATGCATGGGGGGCCGATCACCCCAATCGCACTTCAACGTACTATTTTTTTATATAGATATAGGGTACGGTCACCCTGTTTTTCAGGATGGTATCAGTTGAAAAAATCTGCTGTTTCTGGTTATCGGACCCATTCAATGGTCCCTCCAACAAAAGAGAGGAGAGAGAAATCACCTAATTAGCAGACCCCCGAGTGATTTCTCCCTCCTCCCCGAGGCCTCTCTTGTACCTGAATGGGGTTGTTTGCTGCGTTCCTATTGTCCGATAACCAAAAACAGCAGATTTTTTCAACTGATACCATCCTGAAAAACAGGGTGACCGTACCCAAAAACTTCATATTTTCCCATTTTTCTCCTTGCTGTGCGGTCAGGATATAGAGTTTTTTTTATTAGTACGTCCCTCAAAAACTTGCATACGTTTGAAAACGCTCATCAAACTTATCGAAATGATAAAAAAAATGATATCTCTCCAAGCAAGCACTGTTATTCGATATTATCTCTAACCTTTGGATTCTCTTTGAACCGATATTTTCTCTTAAGGCGGATTTTACATGCAGCAACTAGAGCGACGGGACCGTATATAGCTACTGCTCGAAACTATCTCTTCTAGCTGACGTAGCTACTACGTCACAGTGCCCAGAACCAATGGAAGAACCAGATTCTACATCGATGAGGAGAACGATTGGAAATTTTCGACCGTTTTCCCCTCAACGTCCCAGGTCACGTTGCTCCATTTGCTGCATATGTAAACCCAACCTTATCTACGGGTAGATAAGTCGCTATCTCGGCAATACGTTGTTCTCCTGAAGTTTGTCTGATTCAACACATTTATGCGTCAGGAGAAGGACTATATGGTTTGAAAAAGACGTGGTCTGATAAATTAGCTATGGAGGTAGAAAAAGTTAGTGTGCTAGAGTGGACTATTGAGAACTTCAGCTGCTGGATCAGAGCAATTCATGGTGAAGAGATTACAAGTCCGAAATTTTATGCTAATGATAAATACCTCCAACTGTTTCCTAAACGTATCAGGGGCCTCGAAGTACACCTAGTGGCGCGCCTTCGATGTAACCAACCTGTGAGATTTGTTGGTGACCTGTCTTTCATCAGTTCGGATGGATCACTTCTCTGCACGCAACAGGTGGATTCAAAACAGCCAGTAATGTCTCTGGAACTTCCACCCGGACCCAAGTACAAAGAGGTGGTCGCCCGAATCGAGAAGAACGGGGCTTTTAAAGGGGACCGACTCACTCTTCGTTTCCGTGGAAAGAGTTCGAAAGATTCAGTACAATACATGCGTACAACGATTAGAGCTTACGATGCTTTCTTCAAAATAACACCGGACGTGCTAAATGATTCAAAATCATCGAGTTCTGATATTTCATGGGTCCAGTATCCCCTCTCCGGAGATGGACTAAAAAATGACGCGTATGGAAGAATAGTTTTATACGCTTCAAAAGATCAACTTGATAATGCAAAAACAGAATTAGCATTGAAGACTAATTCTAACGATAAAGTTTCGATCCTCACAATCATGACTGTGCTAAACAATGAAGATGTTGTGAGAACAGAAGAGAATGAGCATCTATTTATTCAAAATCAAGAAAAATGGACATTTTCAAATTCAATCACAAGAGAAGAGGTGGCGAAAGAAGGATTTTCACTGATGTTATACTTCAAAATTATGCCTAACATCAGTTGTATGCATTCAATCGATCTCCAAACAGGTTGCACTCCGGCATTTTCTACAATTCCATCGATTGAATTTAGACATCTTAGCACAACTTCTCTTACAGAACGCGTATCCAAAATCCTCGGTGATGTATCAAACCATACAGACAATTCCCTTAAAATTCTATCTAAAGAACTGATGTGCCTCTACCAGGACCAGGACTTTTCCGACTTCCAACTGAAGTGTGGGGATGTTTCATTCCCGGTCCACAGGGTCATACTGAGCGCCCGGTCTTGTGTCTTCAAAACCATGCTCTCTACAGACATGAAAGAAGCAGCGTCCGGCTGCTTGGACATAGAGGACCTAGACCCCTCTACGCTCGCCCTCTTCTTGACCTACCTGTACACCGGGGTCGTAGAGGACCTTCAAGGGGAGAGCGCTCTAAAGCTCTACTACGCGGCAGACAAGTACCAGGTCACCACCCTCAAGAGGGAATGCGCAGACTTTCTAAGTGTCAACGTTTCCATTTCGAACGTGTGCGACATTTTGTCCCTCGCGGACAAATATCAGGACGACCAGTTGACATCGGTGGCCCACCAGTTCATCCTGAAGAATTTCAACGACGTTTTGAGATCCGAAGAATGGAGAAGCTTAATGCGGAACGAACCTTTACTTGTTGCGGAAACTGTTACTCGCTTTGCTGCTAAGGATTACGTCAAAACAAGTGTTTCCTCGTAAAATTTTTACCCATTTTCGAAAAACAATAATTATCTCTCTTGTATGACTCAGAGATATTTTTGGTACTGAAGTATTATCCCGTCGACCATTCAGTGACCGTCAAATTCAGCGGTACAGATATAGAACAGTCAGTGGGCTTTGATTAAAGTTTCGGAATCAGCGGCATGGTCGACGGGATAATACGTAAGTACCATAATTTTTATAAAGAATTTAAATTTGCTGTACCACTTGCATGACTTTAACGTTAGTAAGTACCTATATTCCTCTTTGATTGACTTAATGTTTTATTATTTTGGTCTGGTTAAATTTCCCGACAGCTAAAATTCCAGACGCCATTTGCCTGACAACTTATGTTTAAACACAATGTTAGTAGAGAGAGAAGGTTGGCTCATCCGTGACGTCACTGCATGGAAAGGGGGTGCTCTGCCAATGGCAATGCTCGTACAGCTGGGAATCACAGCTGTAATTGGCAGAGCACCCCCTTTCCATGCAGTGACGTCACGGATGAGCCAACCTTCTCTCTCTACTAACATTGTGTTTAAATATGAATTGACCTAATATTTAAGGTTTGTGTGGTTGCCTGAAGCTGCATCCCAGGATCCCGGGGTCATAAGACAAAAGGGGGCTACAGCCCAAAAATTGAGGTCATATCGTTAAAAAAAAGTGGCACGTCATTTCAAGTAGGATCCCATAGGAAAAGCATTGTCGGCAACATCAAAGAAAATTCAACTTTGATGTTGCCGACAATGCTATTCCTATGGGATCCACTACCTGAAATGACACGTCACCACTTTTTTAACGATAGGACCTCAAATTTTGGGCTGTAGCCCCCATTTGTCTTATGACCCCGGGATCCTGGGATGCAGCTTCAGGCAACCACACAAACCTTAAATATTAGGTCAATTCATATTTCAACATGAGATGCCGGGCAAACTGCGTCGGGAATTTGAGTTTCGGGCAATTAAACGTCAGGCAAATGAACGGAACAATACATTGGATTGTTTTAATAATCAAGATGGAAAATCTTTATTATTTTAAAATATTTTTAAGCTATACAACTCTTTAAATTAACATCTTAAACTAGAAAAAACGATTTAGATGTACTCCCATGAAACTGGAATTTCTTTATCTCATAAAACTATTGTTAAAAAATACATTGTGTTTCTCCTTATTGATTGCTCATTAATCTTAAATATGGTGTATAGCAGCGAAATTTTTACCTTTTTTCACTACTCTTATCAATCACGAACGCCAGTAAATAAAATTAACATTTATTTACAATTTACCCACTTTTAAAACTCATTCCTAACTTATATCTAAAATATAAATAAGCTGACTTCATTAATCTCAAGTTATCAACAACTTAAAACAATTCAATTCTAGAACATTAATAATTAACTAGAGCATTCGCACATGACGTCACAGGCTTGTGACGTCAGAGGCTTGGATGACAGACAGTATGAAGGAAAACTATAGGATGCACATCGTTTATTTGTTTACTTTTGATGTGAATTTTGAAAAATAAGGATGTTTTATGTTTTTCTCCAAAGTTTACTTTAAAGTAACCTTTATTTACTCTAAAATGGCATCTCTGCATATTATAAGTCATTCAATAATACTACATTTTATATTTAGCAGTGTTCTAATTGCTGAAACCATTTCTGCCAGTGTTCTAATTGCAAGTACCATTCGCAATGCTACTAACATATTTTAAAATTCTTAATTATTTATTAATTATTCAATATTTAGTTTTAGTAGCATATTATAAGTATTTTACAGATGTATCGGACTCTCATATTGTTCTAACAAATGTAAACAAAAACATGTCACCTCGTAATAAGTCTTTTTCTAAATTTAGCTTACCACTAAAACACAAAAACATATGCACTTACCTTCTAATATTCTTTCGTTCCGGTCTTTAACCGAGCCTAAAGAATCTTTTTAAATGAACTTTTTTTATAAAAACTAAATGCAGCGCGTATTCTCTATGGGAGCCTAATGTTAAAGAAAAGTTGTCTATCCTCCAAGCCGTCCAAGCCAGCTTGAGACACGTGATTGAAAATGCTCTATATTGACAATTTTGAAATAATCTAAAAACAAATAAGTATCTAAAAAATTAATTAAAACAATGTCCTTTCAAAAAGTTGGTTTACAAAAAGAAATGGACTCTAACCGCCTATCTGGTTCGAGACTTCAGGGAACCAACACGTGACCTACAACTGAGCTTGCAATGGACTCTAACCGTCTGACGTCACACGGAACCAACACGTGACCTACTGAGCTTGCGATTGGTTACCACAGATACTATACTAGTAGATCTACTAGTGCAGTATCTGTGGTAACCAATTGCAAGCTCAGTTGTAGGTCACGTGTTGGTTCCGTGAAGTCTCGAACCAGATAGGCGGTTAGAGTCCATTGGTTACCACAGATACTACACTAGTAGATCTACTAGTGTAGTATCTGTGGTAACCAATCGCAAGCTCAGTAGGTCACGTGTTGGTTCCGTGTGACGTCAGACGGTTAGAGTCCATTAAAATTTATACCGAGTTCTTACAAAACAACAAATGTTCTTTAAAGAAAGTTGGTCTATTTCCTAACATTAAGTAAGTTAATTTAAGTTAATGGAAAATTCCATGGTAAAATTCCTCTACCTAATACATTCTTTTTCAAAGTTATACTTTTAAATACTTTATTTTAATGAAAAATGCTGTTATTTTCTTTTTTTTTTAAATCATGTCAATGCAGTTTATGTTATTTATTTAAAAGAAGTATTAAAATATTTTAAACATTTTAGTTTTTAACTATAGAGTGTTTTTAGGTGACGTCACGACCAGCTATTTTCTTTTTTTGTAGGGCTTTTAACTGTTGCTAAGGCGGTTGTTAGGTAACGAAGTATCTGTTGCTAAGGCGGTTTTTAGGTATGGGGTCACGTGGTTGCAAATGCTCCAATAGAGCATTCGCACATGACGTCATTTGGAGGACAAAATCAACGTTGCTAAGGCTGTTGTTAGGGGCGGGGCATAGAAGTATCCAATAGCAGCATTCGCACATGATGTCACTGGAGGAATAAAACAACGTTGCTAAGGCCGTTGTTAGGCAGAGTCATGTGATTGAAAATGCTCTACAGAGCATTTTCAATCACATGACTGGGACCTTAGCAACGTTGTTTGCCTGTCCTCCACGCCTATCCACGTCGTCAAGTGTGACGTCATGTGCGAATGCTTCTATTGGAGCATTTGCTATCACAAGACTCCGCCTCTAACAACCTCTGTAGCAACGGGTGAACAACAGCCTTAGCAACGTTGTTACCTGTCCTCCACGCCTATCCAAGTGGTCAAGTGTGACGTCAAGTGCGAATACTTTATAGAAGAATTCCACGGCCAGTCATTTTCTGTAACTGTTAACCTTCTGTAGGGCAAAAAACTGTAACCTTCTGTTGCTAAGGCCGTTGTTAGGTCCGAGTCATGTGATTGAAAATGCTCTATTATTTAAAAGGTGTAGTAGCACATCCTTACGAGAAAAATAAGACAGTATGATAAGAAAGAAAATCAAATTTGTTTTTCTGCTTAAATTGTATTGTTTATGATTTATTTTTTATACTTTAGTCCAGTAAATCTACTGAAAAAAAGGGTCAAACCGGGAAAAAATTGCAACATTTAGTTTTTCAACGATTTTCACTTGGGAATGACCTCAATAATAACATACTAAAAATCGGACAAAATCGGTCCGCGGGAAGTTTAATTTTTTTTAAATTTTTAAAAAATGGCCGAAAAAAAATTTCAAAAAATCAATTAATAGTAATCGAGACTTATGATACATGTTTATTGGCTATTTTTCAGTGCTGAATACGAAAATTTCAATTAAAATTTTAAAAAATTAAAATTTCAATTTTTAAAAATTATTTGAAAAATTGGATATTCGAAAAAAATAAAACATCGCTCAAAAGCACAAAATAAATGCAAAAGAAGTAAATCAAACGGTTATCCCTTCGAAATGACTTAAATAATGACATACTAAAATTAAAAGAAAATGGGACAATAAAAAGTTTAATTTATTTTAAATTTTCAATTTTTCTGGCCTCAAAAATCGACCTTTTTTAAAATTCTTGTTAAAAACGTTTGAAGCGTTTGCCAAGGTCATTTTTCCATGGATGTTGTAGTTATATAGCTATATAACATAAAAAAACTACAATTGATGATTAAATCATAAGGTTATTAATTAATTTATTAAAATGAACATTAAAAATACAGGTAAAATCATTCAATCAAATATAACAGAAAATATTTTAATAATATTCAGTGACAAAAAATCTAAAAAATAATTAAATTAAAAAGAGACAAAATTTCATTTAAAAAAATTAAATTTTTAACAAATTTTAAAATTTTAAATTTTTTAAATTTTGTAGTATAGGCATGTGATACATGTCTGTAGGCTATATTTTAGTGCTGTTTACGAATATCAGGCCAACTTTTCAGTAAAATTTAGAATAAGTGTGGGAAAAATTGAAGCATTTTAAGTAAAAGTATTAAGATAAATGCTTCAAGAGATCAAATTTAGGGTCAAATTTCAAAAAATTTACTGGGGGAGAGCCCCAAGACTCCCCCCCTCCAAAACTTCGGCGTCTGTTAACAGTGTTTTAATATTTATTGATAGTGACTATCATTTTTCACAAAATGAAATTTAAATAATTCATAGTGAAGAATAAGTAATAGTTTTTTGAGGGTATCATGGCTTCCCAATTCAGGGCCATAATTTTGACATCAATTTTTATATTGTTTTTCCCTTGAAAATTCTGTAACTTATAAGGAGAAATCCTCTTCGGGTAAATTCTCCCAAAGGGTCTCAAAAGGAGTTAAAAACAATACTTTTTAGGGGCAAATTTCAAAAACTTTCTTGGGGGAGAACCCCCAAACCCCCCTCAAAATCTTTAACCTTGAAAATTTTGCCGCTTACAAGAAGCGGCTCCCTTCGGGTGTTTCCCAAAATGATTTAAAAACACTAGTATATAAGGGTGAAAATTTCAAAAAAATTCTAGGGGAAGACCCCCATCCCCCGACATCCCTCAGACACCGTGCTGGGAACTGCTTTGTAAGTGACGTCATATAGGGTCAGGAAACGTTGCTGTCGAGTATATGATGCGAAAAGATTTCATCCAAACAATGATCCGAAATAAATAAATATGAAAAAGCTGCTTGAATTTTAAAAAGAGGCAAATAATCCGATTTTTAAAGTTTGTTCTACGTTTTCATAATTAACAATTTCAAACCCCTGCTTATCATGAAAACTGGAACTAAACTTACTTTTTTTCTTACCAAGATCATCGATAATCCCTGACGCAGAGCTCTTTAAATTTTAAAACCTGAACAAACGAGAGATTCAAAACATAATGTTTTTAGTTATGTTATTTTACTGGTGAGCGTGGTCTTGGAAGTTTAAGTAGTGTTCGGCAACTAGTGGTCAAAAAATAGTTAACTACCAACTACTAACTAGTTTGGGAAATTGTAGTTGTAACTAGTAGTTAACTATTTTTTCCTGGAACTAGTTGCAACTAGTAGTTAACTATTTCCCAAAGTAGTTAACTACTAGTTAACTAGTCTATTTAATTTCATAACCTACTTTTTGGCAAAATTCTAATACATCTTTCTTATCTATGTCACAAAAAACATTCATACTTCGCGCAAAAATGGTCTTTATTTCTGGTTATGATATTTGAAGTACTCTACCTTTGATAAAAATTTTAAATATCTTTTTAAATTTTAAATAAAACATTTTTTGAAGTAGTTGAAAATTCAAAGTAGTTTTAACTAGTATAGTTAATTAAAAAAGTAGTTAAACTAATAGTTGAACTACTTTAAACTAAAAGTAGTTAAACTACTAGTTAACTACTAGTTGATCGGTAGTTAAATACTAGTTGCAACTAGTTCTAGTTAACTAGTGCCGAACACTAAGTTTAAGTACTCTCCAACTGGCTTGAAGATAGTGTTATTCCTAAAATTTTTTTTGGAGGAGTAAAAATACTCCTTGACTATTTTAGGAGGAGTGAAGTTAATTTACGAGGAGTGAAATACGGAAATATCATGAACTACATATACGGAGACACGATCACCGCAATCAAACTTCCTAAGCATCAGAACAATAAAAAAAAATACTATGGCTGTATGAAAACACAATTAAAAAGGATGATAATTAGGGTGCCGTGGCTTTTGCCAATAAAAAAATAAAACACAATTAAAAAGTATAATAGGGTGTCGTGGCTTTTGGCAATTGGCTTTTTCCAGAAGTCGGGCGAAAATGTCTCCGTTGAAATCAGTTGATGCTTTTAATAGAAAAATATTATTTGTTGATTTCGGTGGGGCAACGCGGTTTTTCAACTAAACCTCTGTAAGAAAAATTCAAAGCTTAAAAAAGCTGTTTTTTTAAAGAGTATTTCCGATTTTCAAGGAGTGAAATACTCTCTCCGAGGAGTTAAAAATATCTCTGCTCGAAGATAATGAGCTTCTTCACCCGGCGCAGAAGGGATTTCGACCCCATACGATGGGGTATTTGAAAACAACATGCTACTGGAGTGGTTCTTGCAATCAGCACGTTTAAAAACCACTGAGGCATGTGTCGCCTGGTTGGATTTTCGGGACGCCTTTGGGTCATCCGTTCAACACCAGGCGATATATCTAGCACTCGCAGCCATTGGTGCAGGCGAAGGCTTTATACGCATTGTAAATTAATTGAAAGTTAATGTGACCCAGCAACGCCCCAACCCGGTAGAAATTTATTTTGGACCCAGCGACGATCCAACCCGGTAGAAATTTATTTTCGACCCAGCGACGCCCCAACCCGGTAGAAATTTTTTTTTCGACCCAGAGACGCCCCAACCCGGTAGAAATTTATTTTTGACCCAGAGACCCCCCAACCCGGTAGAAATTTATTTTGGACCCAGCGACGCCCCAACCCGGTAGAAATTTATTTTAGACCCAGCGACGATCCAACCCGGTAGAAATTTATTTTCGACCCAGCGACGCCCCAACCCGGTAGAAATTTTTTTTTCGACCCAGAGACGCCCCAACCCGGTAGAAATTTATTTTTGACCCAGAGACCCCCCAACCCGGTAGAAATTTATTTTGGACCCAGCGACGCCCCAACCCGGTAGAAATTTTTTTTTCGACCCAGAGACGCCCCAACCCGGTAGAAATTTTTTTTTCGACCCAGAGACGCCCCAACCCGGTAGAAATTTATTTTGGACCCAGCGACGCCCCAACCCGGTAGAAATTTTTTTTTTTGACCCAGAGACGCCCCAACCCGGTAGAAATTTTTTTTTCGACCCAGAGACGCCCCAACCCGGTAGAAATTTATTTTTGACCCAGAGACCCCCCAACCCGGTAGAAATTTATTTTGGACCCAGCGACGCCCCAACCCGGTAGAAATTTTTTTTTCGACCCAGAGACGCCCCAACCCGGTAGAAATTTTTTTTTCGACCCAGAGACGCCCCAACCCGGTAGAAATTTATTTTGGACCCAGCGACGCCCCAACCCGGTAGAAATTTATTTTGGACCCAGCGACGCCCCAACCCGGTAGAAATTTATTTTTGACCCAGAGACGCCCCAACCCGGTAGAAATTTATTTTGGACCCAGCGACGCCCCAACCCGGTAGAAATTTATTTTGGACCCAGAGACCCCCCAACCCGGTAGAAATTTTTTTTTCGACCCAGAGACGCCCCAACCCGGTAGAAATTTTTTTTCGACCCAGAGACGCCCCAACCCGGTAGAAATTTATTTTTGACCCAGAGACCCCCCAACCCGGTAGAAATTTATTTTGGACCCAGCGACGCCCCAACCCGGTAGAAATTTTTTTTTCGACCCAGAGACGCCCCAACCCGGTAGAAATTTTTTTTTCGACCCAGAGACGCCCCAACCCGGTAGAAATTTATTTTTGACCCAGCGACGCCCCAACCCGGTAGAAATTTATTTTTGGAGCGAAGGACGCCCCCTCCCGGTAGAAATTTATTTTTGGACTGAACGACCCCCCCTCCCGGTAGAAATTTAGTTTTGGACTGAATGACGCCCCAACCTGGTAGAAAATTATTTTTGGAGCGAACGACGCCCCCTCCCGGTAGGGTCAAGTGGTCGTTTTAGAACTTCGAAACATTGCCTATATTTCAACGTATGTATACCAAGTTTGGTGCAGATCGGAAGGAAACTAGATTTGTATAAAGGACAAACAAACACACATTGACTTTTATTATATTATAGACTAGCTGATATGCCCGGCCTTGCACGGGTGGAGTGTATCAATTTATTAAAATTTTCTCAAGTTACATGCCTAATTTTCTGTAACCATAATTACCAATCATCCTGGTAGTTTTTCCATATCCCGGTGTTCCCAGTATTTTTTCATATCCCGGTGCCTTTTTCATCTTGGTGTCCCCGATGCCTTTTCATCTCGGTGTTCCCGGTGCATTTTCATCACCGTGCTCCCTGTGCCTTTTTCCTCCCGGTTCCAACTGTGTAAATCTAACCTAACCATCCAGTTCCGGTGTTGCACATTTAATTACGACAGTTACCCAATTATCCATTCTAAGTGAAAAAAATCCATTAAAATTATTACAGACTTTTGAAATCCCAAAATTTGTAAATACCCCCTGTATAAATTGAAAAAAAAAATCCCGTTAAACTACACCAAAGAAACAAATTATAAGGTTAAATAACAAATTGATCTAGTGTTTCTATCATCAACTTTCTAAAAAAACTGCATGATGTAATCTTTACTTTAACCAGTCTAATTCTTAAAACTTTCTATTTCAACTTAAAGTTTCATGGAAAATGAAGTTTTTAATAAGAAAATACTGTTATAAAGTTTTTTATAAGGGCCGTTTTTAATTTTTTAAATTATTAATAACCTTTTTAAAACATTTAAAACAATTTTAGCCAAGTTTTATCTTTAAATAGATCAAGAATGTAAGTGATCTTCTCAACATAACAAATGGCTAGTTTAGATGAAAATGATCTTAATTTGATCATCAAGGATCTCAGGGATTTCCCATATTTCTTTTCAACACCAATCAAAACTGATTTTCAAATTCTTAGTGATGTAAATATTTTTCATGTAAATATCAGAAGCATGAGACAAAACTTTGACGAATTTATAGCAGTGTTTGATAAGTGTTTGTTTACGTTTGATATTATTATTATGAGTGAAATTTGGATAGATTCATTTGAGACTGGCTTGTATAATTTACATGGTTACCGTCTATTTTCTAACTGTAGACCAAATAATAGATCTGGTGGGATAATTATTTATGTTAAAGAAAATCTTGATTTCTCTTTAAGTAATAGCGATACAATTAGTTCTGCTGAATATTTGTGTATGTATAGTAAAATATTAGATTTATACATTTTAGCCTGTTACAGGTCACATTCTTTCACACCTAGTTTTTTTATAACAGAACTCAATACTTTGCTAAAAAATTGTAAATCTAAAAATATCGTATTAATTGGAGATCTAAATATAGACATTCTAAAAAATGACCCAGATTCGAATGTTTATATGGATTTTATGTATGACAAGGGTTTCAAATCATGTTTAAATATTCCAACTAGAATAACAGAAAAATCAAAAAGTTGTATTGACCACATTTTTATCAGAACCAAAACATTTCTTGTTAAAACTGGTTGTCTTTTAAACAGCTTAACTGATCATTATCCAATTGTTTGCAAATTAAGTACTGCTAAGTCAATAAATTCTGAAGAAAATAATGTAGGTAATTCAAAATACTGTATAGACCATGGAAAATTTGAGGCCCTTGTCAGCAGTGTTGATTTTAAAAATTCTTTGGGATGTATTGATGATTATGTGTCTTTTGAAAATTTAGTGCTTGATGTTTTTAAAAATTCAACTCATAATATTTCTTATCCTAAAGCAAAAAAGAAGAAAAATGGTTGGATAACAACAGAGATTATAAGTCTGATAAATGAAAAAGAAAAATTGTACCGTAAATTTAGAAGAAATATTTATGATGTAAATATAAAAAATCGTTACAAGGAGGCTCAAAATAAATTAAAAAGACAAATTAAATTAGCTAAAACAAGTTATTATTGTAATGAGTTTTCAAAATGTAGTAAAAACAGGCAAAAGGAATGGAATCTTATAAATAATATTTTTGGCAAAAATAGCAAAAAAAGGATCATTCCTAACACTATAAATTATAAAATTTTGGCAGATAACTTCAATCATTTTTTCGTTAATGTTGCAGACTCCAAACGAGATCATCATGCTCTCTCAATAACTACTACTTATTCAAATGTCAATTCCTTTTATCTTTATGATACAAGTATACAAGAAATAAATAATGTCCTAAATTCAATATGTGAAAATAAAGCTGTTGGTTATGATAAAATCCCAATTAAACTGTATAAAATGATATTTAAGCATAATCCCCATGAGTTTACGAGATTAATAAACAGCTTGTTAAAGGGTGGAAATTTCCCAGACAGTTTGAAAATGGCAGTTGTTACTCCCATTTTTAAATCTGGAAATAAAGAAAATTTAACAAACTATAGACCAATATCTGTTTTACCAATTTTTTCAAAAATTATAGAAAAGATTATGAGGGACAAATTAACTTGCTTTTTGGACTCATCTAATTTCATTGCTAAAAATCAATACGGATTTAAAAAGGGATTTAGCACTGAAAATGCTTTGCATAAATTTTTTACCTTAATTTACAATAACATAAATAATAACTTAAAAACTGTTGCAATTTTCATAGATATATCAAAGGCTTTTGACTCAATAAACCATGATCTGTTAATTCAAAAATTATCAAGGGCAGGTATTAGAGGAGAGCAGCTACTGTGGTTTAGATCTTATTTAAAAAATAGAAAACAATGTGTAAAACTAGGGGATAATTTAAGTGATTTCGAATTTATAAAGAAGGGAGTACCTCAGGGATCCATTTTGGGCCCTTTGCTGTTTTTAATTTTCATAAATGATCTATGTGAGTTAAGACTTTTTGGAAAAATTATATCATACGCAGATGATACTGTATTGGTTTACTCTGCTCAAAATTATACTACTTTAGAAAAAAATATAAACACAGATTTAATTAAGCTAAAGGATTGGTTTCAAAAAAATGATATCTCAATAAACAGTAATAAAACAAAGTACATAAATTTTAGTTTAATTCAGAGGACTAGTTTAGATCTTAATATAACATATCATGATTGTTTCAATATCGTAAATTGTAATTGTTTGAATCTTGAACGAGTAAATAGCTTTAAATATTTAGGTTTACACATCGACCAAAACTTAAAATATGCATCTCACATTGAATTTTTGAAAAATAAACTCCGTTATTATTTATTTATATTTTTTCATTTGAAAAATTATGTAGATAGATCCTTTTTAAAAATCCTATACTATTCATGGATACAATCTATTTTACAATATGGAATTATTTTCTGGGGGGGTGATTATTTGTCAAATCTGTTACCTCTAATAAACTTACAAAAAAGATTACTTAAGTATATAAACGATGACCATCTTTTATCTATAAAAAAACTTTTTTACTTCAGAACATTACTTTATATACATAACAACTTTATCTTGTTTGATAGCTCTAATACCTATTATGATCTCAGAAAACCACCTCTTCTAGATACTCCGAAACCCAACAAAGAAATTTTACGTAAAAGTTTTGTCTACCAGGGTCCTTTATACTACAATAAACTACCTATGCAATTAACTACAAATTCCAATAAATTTTCTTTTAAAAGGGAATTATTTAATTTTTTATTGAACTCGGATGATTATGTATTTTCTTGATAAATATTCACATTTTGCTCATTTAGTTCTCAGTTTATGATCTTCATCTAACGTCGTTTGTTTTATATCATATATATTTGTCTTTGTCCATATGGTCTAGTGTGTTCTTATCTTTTATTTAAATTGGGTTGTATTTTTGTATAGAGCCACAAAGTAACTGTAATATTTTTCTGTGCTGTCCATTGCCATGTCTTGTAATTATTTCTATTTTTATATTTATGTACTTAATTTCTTTTTATTTATATATGTTTAAATCGAAAAACTTTTTGTTTCACTTGGAAGGGCCAATTTCGGCCCCTTAGTGAACAATATAATGTCGCTTTTTTTTTCTCTCTCTCTCTTTCATTGGATGTAAAGGTTGAAAATTTTTCATAATAAATTATTATTATTATTATAAATACTTTGTTTTATGTTTAAAATTGTTTTTGTTGTATTATTTGCAACAATGCGAGTTAAACAGATCTTCTTTAGTGGAGAAGTAAGGCGATTTTTACAAAAAGGCCTAAAAGGGGGTGAAGGGGTGGTTTTAGAAATTTGGAAATGATGTCATTGTCTTTCCCCCGTCCCCATAAGTATGTGTACCAAGTTTGGTTCGATTCGGACGGGTAGTTTTGGAGAAATTGAGGCAAATCTGTTCCGGACAAACCCAGGCAGGAACCCAGGAACCCAGGAACCCAGGGACACCTTCATTATATATAGAGAGATAGCTTAAAAACTTGTATGTTTTTTTTTCATTGAGGTGCTATTAAGTATCTTTGGGAAAATAAATTTTTGGGTGGAAAATTTTTGTAAAGTTATTGTTCGAGTGATTTTCGATCCACTTAGTGTTTTAAAAATTAATTAAAGTTTGCTTTCAATGCGTTAAAAATCCATTTTATGGAAGATTTCCTGAAAATTTTCGTGGGAAGACCTCTATGTTACTTTAAAATATCCCCTACACAGACTTGCATAAAAAAAATGTGTTTTATTTGCAAAATTCCCACAGTCAGTCTACAAACGAATAATATTTTTATTTTTTCGTATATTGGAAAATAGTGGAAGTGGCACGCATAATTTTTTTTTTCTAAATTAGTGGCTCGCTATCGAAAAAGGATATTACTAAGAAATTAATGACTAATTTTGTTTGCTTATGGATTAAAATTGGCCTTCAAACGGGATAAAAAGAGGTTTTTAGGGTACTTCACCGAATTTTGATAACATTAAGCGAAACGTTGATCACATAAAGCGGCGCATTTTACATACAATTAAATAGGAGTGATCGGGACCGGTAAATTTTTATAAAATTATCCAATTGATATAGTAACCCTGATCACATTAAGCGGAGTCGACTGTATCATTGCAAATCCAACTTACCAAAAGATAAGGGAATGAAATATTTTGATAAAGATACCTTACTTACTTAAAGATACGAACAAACCTTAAACCTTTGGATTCTGTTGCGCGATTGCTTCTTTTTTTTATATCTGTAGATACACAGGGTTGCCACTGATATTTAAGGTAAAAATAGTTGCTTTAGTTGCCTAAATTTAACAAAATAGTAGCAAAAATAGTTGCCTAAATTCAACAAAATAGTAGCAAAATTAGTTGCCTGCAATCAACAAAATAGTAGCAAAAATAGTTGCAAAATTTACAAAATAACACAAATTGTCTCTTGACATATTTTTAAAAATTCTACAAATAAATAAATGTGAAAGGAATGGGAGGAAAAATAAGACATCACATGACAAACAATTTTTATTTCAGACTTTTCAAAGAGCTCAATTTAAATATGCTATCATAAGAACAATTTGAAATATAAATTATAAAGGAATAATAATTTATATGTAGTTATTACTGTCAATATGAATTTAAATACAAAATTTAAGAAGTACTAACATTGAATTGGATTGATAAAATGTGCATATATAGTGATTCTAGGAGAAAAGTTCTTAAAAATTAATATTAAAAATTATTTATAACATTTCATGAATTATAACCAATTAAAAATATAATCTTGGTATTTTTTATACATTATGGCATAAATTATTATTAACTCTTAAATAAGCTTTAAGTTAATTACTTCAAATTTTGTTAAAAATAACTGAAAAATAAAAAATTAAATCAACAAAGAAAATGAAACTTAAAATATTAGGAAAATTAAAGCTTAATTCTTGAAATAATTTGATGAGAAACTGAAGTAGAAAAGTAAAACTTTACAATGTTGAATAATCCTCAAAAATTACATAAAACTAGGACATTTTTACAATAGTCAGGTTTACATAGTGCAGGGCCGTAACCAGACTTTTGTTTCGGGGGGGGGGGGTTTGACTCAAAATATTTTCTGAGGTACCTCCTTACGGGTACTTTTATATGTTAGGTTTTAGTCGACAACACTGAATTGAAATTTTGAAGCACTAAATTTCAAAATTGTATAAATATATGAATTCGAAGTAAAAGGGGGGTCTGGGGGTCCTCCCCCAGAAAATTTTTGAAAATTTGCCCACATAAACCGTTATCACGCCATTCTCTGCGTTTCTCCCCATTACTGAATCAACTTTAACAGGTGCGAGTCTCGGCTGAAGCAGTTTATAGTTTTAAATGTTTGAGGTCGGATGATAAATCAAGAATGGAGGAGGGAAAATATCAAGTTTTTGAGTGGAGTATCGAGAACTTCAGCTGTTGGAACAATGAAATTCATGACAAAGTGATAACAAGTCCGGAATCGGCTTTTTTTAACGTAACCTTCGAACTGTTTCCAAGAGGAGTCAGTGGCCACGAAGAACATCTAGAGGTGCGTATTATTAAACCTGGTGACGATTGGTCTGGTGATCTTTCTTTCATTGGTTCGGATGGATCGATCCTCTGCACGCAACAGGTAGAATCAGATGGTAAGAAAAGTGCTATAGAACTTCCTCCGGAACCGAAATTCGAAGACGCGGTCGCCCATATCAGGAAGAACGAGGATCTTAACGGGGACCAACTCACTCTGCGATTCCGTCGGACGGGGTGCAATTGCGTGGAACTCATGCGTACACAGATCAATGCAGTCCATGCCTCCTTCAAAACAGACTTTACAATATTAGAAAATTTAAGAGTTTTCTCTACTTCTACTTTATGGCTCTCATATCCTCTCGATGAGATAGGAGAGACAGCTTTAACAGCTTTAAAAACTGAAACTGACGATGACGGTTTGAAAATAACATTTACACTAGAACCGAAACGATTCAGGAAAAATTTTTTAGTCTTCACACGCGTGACTGTGCATGACAATGAGGAAGTAGTGAGAATTGAAGAGGACGAGCATTTATTTCGGGACGGTGATAAATGGATGTTTTCAGATTCACTGACGTCAAAAGAGGCCGGGAAAGAAGAGTTTTCTTTGAAATTACACTTCAAAATTATTTCCAGAAAAGAGATTAGGCATTCAGGTGGTTATGGTCATATGAATGACTATATGCACACTCCAACATTTTCGTCAATACCATCCAATAGATTGTTCTCCAATGTCGTTCCAGACCAATCTCTCAATTCACTGAAAAATCTTTCCAAAGACTTGATGTGCCTCTACCAAGACCAGGACTTCTCGGACTACCAACTCAAGTGTGAGAATATTTCGTTCAAAGTCCACAAGAACATCCTGAGCTCTCGGTCCCCGGTCATCAAGACTATGCTCTCAAGTGACATGCGGAAGGCAGCGTCCGGAGTAGTTGACATTACAGACCTGGACACCCCAACACTCGCCCGCTTCTTGACCTATCTGTACACAGGGGCAGTGGAGGACCTTCAGGGGGAGAGCGCCCTCAAGCTCTACTACGCGGCCGACAAGTACCAGGTCCCCTCCCTCAAGAAAGAATGCGCCGCTTTCCTGTGTGCCAAAGTCTCCATTTCGAACGTGTGCGACATTCTTTCCCTCGCTGACAAACACCAGGACGACCAGTTGACCTCAGTGGCCCACCAATTCATCTTAGGTAACTACAACGACGTCTTGAGATCCGAAGCATGGAAGAGTTTTATGAAGAGCGAACCTTTACTGGCTGTGGAAACTTTGACTTATTTTTCAGAGAGCAATTTTCTTACAAGAAGCAAGACCAAGTAAGCATTTTTCAGTTTTAATTTATCTTAAAATTTGGCATGACTGGAAGAAAATTCTCTAAAAAATATCTTTCTTTAGCCAAAGTATGTATTAATGACTGCTTCATTTAAATATAAATTGCTATAATACCATCACATCCAAGATAGAATATATTCAAATCGCTTCTTGCGAAAGTACGGGTTTGATTTCGGCCATAAGGGGGATTACGGAGGGTAGTGGGGGAATTGTTTTTCTGAATATTTCATTTTTATTTAAAGTAAAGGATGTTTTCAATGTAATCAGTGTATCAATCCTTCTTTTCAATGCAATTTGTGAGTCATTCTGCCGGACATGATGGTGAGTTATTTTTTATCCATCTATTAACATTATTTTAAACTAAAATTTGTTAATGTCTTAAAAAAATCCCCTTGACAACAGGATGCTAGGACTGAAAACCGTTCTTTATTCCGGTTTTTATGGAATTTTCAAAAGTGTACTAACATTTTACCCATCACCCTGTACTTGAAGTTTGATAGATTGTCAGAAATTTCATTTTGTATGGCAGAAACTAAAAAAAAGGGTTTTTAATGAACTTGTTTATAGTGTTATTTCTCAATAACTTATTTATAAAAAGAAAAGATGCAATAAAAAATGAGTAATTATCCATAAACCATGGGCAATTCCCGCATTTTTCAATAACAGAAAAATGCATTTTTCCAGTAAAAAATGGTTTTGAATTTATAAATAGAAACAAAAAGTTTCAAGAAAATTTAGTTCATTCAATATCTTAAAATAAAAATTGACAATCGATTGAATGACGTCAGATTCGTTTTCGTACCCTTTTTCAATAATATAAAGTAAAATACCGACAATCACATTGAAACTTGAACCATTCTTCATATCTGTTTTGGCCTTACTTTAAAGTAAAACTCAACAATCACTTTGAATCCTAAACCATTGTTTAAAACCAATGTTTCGGTTAAATTACGTCACATGTGTTTCGCACAATTTTCTAAAGTCAAACTTTGAAATTAAATTAAAAAGAAATAAGCGTCACAATTTAGAAAAAAATGCGCTTTTATATCTCAACCTTTTTCACGATTGTACCCCCAAAGGAAAAATCTATTTCCCTGCGTACCCCTAGCATGCAGTTGAAGGTAGTAGTTGAAATATCACCTTCGTTTAAATCATAGGTTCCTAAACCTTTTGGGACCACCGCCCCCTTTTCAAGAAGAAAAATTTCCTTACACATTTTTCACCCTAATTTGCTTACATTTCACAGAATTTTATACCAACGTTCTGTTATGAAAAGAATTCAATTTGTAACCGAGTGAAATACAATTTTGTAAAGCTATTATGGACAATATTCAAAAGTTAAGTATTCTATGCACCTTAAAATTTAATTTCAAACAGTTAGGATAATATAATTCAACTGTACCTTTTTATAAAATTTAATTCAAAAATAATTCTTTTTCTAATTTTGAATATACTGAAACCTCTTGTGTGATACCCAGTTTGTGCTCCGTTTGCTATCTCTAAAGTATATTGGAACCTCCATCTGAAAATTTCCTGCTTTCATCTTAAAAATCACATAAATTATTGATATCAAACTGTTATGTAAAAGGGGGGGTCTGGGGGTCCTCCCCCATAAAATTTTTGAATTTCAGCTCATTAAAAAGTGATTTTAAGCTAATTTTACGGGATTTTTGAATACATGGTGTACCCCTTATTAGCTCTCGGCGTACCCCTAGGGATACGCGTACCCCGGTTGAGAAACACTGCTCTAGGATATCTCTATCGAATGCAAAATAAAATAAAAGTTTATGGACTTAAATTTTTTTTAGTAAAATGTGGAAAAGTAAACAAGTGAAATAAACACCAGGATAAATAAATAAATAAATAGGGGATTATTGAATCGTCAGTTTAAAAAAGGTAATAAGTCAAAAGCTCAAATAGTGCTCGCTCTATACAGGGTGTCCCACGAAAAGTGGCCCAACCCCTTTAACTTTTGAAACCCTACAGATATAGTCATGAAAGTTGGGTCTAGGTATAGTAAAGTGTCCATGCCCTATCCGATGCGACAACTTTCAACGCCCTCTAGCGGAAACTTTAGGAGTTATAATTTTTATTTTAAAAACTATGTGAGGTACGTGAAAAAAGTCAGTGACTAAGTTGTAGAGCAGCATCGATTCATTATAAATCGACACCTCTACCACAAAAATGACTACAATAAAACTCATTAAAAGCCCTTTCATTTAATTGTGATTTGGAACACTCAACCTCACGAAAAGCTTAAACCGCTTGCTTGTTTATTTGTGGTCTCGAACACTAAACCTCACGAAACTCCTCATGAAAATGAACTGATTACATTTACCGCAGATGCTCTATGTCCTTCCAGTCTGCGACGCACATTTGGACTCTAGATTGAATATCGAGCATCTTCAATAGCCTCATTTCAATTCAATAGCCTCTTAATTATTATATCCCAAAAGATAGTGCGTTTCAAGTACCAAGTTACCATGCAAAAGCGTTTCGTGCGGTTAAGTGTTCGAAACCATAAATAAACAAGCAAGCTGTTAAGCGTTTCGTGAGGTTGAGTGTTCCAAATCACAATTAAATAAAAGGGCGTTTAATGAGTTTTATTGTAGTCATTTTTGTGGTAGAGGTGTCGATTTAAAATGAATCGATGCTGCTCTACAACTTAGTCACTGACTTTTTTCACGTACCTCACATAGTTTTTAAAATAAAAATTATAACTCCTAAAGTTTCCGCTAGAGGGCGTTGAAAGTTGTCGCATCGGATAGGGCATGGTCACTTTACTATACCTAGACCCAACTTTCATGACTATATCTGTAGGGGTTCAAAAGTTAAAGGGGTTGGGCCACTTTTCGTGGGACACCCTGTATAGTGCTGTCCTTTAAAAACAACCCACTGTTTTATATTTTCTTCATTAAAAGCTTAGTAAAAAGGATAATTAAATCGAACAAAAAACTGTACTAGCGGCTCATCCTCCCTAACATTTTAGTGCTTAGCATTTTTAATTCCAACTCTCCATTACAAATTGGCAGCCAATTAAGTAAGAATTTGAAAAAAAAAAAAAAAAACTTTTTCTTAGTAGGACTCTAATTGGCGGACTGAGCTAAAACTTCAATATTTTATTCTCATAGTAATGGGGTAACATAAAAACGCGCGAAAAATGCTCTAAAGTCTTTATAACATGCATTTTTACAAAATCTGCAAATCTGATCGAAGCACATTATTTGCCAAAAATCTACATTTTCTCAGCTTGTTTAAAAAATAAGTAAATAAACCGTTCTTTGACCAGTTTTTACATCCCTGACACTAGAAAAAGGCACAGAAAAGGCATAGAAAGACAGGGTATGTGAGATGGTAAAATTATTTTAATTATTTAATTAAAAAATCTCAATGGGTTGCTTTTAGGGTACAATTTGGAGTGGGTTGTTTTTAAAGGACAGCACTATACATGAATGGAAAGAGGGAAAAAATAACTAGTACCTTTTTAGACAGATATAATCCCTTGAATTTGGCAAAATCGAGGTCCACACTCGATCAAATTTACTTAATTTTGAATTTACGTTAATTTGTCGTTCTTTTTTGATTCATTGTGCTGTAACTCGTTAACTATCGTTTACGCTTGTAATTGTACTCGTTAGTTTTGTTTACACCGTCACCTTACACCCAAATTTATTTAAGGTCTAAAGCCAGTACGAGTTTCACTTTTGGAGCAACTAGCCAACAAGCTGGTCAAGGCATGACTGGTTTCCAATTCAATCAGAATCAACAACCTCGACAGCCACAAAATAAAGGTTTTGGGTTTCCTGCTCCTCAAGCGGGATCCACAGGCCTTCTTAAATTTGGTGCACCTGCTTCCAGTGGAGCCCCAAATGCAGCTCCAGCCGCCAAAACAGGATTTGGTTCAGCTGCAGCAAGTGCCCCAAGTTTGTTTGCCTCCACTGCAACAAGTGACCCAAGTTTGTTTGCCCCCACTGCAACAAGTGCCCCAAGTTTGTTTGCCCCCACTGCAACAAGTGCTCAAAGTTTGTTTGCCCGCGCTGCAACCTCCACTGCAGCTGCCAGCCTTGTATTTGGCACTACTGGAACAACTACAGCTTCCCCTACTGGATTCCGTTTCGGTACAGCTGGAACAACAACTTCTACAGCAGATCCTGGTGGATTCAGCTTTGGAGCAAATGCTGCTCCTAACATGACTGCCCCTGCGACAAAATCGAATACTGGGTTCTTTACTGTAACTAGGACTGGTTTTAATTTTAGACCAGTAGCCCAAGCTCCGGCTGTTCCCTCAACTGGGTTCACTTTTGGAACTCCTTCCGCGACAACTTCTCAAACCACTGGCTTCAACTTCACTGCCCCTGCAGCCTCAACCGCTCCCTTGGGCATCAATCTGGCTCAACCTGCAGCAACCACCTCGGCTTCGGCTAGGTTTAGGGTCCCAGCTCCAGCTACCGCAAGCTCTTTCATTGGCTTCGGCATAACTCCTACAACAACAACCACTTCGTCTTTTTCGATGTTCAGTACCCCAACTACCACAAGCTCTTTCACCACTAGCTTCAGCGGAACTCCTACAACAACAACAACAACCACTTCGTCTTTTTCGATGTTCAGTACCCCAGCTACCACAAGCTCTTTCACCACTAGCTTCAGCGGAACTCCTACAACAACAACAACAACAACAACCACTTCGTCTTTTTCGATGTTTAGTACCCCAGCTACCACAAGCTCTTTCACCACTAGCTTCAGCGGAACTCCTACAACAACAACAACAACCACTTCGTCTTTTTCGATGTTCAGTACCCCAACTACCACAAGCTCTTTCACCACTAGCTTCAGCGGAACTCCTACAACAACAACAACAACCACTTCGTCTTTTTCGATGTTCAGTACCCCAGCTACCACAAGCTCTTTCACCACTAGCTTCAGCGGAACTCCTACAACAACAACAACAACAACCACTTCGTCTTTTTCGATGTTTAGTACCCCAGCTACCACAAGCTCTTTCACCACTAGCTTCAGCGGAACTCCTACAACAATAACAACAACCACTTCGTCTTTTTCGATGTTCAGTACCCCAGCTACCACAAGCTCTTTCACCACTAGCTTCAGCGGAACTCCTACAACAACAACAACAACCACTTCGTCTTTTTCGATGTTCAGTACCCCAACTACCACAAGCTCTTTCACCACTAGCTTCAGCGGAACTCCTACAACAACAACAACAACCACTTCGTCTTTTTCGATGTTCAGTACCCCAGCTACCACAAGCTCTTTCACCACTCGCTTCGGCGGAACTCCTACAACAAAAACCACTTCTACAGTTTCCTCTATATTCAACCTCGGTGAGACTGTGGCGCCTACTGCCAACTCTGAACTTTAGGCCAGCTAGTAGAACCCCAGCAGCTCTAGAGATGCCAATACAACTGGTTTTCGGTAATCCGGTTTATTTTTCCTCACGGTTAAACCACTCGGTTAAAACTGTCCAAAATAACCGGTTATTTAAAAAAAAAAACGAAAAACTGATTATTTCTATTCTTGAAATTTAATAAGCTTATTTGAGCATAGCAAACAGATTTTCAAAAAGATAAACAATCTACGCCTTCAACAATCAATAAAAAAAACCGTCGGTTTTAATTCGGTTTAAGAAGTTTAATTGGTTTAAATCCTGTGACCAAATAACAAACCATGTTTTTTTTTTAATTTACAACCGGAAGAACTATCGGTTTTTATAAAATTAAACGAAAAACCGTCAGGTTTTATTCGATTTTAATTAAAAAAGGTTCAAATGTTATTACATCCTATAACCGAACAAATACCGTAGGTTTTAATAAAACCGGACACAAACTGTCCTTTTTTACAACTGGATATACACCGTCGTTTTTCTCCGGTTTTAAAAAAGATTAGTAAATTAAAATGTTAATTTTTCATGGTAATAGTCTTTTAACGGTTTTTTTTACCGCCGGTTGTTAAATTTCGAAAAAACCGAACCCGTTACTTACTACGAGCATTCGAGGCTGTTTGCCTCGATGTCCCTGATAAGCCCTAGCAGCCAATGGCCACCAACATTTCTCCCTATAAGTATGTCCTTCATGGACTCGATAGCCAGTAACCGAACCGGTTAAACCGAAGGAAAAAAAATAACCGGTTGAAACCGAAAACCGGTTTTTGAAAAAATTGGGTTTTTTTGTTAAATAACTTGTTTGCACCTGTTAATACAGTGGCTCCTGCTTTTGAGGCAAAACCCAGCCTTTCACCTTTAATAAATTAGTTAGATTTTTACGCCTATTCTCTCTGCCTATCTCAGCGACACTCACACAACAAGTAGGAAATCTCTACACAAACTAACACAAAACAAAATTTGCTTTAAATTCAAAACGGTTTTCTTAATATTTATTATTTATGTTTAATTTTAATATTTATTTAACTGCCTTAATGACTCAGTTTCATGATAATTTTGAATTTTATTTCTCTTTTTTTTCTATTTTCCACTTTTTTTTATTTTTAATAATTTATTTGTCAATTTAAGTGGTTTTCAAGATTTTTTAACTTTTAACAACAATTTTTTTTCACCTGTAAAATATCTTTGTGTGTGAATGTAGTTATATTTCTTCGATGATTGTTCTGTATTCTAAATAAGGTCCTGAATTACCCCCATACTCCCTTTTCATTATACAGCTACTGATGACAGAGTTATATACAGGCAGAGATATTTTTAACTCCTCAGAGGGAGTATTTCACTCCTTGAAAATTGGAAATACTCCTTCAAAAATTAGGGAGGAGTATTTTCACTCCTTGAATTTTCCCAAAGGTTTAGCTTAAAAAATGCACTGTGCCCCACCAAAATCAACAAATCCGAACAAGAGAACTTCCGAAGAAAGAAAGAAGGGTTCGTGACGTCATCCTTATCCCTTAATGTAAAATTAATTATCCCTTAATGTAAAATAAATTGTTTCATTTATAATGTTTAATATTTTCTATTAATACTTAACGTATGCTATAATTGTTAAAACCGAAATTTCATTTTATTCATCAAAAAGTAAACGTTTTTAATAGAAAATTTGTCTATGTATATGTAGTTTATGCTATTTCCGTATTTCACTCCTCATAATTGAATTTCACTCCTCCTGAAAAAGTCAAGGAGTATTTTTACTCCTCCAAAAAAATCCTAGAAATAACACTGAGGTTAATATACAGCTATAATTTCATTATTCAGCTACCTACTGATGTGGCAATTCACAAAAGTATACATTCTTCCCCCCACAGTAATTAATTCAATAGTTCCCAACCTTACAATCATTACCCCCAAACCCCTGGGACACCCCCTCTAATATTCTGCAGCTGAAGACGCCTACGCTAGAGAACTGATGTGCCTCCACCAGTAAGACCAGGAATTTTCGAACTTTCTACTCAAATGAGAAAATTCCTTACCCAGGACACCTGAGGCAGTACCTGAGCACTCGATCCTTTCGGGCGACCATGAGGGGGGTTTCGTCCAGAAGCTCCCTCATGTCACTCGAGGGGACCTGATGGACCCTACTGGACATTACAGACTTGAGGATCTCATCCAGAACTCTTCTTGACCTACCTGTAACCAGGACTGTGAAAGACCTGCTGTGTGAGTGCAGTGTTCCCGGGGCGCCTTGTTGTCACAGAGAAAGTTTCGCGAAATATCTTAAATATTTGAGGAGATACTAGCATATGAAAACAGCTTTTTTTTTTTTGAGGCCTGAGAAAGAGCTATTTTCACATTTTTTAGCAGAGAAAATCCGACCATCCAAATGATAAGGTAATGAAATCTTTTAATGATAAGAACCCGTTACAAAACGTATCTAAAACCTTTGGATTCTATTGCCCGATTGCTTTTCTTTATCTGTAGATATGATAAACTGTTAAGTCTGATGCATTACTCCCCATTTTCTAATCAACGTTATCAGGTGCGAGTCTCGACTGGCAACAGTTTATAGTTTTAAATGCTTGAGGTCGGATGATAAATCAAGAATGGATGCGAAAACATGGATTTTGGAATGGAGTATCGAGAACTTCAGCTGTTGGAACAATGAAATTCATGGCAAAGTGATTACGAGTCCGAAATCGGCTTTTTTTAACGTAACCTTCGAACTGTTTCCAAGAGGAGTCAGTGGCCAGAATGAACATCTAGAGGTGCGTATTAAAACTGGTCTTAATCGGTACGGTGATCTTTCTTTCATTGGTTCGGATGGATCAATGCTCTGTAAGCAACATGTGGATTCAGATGGGACGAAAAGTGTTATAAAACTTCCTCCGGGACCGAAATTCGAAGACGTGGTCGCCCATATCAGGAAGGATTTTCACGGAGACCAACTCACTCTTCGATTCCGTTGGAGGAATTTCCAATTCGGGGAATACATGCGCACCAAGATCGATGCAGTCCACGCCTCCTTCAAAACAGACTTTACAATATTAGAAAATTTAGATGTGCTCTCTACTTCTACTTTATGGCTCACATATCCTCTGGATGAAACAGGAACGATGAGAAAATTAACGTTGACAGCTTCAAAAACCGAAACTGACGATGGAGATTCGAAAATAATACTAACATTAGACCCAAAACCCTTCAAGGAAAAGGTTTTGGTCTTCACACGCGTGACTGTGCTTAACAATGAGGAGGTAGTGCGAATTGAAGAGGACGAGCATTTGTTTCGTAACAGTAATTCATGGATGTTTTCAGATTCACTGACGTCAAAAGAGGCCGGGAAAGAAGAGTTTTCTTTGGAATTACACTTGAAAATTATTTCCAGAAAAGAGCTCAGGCATTCAAGTGGTCATTATCATAGGAATGACTATATGCACACTCCAACATTTTCGTCAATACCATCCAATAGATTGTTCTCCAATGTCGTTCCAGACCAATCTCTCAATTCACTGAAAAATCTTTCCAAAGACTTGAAGTGCCTCTACCAAGACCAGGACTTCTCGGACTACCAACTCAAGTGTGAGAATATTTCGTTCGAAGTCCACAAGACAATCCTGAGTGCCCGGTCTCCAGTCTTCAAGGCCATGTTCTCTACCGACATGCGGGAGGCAGCGTCCGGAGTAGTGGACATTACAGACTTGGACGCCCCCACCCTTGGCCTCTTCTTGACCTACCTGTACACCGGGGCAGTGGAGGACCTTCAGGGGGAGAGCGCCCTCAAGCTCTACTACGCGGCCGACAAGTACCAGGTCCCCTCCCTCAAGAAAGAATGCGCCGCTTTCCTGTGTGCCAAAGTCTCCATTTCGAACGTGTGCGACATTCTTTCCCTCGCTGACAAACACCAGGACGACCAGTTGACCTCAGTGGCCCACCAATTCATCTTAGGTAACTACAACGACGTCTTGAGATCCGAAGCATGGAAGAGTTTTATGAAGAGCGAACCTTTACTGGCTGTGGAAACTTTGACTTATTTTTCAGAGAGCAATTTTCTTACAAGAAGCAAGACCAAGTAAGCATTTTTCAGTTTTAATTTATCTTAAAATTTGGCATGACTGGAAGAAAATTCTCTAAAAAATATCTTTCTTTAGCCAAAGTATGTATTAATGACTGCTTCATTTAAATATAAATTGCTATAATACCATCACATCCAAGATAGAATATATTCAAATCGCTTCTTGCGAAAGTACGGGTTTGATTTCGGCCATAAGGGGGATTACGGAGGGTAGTGGGGGAATTGTTTTTCTGAATATTTCATTTTTATTTAAAGTAAAGGATGTTTTCAATGTAATCAGTGTATCAATCCTTCTTTTCAATGCAATTTGTGAGTCATTCTGCCGGACATGATGGTGAGTTATTTTTTATCCATCTATTAACATTATTTTAAACTAAAATTTGTTAATGTCTTAAAAAAATCCCCTTGACAACAGGATGCTAGGACTGAAAACCGTTCTTTATTCCGGTTTTTATGGAATTTTCAAAAGTGTACTAACATTTTACCCATCACCCTGTACTTGAAGTTTGATAGATTGTCAGAAATTTCATTTTGTATGGCAGAAACTAAAAAAAAGGGTTTTTAATGAACTTGTTTATAGTGTTATTTCTCAATAACTTATTTATAAAAAGAAAAGATGCAATAAAAAATGAGTAATTATCCATAAACCATGGGCAATTCCCGCATTTTTCAATAACAGAAAAATGCATTTTTCCAGTAAAAAATGGTTTTGAATTTATAAATAGAAACAAAAAGTTTCAAGAAAATTTAGTTCATTCAATATCTTAAAATAAAAATTGACAATCGATTGAATGACGTCAGATTCGTTTTCGTACCCTTTTTCAATAATATAAAGTAAAATACCGACAATCACATTGAAACTTGAACCATTCTTCATATCTGTTTTGGCCTTACTTTAAAGTAAAACTCAACAATCACTTTGAATCCTAAACCATTGTTTAAAACCAATGTTTCGGTTAAATTACGTCACATGTGTTTCGCACAATTTTCTAAAGTCAAACTTTGAAATTAAATTAAAAAGAAATAAGCGTCACAATTTAGAAAAAAATGCGCTTTTATATCTCAACCTTTTTCACGATTGTACCCCCAAAGGAAAAATCTATTTCCCTGCGTACCCCTAGCATGCAGTTGAAGGTAGTAGTTGAAATATCACCTTCGTTTAAATCATAGGTTCCTAAACCTTTTGGGACCACCGCCCCCTTTTCAAGAAGAAAAATTTCCTTACACATTTTTCACCCTAATTTGCTTACATTTCACAGAATTTTATACCAACGTTCTGTTATGAAAAGAATTCAATTTGTAACCGAGTGAAATACAATTTTGTAAAGCTATTATGGACAATATTCAAAAGTTAAGTATTCTATGCACCTTAAAATTTAATTTCAAACAGTTAGGATAATATAATTCAACTGTACCTTTTTATAAAATTTAATTCAAAAATAATTCTTTTTCTAATTTTGAATATACTGAAACCTCTTGTGTGATACCCAGTTTGTGCTCCGTTTGCTATCTCTAAAGTATATTGGAACCTCCATCTGAAAATTTCCTGCTTTCATCTTAAAAATCACATAAATTATTGATATCAAACTGTTATGTAAAAGGGGGGGTCTGGGGGTCCTCCCCCATAAAATTTTTGAATTTCAGCTCATTAAAAAGTGATTTTAAGCTAATTTTACGGGATTTTTGAATACATGGTGTACCCCTTATTAGCTCTCGGCGTACCCCTAGGGATACGCGTACCCCGGTTGAGAAACACTGCTCTAGGATATCTCTATCGAATGCAAAATAAAATAAAAGTTTATGGACTTAAATTTTTTTTAGTAAAATGTGGAAAAGTAAACAAGTGAAATAAACACCAGGATAAATAAATAAATAAATAGGGGATTATTGAATCGTCAGTTTAAAAAAGGTAATAAGTCAAAAGCTCAAATAGTGCTCGCTCTATACAGGGTGTCCCACGAAAAGTGGCCCAACCCCTTTAACTTTTGAAACCCTACAGATATAGTCATGAAAGTTGGGTCTAGGTATAGTAAAGTGTCCATGCCCTATCCGATGCGACAACTTTCAACGCCCTCTAGCGGAAACTTTAGGAGTTATAATTTTTATTTTAAAAACTATGTGAGGTACGTGAAAAAAGTCAGTGACTAAGTTGTAGAGCAGCATCGATTCATTATAAATCGACACCTCTACCACAAAAATGACTACAATAAAACTCATTAAAAGCCCTTTCATTTAATTGTGATTTGGAACACTCAACCTCACGAAAAGCTTAAACCGCTTGCTTGTTTATTTGTGGTCTCGAACACTAAACCTCACGAAACTCCTCATGAAAATGAACTGATTACATTTACCGCAGATGCTCTATGTCCTTCCAGTCTGCGACGCACATTTGGACTCTAGATTGAATATCGAGCATCTTCAATAGCCTCATTTCAATTCAATAGCCTCTTAATTATTATATCCCAAAAGATAGTGCGTTTCAAGTACCAAGTTACCATGCAAAAGCGTTTCGTGCGGTTAAGTGTTCGAAACCATAAATAAACAAGCAAGCTGTTAAGCGTTTCGTGAGGTTGAGTGTTCCAAATCACAATTAAATAAAAGGGCGTTTAATGAGTTTTATTGTAGTCATTTTTGTGGTAGAGGTGTCGATTTAAAATGAATCGATGCTGCTCTACAACTTAGTCACTGACTTTTTTCACGTACCTCACATAGTTTTTAAAATAAAAATTATAACTCCTAAAGTTTCCGCTAGAGGGCGTTGAAAGTTGTCGCATCGGATAGGGCATGGTCACTTTACTATACCTAGACCCAACTTTCATGACTATATCTGTAGGGGTTCAAAAGTTAAAGGGGTTGGGCCACTTTTCGTCGGACACCCTGTATAGTGCTGTCCTTTAAAAACAACCCACTGTTTTATATTTTCTTCATTAAAAGCTTAGTAAAAAGGATAATTAAATCGAACAAAAAACTGTACTAGCGGCTCATCCTCCCTAACATTTTAGTGCTTAGCATTTTTAATTCCAACTCTCCATTACAAATTGGCAGCCAATTAAGTAAGAATTTGAAAAAAAAAAAAAAAAAACTTTTTCTTAGTAGGACTCTAATTGGCGGACTGAGCTAAAACTTCAATATTTTATTCTCATAGTAATGGGGTAACATAAAAACGCGCGAAAAATGCTCTAAAGTCTTTATAACATGCATTTTTACAAAATCTGCAAATCTGATCGAAGCACATTATTTGCCAAAAATCTACATTTTCTCAGCTTGTTTAAAAAATAAGTAAATAAACCGTTCTTTGACCAGTTTTTACATCCCTGACACTAGAAAAAGGCACAGAAAAGGCATAGAAAGACAGGGTATGTGAGATGGTAAAATTATTTTAATTATTTAATTAAAAAATCTCAATGGGTTGCTTTTAGGGTACAATTTGGAGTGGGTTGTTTTTAAAGGACAGCACTATACATGAATGGAAAGAGGGAAAAAATAACTAGTACCTTTTTAGACAGATATAATCCCTTGAATTTGGCAAAATCGAGGTCCACACTCGATCAAATTTACTTAATTTTGAATTTACGTTAATTTGTCGTTCTTTTTTGATTCATTGTGCTGTAACTCGTTAACTATCGTTTACGCTTGTAATTGTACTCGTTAGTTTTGTTTACACCGTCACCTTACACCCAAATTTATTTAAGGTCTAAAGCCAGTACGAGTTTCACTTTTGGAGCAACTAGCCAACAAGCTGGTCAAGGCATGACTGGTTTCCAATTCAATCAGAATCAACAACCTCGACAGCCACAAAATAAAGGTTTTGGGTTTCCTGCTCCTCAAGCGGGATCCACAGGCCTTCTTAAATTTGGTGCACCTGCTTCCAGTGGAGCCCCAAATGCAGCTCCAGCCGCCAAAACAGGATTTGGTTCAGCTGCAGCAAGTGCCCCAAGTTTGTTTGCCTCCACTGCAACAAGTGACCCAAGTTTGTTTGCCCCCACTGCAACAAGTGCTCAAAGTTTGTTTGCCCGCGCTGCAACCTCCACTGCAGCTGCCAGCCTTGTATTTGGCACTACTGGAACAACTACAGCTTCCCCTACTGGATTCCGTTTCGGTACAGCTGGAACAACAACTTCTACAGCAGATCCTGGTGGATTCAGCTTTGGAGCAAATGCTGCTCCTAACATGACTGCCCCTGCGACAAAATCGAATACTGGGTTCTTTACTGTAACTAGGACTGGTTTTAATTTTAGACCAGTAGCCCAAGCTCCGGCTGTTCCCTCAACTGGGTTCACTTTTGGAACTCCTTCCGCGACAACTTCTCAAACCACTGGCTTCAACTTCACTGCCCCTGCAGCCTCAACCGCTCCCTTGGGCATCAATCTGGCTCAACCTGCAGCAACCACCTCGGCTTCGGCTAGGTTTAGGGTCCCAGCTCCAGCTACCGCAAGCTCTTTCATTGGCTTCGGCATAACTCCTACAACAACAACCACTTCGTCTTTTTCGATGTTCAGTACCCCAACTACCACAAGCTCTTTCACCACTAGCTTCAGCGGAACTCCTACAACAACAACAACAACCACTTCGTCTTTTTCGATGTTCAGTACCCCAGCTACCACAAGCTCTTTCACCACTAGCTTCAGCGGAACTCCTACAACAACAACAACAACAACCACTTCGTCTTTTTCGATGTTTAGTACCCCAGCTACCACAAGCTCTTTCACCACTAGCTTCAGCGGAACTCCTACAACAACAACAACAACCACTTCGTCTTTTTCGATGTTCAGTACCCCAACTACCACAAGCTCTTTCACCACTAGCTTCAGCGGAACTCCTACAACAACAACAACAACCATTTCGTCTTTTTCGATGTTCAGTACCCCAGCTACCACAAGCTCTTTCACCACTAGCTTCAGCGGAACTCCTACAACAACAACAACAACAACCACTTCGTCTTTTTCGATGTTTAGTACCCCAGCTACCACAAGCTCTTTCACCACTAGCTTCAGCGGAACTCCTACAACAATAACAACAACCACTTCGTCTTTTTCGATGTTCAGTACCCCAGCTACCACAAGCTCTTTCACCACTAGCTTCAGCGGAACTCCTACAACAACAACAACAACCACTTCGTCTTTTTCGATGTTCAGTACCCCAGCTACCACAAGCTCTTTCACCACTCGCTTCGGCGGAACTCCTACAACAAAAACCACTTCTACAGTTTCCTCTATATTCAACCTCGGTGAGACTGTGGCGCCTACTGCCAACTCTGAACTTTAGGCCAGCTAGTAGAACCCCAGCAGCTCTAGAGATGCCAATACAACTGGTTTTCGGTAATCCGGTTTATTTTTCCTCACGGTTAAACCACTCGGTTAAAACTGTCCAAAATAACCGGTTATTTAAAAAAAAAAACGAAAAACTGATTATTTCTATTCTTGAAATTTAATAAGCTTATTTGAGCATAGCAAACAGATTTTCAAAAAGATAAACAATCTACGCCTTCAACAATCAATAAAAAAAACCGTCGGTTTTAATTCGGTTTAAGAAGTTTAATTGGTTTAAATCCTGTGACCAAATAACAAACCATGTTTTTTTTTTAATTTACAACCGGAAGAACTATCGGTTTTTATAAAATTAAACGAAAAACCGTCAGGTTTTATTCGATTTTAATTAAAAAAGGTTCAAATGTTATTACATCCTATAACCGAACAAATACCGTAGGTTTTAATAAAACCGGACACAAACTGTCCTTTTTTACAACTGGATATACACCGTCGTTTTTCTCCGGTTTTAAAAAAGATTAGTAAATTAAAATGTTAATTTTTCATGGTAATAGTCTTTTAACGGTTTTTTTTACCGCCGGTTGTTAAATTTCGAAAAAACCGAACCCGTTACTTACTACGAGCATTCGAGGCTGTTTGCCTCGATGTCCCTGATAAGCCCTAGCAGCCAATGGCCACCAACATTTCTCCCTATAAGTATGTCCTTCATGGACTCGATAGCCAGTAACCGAACCGGTTAAACCGAAGGAAAAAAAATAACCGGTTGAAACCGAAAACCGGTTTTTGAAAAAATTGGGTTTTTTTGTTAAATAACTTGTTTGCACCTGTTAATACAGTGGCTCCTGCTTTTGAGGCAAAACCCAGCCTTTCACCTTTAATAAATTAGTTAGATTTTTACGCCTATTCTCTCTGCCTATCTCAGCGACACTCACACAACAAGTAGGAAATCTCTACACAAACTAACACAAAACAAAATTTGCTTTAAATTCAAAACGGTTTTCTTAATATTTATTATTTATGTTTAATTTTAATATTTATTTAACTGCCTTAATGACTCAGTTTCATGATAATTTTGAATTTTATTTCTCTTTTTTTTCTATTTTCCACTTTTTTTTATTCCTGTGAAATAAACAGAAATATAATTTATTTGTCAATTTAAGTGGTTTTCAAGATTTTTTAACTTTTAACAACAATTTTTTTTTCACCTGTAAAATATCTTTGTGTGTGAATGTAGTTATATTTCTTCGATGATTGTTCTGTATTCTAAATAAGGTCCTGAATTACCCCCATACTCCCTTTTCATTATACAGCTACTGATGACAGAGTTATATACAGGCAGAGATATTTTTAACTCCTCAGAGGGAGTATTTCACTCCTTGAAAATTGGAAATACTCCTTCAAAAATTAGGGAGGAGTATTTTCACTCCTTGAATTTTCCCAAAGGTTTAGCTTAAAAAATGCACTGTGCCCCACCAAAATCAACAAATCCGAACAAGAGAACTTCCGAAGAAAGAAAGAAGGGTTCGTGACGTCATCCTTATCCCTTAATGTAAAATTAATTATCCCTTAATGTAAAATAAATTGTTTCATTTATAATGTTTAATATTTTCTATTAATACTTAACGTATGCTATAATTGTTAAAACCGAAATTTCATTTTATTCATCAAAAAGTAAACGTTTTTAATAGAAAATTTGTCTATGTATATGTAGTTTATGCTATTTCCGTATATCACTCCTCATAATTGAATTTCACTCCTCCTGAAAAAGTCAAGGAGTATTTTTACTCCTCCAAAAAAATCCTAGAAATAACACTGAGGTAATATACAGCTATAATTTCATTATTCAGCTACCTACTGATGTGGCAATTCACAAAAGTATACATTCTTCCCCCCACAGTAATTAATTCAATAGTTCCCAACCTTACAATCATTACCCCCAAACCCCTGGGACACCCCCTCTAATATTCTGCAGCTGAAGACGCCTACGCTAGAGAACTGATGTGCCTCCACCAGTAAGACCAGGAATTTTCGAACTTTCTACTCAAATGAGAAAATTCCTTACCCAGGACACCTGAGGCAGTACCTGAGCACTCGATCCTTTCGGGCGACCATGAGGGGGGTTTCGTCCAGAAGCTCCCTCATGTCACTCGAGGGGACCTGATGGACCCTACTGGACATTACAGACTTGAGGATCTCATCCAGAACTCTTCTTGACCTACCTGTAACCAGGACTGTGAAAGACCTGCTGTGTGAGTGCAGTGTTCCCGGGGCGCCTTGTTGTCACAGAGAAAGTTTCGCGAAATATCTTAAATATTTGAGGAGATACTAGCATATGAAAACAGCTTTTTTTTTTTGAGGCCTGAGAAAGAGCTATTTTCACATTTTTTAGCAGAGAAAATCCGACCATCCAAATGATAAGGTAATGAAATCTTTTAATGATAAGAACCCGTTACAATGGAACGTATCTAAAACCTTTGGATTCTATTGCCCGATTGCTTTTCTTTATCTGTAGATATGATAAACTGTTAAGTCTGATGCATTACTCCCCATTTTCTAATCAACGTTATCAGGTGCGAGTCTCGACTGGCAACAGTTTATAGTTTTAAATGCTTGAGGTCGGATGATAAATCAAGAATGGATGCGAAAACATGGATTTTGGAATGGAGTATCGAGAACTTCAGCTGTTGGAACAATGAAATTCATGGCAAAGTGATTACGAGTCCGAAATCGGCTTTTTTTAACGTAACCTTCGAACTGTTTCCAAGAGGAGTCAGTGGCCAGAATGAACATCTAGAGGTGCGTATTAAAACTGGTCTTAATCGGTACGGTGATCTTTCTTTCATTGGTTCGGATGGATCAATGCTCTGTAAGCAACATGTGGATTCAGATGGGACGAAAAGTGTTATAAAACTTCCTCCGGGACCGAAATTCGAAGACGTGGTCGCCCATATCAGGAAGGATTTTCACGGAGACCAACTCACTCTTCGATTCCGTTGGAGGAATTTCCAATTCGGGGAATACATGCGCACCAAGATCGATGCAGTCCACGCCTCCTTCAAAACAGACTTTACAATATTAGAAAATTTAGATGTGCTCTCTACTTCTACTTTATGGCTCACATATCCTCTGGATGAAACAGGAACGATGAGAAAATTAACGTTGACAGCTTCAAAAACCGAAACTGACGATGGAGATTCGAAAATAATACTAACATTAGACCCAAAACCCTTCAAGGAAAAGGTTTTGGTCTTCACACGCGTGACTGTGCTTAACAATGAGGAGGTAGTGCGAATTGAAGAGGACGAGCATTTGTTTCGTAACAGTAATTCATGGATGTTTTCAGATTCACTGACGTCAAAAGAGGCCGGGAAAGAAGAGTTTTCTTTGGAATTACACTTGAAAATTATTTCCAGAAAAGAGCTCAGGCATTCAAGTGGTCATTATCATTCTGATGACCATATTCGCGCTCCAACATTTTCGTCAATACCATCCAATAGATTGTTCTCCAATGTCGTTCCAGACCAATCTCTCAATTCACTGAAAAATCTTTCCAAAGACTTGAAGTGCCTCTACCAAGACCAGGACTTCTCGGACTACCAACTCAAGTGTGAGAATATTTCGTTCGAAGTCCACAAGACAATCCTGAGTGCCCGGTCTCCAGTCTTCAAGGCCATGTTCTCTACCGACATGCGGGAGGCAGCGTCCGGAGTAGTGGACATTACAGACTTGGACGCCCCCACCCTTGGCCTCTTCTTGACCTACCTGTACACCGGGGCAGTGGAGGATCTTCAGGGGGAGAGCGCCCTCAAGCTCTACTACGCGGCCGACAAGTACCAGGTCCCCTCCCTCAAGAAAGAATGCTCCTATGTCCTGAGAGAAAACGTCTCCATTTCGAACGTGTGCGATATTCTGTCCCTCGCGGACAAACACCAGGACGTCCAGTTGACCTCAGTGGCCCACCAATTCATCTTAGGTAACTACAGTGAAGTCGTGAGATCCGAAGCATGGAAGAGTTTTATGAAGAGCGAACCTTTACTTTTTGATGAAACTGTGACTCATTTAGCTGGTAAAAATTTATTTACAATAAAGAAGGAAACGTAAGCATTCTCCAGTTTTAATTTATACTATATATTTAAAATGACGGGAAAATTTTTTTAATGTATTTCTATAGCTAAAGTATGATTTGATGACTGATTCATTTCAATATAAATTGCTTAAAAGTGTGTCTTTAGCCAAAGTAAAGTATGTATTTCAATAATCGATAGTTTTATTTCATTACTTATGTATTATTTTTATATCAGTTATTAAGTTATGCGGTTATAAATTGTATTTTACACCGGCATACCCGATCCAGATATAGAATGATAATTTATAGATTAATAAGTAACAATGAACCTTTACAAGGCCTCAAAAAGATTAACCAAATATTCACTAGGTCTGATTTTCTTAATATTGCAGATACTATTTGTAAAGAAATGTGACAATTACCTTTCATTCAAGGATAGAATCATAGTTAATAGCTATTAAAAATTGAAGTAGCTTTAAGTAATCTGCATTTTTTAACAAGCAGTATTTTTTGATTATCAGTTTTGATAACATCTTACTCCATTAATTTAATAGTTTTTTAAAATTTTACAGTAATAAATCATCAAGAATATTTTTCAAAAAAAAACATCTTGAAAATTCGTCAATACACTCGGGGCATGATAGGATGTCGAAAATTCCATTTTGTGGGGCAGAAAAAAAAGTACTTGGTTTAAAATGCATGCTTATCATTAATATCACTATTCGATTATTTAGAAAGATTCTGTAGAACTTGAATTCAAATAAATATATTCTATTTCGTTATCCAGGTAATCAATTAAAATGTTTTAGTTAAATGAATTTATCTACTTAAAAATTAGTCTTTTTTCTGAGGAATTCATAAATTAACAGCTTTTTTCCCCACACATGAACAGGCCACTAGACTAACTTAGAACTATCTAAACATAATTATTTTAGGTTATTCTCCATATGTCTAGATAACTGAATTTGAGTCCCATTGGAAAATTAAAAAAAAATCACTTAAACTCGATTATATTTTTATTTATATGAGGTTTGTCGTAAACTTAAAATTTGTTTAAATTTTATATATTTTTTTAAGAAAAGCTTATATAATAAAGAGTTATATAGGTGATATACAGCTACAGTTTTCATTACACAGCTACTGATGTGACAATTCACAAAGTAGACATTTATTCCTTACCCCTCACAAAAGTAAATTCAATAGTTCCTAACCTTACAATCATTACCCGTGGGCCATCCCCCTCTATTATTCTGCAGCTAAAGACACCTACGCTGAAGAACTGATGCGAGTAAGACCAAGACTTATCGAACTTTCAACTCACATGAGGGACATTTCTTACCCAGGCCATCCCCAGCACTCGGTCCCTTCGGGCGACATGAGGGGGGTTTCGTCCAGAAGCCTCCCTCATGTCACTCGAGGGGACCTGGTGGACCCTACTGGACACCTGATGTGTGACTCCAGGATTTTTCCTTGCCCTTCTCTACACCAGGGCTATGAAAGAACTGCAGGGAAGGAGCACCCTTAGGCTGTAGCCACACCGTGCGCCACCAGTGGCAGGAGCAATAAAAACGCAATAAAGATGGTTATCTAAGACAGGGTATCTAATAGAAGTGAGATAACCATCTTTATTACTTTTTTATTGCTCCTGCCACTGGTGGCGCGCGGTGTGGCTTGCCTCTTAAGTTCCAGTAAGCGGCCAACAAGTACCAAGTCCCCTGATGTCTCAAGAGGAAACGCATTTTCGAATTTGTGTTGTCCAGCTCGAATTGCGTGCCAAATTTAGAACCTTGCTGACAAACACCAGAAAGACCAGTTGAGGAGTAGTCCTGGACCCCTATGTCCACTTTGCCGGTAATATAATCCGGCGCAGTGGACATTGGGGACTTGGACGCTCCTAAGATCGTCGGCTTCAAGTACAACGGAGCTTTTGGAGACATGCAGGGGAGAGCACCCTAAAGCTGTATTCAGCGACCGAAAAGTACCAGGTCCCCCTCAAGAGGAAACGTGTTTCTATTCATGTGCTTCTGTTTGGAATTGTGTGCGACATTTTGACCCTTTACTGACTACTAACACTAGGTCAAATAGTTGAGGAGTAGTCCTGGACCCCAATGTCCACTTTGCCGGTAGCATCATCCGGCGCAGTGGACTTTGGGGACTTGGACACTCCTAAGCTCGTCCGCTACCAGTACACCGAAACTTTTCAAGAAGTGCAGGAGAGAGCGCCCTAAAGTTGTACTCAGTGACCAACAAGTACTAGGTCCCTTCCCTCAAGTGGAAATCGTTTCTTTTCATGTGCTTCTATTTGGAATTTTGTGCGACATTTTGACCTTCGTTGGCAAACACCAGGACATACAGTTCAGGAGTAGTTCTGGACCTCGATATGCACACTGATCTATAGTACTCTAATTTGCTTCATTGAACACCGGGAACCTAGATACCTTCATTAGGGGTGGGCCAGAAAGGCAAAAACACTTTTTGGAAAAGGACTTAGCTGTATAAACGCAGAAAAATTCTGCTGTGGGCTAGTTTAGGACTCAAAAAAAAATTTCACCAATATTGCTCAATATCTAGACGCTCCCAAAACACGTTATAAACTAGAAAAAATGAAGAAAAAAAAAGTGGTTTTTCAAAAAAAAAAAAAAAAAAAATTCGCAAATATTCCCACATTTATATTTTTATCCAATAAAAACATATATAAAGAACTATCCCTCAAGATGAAACGCGTTTTTGTATTGTGTTTAAGTGTTTCTGTTTCAACTTGCAAACAAAGGATTTCTTTGAATTTCTATTGACTGTAGTTAAGGCACTTGCGGCAACGCAACACGCTTGAATCCAATGTAAAGCTGACAGAGTTAACTCCCACGACCATCCTGAGTACTATGTCCACCCCAGCGACATGAGGGGGGATTCGTTTATTAACCAGAAGCCTCCTTCATGTCGGTGGAGGGGACTTAGTAGTGGACCCCCTACTGGACATTACAGACTAGGGACCTTCCTCTAGGGACCTAGATATCTCCATTAGGGTTACAGAAGCCTTTCGGAAAAGGACTAAGCGGTAGCGCGGAAAAGTTCTGCTCTGGATAATAACAACTCAGAAAAAGGTAACTCTCCCCTCCCTCAAGAGGCGGGAATGCATCTAATCTTTTATTTCAGTGTTCTGTTTTGTTTCATCGAATCTTTTGTTCCTGTCTAACACGAGGACAGCGAGTTGAGGAGTATACAGTTCAGGAACCTGAGCCTGTACCCTAGTCTGGCTCAGTGAACAACTTGGAGTTCTTGCTTCAACAACCACCTAACTTTAATGTATGGATGTGAAGGGCTTGAGTATAATTTACCATAATTAATGTAAGTGACAGTTTATAGGTTTTATAAAAAAAAGTATTTAATTAAAAATAACTTTAAATTTTTTTCAAAACATTGCAGAAGGGTTAGAAAACTTTAAAAAAAAAACGGTAATAGTCTAAAAAATTAAATAATTTAACATTGCCTACTTTTACATAAAAACCTTAAGGAAGTGGAAAATATTTTTATGGATAATTCCACTGAAGTTTTCAAACATACGTTAGTCTAACTTGCAATAAAAGTCACTTAAACTTTACAGTGAACTTATACTTAAACTTAATAGTGAAATTTGAAAAATCCTATCTAGTGTAGTAAAATATCTGAAAGCTTTACCTTGTATGAAAAGCAGCGGTCACTCTTAAAATATGTTAAGTTTAGCAACATAGGAATATGCTTAACATTCCATCTGCATAAATAACCATATTGAGTTATAGTAGTAATTTAGTTCTTCAATATCACTTTTCTTTCTTTACAAATTTCCTTATAGCCTTGTACTATAACACAAATAGAGAAAGATAAAAGTTTAGAAAAGTAGGTTTTGAAAAGAATGTCAACCGAATTTTTGAGGAAGAGCTTACAGCTCTAACACACACACAAAAAAAAAAAAAAATCAAACACTAAGAAATTTAAGGAACTAGAAAATTAAGTACATTACATTGAAGTACGTAAATTTTAAACTTCTAGGCTAGGTTAGTTAAAAATAGGTTAAAATTTCATAAATAACTTGTTTTTTTTTATCAAACTGGAAGTTTGTGTATTATAGGAACTAAAAATTAAAGATTTGTTCTAAATATGTCGTAACGTCTTATAGAATATAACTGATGGAAGGTTGAAGACCCTTACTCACTTATTAAAGTTAAACTAAAAAGTTAATGTTTAAAAGTAGTAAGTTTTGACTGATTTTGAATTTCCCCTAACAGTAATACTACTGAATCGGAAAATTCGTTATTCTTAGTTATGAATATAGTAGGTTGGTTTCTGCCTGAAAACGATAGATCTTACAGGTGGTAGTATCCTCCCACAATAAAGCTTTCCACCCTCCAGCTGTAGTCAAAACTCTCAAATCACACCATTTTTACCTGCAAAGAACTCTGCTTTTTTTGGCTTAAATTCGATCACTACAGTGAAAACCCAGCCTCTAACAATGGATCTCGAATCTCCAAACAAAGGCATGCCGTGATTTCCCCATCTGGCCAATCGGCAAATTATTATGACCATTATGTAGTATACCATCAATACTGGCACGGACGAACACCTTCATGAGTACGGTAGGGTAAGTATGATTAGAAAGAACATGGGTCTGTGAGCACCTACGTGGTTAACATGAAAAGTGGCACAAAAAGAGATCCTTTAAAATGGGAAATCCAGTAAATCAGCAGTTTTGTTTGTGATTTTTTTTAAATCAAAGAGCACTTTTCATTAAAAATTTTGATTTGTCCCTTTTAAGGATGACCTTGCGCCATAAAACCCAAAACAACCAACCCTTTTAAGGAGATAAATTTAAGGAAAATGAAAAGGGGTCAACGGATACTTCAGTGACAATGTGTGTGAAAGTTTTGTACACGAGAAAAATAAGCAAAATTTAATTAAAAATAGAAACAAATTAATAATAAATCGAATTAAAATTAGAATAGGCATAAACAAAATTGTATAAAAAAACGAAACAAAAGTTAGTTCAATGAAATAAAAATATCAGGGAAGAAAAAATATTAGTAAAAAACTTAAACTTAATAGTTAAGATTTTTTTAATATAGAATATTTAAAAACTAATGGGGCTGTTAAAATATTACGTAAGCATGTTTTTGGTCATTTTGACCCCCCCTCTCGCCTTGTCAGTAAAGATAAGCAAACGACGACCCCCCTCATAATTACGTAAGAAAATTGCCCGACCCCATTTGTTTTTACCTTTTAAAGTCTACTTCTTGATTGATTTTTTTCCTACTTCAATTTTCCTGTAAAATTGATTTTTGGTTTAATTTTGAAATGATTTTTGCAAAAAACAAGAGATTTTTGAAAATGCAGTGCTTGTAACATCTTACGTAAGCATCACTCATACCCCCTTGTCAAGAAAAATAAGCAAAGAACAAAACCCCTCCCCCTAAGATGCTTACATAATATTTGAATCAAAAAATTAAATATCTAATCTATTCACTCAAGGAATTCGAGAGAAGGTAATCAAAGTAGGAAAGTCGGTAACCACAATGTTAGCAGGTTGCCTCTATGATGAACCACGGCTTACTAGATACTTATACAGGCTAGTCGAGTACGGAAATCATTGCAAATCCAGATGGCAATACTGGACCAACTGGCTAAGCATATCCACAGTGTTGAAGGCGGTGGGTGAATAGGTAGGTCTTGTAGCGCTCCAAGCGGGAAAAATTGTCAAATGGTTTTCATTGTTTAAAACTCGACTAGCTTGTATAAGTATCTAGTAAGCCGTGGATGAACTCATGGCCACCCACTTCAATCCAGAAACAAGATCAACGCACGCTCAATTCCTTTTAACTCTACGACCGATCGGCACTGAACACCTCCGATTCCCTTCATTTTTTTCCACGATACCATAGTGACCATTAAAACACCCATCAGGTAATTAGACCTCCGTCCATTGGCTGGACGCTTCCGACCAATCGCGTGATCGGGTCCACGACAATGGCGATGAATTAAGGTGCTTTTACATATTTGCACGCACGTTGGGGGTAATGTCGCCGGAGCATCAAAAGAGTTGAGTAATTATATTTAGACATCTGTTTCCTGAGAGGAAGTTTTTTTCCACGAGGTTACAAAAAATAGAGCTTTTAACCATCAATGATATGATGGACTATATCAATACTTTTCAGTATTTTTTCAGTTATCGTGTGGAGATAGGTAATGTGGATATCAGGGTTGTATCTAAGGGGGGTTAAGGGGTTCAACAACCCCCCCCCCGATATAAATTTTTATCTGGTTTTTTTTCCCTTGAAAATTCGGCAACTAGCAATGGAATAAAACGCTAATTTTAAGGGTCAATTTTCAAAAAAGAGATTTCTGGGGGAGAACCTCTAAACCCCCTCCAAAATTTTGACGTCATTCCCCCCATTGGGTATACCCCAAAGAGTTTTCAAAATGAGATAAAAAAAAACTATTTTAAAGAAGCAAATATCAATTTTTTTCTGGGGGTGGACCCCCAATCTCCCCTCGAAATTTTCACTTCTTGTACTTTTTTCTAAACTTAACCCAAAGGGTGTCAAATTGAACTGTTTATCCAAATGCGAATTTAAAGACTTTTAAACAAAACATACTAATAATAAAATAGCTAATATTTCTTAGTGAATTTTTAAATAAATATTAATTTATATTATTATTTAAAATCCTGGGACGAATCATAATGCCCCATCCTGAGTATATCTCAACTTTTTTTTTGGCTTGTAAAGCTATGAGGTAATTCATCTCACATTTTCTAAGTAAAGATAAGCTTAATCTCTTTTAAGAATAAAGAATCATAAACAAATATGTTGTCTCAAAAACTGTTAAAATCCTAAGTGATTTCCATATAAGGGAAAAGGCCATAAGAAGGAATAAGAAGAAATGAAGAAAAATATCATACCTTAATTAATTAATTTTTTTGCCAAGTTTCAATTTTCTGATGTTATGTTTATGTTCGCACAATATACTGGCTTATAATTGAGGTCTGACGCTCATCATTAATATAATATTCTCTATCGGAAGTGGTCTTGTACACATTTTTATTTCTTCCATTTTTAATGAGAAATGTTGAAACAAATCACTATGACAAATGAGAGAATATTTTAGACACATTGATAATTCCAAAATTTAGGAAAACTATCTTTAACTACAGATTGTTTGTAAAATAATACATTTACCTACAATTACTTGTACGATACATATTGCCCCCTGATTGGTCTGATAGTTAACTTGCGACCACAAAAAAAAATGCAACAAACATACAAATCATCACTTTATTCAAACAAACTTTAAACATACGTTTGAAAAAAAAACGCATTCCTTCAATAAAAAAACACATTCACTTCAATTTCAAAAATCCATACAGGCATGCACACTAGACGAGAACCACATTCAATGTGTTGAATAACAAACTCGCATTAAACAATCACAAGTCCTTCAAACCTGATGTTCCACTTTCAAGAATTAAACGTGAAATTTAACACGAATATATTGTACATACATATTTAGGGCCATATTCAGAAAGACAAAAACGTAGAAGAAACGAGAACGGTACCGAAACGGTGAACACGAAACGAGAGAGATTTCTAACTCTGGAGCTCTCGTCCGCCATATTGTTCGGATTGCTTTGTTGCGGATTGCTTTGACACTTTTTGAGGTCCGTTAAATAGTTCCAAAATATCTAGAACCGCTACTATTTACCAAAAAAAGTCCTCAGATATTAATATATTACGAAAGTAATGGACATCTAATGTTAGCAGAATTTTGTATTATCAAAATTCTTTATAATTCAGTATAATTAATTGTAAGGCTTTTGTGAGAGAGAAACGTTAAGTTCAGAGCTCCCGTTTCAATCTCGTTTCTTCAACGTGTTTGAGTTTCTGAATATGGCCCTTAATGGCATTGGAACATTTCGTGTAACCATTTAATTCGGGGGTCTCCAAAGTTTTAAAATCAAATAAAACAAATCCTAAAATGTGGCTCACAATAATTCCAACTGGATTTACGGGTCCTGGATTTTTATCCGTTTTTCTTTTACTTAATTCACAGTTTTCAAAGATTTCACATATACTATATTCAATAAATAGTAATACATTAAATTTAACCCTCTTCCAGGTTTTATGCAAAAATAAGCTATTTCCCCGATTATTTCCTGTTTTTTTTTAGTTAAATTAAAATTTCCTGACTTTTCCAGGTATTTCCCGGGGGCTAAACCTTTGGAGACCACTGTTTTATGTAGGTAAACCACTATTCTGAAAATAAAATTTCTTTTTCAAACCAGTTGTTTGTAAAATAAAAATTCAACAAGTTTATTCCAAGAAAATTTATATGAATCTAATGATTATTTATTCCATTGAAAAAGTGCAAATTTTAAAACAAAGGGAATGTTGAAAGCAAGAAAAAAATATTTCACAAAAGTCAACCTGAGTATCAGAATTTTTGGAATATGCACTAAAGTTTGCAATTGAGCATACAAAAAAGTAATAAATTCACGACTACTTTTCATCAAACATTAGTTGCAACATCCTAAACTATAAAATAAATAGTAAAGTTAATTGGGTCATAAAGAAGCAATTGCAGGTCTGTAGATAAGGGTTTATCACAGTACACACACACTATAACCACATCTGCCAAGCTTACGATAAATTCTTTCAACATAATATACCTAAAAATTTCAACAGAATTAACCGTTACTAAAATTCTTGTATACAAATAATATTAATATAATAAAGAGGCTAAAGAAGGTCATAAAATCTACACGTTCTGCAACAAAAAAATTCATCTAACTTTCACCTTTAAAACATACATTTTAAAAAATCATAACCTACTTTTAGATTTTAAAAAATCTTCCGAATATAGAACATCATTTGTTCGTTTTCTTCCACAGCAACACCTCCAAATGATTCAAATTGATAATTTGTCCAGTAGATCTCTTTAAGGGACTCTCTAGTAAGGGGAACCTCTGTTTTGGCTAGAACTGCTATTCCAGAGGTAGGGAGTATGGTTTGAACTTACGTTTGACAAAAAAGTTCAAAGATTAGTAAAGGCTTAAGATTGGTACGAATCGAATTCAGGATCACAGTTCTAGAGGGAATGGTATAATCGGGTTTAAGACAACAGTTCAGTTCTAGATGCCAGATCTGAAAGTAAAAAAGGGGGGAATGGCGTGAATAAGAAGTGAAGATGGAGGAATGGTATGACAGGGATGCAGAATATGTCCTACCTCCCAAACGAGGTTAGGGGGAAAATTGAAAGTTGAGTAAGGAGAGTTTAAATAGTAGCTCAAAATTGAGAAAATAGTCAGTAATAACTAATATTAATTAAAAGACAAGAGACAGACATTTCTGAGATTAAGATTTTATGCGTGAAAGAAATACTAAAAGAGGGTATAAGTTCAATAAAATTTAGATTTATGAATTACGTGTATATTATTAAATCTTACAGAAGTTCAATTGAAAAAAAAACCTTTTTTTATTGTAGTAAAAAATCTCATTTTGGGGGAGAAATTTTGTAGAAAACATTGTGTTCTGGGGAAATTTTGGGGCCTCGAAACATTTTTCGCATCCCTGTGGTATGAATCGAATTGAAAACTATTGTTCAAGACCTATCAAAGCCGGATGAATCACTGTTCTCAATCGGGGGAATGTTCTAGAATAATGGTAGATGCTGCGAAGTACAAATCCTTTAATTAGTCTTCTGCTTTTTGGCCTGCATGACCTTCGCGGTCTCTTTCCAGTAGTAGAGTATCTGCGCGGCCAGGATTCCGGTGGAGAAGGTGGCCGCGACGAAAGTGACGACGATCAGCTGGTCTCCCGTCTCCTGGATGGACGTGAAGATGCGCGCCAGACCCCCGAAGAACAGCATGAACACGGTGATGGCCGACAGCTGTCCCGTGTGGCCGTTGCGGAAGTTCTGCAACGCCTGGATCAGCTGCAACAAGAGATATGAGATGGATGAATATGTGTTTTTAACTCTGAGTTGACACACTGTAACGGCCTTATTCTGTGCTGCCTGGCCAGCGGTTAACCAACCATCAGTCAAACGAGGGTTATTCCGCTCCTATCAGATTCGGTGATTCCTTCTTCTGACTGCTTCTGCTAACTGCTGGTCAGCTAGCACCAGCACAGAATACGCCAGTATTTGACTCTATATTATTTAAAATAAAAAATGACTATCAGGGTGGCCACAGAAAACTTATTTCAAATTCCCTGATAATTCAAGGTTTTTCCTGAATACCTGGCATGATTTTCCCTGATATTTTATAAATATAGTAAATTCTAATCTAGAAAACGGGAGAATGCCTGTATAATTCAGGAAAAACGTGAGAAAGAAGGAATACAAATGAGATTATTTCCAGACTTTTACCACAAAAGAACCCTTGGAAGACTTTGCTCGGAAGCTGTTAAACATTTGCTTTGCAACCACACTAATTTATATGCATTCGAGATTTTATTCTGTAGAAAGGAGAACGGAAATGCACAGTTAAAGATTTCAAAATCAGAAAAATGCTGAATACATCAGTTTTTCTAAAATTACCTGATTTTCCCCTGATAATGATTCCTTCTTTGACCAATGGTCAGCTAGCACAGAATACGGTCGTAAGAGTACACAATTGAATCAGTATTTGACTCTATACTACATAAAAATCTTATGATGCGTGTGTCATGAAAATACCTTTAATGTTCGAGAAGATATTAGCGAGTTAAAATTGCTTTATTGTACATTATATAACGTGATATTGCTCACAATTTTCTAACAGACGTTTTTGTTCCATCTTCCTTACATTTAAATCTCTAAACCTCACACCAAAAAAAAAATGTTGCACGAAAATTCCCTCACTAAGCGAATGTTTCATAAAAAAACTACCTATCTATTTCAGTGATTGTTATCGCCACTGGAAGGTCATTTCCGAATTCCCAGACATTTTAAATTCCTCGTCTGCGCGAAACCCATTCCCCTAATTTATTTACCTTTTGCTGATTAAAGAGCCCTCAACCTGCCCCGGCTACACTGTAACCGCCTGCACGACCAAATAACGACTCTTCTCCTCTGGGTTCGTTTTGCTTTAATTGCCGGCGAGGTTTATGGCTTGCTTGTTTCAGAGCTCACAAAAGGGATCGTGTTTGAATTACGTTCTATACTATTTCAGTTAGTGCAGGGTTCCCACTCAATTTCAGAAATAAAATTCCCTGTCTTTTCCAGGTCAATTCCCTGACTTTTTCAGGCTATTTACGGCATTTTTCAGATATTTCTTGCTGTTTATGGACGTATATTTTCAATAAACGGTCTATTTTTTCCCACTTTCTAAAGCCAAAATTGACACCCAAACATTAAAAATTTTTCATTTTCCAGGTACTATTCTGTATGATTTTCCAGGTTTTGGGCCAAAATGAGCAACTTTGAGGAACTTAAATGAGCTGACTTTTTAGGTGAAATTAAAATTCCCTGACTTTTCCCAGGTTTTTCAGGTATTCCCTGACCAGTGGGAACCCTGTTAGTGTTTTCTATCATTTTCTTGTTACATTTAAATGACCAATCCAATTAAAATGTCCAATTAATGGAATATTAAATACCTAAAAAGTCACGTCACAATTCATTTTTCGTAACTATAGTAAAGGGTAATAGTGACCAAGAATGAAAACCCAGAAAATCACTCCGAATATCGGCAAATATGCGAAAAATTACTATTCATACAAGGTGATTCAAAACTCATGGACAAAAATGAGAGGGTATAGATAATTAGACAACCCGAAGACGGTTCAGAATTACCCAAGTCAGGGGGTACTCGAAGGGATACTGAAGCATTAGGGGGCGTACAAATGTTCCAAAAAGCGATGAAAGATGGATCTTTGTTGTGAAACGGTGGAAAAAGTGAAAGGAAGACTCAATAAGGATCATTTACACAGTTTCACTTCCGCTGTTCATTCTGAGTGATTCACTCCCGTGAATCATTAGTTTGTGCATAGAAAAGTGAAGGAGAGAATAGTGAAATGCCAATTCATACTTTTCACTTTGGATGATTCCTCCACAATGAACACCAACCAAAAGTGATAAGTCTGAATGAGCCTTCATTCGCACTGTTTCACTTCCGCTGTTCATTTTGAGTGATTCACTCCTGTGAATCATTAATTTTTATAGAAAAGTGAAGGAGAGAATAGTGAAATGCCAATTCATACTTTTCACTTTGGATGATTCCTCCACAATGAACACCAACCAAAAGTGATAAGTCTGAATGAGCCTTCATTCGCACAGTTTCACTTCCGCTGTTCATTTTGAGTGATTCACTCCTGTGAATCATTAATTTTTATAGAAAAGTGAAGGAGAGAATAGTGAAATGCCAATTCATACTTTTCACTTTGGATGATTCCTCCACAATGAACACCAACCAAAAGTGATAAGTCTGAATGAGCCTTCATTCGCACTGTTTCACTTTCCCTGTTCACCCTGAGTGATTCACTCCTGTGAATCATTAGTTTGCATAGAAAAGTGAAGGAGAGAATAGTGAAACGCCAATTCACACTTCTCACTTTGGATGATTCCTCCACAATGAACACCAACCAAAAGTGATAAGTCTGAATGAGCCTTCATTCGCACTGCCACTGTTTCACTTTCACTGTTCACCATGAGTGATTCACTCCCGTGAATCGCTAGTTTGCATAAAAAAAATGAAGGAGTAAAGAGTGAAACTCCAATTCACACTTAACGCTATGGATGATTCCTCCAAAATGTATATCAAAAGGGATAAGTCCTTCAAAGCAAAGGTAAACGATATAACACAGAATAATAATAATAAATAATAATAATAACAAGTAATAATAATAACAAATAATAATAATAAATAATAACTTTATTTAATGACATAATGAAACAGATAATAGAAAGAATGACATAGTGCAAGATGAGATTGGTAAAAAAGCAAAAAGTCTGAAAACTGTGCGAACGACATTTGATCTCTTAAGTTGAGAATAAATCGAAAAAACTAAAAATAATTAGTTAACACTAATTTCAACAATAAATTCTTACACTTTAAAACTAAAAGTTTTAATGTGTTGGCTTAAATGTGAAAAATTACCGCATAAAAGAGCCTCATAAGTCAAAAACATCCACTTGAATTTAGAAAAATGAAATTCCCAGTCAAAAATTTCAGTTTATAAGCTGATTTTTTTAAAAGTAAAAAGTCTGAAATTTACAGGATAGTTTCAAAAAAGACCGAAAATCCTCCAAAAGTCTGAAAAAATCTCATCCCTGATAGTGAAAGAGATAGAGAACTTATAAACCCTAAAATCGCTAGTTTGTGCATAGAAAAATGAAGGAGTAAAACGCCAAGTAACACTTTTCACTTTGGATTATTCCTCCAAAAGGTATATCAAAAGTGATGAGTCCTTCAAATCAAAGGTAAACGATAGAGCAGAAAGAAAGACATAGCAAGAGATAATTGACATAGTGAAACAGATAATAGAAAGAATGATATAGCAAAAGAGATAGAGAACTCATAAACACTAAAACCAACCAGGAGTCCTCTCTGTCTAGGTTTTTTTGTGAAAGTTTAGGAATTTTGTGAAAATGTTTCCTTAAATTTCTGAAAATTTAAGTGTACAAATCTGTTCATAATTTTTAAAACATTAAAAATAAAATAAAATTTAGACTAAAATGGCTAAAAATTTAACTATTGAGAGCAGAATATAGCTTACTGGAGAACTTTCTTTCAAAAATATGCATTTTGTGGAGGTAACTTTTTCCTAAAACTGAATTTGTGAAGGTACCTAAAAACGGTATTAAAATTGCCCTGGACAGACCACTGAAACTGTCGCAATTTCTACAAATCCCCTTCACGGCTCTGAAGTTGTCGGCGGGCCGCTCTTGCACCGTTTTTCAAGGGGGTGGGCGGTTCCGGATCTCGTCGCACCGAGGTCACTCCTCGTCCGGGGAGGGACGCAGCCGAGATCGTCTGCCGGATGCTCTTCGGGAAGTTTACGGCATAATTGCCCCGCATCGTAGTGTCGTTAATATCTCTCTTTCCATTGGTGTCCTTTTTATGCGATGTTTTCAGCGCTAATCGCCTCCGTTGCTGTGTGTTTTACGGCTTGTTTTCGAGGGTTTGCCGCGTTTACGACGAGCGAGGTGGTTTTAGAAGGATAGCGTCGTAAGTCATTCCAACCATAGCCATCAAGACTCATAAGGCCATTTCCCCCTCTTGAAAAATCGGTAGTTTACGAGGAGCTGTTTCGGATGGAACCCAAAGGGTCTCAAAATGGAGCTAAAATGTTATTTTTAGAAGCAAACTTTCAAAATGTCCCTGCCCCTCCCCATATTTACTTGGAGTTCACATTGCAAAATTTGAAATTTTAAGGGATCGAAGTACTCGATTGTGGTAACCTTAAAATAATGTTGAGACAAAACCCCTCCTGAAACAAAAGTCTAGTTACGGCCCTGGTTTAGATGGTCATGTTTCAACTCGGTTTCGAGTGAATTGAAGGGGGGGTTCGAGACAACTTATCTAGTTCTAATTAGTAAACCATTTGTGGGGGATTCTAAAATTGGACTGTTCTAATGAAAGTAGCGTAAGACAGAACGGATAAACAGTAACGTAAATCAATGCTTAATTCAAATATTTATTTATTTTTGACTTGCACCACTTTGATTCTGACCAACTCAAAACTGGTGTGCCGTGATTTCAGGTAGATAATCCGGGTCAGGCGCTTGTTTGAAAGTTAAAACTTAACGTTCAAAGCGGTGAACATCTAAAGGAATTTTAATACATTTTCTGTGTGTTCATTTAGTTCAAACTGAACCACTCAGAATGAATTGTGAAAGTGAAACTGTGTGAACGAGTCTTCAGATGAAAAAGGGGAGGGAGAAGAAGAGAAAATGGAGAAAACAACGAGAAAGGGAGAGAAAAAGAAAAATGAGAATAAGAAGAAACTACTATAGTCTGTGTAAATAGAATCGGCGGTTGACCTTGAGTTTTTTCTCAATGTATTTCTTCTGCGTTGCCATGGTAAAGCATGACGTGAAACCGCCGATTTTATTTACACAGACTATAACTAGTCTGGGAAAATCTAGTTGCAACTAGTAGTTAACTATTTTTTTCCTGGGACTAGTTACAACTAGTAGTTAACTGTTTCCCAAAGTAGTTAACTACTAGTTAACTAGTCTATTTAATTTCATAACCTATTTTTTTGCCCAAATTCTAATACATCTTTCTTATCTATATCACAAAAAACGCGCAAAAGGGCCTTTAATTCTGGTTATGGTATTTTGAGTACTCTACCATCTTAATTAAATTTGTTACAGTACAATTTTTTTCTATATTTCGATAAAAATTTTAATAAGAATTTTTTGAAAGTAGTAGAAATTTTGAAAGTAGTTTCAACTAGTAGTTATTAAAAAAAGTAGTTCAACTAATAGTTGAACTAGTTTAAACCAAAAGTAGTTAAACTACTAGTTGATCAGTAGTTAACTACTAGTTGCAACTAGTTCTAGTTAACTAGTGCGGAACATTAGAGATAACGTATCATGAAAGTTGTTAAAGAAACAAGAGAATGAAATAGAGGAGGAAATAAAAGAAAGAGTGTAAAAGAAAAACAGATTGTTATAGGTAGAAAGAATCGTAGACGGGAAAAGAGGTAAAGAAGAAGGAAAGAGGCTTAGAAAGAGTAAAATGGAAAATAGAGAGAGTGAAAAAGACAAAGTATGAAAGATGTTAAGAGGAGTAGCATAACAGAATGAAGGAGAAAGTAATAAAAAGAGAGAAGAAAAAAATTAAAAAACTATAAACAGAAAACTATATAAACAGAAAATAAGACTAGGTCAGAGATAGGAGAGAATAATATATAGGGAAATAGATAGATAAAATAAGAGGGAAAGATAAAAGTAAGAAAAGGGATTGAGGAAATTAAATAAGAATGAGAGTAACCAGGGATTCATCCAGGTTTTTCAGCTTTTTAGGATTTAGGTTTTTAGGATTTTTTTTTAAAAGATCCAATGGAATTTTGTGAAAATAAAGGGTTTGTAATACAAGCACAGCGTTCATATCTTTCTAAAATGGGCCCAAGATCTGACAAATTCCATTCTAAAATAATAGAAACACATTTTGAAAAAATTTTCAAACCACTTTTTATCTTTAGACTTAGTCCGTTTTTGTGAATTGCAATTTTGTAAAGGGTCCTTATTTGTTGATTAGAATTTTGTGAAGAGTCCTTAAAGTAAACGGACCCATTTTCTCTCTAGAATCTAGAACTAGATGAACCTCTGGTGACCGCTAAAGTTTCCAGTAGCAATCACTGTGTCGGAATTAATATCCACAACCAAGCCGGACTACTCCATAATCACAACAACTTAAAACAATAAAACATACGATCCGCGTATATGCGGCAAATCATCAGAACCCGCTTCAATGGCCATCATCGTAATGAAGAGGGACAGTCGGTGGTCATCCAAGCCCCGTTCGAAAAGGGGTGGAAAAGAGACATATGGAACGCTTTGATGACCGCGACAAAGGCCGGCGTTGCGGTCAGCGGTGATTGGCTGTCGAACAAACGCGATGGCCTTTGATGAGGGGGTCTTATTTGGAATCGAGTCGCATTTATATTTATAAATCGTCAAAGCGCGAGAATGTGTGTGTGTGCATGAGATGGGATGAGGACTGGAAGATGAATTGCAATTCGAGAGATTGGACAAAAAAATTTCTGATGTACGTACTGAGAAACTTTTTGGTTGATTACAGAGATTTCAAAGTCTTAATTACGATACATCCCATTTCAAGTACTTAATAACCATTACCAAAAAGCAATAATAAAAAACTAGTTATACTCGATAGCAATTTAAGTTGACTCTATGACGTCACTTACAAACAAAGTAGTTCCCATCGCGGTGTCTGAATTTTGAATGATATGAAGAACGTTAATTTAAAAATATGATTATTTTGTTAAACCCATGTGTGCTTTTCAATCACGATTTGAGTACCGAAACTCCTCCTAGCAACCCAACAGGCTTTGCGTTTACCGATTTCTCCTTCCGCATTTGTGACGTACTGGGTTCAAGAAACGTTGCTGTCGAGTATACTTGAATTTATATAGTTTATATGAATTTATATACAGGGTGTTTCAAAAGTCCGTTTCACGGCTTTTATTTGGAACCAACGTCTCCTAGGGTCCTGGAAGTAAGGTCCACCCCTAGGTAAGTGACCCTGGAGAATCCATTGAGAGGACTTACAGCGCCCCTAGCGGCAAAATAAAAAAGTTAAAAAAATTATTTAAGGAACTAAAGGAGATAGAGCAAACACCTCAGTGAGAGTATTGTTGCCACTGTTATAAGTAACTCACTGAAAAAAATTTCATGAAAATATTGTGAATATTCACGGAGATATTAGCATGTGAAAATAGCCGGTTTTTAGAACCCAAAACCGGAAAAGTTCGCAAATTTGCAAGTTTTTTAAATTTTTTGATTAAAATTTTACTTCATCTAACTAAAAAGATACAAAACTACATAAAAACTCTGAAAAACTTGCAAATATGCGAACTTTTCCTCTTCTGGGTTCTAAAAACCGGCTATTTTCACATGCTAATATCTCCGTGAATATTCACAATATTTTCATGAAATTTTTTTCAGTGAGTTACTTATAACAGTGGCATCAATACTCTCACTGAGGTGTTTGCTCTATCTCCTTTAGTTCCTTAAATAATTTTTGTAACTTTTTTATTTCGCCGCTAGGGGCACTGTAAGTCCTCTCAATGGATTCTCCAGGGTCACTTACCTAGGGGTAGACCTTACTTCCAGGACCCTAGGAGACGTTGGTTCCAAATAAAAGCCGTGAAACGGACTTTTGAAACACCCTGTATGTATAAACACATTTTCTGTCTCTAGCAACATTTTCACACCATCATTTTTAGTGTTGGAAAAAGTTTTTCTCGCAATTGCCGTGTTCGTTTGGTTTTATTTGACAATAAAGGAGTCTCATTCCCAAGTAACGAAAATAACGAGAGGGCTCACTGAATGTGACAAAGTATGCATTCGAGTGACGAAGTTAATGAAAGGTCCCTAAATAGCGGTTTGCCATCAGAGCCTCCCCCCCTTTTTTTTTTCCAAAATTCAATCCCCTCCACAACACAAGTGCCCTTCATTTTCTCCACCCCCCGCAAACTCTCCTCCCCCTGACCGCCGAAAGGGGGTACTCGACCCCCCAGCCTAATGAGTCGTGCGTGTCATCAAAGGCTAATCGGGCCGCGCCCCCTCTCGACCGCATATGACACATTTTTGACACACTGATGATGAGACGGATCTGCTCTTAATTACAAAACGGGAGCGTTAGGGTTACTGTGGACGGAGATTGTGATAAACTTAATTAGCAGACGGAGAAAAATTAATATTAATTAAAACGTAATAATTAATTACAAAAATATTTATAAAATTTAGTATTACATTTTGAATCTAACTAAAAAGCGTAACTCCAGCGTAGTATTTTTTTATCAAAACATAGAGCATTTTCAATCACATGACTCGGACCTAACAACGGCCTTGGCAACAGAAAATGTTACAGTTATTTGCCCTACAGAGGTTAACAGTTACAGAAAATGACTGGCCGTGGAATTCCTCTATTGGAGCATTTGCAATCACGTGACCCCATTCCTAAAAACCGCCTTAGCAACAGATAAACAACGGCCTTAGCAACAGTTAAAAGCCCTACAGAAGGTACACAGTTAAAAAAAAATAACCGGTTGTGACGTCAACTGAAAACACTCTATTCTGTTCAAATACTTATTTCGTATGTTGCCAAGAACTTCCCAAGAAAAAAATGAATTTATCTACTAGTTCTGATACTACCATTCACATTAAATGTGACTCGTGAATCCACAAGGTCACATTACACACATAGCTATTCACTACTCAAGTACTGCTCTAATCGTCCATTTTTCCTTCTCTCTTTTTCTTACATTCAATCCTTTTTTTTTAATTTAAGGGCCGTTCAAATCACAGAGTACTAGAACAGAGAGTCCACGGCCATAATGGAAATCGAAAATCATGACATCTTGTTACAGGTTGGGAGAATTGTGGCGCTGGGATCGCACTAAACTGACTAGCGTCTGGATCCAGTCTGAATCGTTCGCCGGCTGCCTATGGGAGATCGAAAACACCTTTTTGCACATGCGCTGAGTTCTAATTTGGCGTGAGATTTAAGCGGCCGGCATACGTTCCAGACTCTAGTGTGGCGCCCTCACATCAGTAACGCATTTGAAAATAGCCTCGTGGACCCTCTGTTAGGATATTTCTCTGTGGTTCAAATATTCGGTAAGCAAATTTTTGGTCGTTTTGACCCTCATCCCCTTAGTCAGCAAAAGTAAGCACATTTCAACCCCACCCTCTATTTATTAATAAGGTCAGACTCTCACTTTTAGTTACTTTATCACTCGTCTAATTTTCTCATTTGTTTTCTCTCTCATTCTCTTTCACATTTTCTCAACCATAATCTTCTTTTCTTCATTTAACAGCTCATTCATAATCTTTCATTCAACCACTCATTCTCTCTTTCTTTCCCTCATTATAATATACTATCCTTTATTAGTGTCTTTTTTTTTATCCCCATTCACATTTTCCTTCCAAATTCTCATGCCTGAAAGTTCGTTTCACTGCAACACTCAAGATCCCCATTTCGACTCTGTAAAAGTTGTTTTTCCTTGCTAGTACTTATGATGCTGGAAAGGCGTCTTACAGTGTTGACATCCTTTCCTAACAGTAGAAGATTCAAAATGTGATTTTTTTCAAAGCTATTTGATTTATTCAACTATTTAAATGCGGATGGCTTGATTTGCATAGATTTTCCCGAATGGGTTTATTATAAAAGTTCAATCCACAACATTCTTCTAAGTGTTCCTAAACCAAGCACGGACCCAAGGGACTTAGGACAGTGCCACGCTTGGACACAAAAAAGCACTCAAAATGAGTTAAAACCCTACTTTTACCGGTCAAATTTCAAAAATTTTTCTGGGGGAAGATCTCCAGCGGTTCCAAAAAGGGATCTTAAGTGATACTTTCAGGCGCGGATCCAGGTGGGGGCACTTTTTCAGACCCTTGTTGTTGTCTTATGCCACTTGGAATATCCAAGCTCCATCCGCAAAGCGGATAGGATTTAAGGCAAAGGGGGTGCGGCTCCTGATCTTTTGAGAAAAATGTCAAAATTTTGGGAATTTTCTAAAAAGTATCACTCAAGATCCCCTTTTGGGTATGAGGGTCCTCAACCAGAATAAAAGTTTTGGAAATTTGACCTGTAAATAAAGAAGAGTTTTAACTCATTTTGAGTACTTTTTGGGACTTTTTTTTTCGTACTTGTGAGTGATTTTATGGGTCCAACGGGGGGCACTTTCCAGAGTGCCACCGCCTGGATCCGCCACTGAGCTGGATCTGCGCGTGTCCTAAACCTAAACACATACTATTAAGGCAACAATAGTTCATACGCAGTACGGATACCATTTCGATGAGAACAGAAAAGGGGATCAATTTGCACAGGTATCAACTACTAATTTAATTTCCAGTCCTCTTCGGATGATAACAACCATTTCCTTGTAAGTGCATGATGACGGAGTTTTTACAGGAGATTCGGTGAAATCCCACAACACATGCATTTTTCGCGAGCATTCGGGAAAAGTATCTTCTAAATTCTAAACAAAAGCAACTCCCTTCTTCAGCCAATGAGAATCATCAATCGGCTTTTAAGGGAATCCCATTACCGCGGTGTTAATTAAAGGGCTGATAAAGAACACCTCCTGAGGCAGGCAGCAGCAGCTTCGTTAATGTGCAGAAAAAAAAAACGTCGGCGCGTGTTTAAATAAATGATAATATTCTCGTCGCTCCAGAGAGAGAGACAATCGATGATAGCGTATATTTCGTTCCTGCGGATTGGCAACAGTCGCGTAGAGTCGTTAGGTCGAAGAGGGAACTTTAGAGTCGATTAAAACAGTAGCAGTAGTCGGTAGTTAGAGTAGATTACGTTTCTTAAACTTAAGATAGGAGTAATAATACTGTCCATATTTAGTACATAAAGTTATGAATGAACTCGATGAGACCACAATAGGTTTGGCAAAGGAAGAAATTAGGCAAGTTTCATTCTATTATTCTGAAGTATAGCATTATTTCATATTCTGAGATACTGCTTACAACTTCTATTATACGCTTAAGTTTTAGATGACTTATACATAGGATTTTGTTTGAGTACACTTAATTTAAAATTTTTTTAAGCAATATGAATTCCGTAAAATTTGGGAAATTTCCCCCCCCCTCAAATTATCAATCAAAACTACCCCTGGGATACGCCCCTGGGACTTCACAAACTATGGAGCTCGTTATACCACTCCAATAAAAGCACATAATATGTCAAGTTTACGTAACTGCAACTATACTATACTAGACCGCAACTTAAGTTGACCCTACGACGTCACTCATAAACAAAGTAGTTCTCATGGTGGTGTCTGAATTTTGAGTGAAATGAAGAACGTCAATTTAAAAATATGATTAGTTTGTTAAACTCATGTATTTATAGCGTCTTTTCAATCACTATTTGATACCGAAACTCCTCCTAGCTACCCAACAGACTATGTGTTTACCGATTTCTCCTTCCGCATTTGTGACGTACTGGGTTCAAGAAACGTTGCAGTCGAGTATAGACAGCAACTTAAGTTGACCATATGACGTCACTAACAAAGTAGTTCCCATCGCGGAGTCTGAATTTAGAGTGAAGTGAAGAACGGCAATTTAAAAATATGATTATTTCATTGAATCCATGTATGCGTCTTTTTCATCACGATTTGCGTACCGAAACTCCTCCTAGCAGCAACCCGCCAGGCTTTGTGTTTACCCATTTTCTCCTTTCGCGTAGTGACGTACTGGGTTCAGGAAACGTTGCTGTCGAGTATAGTAGCACAGCTCATACGAAATATGCGTACACTACTCACTATGCTGCCACACAGGGTTTTCACACCAATGCGCTCTCTAGTTCTATACCACCTCTACGGGCAACACCTCGGAATCATAGGAAATGACGGAATGATGTGGATGGGGGGAGAAAAAAACCTACAGGATGAATGAACGCGGAGTGATGGGCAGCGTATATAACTGCAGGGAACGAAAGATAATTCCTGTTAATGCGACGAGTAATTAAAAGAGTAGAGTTTTCGAGAAAAAACAAAGGTTCGGTTTCAGGGGACCATTAGCGTCCGTATCTAATTAATAAATTAATGCGCCTGTGATTATTATGGGAGGAAGGTTCTGCCTCTTTTTTTTTCCTCGTCGATTCGATTGCGTTAATAATTCTGCTGCCCCGCAGACGATTTTCCCTGGATTTCTTTTTATTTATTATTATTATTATTATTATTTCGAAGGAGGAATAGGTAATTTAGCCGGGCGGGTTTGGCAACACCTGCGGCGGCGGTGCGTTTCGATCTTTAGAGGGAGACGGAAGTTTCGGGGTCTCTCTAATGGAATTTTTGTTCTCGATTTTAAAGTTTTGGGGAGTAAGTAGGCTTAAGGCGTTTTCGATGGGGTGATGTGAGTGGGGGTTGTGTTAGTTTGGGGCTTATTTTCGGCACTGGGGAGATGAATCAGGCAGTAGTAATTAACATTAGTTGTAGTAAAAAGTTTTTTTACCACTTTTTTCTTAAGTTTAATTTATTATTACATTAAATGAGGCTTTTTTTATATTTGGGCACACTGGGTAAGTATGCTTGGGTGTAAATAGAACTAAAGCGCACTAAAGAAATACGATATAGTATCTCCGATTATTTAGAGAATATTGACAGGACGTTTAAGGACCCTTCACAAAATTCTAATCAACAAAAAAGGACCCCCTTCAAAAAATTCCAATTCCCAAAAACCGATTCTTCACAAAGGTCCAAAGATCAAAAGTGGTTTGTGAAAATTGTTTTCAAAATTTTCTTGTATAGAAATTTAAAATGATAGAAATGTGTTTCTATCATTTTAGAATGGAATAAGCCAGATTTTGGCACCCCCTGGCACAGTACAATGCCGACAAGCTTAAGAGCCCCTTAATAGAATTCATTATTTTCCAAAAACGCACTACCATCAGAAGTTCCGAAAAACAGAGACATCACTCAGTCTGCACCACGTAGCGTGACGATGTACCACACCTCCTGGGGGCTAAGAATCGCCGCCCCGGCACAGAAACACAGTCATCAGGGGGGCGGCCCCTCGGTCACCACCCACTTGCGAACGGGGGTCGCCCCGCTGACGATATTTCGGGGGGGGGGCGGTTTTGCGGTCGGCTGCTGTCGACAGCCCTCGATAATGGACTGATGAGGTTCGAGATTTTGAATAATGATGGAGTTGCAGCAAAAAATCATCCCGTTACTTCCAACTACTCAAAAGCGTTTCGATTCTGTTGTTGGTCGAGAAAAGGATAGTGTTGTTAAAGATAGAGACAGAAAATGTGTTCTTATGGTGTTGCGATCCAAATTTAAGAAATCTTTTCAGATTCTAAACATATTTTACAACTCTTATTTTAAACGGAATAGAAACAGTTTTTTTTCAATGAGCACCTGAGAAAAAATAAACTTATACCAATTTTATAATTCAAAACTCAATTAAAATGTTATTTCATGATGATTTTATCTTTAATTAATGTATAATTCAAAGTTAAAAGTATCTTTCTGGTTTTGCTACGGATTGTATTATATGGAGAAAACTCCATGAAATCCACGAGGGTAGCATAACTAAATCAAACATATACAATTTTAGAAGTATATAGAAACGCATGTATATGTTATATTATAATAGTTATTGAAAAGAAAAGGTAAAGGAAGTACTCCACCGTGTCTTGTTTCCTTAATTGAAAGGGTTAGGTGTCATTAACTGTTGAAATAATACTTTACTTATAAAACGTTGTGTTCTGTTCTTAACCATCTTACAATGATTTATAATAAACATTTAATTATTTATTTATTTTTCGATAAGTGTGTTGCTTGATACTATCTCCCCTTCCATTGCTACCAATTTCAGAATTAATTTGTCGTTCCTATTAATAGACGGAGCCTCAACAGTCATTTATAATTCAAAATCCCGTTTTAATCTGAAATTGTTTTCTCAAAAAAAAAAAAAATTCCAATCTCGAAACTTCATTTTCCCGGACTACGGAGGAAAGCGAACGTGAGCGGCATCGTTGCCACCGCGCCGGAGAGAAAATTGTTCCAACCTCCCCTCGACAAAAGAACTCTTTGCCCCGCTAATATTTCACCGCCCTTGCCAGAACCCCGTCATCATTATTATTATTATTATTACTACGGCAGCGTTATCATCGCCGTGTTCATTATTTCATTACTCCTTTTGGACGAAAACAGTTTTAAAACGTTCTATTGTTGTTCGAAAAGAGAGGGGGTGGAAAGAGGAGAAGAAAAACGCAGGGGGGCTCGAGTGCAGAGAGAGGGGAGAAGATTTTCTGCGAGAGAGAACGTTTTTGAGAAGAGAAGAGAATTTTTCTCATCGTTTGCTCGCGGAGAACACAAAAGAAAAGTTTTCTACGCCGAAAATGAAAGATGCGAGGGTTGCCAGATTCGGTTTACTTTATTTATTTTATTTTTTAAGGGGGGGGATAGAAAGAAGCCCTCGAATAGTAGTATCGTGAGAAGGAAAGTAATTGAATTTAAATGGAAGAGTGTACACCTAAGACAAAAGATTTGACTCTTGGGATCTATTTTCGCTTTAGATGTAGTAATCTGATTGATACTTTTAAAGTAAGGGTGTTTTTTTGTGGACAGAATTGAGTTCACTTTGAAGTTAAATGAATAGGTTGTTGGTAGAATCCTTCAGGGCCCCTTAAAGTTGTTCAGAAATTAAAGGGGCGATACTTTCTCTTATTGGATTTTCCAACGATTTATGTACGAGGGTTGGTTTTTTTTCAACTTCCGTTTTGCTCCTAAAAAAAAGTAGTAGGAATTTCAAAATAATTTTGGTACTGGTAGTTAGGTACATCCTTCAGGATCAATTTGCATCTTTACTGCATAAAAATCGGTTATTTTTTCTATTAGTTATCGAATTTAAAAGCGCGCTCCTCGAACTTTTTTCCCGCCAACCCATAGAGAATTTCGCTTTCTTCTTCGCGCGACCGCTCCTTTCGCCCAGCATTTAACATTAAACAATGGGTGAGCAGGTGAAAATTGCAGGAGGGGAAAGCGAAATTATCTATGGACTGGCGGGAAATAAGTTCGAGGAGCGCGCTTGTAAATTCGATAACTAACATAAAAAATAACCGATTTTTATGCAGTAAAGATGCAAATTGATCCTGAAGGATGTACCTAACTACCAGTACCAAAATTATTTCGAAATTCCTACTACTTTTTTTTCAGGAGCAAAACGGAAGTTGAAAAAAAAAACCCTCGTAGTAGTTCACCCAAGGATCTGTTTAGAAGAAACTTGGGTCCGTTTTCGGACTATTCAAAAAATATTTTACCAGACCCTTCACAAAGTATTTTAGCTTCTAAACGTTTAAACGGACACTATTTTTCACAATATATTATAAATGAAACCCTATTTTCACAAATACAGACTCCTTACTGAAAAAAAAAAGCTAATTTAACGCTAATTTCAAATTCACAAAATTATGAGTAGATTCTCACAATTTTTACAAAAACAGGAGGACCCTTCACAAAAAGTCTGGACAGACCCCTGGTACCCATCATTTCGTTCTTACATACATAGTAAATGCAAGTATCCTTCGATTTTTTTAAAGGCACTGGTTATTTCCACGAAAGTAACAACTCAACTCCAACTAATCTCGCTACTTCTGATAAATTACAAGTTAAATAAAAGCAAAATACTCAAAAGTAGCAGCCTGGAATCGAACCGGGAACCATTAAGCTATCAGACACACACTATACCACTAGGCCATCGGTGCTGATGCCAAGATTATTCAATATCATAATTTTATTATAAAACACGTAATAGTTACGGTAAACAAACTCCTATTACTACGCATGCTTCAACTTTCGTGGAAATAACCGGAAATTACCGCATGAGCGAGCGAGCGAGCGCCAAGACAGCTCAACCCTAGCAGTACCTCCCCCGCAAAAGGGGGTGAAGAACCACCTCCCATTTTTCCCGAAAGAATTAAAAGGAGGGTCGTTGCACAATCACACACCACTTCACTTCTCTTCGAGACCCCTGGAGAGGACGGGTCTTTAAAATTCTCAACCCTTTGGAGGACAAAAAAAAAAGTTCTTTCCAGAAATAGGGATGGAGATTACGTAATTCAAATATATCACATTAATGCCACACAGAGAGGGTCATGAAGATGGGATGAGAATGTTCTTATTTGAAGGCGGTGGAGGTATGTCGGGCGTGAAATTCGAACAGACGATGGTTCCACGTGTGTTGAGGGAGAGGGGGGGGGGGGGGGTTCGCGCGAGGTTTCGTTGGAATTAGCGGACGATTTTCGATGGAGGGGGGCTGGTGTAATGAAATTACGGCCACCTCATTAATTTCTCGTTAGGTGTGTGGGGGGTATTTTTAAAATAAGCAGGGTTGGATTGATGATCGGAGGGCGCACTCTTGGAGAAATGTTTTGAAATTAAATTATTCTGTTGTGGAGGGGGGGGTAAACGTTTAGTACTAAGTGGTCTTGTGTCCGTTGTTTAGATTGAGTGTCGAAAAGAGTTGGATATGGATACGTTCGTTGAAAAGTTCTTGTGTAGTGGAGAAAGTTATTTAAAAGTAAATTTTGTGGAAGTTTGTTTTATTACCTTTAATTTAGGTGGTAATCTTATATTTAGTTAGGGGTGGCGAGTAATTTAAGAATGTATTCGCAACTAACTTTCATTTCATAAAAATTTCAATTGGTCCCCGAGTTAAATTACTTGGCCGCGGTGGTGTAGTGGTCAGCGTACCTGGCTACGAGCATTATCGACCCAGGTTCAATGCCTTGCGGCTTCTGCTTGGGTAGCTAGCTGGTCATGGGTCAACTCAGCCCTTCTTCCTTCCGGGGTCGATAAAATGAGCACCAAGCTCGCTCGGGGAATCAACTGGGGACCCAGCGTCGGGCTAGCCACTCGGCTTGGACACAAGCTAAGTAATTAGCACCCCAAGCTCAAAGGCTAATGAAACGGAGATGGGCACCGCCCGAAGGGCCACTAGGCCCGGGGCAGAATTTGATTTAACTTTCATTTCATAAAAAATTCATAATTATTTGGTCCCCAAGTAAAATTACCTGCCGAGTCATTTCTACTGTGTGTATTATGAAAAAAGAACAAACTCCTCAATCGGAACCGATCTTCGCAAAGAAACGCATATGAACCGATACGACGGAACCGATCTTCCCTAGCGCAAATATGATTGACGATACCGGCGAAAGCCACCCACTTTCGCGGGCAACCGATGTAACCGATTCCCAGGGAGGATTCCTCATTAGAACCTACTGCCAGCCATGATGGATGGAACGGAGTGTGTTTGCCCCTTTTTTCTCCTCTCCTTTTGTCCCCCGTGAAATGAGAAGAGAGGTTTCGGTGGTGGTTTGTGTTTTCACAGACCCCCCTGTTCATTGATTTCGATTTGATGGATTGTGCGTATGTACTGAATATGAGACGTGTATGTATCCATAGAGGTAAGGGAGATAGGTGGGTTTTTTTTCGTTTCGTTGTGGAGATACTTGTGATCCTGATGTGGTGAGACTTATTGATTATTTTTGTTTCAACTTTTCAAATTTTATAAATTCTGCCACGAGATTGTACTAAATATCCCTAAATCCTTCCCCAAAATGAAAAAAAAAATATCAGATTATTCCAGCGTTAGAAATTGGAAAAAAAACCCTCATTGGTCCTGCGGCACTTGTAAAATATTTTTAAAATACAGTTATAATTTTTTCGATGATTGTTCGATATTCTTAACAGTGCCATGAATTTCCTTAAAAATTTGGTGGCTATAGGATAAAAATTCCATTACTTATAAAGTTTTTTTTCGATTTTCTTAAAACTTCGTTTTAATTCACTTCTTCTAACTGACGATTCAAATAATCCATAAGTTTAATTTTTATGGACTTTATACCTTCTTTTATTCTTTCTTCATAATAAAAACGCGATTTGTTTCGTGAAAATCACCAATCCCGTCAAACCCCTCCCCCCGTTGTTTTACCTGCATATCAATCATAACGCAAGGAAAAGCCAACTTTCAGGTATTCACCAAGGATATTCTCTTTTCCGGAGTAGATCTGTAGTTTTCACCTAATTTCCAAGCAGGGTTCATACACTTTTTGAGGAAAAAAATTCAAGGATTTTCAAGGCCTTTTCCAGGCTACCAGATGAAAAATTCAAGGCTGACCGAAATTGTATGTAACAATGTAACCTTTTTTAAGTAGTACTTTAGTTTCATTTCATACAATTTTATCTATTAAACAGTTTAATTAAAGCAAATTTCATACAGGTTCCCAGTTACAAAAGAAAAGGGTTTGAATAAAATTTTTAAATGGGGCAGAAAATGAAAAACTGAAACACTGACAGGAGTAAAAAAACTTTAGTCAAAGAAGTTTAATTTCAACCCCCAAAAATTACCCATACGGAAGATTTTGTAAGACTTTCTTTCTAATAGAAAATTTAAATAATGCTTAAATAATATTATTTACCTTAAAATTTTCATATACCCTATTATCTGCACACTTTGTAATTCTTTGTTTGATATTAAAACTCTCAAGTTCAAACCATGAATTTCTATTTGCCTTCTTGAAAACAACAAGAAATTCCTCTATTTTTTTAATTTACCAGATAAATATTGCACACATTTGAACTACAATAAATGAACAGTTTCTCCAAAAACAAGCATTTAAAGCCAAGGATATTAACACAAAGTAAGAAAACCCCATCGCGAAACGCCTATCAAGTTGTTTTTTCTGCCTGCGTCCACGCCGTCAAAATGCCAACTTTACAGGCAAACGTCCGGAAGCATGTATGAAAATCCGGAATTTTTCATTGAAATTCCGGACCGGAGGATTTCAGGACTAACATAATCAGCAGATACCCTGAAATCTTTTTCTGGCCAAAAATGTCAAGGCCTAAATAAAATTCAAGGATTTTCAAGGCTCTTAGGGTAAAATACGTTTTTTCAAGGATTTTCAAGGCCTTGAAATCGAACATTTGAAATTCAAGGACTTTCAAGGTTTTCAAGGCCGCGTACGAACCCTGTTTCCAAGACTTTGGAGGGTATGATTTTGTCACCAGCCAAAATATTTGTTAGTAATAACAACTTTGATTTGTAGATGTTTTTTTTTCTTTCTAAACTTGGCAAATATTTCTAGTGTTCGGCACTAGTTAACTAGAACTAGTTGCAACTAGTAGTTAACTACCGATCAACTAGTAGTTGAACTACTTTTTTTAATAACTACTAGTTGAAACTACTTTCAAATTTTCAACTACTTTAAAAAAATTTTTTGTTTAAAATTTCAAAAATATTTAAAATGTTTATCAAAATATACAAAAATTACATTGCTATTTATAACTACAATGTCATGGTAGAGTACTCAAATACCGTAACCAGAAATAAAGCAAAAGCACCGTTTTGAGCGAAGCATAAAGTTTTTTGTGATATAGATAAGAAAGATGTATTAGAATTTGGGCAAAAAATAGGTTATGAAATTAAATAGACTAGTTAACTACTTTGGGAAATAGTTAACTACTAGTTGCAACTAGATTTTCCCAGACTAGTTAGTAGTTGGTAGTTAACTACTTTTTGACCACTAGTTGCCGAACACTGAATATTTCCCCACAACTGCCTGAATTTCACACAAGTGAACGTCGTTCGGACGGAGTTTTCTGCACCCCTAATGTGCGTATATATCGATATAAATCCGATATTAAATTACTTCCTTGCACCATACTGAATCCCAGAAATACCTCCCATCGACATTTACTAGGGCGAATTTAAAGTACAGCAGGGCCCCTCCTCCAATTTGGGCGCGCGGCCATGTGCGAGGATCATTAGAGGGGCGGAAGGAGCCCCATCTCTGTCTGCGGTCCCCCAATTAGTAGGCTTCTCTTTTGAAGTTGCCGGGGCGCAATTAAATTATCGAACTTGGCTGCCCGTTCCGGATGGGGAAAGGGTTAGCATGGGGTTCTTTCGCTCGTTTTTCCCCTTTACGATATGGGGCGCAAGTAACGATTATCGTTTGAGAAGGGATATATATCGATGGGGAACTGGATTATGGAGAATATGTACTGATAAAAGTTCAATATAAAAAGAATTGCTTACATGGAAACGTTCCGAGTAAAAGACCGAGGATACACTGCGAAAAATAATCGTAAAAACATAGAAAAGTTCTGGCAGCAAAAGTTGCCAGAGCTTTCCTTTCCACGGAATTTCTCTGTTGACTGAGCTTGTTCTGTTGAACGACTTTTTATGCGAAAATATTTAGGGATGTAACCCTCTAAAATTTCCTAAGTTCGGAAATAAATGAGACACCAGTCTGTAGAGGGACAATATGTAGTTAAAAAAATAGAATATTTCCAATGGATAAGTTCCCTCAAGTTGCAAAACAATCGTTAGCATACAGGAAAAGTTCAATCAACAGAGAAACTCCGTGGAAAGAAAGCTCTGGCAACTTTTGCTGCCAGAGCTTTTCTGTTTGTTAACGATTATTTTTTGCAGTGTAGTGGATAACTGAAAATACTTTCTGTGAATAAATTAGCTGCGGAATTACAGTAGAAAAGCTGTAAAAAAATTCTTAAAAATCATCATTTTTAACGCCAAATGCATCCCTACTAAAGCGAGAAATGCTGAGAAAGGTTCTAATTCTTGTTTGAACTGGCCGGATTTTTTCTGAAGCAGTTTAAATCGGCCAATGAAAATGTTTATCAAATGCACGCCAAGTAGCCAACTGGTACTAATTGAATGAGTTTGGCAACTCAGAACCCAAATTTCAAAACTAATTTACTCCTCTCCTAATGGAATTCCACAGCAATTTTTTTTCCCAGTAACTGTTTTGAGTCCTCTACTAACCGCTGTAAAATGTTCGTTCGTTCATTTCTGTAAGCTTTAGTCTGGGAACGTTTCCTTGTCAGCAGTGGTTCCCAAACCTTTTCGGGTCGCGGTGCCCTTTTGAAAAGTTGTTTTTCTCGTGGCGCCCCACTTGAAAAAAAAATACTCAAAATGCATTAGTGAATAGTTTCCAAATTTTTAACTTCAACAATATGAAACTAAATAGCTGATGATGGGGTAAATGCCGTTCATTTCCTTAAAATCTTCCTCAGAAGAATCGCTGCCTTAGATTAGCTACAAAATTTTACCCATAGAGAAACCCCCCGAAAAACCGCATACATAACCACCACCACGTTTAATAGCAACATCGACATACACCTAATACGTCATCATGCATATAAGCGATGGCCTCCATACATCACAAGGGAGGGAGAGGGAAATTTTCATTATCCCTAAAACGGGACCTCGACGGAACGAATTTCCCCTATTCGGCGTGTAGGAGGGGAAAACCAAAATATTTTTGGGAAAAAAAAAAAACTTTTGAAATTAAATTCATAATATATGACTTTAAATTTCAAAAAATACCCCCACGAGGCCTATTTTTCATTCAAGGCTATAGTAATTGCGACTACAAATCATGTCGTTCTAGAATGTTGACAAATGATGAAGCAATGGGGAGGAAAACGATATTGTCGCTAAAAAAATAAGAATTTGCGGAATAAAACTATCAAGTTGGCTTTTAAAATATTATCCTTTGATTTATGATGAAGGGTTGAGAAATTAAAAGGTTCTTTTTAACGAAATTTATGGGTTGGAAGGGGTCGCGATATTGTTGTTCGGACGTTAAACTGAGGAATTGCTGTTTAAATAAAAAAGGCTACTTGTTTTTGTCAAGTTAACAATAAGTTTCGCTTGCAAGTTTTTTTTTTCACGTCGAGAAGGCAAAAATATTTCGTGTATTAAAGTATCGTTACTATTAAGTAATAAATATAAATGAACAACAAACTGCGCTAAAAAATGCGAAAATTAAAGTGTTATACAAATGTTAACGTTTAAACACTTAAATAACTAGCTGATATAACCTGTGAATTTTGGGAAAAATTCGACAAAAACATGTATGACGTCATACGCGGTTTCCAATACAAAAATAATACGGATAATTTTTTTTTTCTCTCAATAACAATTTCCCAGAAAAGTATTGAAAGGAACTTAACATTTTTAGCTCCCAAAAGTCTAAAACTAAATTAGAACAAACGAGTTTGATGTGGTGACTGTCCCGTTAAATAACGCCAAGCTGTTTTGGACGTCAAAAATAAGAAGTATCGCCAAAAAATCAAAACTAACAAACAAAAATATACAATTACAACCAAAAAATTTGGGGATTGTTTGAATATTTAGCGTTCAAAACATCTTTGGGATATTTAACGGAACAATTAACGGAATTGAACCAAAATGCAGGAGAAATGTGCTTTCTATTGATATTTCTTCCCAAAATACAGCAGATGGGTGCCACTCTTCATAAATTACAAGACTGAATCTTTTTTAATCACTTTCCCCGATTTAACATTTTTTTTAAATTGCAGAAAAACTTATAAAATATCATATGAACAAGTAGTTCCTTAAATTATAACTTAAAGCTGTATCTGAGTAAAACAAGGCTTATTTGTGGACAAAAGGTGCTATATAAATATTGAATTTAACACAAATCACTGCCAATCTATAAGCTGATTTTGCATTTCGTAATATTCCAGGACGGAATTCCGTTCACAGAACTTCTAGAAAGACTGAATTCCGTCCCCAGGACGGAAGAGTGGCACCCATGAGCAGAGGACTGCAAATTTGGAATCATCCTGAATAAAAAAAATCTATCTTAAAAAGCGGTATATAAGTTGATTTTTATTTTTGCATACTAAATACGACTATGAAGGTAAAACCAATTCTACAGAAACTAGAAAATAAACTTAAACTTAAGAGATACAGTGGTTGATATCTAACTTTTTGAATCATTTAGTGCTCTATACAAAAAATTAATCATTAAGCATTTTTCAGTACAGATTACTGGAATAATTTCATAAATACAAATACAATAGTCCTGAAAGGAAGGGTCAAATTGTCACACACAATTCGTATAGGTAACATTGGAACAAAAGAACACATGAATACCCTCATAGGGGTTGGTCCAGCCAAAAATTGGGGTCCTTTCACAAAATTCCACCTCCTAAAAACGGCCCCTTCACAAAATTCAAATTCATAAAAATGACCCTTTCACAAAATTCTAATTAGCTTATTTGCAAGAAAACATACACAAAATCTTGTTCGTTTCAAATCAAAAATACGTTTTTGTTTTTTTTTACGATAATTTGAAAAATTAAAATATAATTTGACTACAATTTTTCACGAAAACAATTTCTTTTTCACAAAAATGGGACCCAAAAAGTAAAACCTGTAACTCCCATGTCTCATGAGCAGGGCCTGATTTACCATTAGGGCCGGGCCTAGGGGCCCCTAATTTTAAAAAGTTAACAAAAATTTATAGTAGAAATAACTTTTTATACTTCCTAGAATGTTTTTTTCATTACTTTTTTTAAATCGAAAATAAAAATCCAAACCTATTAGCAATGTAAAAAACGTAAAAGATAACCGAGAATGTGTCTGACCCTGAACCCCTCACGATAGAGAATTTTCACACTAATCAAGCAATAATTTTCACGCATCTACATTCACATAGCGGCAAATAGGGCAATGTGAGGGCCCCTTCCTGCATGTTGGGCCTAGTGTTCCAAATTTTCTAAATCGGGCCCTCATAATGGGCCCCAAAAAGTAAAACCTGTATCAACCCCTGCCTCATGAGCGTCTTGAGTCAGCCACGTAATGGAACTTGAGGGCGCTGTTCCAATCTGCAAGTCCTCCAGAACCCTGGTGTAGATGAACGCCAGGAAGAGTCCTTGAGGAGATGTCCAGTGGAAATCCACTGGATACCCTCCACTGACATGAGAGAGGCTTCTGGGTTATAAACGAATCCCCTCTCATGTCAGTGGAAGGGACAGAGAGCTCAGGACAGTCATGTTCAGCATCCACCTATACGAAGCATGTACTCAAAGTTGTCCGCTGAGGCGGACTACAGTTCACTCTCTGGATTTATAACTATATTATTCTTCAAATGGTTGCCCAGGTGTTTGTTAGCAATCAGGGATTTGTGCAGACTTTTTGGAAAGGGTCCTATTTTCGTAAAATTGAGAAAATCTACTCAACATAATTTTGTGAATTTGAAGTAAGCATTAAATTAAGTTTTTTTTTTCAGAAGAGCTTGCTTTTAGGAAAATAATGTCCCATATTTGTAGTATATTGTGAAAAATAATGTCCGGTTAAAGACTAAAATACTTTGTGAAGGTGGAGGGTCCGTTTTAAAGGTAAAATATTTTGTGAAGAGTCCGAAAACGGACCCACATTTCTTCCAAACAGACCCCTGGCAAAGGACAAAACGTCGCACACAATTTGAAACAGAAACAACCAACGAATGGAGCAACACATTCCCTCTCGAGGGAAGGAACTTGGACCGCACATAAGAGCTAGAGGGGACTCTTCCTTTCTTGAGGGGAATCTTTAATGTACAGTTGAAGTCCACTAGTCCCCTCCAGCGACATGAGAGAGGCTTCTAGGTAGCTAACGAATCCCCTCTCATGTCGCTGGAAGGGACCGAGCGCTCAGGACAGTCATGGTCAGCAAGCACCGACGAAGCAAGTACTCAAAGTTGTCCACTGAAGCAGACTACAGACTACAGTTCAGGCTCAGGATTTAGAACTATATTACTCTTCAACTGGTTGCCCTGGCCAGGGGTGGAAAACCAAAAATTCATTTTTGGAGCAGCTTTAGAGCAGTTTTGGAGCAAGGCTAATCAATTTTTGGAGCAGTTTTGGAGCAAGGGTAATCAATTTGGGGAGCAGTTTTGGAGCACCTATTAGTGTTTTCGTATCAGGGTTGCACGAATACCAATTTGCAGGGTTGACACCAATTTGCATTTTTGCAGCACCTTTTGGGGATTTCGTATAAAGCATTTTTCTAGCATTACACTTTCATGTTAATTCCCGGAGCAAAACGAAACTTTTGCGAAAGTCACGATTTTCCCACAATAACTCGTGATTTTTCTTGGAAATAGTCTGGAAGGTAAAAAATAGTAAGGATTATCTGGAAAAATCGCAGGTTGTGCATCCCTATTTTAGATGGAGGCTCATATTTTGTAGAGAAAAAGCGGAAAATCGCGATTCCGCGGATGGTAATCATGATGGCTGAAGATTGGCTCTTTCCCTGTTGGTAGGATTTCCAAAATTTGAATCAAATTGAACGGAAAATCATGTTTTTGGAGCAGTTTGGCGCAAAAATGCGAATTTTGCTGGTTTTGGAGCAGATTGGAGCAAGGCATTCATTTTGGAGCAGTTTGGCACAGTTGGAGCAGATTTTCCACCCCTGTTAATTAGGTTTTTTTTTCAGTAGAGCTTGTTTTTGTGAATTCGTGAAAACAGGGTATTTGCATATTTGTAGTGTTGTGGAAAAATAGTGTCTGATTAAAGGTTAAAATACTTTATGAAGGGTCCGTTTTATAAAGGTAAAATATTTTGCGAAGGATCCGAAAACGGATCCAAACTTCCTCTAAACATACCCCTGGCAAAAAAAACAAAAGGTATAACACAATTTGAAACAGAAACAGTTAAACACAAGTAGAGAAACGCATTCGATCTTGAGGGAAGGAACTTGGTACTTGTTGGCCACATACTGGAGTTTGAGGGTACTCTTCCTCTGCAGTTCCTTTACAGCCCCGGTGTAGAGGAAGGTCAGGAAGAGTCCTTGAGGAAGTCCTGAGTTTTTTAAGTCCAATTGAAGTCCACTGGGTCCTCTCCAGCGACATGAAGGAAGCTTCTGGGTATAAAACGAAGCCCCCCTCATGTCGCTGGAAGGGACCGAGCGCTCAAGATAGTCGTGAGTGTGGACCTAACTCAAACAGCTTTACTTTTTAGCAACCACCAATGAAGCAAGTACTCCTAGTAGAGGAAGGCCAGAAAGAGTCCTTGAGGAGGTCCCGAGTCTTCAATGTCCAGTTGAAGTCGACTGGGTCCTCTCCAGCGACATGAAGGAAGCTTCAGGGTATAAAACGAAGCCCCCCTCATGTCGCTGGAAGGGATCGAGTGCTCAGGATGGTCGTGTGAGTTAACTCCGAAAGCTTTATTTTTCCAAGTTGTTCACTGAGTCAGACTAGGATTCAGGCTCAGGGTTCAGAATTATAATCCTCAACTGAATGTCCTGGTGTTTGAAAGGAAGAGTCAAATTGTCGCACACAATTCGTATTGGGAACACAAGAACAGATGCATTCCCTCTTGAGGGTGGTTACTTTATCAGTCACTTAATAGAACTTTAGGACGCTGTTCCACTGCAGTTCCTTCAGAGCCCTGGTGTAGGGGAACACCAGGAAGAGTCCTTGGGGAGTCTTCAATGTCCAGTTGAACTCTACTGGGTCCTCTCCAGCGACATGAAGGAAGCTTCTGGGTTCTTCACGAAGCCCCCCTCATGTCGCTGGAAAGGACCGAGTGCTCAGGATAATAGAGTGAAATAACTCCGACAGCTTTTCAAGTTGTTCACTGAGCCAGACTAGGATACAGGCTCAGGGTCCAGAACTGTATGTCCTGGTGTTTGACAGGAAGAATCAAATTGTCACTCACAATTCGTATTATTGGAAACACTGGAACACAAGAACAGATACATTCCCTATTGAGATTGGGGACTTAATATTTGTCAGCCACTTCATAAAACTTGAGGACGCTGTTCCACTGCAAGTCATCCAGAGCCCTGGTGTACAGTAATGCAAGGAAGTCTGAAGTCTTTGATGTCCAGTTGAAGCCCACTGAGTCCTCTCCAGCGACATGAAGGAAGCTTCTGGGTTCTTCACGAAGCCCCCCTCATGTCGCTGGAAGGGACCGAGTGCTCAGGAGGGTCACAAGCTTTATCCAACAGCTTTATTTTTCAGCAACCACCGACGAAGTAAATACTCAACGTTGTCCACTGAGGGAGGCGGAATACGGTACAGGCTCAGGATTTAGAACTATGCTCTTCAACTGGTGTGCCTGGCGTTTGTCAGCAAGGGACAAAATGTCGCACACTATTTGAAACAGAAACAACGAGTACAGAAACGCATTCCATCTAGAGGGAAGGAACTTGGTACTTGTGGGATGCGCATTGGAGCTTGAGGACACTCTTCCTCTGTAGTTCCTTTATAGTCCTGGTGTAGAGAAATGCCAGAAAGAGTCCTTGAGGAGGTCCCGAGTCTTCAATGTCCAGTTGAAGTCCACTGGGTCCTCTCCAGCGACATGAAAGAAGCTTCTGGGATCTTCACGAAGCCTCCCTCATGTCGCTGGAAGGGACCAAGCGCTCAGGATAGTCATGTGAGTGGCGAGCTATCTCCAACAGCTCTATTTTTTAGCAACCATGGACGAAGCAGGAACTCAAAGTTTTCGACTGAGGCAGACTACGATATGAATTTAGAACTACTTTACAAGCAGTTGTCCTGGCATTTGTCAGCAAGAGACAAAATGTCGCAACTATTTGAAACAGAAACAACGAGTACAGAAACACATTCCAACTTGAGGGAAGGAACTTGGTACTTGTAGGATGCGCATTGGAGCTTGAGGACACTCTTCCTCTGTAGTTCCTTTATAGTCCTGGTGTAGAGAAATGCCAGAAAGAGTCCTTGAGGAGGTCCCGAGTCTTCAATGTCCAGTTGAAGTCCACTGGGTCCTCTCCAGCGACATGAAAGAAGCTTCTGGGATCTTCACGAAGCCTCCCTCATGTCGCTGGAAGGGACCAAGCGCTCAGGATAGTCATGTGAGTGGCAAGCTATCGCCAACAGCTCTATTTTTCAGCAACCATGGACGAAGCAAGAACTCAAAGTTGTCGACTGAGGCAGACTACGATACGAATTTAGAACTACTTTACAAGCGGTTGTCCTGGCATTTGTCAGCAAGAGACAAAATGTCGCACACTATTAATTTGAAACAGAAACAACGAGTACAGAAACACATTCCAACTTGAGGGAAGGAAAATGGTACTTGTCGGCCGCGCATTGGAGCTTTAGGGCACTCTTCCTCTACCTTCCTTTACAGCCTCGGAGTAGAGGAAAGCCAGGAAGCCTGAGTCTTCTATGTCCAGTTGCAGTCCACTTGATCCCCTCCAGCGACATGAAGGAAGCTTCTGGGTAATAAACGAAGCCCCCCTCATGTCGCTGGAAGGAACCAAGCGCTCAGAATGGTCGTGGGAGTCCGAAAGCTTTAATTTTCAAGTTGTTCACTGAGCCAGGCTAGGATAATGGCTCAGGGTCCAGAACCATACTCCTCAACTGGATCTCCTGGTGTTTGACAGGAAGTGTCAAATTGTGGCACAGAATTCGTATTGGAAACACTGGAACACAAGAACAGATGCACGAAATAGAACTTGAGGGGGCTGTTCAACTGCAAGTCTTCCAAATCTTGGGTGTAGCAAGGCCAGGAAGAGTCCTTGAGGAGGTCCCGAGACTTCTATGTCCAGTGGAGGTCCGCTGGGTCCTCTCCAGCGACATGAAGGAAGCTTCTGGGTTCTTCACGAAGCCCCCATCATGTCGCTGGGGAGGACCGAGAGCTCAGGATGGTCGAGTGAGTTAACTCCGACAGCTTTACTCCGGAGTCAGTATGTTATTGCAGCCAATTGTCGTGAAAGCCAACATGACGCTCCTGCACAGATTGGTGGGGATGTCCCCGGTGTCGTAGTTGTAGGGGTGCTTGTAGCCGTGTGTCCACGACAGGTAGTAGCAGACTATCCGCTTGTGAGCGGTGTTCACCGCTCAACCTGCTGAAAGTTCGATCACACAATAAGGGTGTTTCAACAAGTCCGCCCAAACTCTGCAAGAAAATGCCCCAAGAACTTCTAAGGGTTTGAACACTAGGGTGTTTCGAAAGTCTATGGTAATTTTTTTTTTTGAATTTCCCAGATGCCCCCCCTCAAGTTGTTACAAATACTAAAACATTATTACCTGCAAATTTTCAGGTCTCTAGGACGATTTTTGACCCCCGCGCCCTTCAAAAGTAGGTTTCCCATGTTAAAGTATAGGGAAAATATTGAAAATATCGTCATTTTTGGTTCTTTTCCATTTTACGAGCCTGAATGCAGTCAATATCGAATTAAAACCTATACATCCTCTTCGGGACATCATTGCCTCAAGATCCTATCGGAAAAATATTCCATGGCACCTATTGGGGGGTAGTTACACGGGGGTGAAAAGCGAGCTTTCACCGAAAAACGAGGATGCTTGCCGCGGGTGCTGGTTATGCTCGCCGGCGTTTGCGGAGGGACCTGGTTAAAAGCCTATTTAAATGTTTATTGAACCTTTTTTCTAAGGTACCTGGTCATTTGGAACCCATCCGGCGGGAGTTGTGTCTGGACCCCCCATGAGAGGCCTTCATCCAGCTCCCTCCGCAAGCGCAGGCAAGCATCCTCGTTTTTCGGTGAAAGCTCGCTTTTCACGTGTAACTACCCCCCAGTAGGTGTCATGGAATATTTTTCCGATAGGATCTTGAGGCAATGTTGTCCCAAAGATGAAGTGTAGGTTTTAATTCGATATTGACTGCGTTCAGGCTCGTAAAATTGAAAAGAACCAAAAATGACGATATTTTCAATATTTTCCCTATACTTTAACATGGGAAACCTACTTTTGAAGGGCGCGGGGGTCAAAAATCGTCCTAGAGACCTGAAAATTTGCAGGTAATAATGTTTTAGTATTTGTAACAACTCAAGGGGGGGGGCATCTGGGAAATTCGAAAAAAAAAAATTTTGAAACACCCTATTGAACACACTCTGGGCGTCTCGAATCTAAAAACTGGGTTGAAACCCTGTTTTTAAGAGTCCAATTTCAAAAATTTCTTTGGGGGAGGTCCCCCCATATTGTGGAGCTCATTGGTACTCCCACAATTAAACAGTTTGAAAAATTAACCTCTAATCCATGCGTGTAATTTAATATTGTACCAAAACAGTTGGTGACCCAAAACGCACGAAGCTTAAGTCTTGTAGGGGAGGGGGCATGGGAAGATTAAGTGAAGATGAGATGGGTTGCTTGAGGGGGTTACTCTTCCTCTGCAGTTCTTTCACAGCACAGGTGTAGAAGAAGGCCATGAAGAGTCCTGAAGGAAGTCCCAAGCCTTTAATGTCCAGCTGAAGTCCACTGGGTCCATTCCAGCGACATGAAGGAGGCTTCTGGGTAAAAACGAAACCCCCCTCATGTCGCTGGAAGGGACCGAGCGCTCAGGACGGTCATCTGCAGTAACCATTTTACATTTGCTGCCCCTTGATTGTAGTCAATTGAAACTGAAAGAAGTTCTTTGTATGCGTTTCTTTTGTATGCCAACAGAAATATCCATTTTTTTCTAGTCTTCAACATCTTCAAGGCATGTCTAGATCTAGACCAATTTTTGTGAGATTTAACTAGCCCCCAGCAAAACTTTTCTATGCTACCACTAAGACTGTTTCCAAGAAAAAAGGGGTTTTGGATCAACCTAATGGGAATATCCCCTCTCCAGACGACCCCTCAACTGTTTGTCTCGGGTGTAACAAATAAAATAACACTTGAAATCAATATTTAATTACTATAATCCTTCATTAAAATGTCCAAGTACTTATTATTCAACTCCAATTTCGTCATGGTATAGGGAACAAAAATTAAACTATGGAAATTTCAGGGTTCTGTTGAGAAGAAATTTGGGTCCGTCTTCATTTCGGACCTTCACAAAATATTTCATTGTGAAAACAGACCCAAATAACGGACCCTGTTTTCACAAAAACAGGTTCCTGGCTGAAAAAAACTAATTTATCGCTAACTTCAAATATACAAAATTATAAGTAGATTTTCACAATTTTTACAAAAAGTCTGGACAGACCCTTGAATGTCATACTTTGCAAACAATATGTTGCTTTCAGAACACTATATTATACTCATTCTATGTTTCCACACGCCGAAAAAAAAAGAATTTCTCACAAAGCGCATTCCAATCACCAGAGACTTAACTATACAAAACCTGGCTTCAAGATCTTACTTTCAAATGAAGGATAACAAAAAAAATCATGCATCATTTAGCTTGACTTGAGTTAAATGTAGGTTAGAAAGAAGGAAAAGTTCCTGTGTGAAGACGAAATAAAACACAGCTATCACTGAAATCCAAGTGGTGAACTCAGTTCACCACACAACTAGTTAAGGGTTAAGTTTGTTAAAAATGAGCCCCATAAAATTAAATAAAAATGAATTTCATATGTGCTGATATCATAACATTCGCATATATATGAGTGAAAACCAGGGAAATTAGTGAACTCTTGATTTTGTTAGAATTTGTTTGGGGTTTTAAGCACAGATTTTTCAATCGGTTTTAATTTAACTAACTTGATATTTACGCAAAATAGATTATAAATATTACACACAACTATAGATAACCCAGAGTAAAACATATGTGGTTGTATCACACATTCTTATAAACCCCAAAAACGCATAATCTTTGAAACATTCTGTATAGAAAGGAAGATATTTGTCTTATCCTTAGAGTTCCAACAATGCAATACAGTTTGTCTACAAATTTATGTTGCATATTATCTTAAAGTTTTATTCTGATTGCATACATATATATTTCAAAAATGTTTTTGATTGTTCAATATATAAAATAGGTTTATTATAACACTTAGTTCATGGGTCTTAAAATCTCAGAAAATTAATTTATAGAAAGATTTTTAGACGCTTCAATATCTTAGTGTTGAGGTGTTGTTGAGTACTTTAATAAAACTTTAATCCTAGTAAGCTACCTAAGCGTACCTTGAGTAACTCATTTATGATACTAACTTATTCAAACTTACAACATGATTTAAATTACCTTAGAATGTGGTATTCAAATCTCACTTTGAAAACGGAATGATACGTCTCCAATTTAAAACGTAGACTTTTTTTAAGGAGTCCTGATATTTTTTCACATTTTCTAGGGGTATGAATAAAATAGAAGTTACAATTACTTTTTGATAGTGTAAGAACATGATAGATAATAACATGAAATGTTTATTGCAATATCTTGAAAGCTTGCAGTTTTCATAAGAGTTTATGTTTTTAAGAGTTTAATAGTACATTAATTTTTTTAACAAGATCATGAGGTTAATTACCCAAACACTAAATAAAAAAAAATTTTTTTTCTCAATCAGATAGATATATTATTTACACAGAAATAAAATAGAAACACTGACTTGAAAGTGAAGGTCAGTCTATTAAATTTAACACATTCCACTTTTTTGTGACGTGTGTTTGATTTCTACATTCCTAGGACCCTTCACAAAATAATTCAGCTTAAAAACGGACCTTTAAAATACTTTTCACTCTAAAACAGACCCTTTTATATGCTTTTCAGTCATAACTTTCACCATTTTATTCGATGTGAATTTTACAATATCACAAAACAGAAGAACCCAATTTAACACAAACTATCAACTTACAAAATTATGAATGGATTTTCACAATTTCACAAAACGTCTAGACAGACCCCCGCCTAGTTTTCCTTTGCCCAATTGGAGTGAATCTAGTCAAAGTGAGTTTTTTTCAAGGTGGTGGAATTATATTTTGTTTAGAAGTGTGTGTCAACATCATTGAGTGTGAGGGGCCACTTACAAATTATGACCACAAATTTTCAATGGTTTTATACCCCTTCTTCCTCTAGTATCACAAATTGTCTCACACATTTCAGTGATCCCACAGTGATGTCAGTTTTAGAGTTCAAATTAAATCCCATTTTAACATAGTTCAAATCTTATTTCATCTTTCTTACTTAGGAATAAGCAATTATTTTCTTACTATTGTGATACCCTGCCACTAGAGGCCCCCTTTTGCCTCTGGGGACAGTGATGTAATAAGTTTTTTTTAAAACCTGACGACACTTTTTCCTGGTTGTTTGCCAAGTTAATTTTCATCTCTTTTCTTCGTTTGTGTTTGGTGTTGTCATGTGAAGTATTGAATAAAAATAAAAATCAAAGTATCAAAAGGTTGGTTGGTTGTTTTGGGTTTTATGTTGCAAGGTCCCTATATCGGACATTCCGCGCCAAACACAAGATTAATGGTTCAAAATATATTTAAAATTAAAAGTAATGTCTGTTTCCAACAAATATTAAAAGATGAAGTTTATTAAAAAGAAAGTATCAAAAGGTGAGTATCAAATAAAAGTGGATGTGAATTACAACTCTAGTTGTCCATGTCTAGTTGTAGCCATGACACCCCATTTTTGAAGTGAAAATAGCAGTGGAAGAAATGCATTTTTATCATTGTAACAGCAGTGAGAAAATAGCAGTTTTAAAGTGTGACATCACAACTGTTTTAGTGTCATTTGTCACACACAGGGGTGGAATTTATGACCCAAAATGCGAATGAGGTTCAGATCAGGTGAAATTCAGGCAGCTGTAGTGAATTTTTGCACAAGTTATAAAAAGGAACTCTATAAATTGTCATTAATGACAAACAAACATTTTGGCTAGTTACTATATTCATTTACACACTCCCTTTTTTATTTGAAGGTGTAATAGACTTGAGGAGGGGTCTTAATTATATTAAACTTTATATGCTAAAACAATAAGGAAAAAACAGGAACATTTTAGGATAAATGATTTCAAAACAAAATTGTGTTCTACAGAAATAAGACACTGAAACATTTTGCACTCCTGGTAATAAAACATATAAATGTAAATGAATGAAAAGAGAAACTAAAATTGCAAATGAAAAAACAGAAATAGAACAAAATTGAGAACAAAACCTAGTAAGTGAAACTCATTAGGGAAAATTCATGAAGTTCCTTATGTGATTTTGGAAATGATTTCATAATGGTAGATGGCAAATATCCTTATGATTTCAAAAGTTTGTAAGAAAAACTGTGAATTAAAGAACTTGAACTATTCACAATATATATTTGAAAACATAGATTTAGAAAGGAAAGCTCTATATACCAAAGAAAAACTTCGAAGTATCCGCTAATTAAAAACGTTCGAGTTGTCCAAGTTCCCCAGTATTTGATTAGCCCAACGAAAATAAAAATCTAACGAGTAATTGAAATTGAAATAAAAAACAGAAAAACCGTCAACTCACTTTCCCCGTCACCACGATAGGGACGTTGGCCACTTGCATGCTCCACAGAACGGACGAGGGCACCACACCGATGAATAGCAGGTAAACGATCAAGCTGTACGCCGCAGCAAAGGCGTTTGCATTCCTGCGCTTTGTGCTGTACAGAAGAACCAGGAAGCAGATGGCTGCAGTTTCGAGCATGAGAAACAGGGACTCGCCCCAAGAGCTGAAATGCAGATAGCAAAATTGAGATATATTAAAATATCACCAATATTTGGAAAACACTAAACCCTTAATCATTTCATGGGAAATTATTTTGATCAGAAAAAATGTACCCCCTCTTCCATTTTCTAAAAGTTAATTGCCAAAATATCAATTTTAGGAAAACTTGTAACAGTAATAAGTCACCATTAATTTTCATTGTCGGAACTCTCTACCTTTAACCTATCTGAAATGATGTTTAAGTTTGTGTTGGCAACAGTATTATTGTTAAATTTCTAGTTATATTGATATACTAGTACACTTATTGTTTCTTTGTTAATATTTGTTTTGTTTTATTTGACAACTTCAATTTAAAGTTGTTGTCTTTAGAATTTAAAATAAAATATAGTTTTCGGAAAAAGCCGTCTCTCAATGTTATGTTAATGAAGAAACTTCATAAGAATATTAGATTAAGTCTTTATATTCATAGTTGAATAACTTAAAAAGCCCACTGTTGAAATAAACTTGACGAAATCTGTATTAAAACAGTAAATTACAAGTAATCCTCCCTTTTTTATAGACCCTGGGCCTCACTTTCTTGTAATACAGTTTGTTAGGCCTTCATATTACTAAGGGTTGAACCACATTGGTTTAAAACACATAGGTGAGAGGTTGATAAGCCATTTCAAAGAGCATTTTTCCTGGAGTTGTTTCAAAATCGGGAAAATTCGTGAATCCAGGATGATACTGGTGGGATTTATTACAACTGTAGTATGAATTTAATTGAGAAGGTGTTTTTCCTACTTATTTATATATTTCTACTCATGTACTATACTAAATTTAAAAACAGTTGTAATAGCTTTGAGTTGAGAACAAACCTAAAAGGTATCATTCATGTAAGGTATGTATCATAATGTAGAGAAAAATATGGTTACTTGTTATGCACGCAAATAAAATTTATAAATTAAACTAAACATATATGTGAAGGGTTTCTACACTGGCTGTCATTTACTAACACCACTGTAAGTAAGTATTTGACAGCTACTTGTTATTAGAGTGAATAAAAATTGCGATATAGTAATTGAGATTTCCTATGATACCTCTACAGAGTAGAATTGTACTTTTAGTAATGGTCAAGTGAATATAATTTGGCATCCTACCCTGCGCTGGCTACATTCATCTTATTTAGTTTTAAATTAAAAACACACAAACAAATCCAGTGGTCTGTGCAAGGCAATTTTACTACCGTTTTGCGGTACCTTAACAAATTACATTTTTGAAAGAAATTTCTATATAGGAAGCTATATTCTCTTAATAGCAGGGGAGCCCAGAGTGTTTTTGGGTAGTAACTCGAGCGCGTCAGATAATCATAGGGGGGATACCTTGCATGTTTTTGAGTAACTCCACCAAATATAAGCTCTCTATGTAGGGGGGTTTGTCTAGAACAGCCCGTCAGATTTGTAAAAAAAAATTAGTTAAATGGACATACTCGAGCGCGTCAGATAATGATAACGTAGGTTAGTTACCAGCTAAAAAGTGTACATTTTCTAAAATCTGCCGATTTGAGCGGTGGGTAAGGGAGCGGGAGGGTTACAAAGTTGCAAAGTAAAGCCAAGACCGGTAAGACGCTATCGCTCTTTTTGAGAAAAATGTACGAAACAAAATGTTTATAGACTAGTAGCCAGGAAACTAAGCTCAACTAGTTGTAAACTGTCTTGGTAGCCAATCTGACGCGCTCGAGTATGTCCATGTAACTAGTTTTCTTTCAAATTTTGACGGGCTGTTCTAAACAAACCCACCAACATACAGAGCTTATATTTGGTGGAGTTACTCAAAAGCATGCAAGGTATCTCCCCTATGATTATCTGACGCGCTCGAGTAAATCCACATTTAGCATCATGGGCTGCCCTACTATAATATTTAACTTTTTAGCCATTCTAGACTGAATTATCTCTTTTGTTTTTAATGTTTAATAATTATTTACATGAGATTTTGAACATATTTTCACAAATTCACTGAAAAAGTTTCACAAATTACCACTAAATTTTCACAAAATAGGTACCTCTTGAAAAAACCTAGACATACCCCTGAAATCTATTTTTTAAACTAGCTGACATATTCTGAATTGAACTGAATTGTTGCAGTGAACTGTGCATGTCCAAGAGAAGTTTTATTAATGTCTGTATTCCGAGTCGTTTTTAGTGAGTTACATGTTGTTCTTGGTTTGTATTTATATGTTAATAAATGCCTGAGTTATCTTTCAATATTGTGACATGCAGGGCCATATCCTAGAGAAGATTAGGAGTTTAAACCACCCCCAAAATAATTTGACACCAATTTTATACTGTTTTTTTTTTCTTGAAAATTATGTGACTTAAAAGGGAGTAATCCTCTTTGGGTGTGACTCAATGGGACATAAAAGGAGTCAAAAGACTACTTTTGAAGGAAAAAAATTCCAAAATTTTTCTGGGAAAGGCCTGCAAAAATTTAAAATCTATTGAGCACAGTTTTTCTTGAAATACTTTATTTACAAGGAGCAGTGCTCTTTGGGTGTAATAAAAATGAGAAAAAAAACTATTTTGAGGGGAAAGTTTTCAAAATTTTTATGGGAGAGGACCCCCAATTTTACTTGGTATTCACATTCTTTACACAATTTTGAAATGCACCAAAACTGAAATACTATATTAGTCAAAAACTTAAGGTACAAAACTAATCATAAGAAAGTTCAATAGCTTGAATCATAGTGTTCTTAAGGTGATTAAGGGATGATGTATTCAACGAAATATATGATGATACACTGATGCTATAATACTGGATTATATTACAAAACAATCAGTAGTTGTGATGGTAAAAAGACTGCATCACCTTAAAATAATCACATTTTGATCTTCTGTGAAGGCTATAATGAATTAATGAACATGGAATATAACTAAAACTATGTAAAAATAACCTAATTACCAGCTACTGACAGAAATTATGCTTTATTGTATTAACAGAAAAACAGGAATTAAACATGAAACACCGTGAATTTCTGGCAAGTCAAATAAAACTTAAATTAGGTTGCTTTAATTTTATTTAGTGAAACTTGAAGAAACATTAGAAAGGATATTATTAGTGAGAAAAGGAGTATTTTTCACCATAACCACTAGTTCGGGAAAGGTTTGGAAACTCCCAACTCTCAAGCGTCACCTCCAGCCATGGACCGGTTTTGTCCTTGTTAGGACTCATCAGCACGGCATAGGAAGGTAACGCAAGAGAGTGGAGGAAGGCTTCTAGTCAAGCCGACTATAATGGAAAAAGTGGTGACCATGATTAGTCTACCACTATTTCTCCCTTAGCTTCCATTTTGACTATTAAATTGAATTAGCCTTTTAAAACATTTTCACTGAGTTCATGGTATTATGCATGCAATGAAGACTCTGATGAATGCAAGTAAAAACAATGCGATTCATTTGTAAATTTGTAAATTTAAAAAACTACAAATGTTTCGAGGATGCCTGGATCCTCTTTGTCAATGAGACTCTGATGGTTCTAAAGTTGTATTGTACTGTTTGCCAAAATGTCTACACACATTTGAATCTCATAAATTTCAATATTAATCACTTGAACACTGTTTAAGATCCTATTAAAACATTTTGATTCCCTCATTCATTCTCCACTTTGCACACTGTTAAGCTAAAATTTGCAAGTAAAAGTGCCTTATTGTTGAAGGGAAATGTTTAGGGAAATTACTTACTAAATAATCTATCAGTTTGGGCTGATGTCAGGGACCAGAAACAGGCATATGGAAACTAGGAAAAACTTATCTCTAATTTTGGTAAGGAGTAATTTCTGCTCTAAAAAATTATTTAAATACTTTTTTAATATTCACTTTTTCTTTGCTCAAATCATGAGAAACTAACTCCATAGTTGGAAATGCACCCTTAAACCATATGGTGAAGAGGATTTTTAACTGTTTAACAACCATATTCACAGCCATCAGAGTCAGTGTTAACCAACATTTAAAGAAAGGAAAATTAGCTTTTCGCTGACTCTGATTGGTGGAATCCTTCTTTGATCTAGGATTTAACACTGACGCTGATGGCTATGAATATGGCTGTCAGGGTTTGAGCAGAAGTTGGTCCCTACTATTCAGTTTTTATCAGTTTCTGTTTGTATGCTCTTGGATCATTCTGGTCCCTGACCTGAGTACTGTAACCATCAGTACAATCTGCATGGGTGTATCAAATAAGGAACTTTTCTAAGCCAACCCTTTGCAAATTCTGGACTTCATTAGTGTTTATGACTTGTTTTTGTATAATTTAATTTTATTTGTTGTACTTCTGTTAAAAATTTTGAGTATACATGTATTTGTGCTTATGCACTAGGGATAATAAAAAAAAAGTACAATCTGATAGATAACTTAATAAATAACTTTTGTAAACATTCCTTCAATAATAATGCACTCTTAATAGCAAGTTTTTAACTTAAAAAGAATACAATCTGCAAAATAATGAGAGAGTAATGGAATAAAAAAATAATAGGATCTTAAAGAGTGTTAAAGTAAATAATATAGAAATTTATAAGATTCAAATACGTAATGACAAACAGTACAATACAACTTTAAAACCATCTGAGTCTTCATAGCATGCATGAAACCATAAACTGTGTGAAAAATGTTTTAAAAGGTTGATTCACTTTAAAAACTTCAGATGGGGAGCTAAAATCAAAGCTAAAGGAGAAATAGTTGGTTATTAGGTTCTAATTAACACTAATAATATCCATTTTAATGTTTCTTTTAGTTCCACTAAAATTAAAGCAACCTAATTTGAGTTTTAGTTTAACTAATCAGAAATTCACTGTGTTTCATGTTTAATTCAGCAAAAGCAGCAACTGACAGTACAGGAGGATTTGGAATCCTTCCAACAAGTCACTTATTTCTGCTAATGAAAATATTCAAAACAGGTTCCTTCGTTTTATTACTTTTAAGTCCATAAATCTACCATATAATAAAATCTCACCTAGTGTTACCTTAGAACACAGAAGATAATTATGTTTGAGTTTTTCTACAATTTATTAAACAATACTATTGATTGTCTGTTGTTATTGCAGGAATTTCATTTTCATGTTCCGCAATACAATACTCGAAATAGGTTTGTTTTTGAGGTCCCTTTGAATGTAAAAAAAATATCTGGCAGATCAACCAATTTTTCAGTTTTTTAGAAAGGTGAATGGTATGTCTGTTTCAAGTGATTTGTTTTTTTTTTTTATTCTTTTGTTAAATTAAGAAAGAATTTTATGTGTAGTGAGCTTTTTTGACTTTTTTCTTTTTATTGTAATGTCTTTTTGCTGCAACGTGTTTTTTGTCTGTATTCTTTTCTCATATCCCTTCCATGTAATTGGAACTTTTCTGTTTGGCAGTAGTAAATAAATAAATTCCTTTTTTTCTATTAAATATAATAAAACCATAAATTCTGTTGGTAGCAGGTGCTAGGTTATTTAAATTTAGTTTAGGTTATATTCTAAGTTAAATGGTTCACTTGAGCTTTAACTGAAGTTAGAAATGAGAATATTTGAAGGTGATGCAGTATTACCACACCTGTAATTGAATCATCAGTTAGAAGAAGGAATTTTAAGAATACATAACAATCATCAAAAGATTATAAGTGTATTTAAAAATGATTCACAGTTAAAAAAAAGATGGACTTATTCCCTTCTTCAACCTTATGAAATTTAAACAGGCAAAAAATCTTGAAAACCACTTAAATTGACATATAAATTACATTTCTGCTTAGTTCACTACACAAAAGGGAGAAATAAAAAGACTAAGACAAATAAAATTCAAAATGATTATGAAACTGAGTCAGTAAGGCAGTATCAATGAAGTAGGTAAATATGAATGGAGTCAAACATTCCCCGTACATAAAAAAGTTAAAAAACACTTTTAAATTATAAGAAAATTTTATTTCGGTTAATTAACATCACAAAAAATAAGAAAATAAATAAAAATTAACTTTATTTCCAAATTAAATTTTTAAAAAATACAATAAATGGACATCAATTTCGCAAATTCAAGGTCCATTTGCAGATAGGAGGTAGTTAATTTTCCCCTCTTTGCACTCATGTGTCGAGTGGAGCCTGGAGATATTTTTGAGCACAAAAAGTCTCATTTTTTGGACTTATTCCCTTTTTCAAACTGACGACTCAGTTTTAAAACTACTATGAGGGTTGTTTTTTTTTCAACTTCCGTTTTGCTCCTGAAAAAAAAGTAGTAGGAATTTCGAAATAAATTTGGTACTGGTAGTTAAGTACATCCTTCAGGATCAATTTGCATCTTTACTGCATAAAAATCGGACATTTTTTCTGTTAGTTATCGAATTTACAAGCGCGCTCCTCAAACTTTTTTCCCGCCAACCCATTGGGAATTTCGCTTTCCCCTCCAGCAAAAACCGCTCTGTTCACCCAGCATTTAACATTAAACAATGGGTGAGCAGGTGAAAATTGCAGGAGGGGAAAGCGAAATTCTCTATGGGCTGGCGGGATATAAGTTCGAGGAGCGCGCTTGTAAATTCGATAACTAACAGAAAAAATGTCCGATTTTTATGCAGTAAAGATGCAAATTGATCCTAAAGGATGTACCTAACTACCAGCACCAAAATTATCTCAAAATTCCTACTACTTTTTTTTCAGGAGGAAAACGGAAGTTGAAAAAAAAAACCCTCATACAATAAATAGCTTTGAGCACAAACCTAAAAGGGTAGGCTTTTGAATAGCTGTAGGATGCAGAAGATGTCACAGCTATCAGCTCAAGCAGTACTCCGATGAAGCTGATGCCTTCTGCACTCTTTGCATTGTACAGCTTCAGGATTTGAGGCAGTTTCACTGAAACAAGAAAACAATGTTTTTTAAAAAAAAATACAGATTTGACATGACACTAAAATTTAAGACAAATTAATAAGGAGTTTATGAAAAATTTAAAGGAGGGATAGAAGTTGTCAGCCCAAGAGATTAAGATGGAATCTACAACAAAATTTTACTAGGGATTACAAACTTTTGCAAGTTCCATTTCATGTCTCTATCAGATTATTTTTACACTTAAAAATTTTAATATAAATAGGCATGACAAATATATGTATAAAAATGCTTGTAAGTTCATTAATAAAACATGGAAATAGAGCTGTATATAAGTGGAAGTTTTAGCATTTACCTAAATGGATAAATGCAGTTAGTTACTGCTAACTAAGCTGTTCAAAATTTTAAAACTGTATTATACTAGACTGCAATGTTACTTGACACTGGAGAAACAAGCTGAGAGCAAACCAAGAAAGTAGTTCCCAGCAAGGTGTCTGAATTTTGAGTGAAATTAAGAACTTCAATTTAGGTATATGATTTTTAGACCCATGAATATTTTATCACCATTTGTGTACCGAAATTCCTCCTAGAATAGAAACTTAACAGGCTTTCTGTTTACACAGTTTTTCCTTCTGTGTAGTGACACCATAGGGACAAGAAACATTGTAGTCTAGTATAGTCCATTAAACTACTTATAGATTATATTCTGCTACTGTGTTTGGCATTTTTGTACTCCTACAGCAATATAGAGCATTGTAAATATTGAGCCCTAAATAAGTTGTGTATTAGTTAGTTGTAATGTAAAACAGCTATGAAATAATAAACGAAATAAACAACACATAAACTGAGAGGCAATTTGTTACCCAAAGCTGAACCAGCGATGATTCCAACTCCAAGACCTTTGCTGATGGTTTGCTTAAGACAGTCCGCTGAAAGAAGGAAAATATGAATAATCAGAATAGATAGAACACTAGGATTCCTGAATATACCTGACTTGAGGGTATTTTACCAATACCATACTTGCCAACTTTTGAAAACTGTCATCAGTAATATTTTTCGCGACTCATTCCTCAAAAGTACAATTTGAAAAAATGATTCAAAGTTATATAAAAGGGGTAAAAAAGTATACTAAATGTGAAATTAGAGTATCAAAAAAATTCATGAATCAAAGAAATTTGTAATTAAGTTGAAAATAAACAAATGCTTTAATTTCAGGGATGTGATTGGCAAAAAGGCAAAAAAGAGGAAACGCAATATCTCAATAAAATGAACGTGCAAAGCACAAATTCATACAAAAGGCAACTTACAGAATAGACAGTTAAACTACAGCATAATTAAAATGACTATTTTTATTCATTTGTGAAAGCAAAGTAAATGATTTTACTATAAAGACAAAAAAGTAAACTATCTAAACAAAATTTCCATGCAGCGAGGACATTATTATGAGGAAACAATTATACCAAATCATTTAATAGTTGTATCGCCTATATTAAAATTATTTTCTCTACATTGAAAGGTTTTCTTGACTGAATAGTTACCAAGGGGTCAATAATTTAAATTACATGTATGACTTTTAATATATTTTGAATATAGCCTCAGTGTTGAATGGGTATCAAGGTCCACTTATAATTTATATTTATTATAAAAAATTTAAATAATATTATTTACCTTAAACTTTTCATACACCCTGTCCCTATTATCTGCACACCTTGTAATTCTTTGTTTAAACCCTCAAGTTCAAACCATAAATTTCTATTTGCCTTCTTGCAAACAACAAGAAATTCCTCTATTATTTTTTTTTTAATTTGCCAGCTAAATATTGGACACATTTGAACTGCAAAAAGTGAACACTTTCTCCCAAAACAAGCATTTAAAGCCTAGGATATTGACCCAAAGTAAGAAAAACGCGATCGAGAACCGTCTGTGAAGTTGTTTTTTCTGCCCACACCGTCAAAAAGCCAACTTTACAGGCAAACGTCCGGAAGAAAGCGTTAAAATTATTTTTTCTTCGAAAATTTTCTGAATTGCGTAAAAATTAAGCTTCATCCGTAATTCCGTAGTACAAACCGAATTTCCGTACCAATTACGGACATTCCGTAATAGTAGGCAAGTATGCAATACAGTAACTTGTTTTATGGGGGTCTTGCATTAGACTGACCACCTAACCGGGACATATGCCTTGCACCCCAGGGCCCCACGGTCAAGAAAACAAAGATGGGCATCGTAGGACTTGGCCCACTATAGGGCTGTTGCGCCGATGAGTTTAGTTTAGTTTTTAACTTGTTATATTACTATGGAAATAGTTAGCTGTTTTGACTAATATGGACATTTTTCCTAAACTTGTGCTAGAAAAGATAAAACATATAATCTCCTAACTTAAAAGTTGATGGGGATTTTAATTGACTCCCCCTTTTTGACCTCACGTAATTTATGAATGTCCCCTTATTATACACTTCAAGTGTAAAAAAAGCCCCCCACTCTGTATGTGTATAATCTGTAATGATAATGATTCCTTACTTTCTCAAAGAGATAAAATATATTTAACTGATTGCTTCATTCTTTTTATTAACAGTCAGTACAAAACAATGCAAACCCTCAGGCTACCTCCAAGGTTAGATTCCTGCAGATAACAAACCTATTATAATGAATAAGGAAGTGGTCCAGTTTTTTATCACTGGAACTTTTTCTCAGTTTCATTTGACAGCCAGGTGCCCTTTGTCTTTCAGTGCTGTCAACTAGAGGGATAATATACTTTCCTCCAGCAGTCCTGCTGGTATACCAGCTAGTTAGTTATGGCACCAGGTGTAGAGCTAAAGTTGCCAAGAAATGCTTAATAGCATTTTTTCTTTTATATTTTTGGATTAGGATATTAAACTCAATTAAAAATAGAAAAAACTCAAGTAAAAATGTAGAATAAAATTATGGTTTCCATTTAAAATTGTGTGAATGGTGTAGAATTTTGAAACCTTAATTTTCTTAAAGGTCACTTTTACATTTACTACTATTGCCTATTATTTGTTTGTTTTAATTTATGTACACAACAGACCTAATTCTTAAGTAAACAATATTTTACTGACTTTTAAACAAAAGAGTTAATAAAATAACGAATTTTAAAAAATCCTAAATATTTAGGTTTGCATCAAACTACAAATTTTAGCAGTGAAAAGAGAGATTATTAAGTATCAGTGGGTAGCTAGGCTTGTGTAGAATTATACTATTATCTTGCTTTCCCGCTCTTCTATCCATTTAGGGGAGACCGGGGTACAATGGACCACGGGGCACAGTGGACCACCTCCTGTTTTTTATATTTATTTTAAGTATATGTGTTTCAAATTTTGTCATTTAGATGGCCACCCTAAAGCAGTTAAAATAAACCATAATTCATGTTTTTATTTCACTAATTAGTCATTTCATTCCTGATAGTCTATTTAAGGTATGCAAAAGTAACTTTTTCCCTTCAAAGTTAACTGCGTTTTTTCACTGAAAATTTTGGATTTGAAAAACTTTGCTGAGCTCCAATCATAAGATAAGATACTAAACTATTATATTCAATTTAAGTTAAAAGGTTACATTTACATTTTATATATTTTTAAGAATTATATTTGCTAAATCTCTAAGCGGGGTACAATGGACCACTTAGGTGCGGGGTACAATGGACCACTTAGTTATGCATTCATTTTTAAGTGAACAAAATTAGTGGAATTAAGAGTACTTTTTTACTTGCATAATAACTAATTATTCATTCTATAACATTTTCCATTGTTTTTACACTTAATTTTATTTAAATGTAAGGGCTTCAGAAAGTTAGGAGCTGAACTGTTTTTCTTTACTGAACTGAGTCTTGTCATAAATTTAATCCCATTTCATATTTAAAAAATAAATATAATCACAAAGTGAATATTTGTAAGATAATGTGGTTGCAATTAATTCTACTAATATTTTTATTTATTTACTAACTATTACTATATTTGAATAATGACATTTTTACTGTCCTTATTGAGTGTTTATTATTGATTGGTTGCTTAAACCTAACCAAAATGTTTTTGTTTTCCCTGAGAATGTTGATGAATATCATATTAATGTTGGAAGATATCATTATGCGTCTACCAGACCCAAAAGAGAACAGTAGGCTATCAGTCACAAAAATCCTTCGGATTTTCATTTGCTGGGTTTAACATCCGTTAAAATTAGGATAATATGTTTAAATAAATTATGTAACCAGAATAAATTAAATAATCAGAATAAACCAGATAATCATTTACTATATGTTTTGTATTATTAAAAAATGTATTTACTTCATTTATTGCAAAAAAAGTCCTATTGGTCCATTGTGCCCCGTCCTGTGGTCCATTGTACCCCGGTACCGGGGTACAATGGACCACTTTGTCACTTTTCATTTAAAAAATTTTATAAAAAAAAGTAAGCATTACTTTTACTTTTTAGTGGATGTTTTATAAACCTGAATATATGGTTAATATGTATGCATATTATCTAATTGAAAAAATAATTATTTTGCCCCTAAAGAGTCAAATGTTTCAAAAGTGGTCCACCCTGCCCCGGTCTCCCCTACTTCATCAAGTCTGAACTTGGGCTTGCTTGAGCACCTCCAAAATTATCTACAAACTTACAAACTGCCAGAGTCTTAATCCCAGTATTATACGTTACACAGTGGATTGGAGATGTTTGGCGACACATTTGGGAAAGTTTGTTGCTTTTATTTATCACCTTATTAATTACATACATTAATGTTATTCAGACTTGGATAATATAGAAGCACAGAAACGCACATGCCGAGAGTTTTAGAATTAATTTTCCAGAAAAACTTTTAATGGGACTGTAATGTTTTAAGTTAAAATTCAAACGCCTGGGGGCACTTAATAAATTTGCAGAAAATATTTGAGGAAATCTTTGTGCACAGAGGTTTTTTTTTGTTCTATTAAACTATGATGTAATTGCTTTTTGGCATTTAGGAATTCATGATGCGATTAGAAACATTTGAAGGCATTTCAAGAGTGTAATGTAATACTAGGATTTTAGTAGCACTGGCATGCATTTGAAAATCTCAGAGAATAACATTATCAATCAAGAAATCTGATACATAAAATGACTAAATGGCTGTTTGCTTACCATCGTAGATGTTGAAGTTCACAAAGAACTCATTATAACACTTGTCAGACATAAAATGTGGTATCAGACTGCGTAAATAGTTCCCCATTTTCAAAGGTAAATACAAATTAGCTTGGCAGGTAGGTTAAAAGAAAAGAAATCTTGAAATTCTTTATCAAAATAGTGATCGTAGCATGATAAACATTCGGAATAAGAAAGCAACGCGTGGTTGGTTGGCATGTCAGCCGACATGTCACCACCAAATCCAAATTCCTCAAACAAGAGGCTTAGCAGAAAGATCAAATGAGTTTTTAATAATTTGAGAAATATTTGCTTTTAAAATCAAGAATATTTTAAATTAAAGTCCAACTATATTTTTTAGAAACTTGATGTACTTCTATTTTAATTATATTTATTTTAGTTTGGTGATAAGTCAGAGAGAGGCCAGAGAGGCGCCACTGGCTCTCTAGTGCAGGCATGGCCAACCCGCGGCCCGCAGGCCGCATGCGATGCGGCCCGCTTGATATAATTTTGCGGCCCGCGAGAATTTTCGTAAGTTCAAAAAAAACTTTACTCTTTTCGAGCTATAATTTTCCTTTAAGAACAATGTTTAGTTGCAAAAATGCCCCAAAATTGCTCACCTCAAATGTATCTCCATAATTCGGACTAGGTGTACCAAAGCTAGTTAAAATCTTGTTTTTTTAGTCAAATTTCCAAAAATTTTCTGGGGGAGGACCCCCCTCTGGTACTTGTACCTTTATTACTCATAACTTTTCTAACATTTAGTTGCTTAGGATGCAAATTCTACTTAAAAATTTATTAAAAAGTTACATTGGACCTATTAAAAATGCGTGAGAGGCTGAGGAGTAATTTTGGGCCCACCCCAAAATAAATTTCTACATAAGCCACTGATCTCATCAGTACATATTCAATATCTTAATTACTGTCACTATATCACACCATACTTGCTTTCGTAAATGTAGTAATTTAGACGAAGAAATAAAGCATCAATTAATTTTGTTTTTATTTTTCACAAAAATTTTTGTTCTGGGACTTCGTCTTCAGACTTGAGATATTAAAATGACAGTAGTGCGCGTATCCACATAACTTAGTTTCGAGTAATTCAGAATGTTTTTTAACGGCACCTGTTTAATTCTTAAACTCCCTAATCCAGGGGTCAGAGTTGTCCTATATATCCTATATTTTTCCAAAAACCTTAAAAAACGTCCTATATTTTTGCAAATGCCCTATATGTCCTATATTTCTCATCTCAAACCCAAAGTTGAAGCAATCCTGATGCATTAAACTAAAGTGTGTACCAAAGTAATGAAAAATAGGTGGAATGGAAAAGTGGGCAAATGGTTGATAGTAGAAAAATAAAATTTCAGTGACAATTACCATGTTTTATCTTATTTATAAAAACCATGTAAAGTTCTTGTCCTAAAGAGGTTATCTTCAAAATTTAACAACAAAAAAAAGCAAGAAAGTTATTGTCTCTTCTTGAAGACAATCTCTTAAGATTAAAAACTTTTCACAGTTTTTATGAATAAGTTAAAACATCATAATTTTATTTCAGCCTCTGATTGTTTGCCCCCACAATAACTCCTTTTACATTCGTTCTGGCAATATTCATCAGTACCCTAGCACCTTAGAATTGCTTCAGGGTCCTCCTTTCCAGGATAATTCTGAATTATATTCAAGTAGTTTCAATCTGATCAGATGATCCCCCTATCATTTTTGCCCATGAGTTTTGAATCACCCTATGTTATGTTTCAATCTGCATTTCAGAACATTTAATGCATGTTTTAAGTTTTATCTAAAAATATCATTTCTTTATTGTTTATCGAGTTTAAATTCACTGAGAGGTATCAGTTTTTAAAGTTATAATCTGGAAAAATGTAAATAAATTTAGTTAAACCCTTTTCGGAGGGTCCTATATTTGTCCTATATTTTTTGTATAGAATGTCCTATATTTAGTGAAATAGTTGCTCCTACCCCTGCTAATCTAAATACTCATTTTATATTTTTCAACTTATGTCACTGTCATTCTGAGCAGCTCATACCTTAAAATTTTATATGCGGCCCGCGGGAGTATTGTGGTTTTCCAAAGTGGCCCTCAAGATCATTTGGGTTGGCCATCCCTGCTCTAGTGTAAGTTATTGAAACAAAAGCATGCGGGAATGAAAAAGTTCTTCCGGAACGGTTTGGCGAGTGACCGTTTATTCATTTAATATTAATAAATAACAAAATCATGCACTTTTTGTAATGACGTATTTGTAAAATTTACAAAGGGGTCTTTTTTTTTAAAAATTCAGTTCTTATTAAAATACCAAAATACTAATTAATATTCTTAAAACCGCCCAGATTTTAGTCTCCACTTATTTGATAAAGTGCAATACCCCATGAATAAGGTTAAAATGCGACAAATAAAAATCTAATAGAAAAGATCCAGCTCTTTGAAATACCTCAAATTAGGATATTTTTATTTTCAAAACATTCACTACTTTTAACTTTTTCCTTACAATCATGTAATAAGATGTCTTTGTTTGAGAAAGGAAAATACCATTTCTACGCTCGTAACAATACTTAAATGGAAGTAGTCAACCCAAATATCCACCCAAAAGTTGTCATGATCCTGATTATGTTGAAGTCCAAAGGACTAGGGTTTTTTATGTTCCTGTCCAAGGGAACTTTTAAGTAGGAAACTTCTGATATAGAAAGCATAAAACATTCCAACATCATTTTCACTTTTGGTTCAATGGCGTAATGTCCCATTGAAAATCACAAAGCTGTTTTGGGCACCAAATAATACAAATGTCATTAAAAATTGAAAATCAACTTTGATAATGAAAATTTGCTGGTATTTAAAAATTCAGCATTATTTTATAATTTTTTATTTATTTATTTTGGCAATTTTTAACTGGACAGATAACGGATTCGTACCTCATTTTTAATTTAACCCTTTCAGTCCATCCCCAAATTCTCCATAGGATTCAATAGAAATCTCGGCCTGCTTAGGACTGAAAGTGACAAGAGAAAAAACATACAAAACAAACATTTGAAAGATGAATAATAAAATTAGTTTTTATTTTAGATAATACAATTACATTACATGTGACGACTGTCCATATTTTTACATATGTACTGACATTGTCAAATCGTGATACAATAGAGGTTGAATTTAATTTTGAGTCCTCCTTAAGTTTTAAAGCATTGATCATATTTGTCATCATAAAGAATTCAATAAAAAACCAAAGGTTCGGTGATTGCATCTTTTGCTGCTTTTTCACATCAACAGAAATTTTTCAGTTCCTTCGACTCTGTAATCTCTAACCATTTTTGCTGGTCCGAAATTTACTCACCCATTTCGCTGGGGCACAACAGTATACCGGTAATCGCACACACACACAAAACTGTTCTTTTCGAGCATCCCACAACTTGACCAATGCAGGGGGAGAAACGGATGAGTGAACAGAACAAACAAGAACGGCCGCAAGTCGAGAAATTCGATGACGAAAAAAGCTGCAGGTTAGTACTGTTTTTTCAACTCCTACTCGATGCAACAATATCTTCGACAATAGACAGCAATATTGAACGCACCACTCTTCAATTAAATACAAAGCTGATCGCAACCAGCAACTCAAGGAAAAAAACGTAGTATTTTTTTTCCACTATTAACAAACATATCTTGAAAAAGAAACTGATTAAAAAACAATTTTTATATATATCTACAATGTATACAATGATAAGAAAAGTTTATTTTTCCTCGATAAAGCTTGCAATTACAAAGACGGGGGCTCCCAAACTGGGTGCCAATGCACTACGACAAGAGTCGAATGTTCGTTTCAACCAACACTATGATACAAAATGAATCGAGCCAAGCGCCCTCTGGTGGACTCCACTATCGAGATAACAAATGTAAGCAACATGGCAGCATAACATACCAGGGATAGACATGCAAGGCAAGATTATTCCTATTAAACATTTATCTTTTTCTGATGGATGACGGTAATTACTAAATTTTACTCAGATTCTTTAGAGAACGATATAAATAACCTCAAAAATAATCAAATCATGCATTCCTAAATAAATCGTTTCTACCCAGATTAATTTCAGAAATATTAATTCCATGATCAATGCAGAATTTCGAACTTAAAAGTTTTTTAGAGTTCTTGGGAGATAAGTTTTTAAAGTAAAAAAACCTCACATTTTCAAAATGTACTAAGGCAGAAAAAAAAACGTTAGTAAATTAAGATAATAGTAATTTACGCATCAATTAAAAACTGTAGGTTCAATCCGTTCTAAAAATTCACATTTTGCATGACATTTGGAAGTTTTACAAAAATCTTGTGGTAGATTGTGCAAAACTGAAACACTTCATGAAAAAAACATTGTCATTATTGTGTTTTAAAGACTAATATCAGGAACATTCAAATATTATGTAAGCACCTACTAGAGGGGGATAAAGTGACTCAATGTAAGGGGGTAAAAGGGTTGCTCATTTTTTCTAACAAGGAAGGAGGAAAATATTAGTGATACTAACACAAAGAAATTAAAATCATTGTATTTTGTAAATTCTCTTGTAGCTGGCAAAAATAATTTAATTTAAAAATTAATTATCAATTAAATATGCTTTTCATCAAACCAATTCATTTTAATTAAGTTAACTAGATCATTACCAAAAGTTTTTTACAAAAAAATGGGGGTAGAGTGTGTTTAGCAGTTTATCATCATATCATTTTCATGGGGGTATTATCAATTTGCTTATTTTTTACTAATGATTTTTACTAGTGTGAGGAGATACCTCCAAAATATGCTTATGTAATATTTAAACCCTTAGGACTTCTGAAGAGTTTTTAAGAAGCACGTCTTACACTCAAACTATTATCATCCATGCAAACATTTCCTCAACGGAATATTCCCGCCTCGCACCTCCACCGCAAACCCAAACGACGCGCTTTTCCCGTCGACAGAGTCCGCCAGAGCGCGCTTGGTACGCTGCAGCAGTACAGTATATTCACAAAAGAAAAGAAAAGGCTCCTCAAGGCAGCTCGTCGGCCAGCTTGGCCCGCCGAACCTGCCTCCGCTGCTTCTCTCGCCGCCAGCGGTCCGGGTCGGTGGGCCCGCTCTGCACCGCCATGCGCCGCTGGTCCAGCGAGGAGGGCGCCGCCGGGTCCGGCTCGGGCCCTTCCGTGGGGGACGCCGCTGTCGTCGCAGTCTGTTCCTGAAAAAAATAATAATGAGGCGTTATTTTGAGTAGATAATCCACACAGGCATACAGGCTGCAGCACAGGGCCGTAACTAGACTTTTGTTTTGGGAGGTTTTTTTTCCTGAGGTACTTTCTTAAGACTACATTTATACATCGAGTTTAAATGACTTGCACTTTTTATAGTAATTCTAGTGATGTTATTTTAAAAATTTCATTAACAATGTTAATTCCAAATAAAATTGGAAGTTCTGGGGGATCCCACTCAAAATAACGTTTTAGTTCATTTTTAGGCCTTTTTGGATTACACCCCAAGAGCAAGGCTCCTTGTAAACAGCAGAATTTTCAAAGAAACTCAGTATAGTATATAATAAATGCAACATTTTGAGGGGAGTTAAGGGTCCTACTTCAGAAAAATTTGGAAATTTGCCCCTAACAGTAGTGTTTTAATTCATTTTTTAGACTATGTTACACAAAATGAGTATCACTCCCCATAAGTTTCAAGGAAATTTAGGTAGATTTTAAAATTTTGAGGGAGTTTTGGGTTTCTTATCCCAGATAATCTATGGAATTTTTACCCATAAAAGTGGTGTTTTAACTAATTTTGAGAGTATATAGAAATATATGTCCAAATTTCAGGAGGGGTTTGAACCCCTAAAACCACCCCCTTGGATACGGACCTGCCACAGCAAACTTGTAAAAGTTAAAACGGTCAGGGGCTTCTACTGTCTATTGAATTACAGTATAAGCGAAGGAAGAAACAGGTACAAGAACTTTCAATGGAAACCTCACGAAAGTTTTATGATTGGTTACAAGTTAGTTACAGAGTGCCTCACCTCTTTATATTTTCAAAAAATAGTATATTTTTAACTTTTCAGGGCCAAAAATGAGACAGACATAAAAACTTTTAGAGGTTTTAGGCAAAAAAAAAAAAGCGATTTTCCCTGTCTATTCCCCGACTTTGTTGGTTTAAGTGAAATTCCCTGAAGTGTGGCAACCCTACTGGGTGAAACACATCAGCACAGGGAAACATAGGATTTCCATGGCAGTTAAAGGGTTAAACAAGGCACCCCTGCTTTTCCTCCTTACCGTATTGTCCGAGGCGGTCTGCTGGGCATCAGTGGGTGGAGAGCCATTGCTCTCAGCAGGGGGCTCATAGGCGAAGGGCAACGTGGAAACTTTGGAGGTGGCATCTGTGGAGGGGGGTGGTGCTTGATTGGGGGTGTCCGAAGGGGCCGGGGGAGGCGGACTCGGGTGCTGGGGGATGCTCGGGCTGTTGCCACCACCTCCCCCGCCACCGCCAGTCCACTGTTGGACTTTGTCGTCGGGGGGAGGGCTTTCGCCGTCTTCCGACATGTCTTGGTCTTCCACGTCCTGAAATCAATCACATTTAGTCTTTGTTGGAAATGTTTTTGCACCTCAGCACATCATCATCTAGAGCAGTTGTTCCCAACATAAAGAAATCCACAGACCTTTAAGTCTAAAATTGGAACCTTCACGGACAACCCTTCGTAACTTATAAAATCCTTATCATCACAAAATTCCAAGATGAAAGTTTATTATCCCTAATTAAGCATGGAACTTTACATAATGCTATGAAATCTAACTATACTTTAAGAAAAATTTAATTACATCTCACGCGAATAAGTAATTTTTGTTGTGAGATGGAACCCACAAAAATTGCGTCTAACTTTTTTCTAAACTTCAAAATTCACTCTTTAAATATTTATACTACAAGAAAGAATTGTTATTAATTTAGTGGGAACTGTTATCCCCACAAATTACATAGCTGAAAGTATAATTCTATCTTTTCCTGTTCAATTCATTCAAATTTCTGTTATTTTAGGATTTTTTTGTGTGCTTCCGGGTTTCTCCATGGACCACTTCCAAGACTATCAGGGACCACTGGTTGGGAACCACTGATCTAGAGAGAAAATGGGTCTGTTTAAGAACCCTTCACAAAATTCTAATGAACAAAAAAGGACCCTTAACAAAATTCCAATTCCCAAAAACGGATTTTTCACCTAAGTCCAAAAGTGGTTTGAAGATTGTATATTTAAAATGTGTTTCTATCATTTTAGAATGGAATTTGAAAGACCAATTAAGGAAGTTATGAACGCTGTTCTTGCACTCAAGCCCTTCGTTTTCACAAAACTCCATTTGATTTTTCACAAATTTCCATTTAACTTTTCACAAAATTCCTAAAAACAGGACACTGGCAGAAAAACCTGGATGAACCCCTGGCACATATTGTATAAATTTTGTTTGCATATTTGTAAACATTAATTTATAGTTAACTAATTCATTTAATGATGCTTAATTATTAAGTGCTTTGGCACTTTTTATGGGCACATATAGGAAATCTCAACATATTCAGAAATTCTTTTTTAATTTCTCTTGATTCTTAAATAAAATTTGTCTTTATTTAACTAATAAAAGCAAAACTACATGATAACACTGAAATAGTTGCAAATTATTTATGTTTTAAGGTCTGACAAATTGACATTTTTGCATGCTAATTGTTGGGCCAGGGCATGCAGTGGAATAAGGCAGAAGGTAGACATGTTCAAAAGTTTATTGGAACAAAAACAGCATAGAAAATAAAATCAAAAACCTTAACTGAGGCAAAGCAGAGGTCACTTCCCAGGCGGAATAAACATAAAAGTTATAGGTTTGAAGCCACAAACCTTTTACCTTGTGCCAGTGAGGGCTCGTGAGTTGATGAACTGGGGGTTCACACCCATTTTAAAAAAAATTTAAATTTACACAAGATCTACAGAAGGATGTTGGACCAATGCATAAAAAAAAATATCTCTCTTAGGACAGTAGTTTTAAATGCTTAAATTCTTCACTGCATGCGCTTTCATTTTGAAAAAATATGCATTTAATGGAAATAAACAAGCACTTATGAATATAAAATACTCCTTTCATTTTTTTATACCATTGAGGGGAAAGTCATAATACTTATCCGCAACATAATACCTCACAAACACTTTTTATAATTATTAGTTATTAAAAATTAGTTGACATGAAGATATAATTTTCTTTTCAAAAAGTACTTATCTCATTTTCTAACAAGTCGAAAAAATCCAGACCACAAAAAAACCAAGCTGAGCTTCAAAAATGCAAGCCCCGGCACACAAAATCTGTGCTAGCGGGAATCCAAATTACGAGACTGTAAGCTTAAAATTCCCCCGGCAAGCAGTCAGGGTTTCTTTGGAATCCCATATTTTTTACGCTCACACGTGTGAAAAAGGAAAGAAAAATACTGAGTTCATTCTTCTTTCGATTGCTTTTGCGTTTCCGGTACTAAATTTTTCTTATTTAGTAGAGAAGGGGGGGGGGAACATAATTCTGAGTGTAAAAAAGAAATTGAGAATATATTTCCATTAATATTTATTTATCTTTGTATTCGATTTTTGTTCTACTTTTTCTGTGGGTGTTCACGTGCTCCTATGGACGAGCCGCCACTGCCTTGTGCATACCACTAATATAATGATACTGCAAACAATTTTCTCATTGAAGTTATCATTCCATCTCCTTTAGATTTTTACTTAATTTTTAAACTTTCTTATTTTGCCACTAGGGGTGCTGTTAGCAGTCTCAATGGATTCAGCATGATTCTAAGGGTGCCCCTTACTTCCATGATGACCATATGATATGTTGGTTCCAAATAAAAGCAGTGAAACAGACTTTGGTAAAATCCTAGTATACATAACAAACTTGGTGCAATTTTGAAAAATGTCACCAATCACACCATGAATTAAAAAATGGCTAAAAAGCAATAACATTGATATATATAATTAGTAAAATTATAAATAAAAGCAATAAGCTCTCCCAAATGTGTTACCAAACATAGCCAAATCCACTGTGTTATGTATACAGGATTAAACCCAGACTTTAGAAACACCCTGTATAAAAACTACTCATTGTACACAGATTGATACATACCTCATCTGGGCACAATTCAAAAGCTTTGGCTAACGTGATTCTAGCAGTATGGGATCTCTCCAAGAAGTATCCATTTGTTGTTTCATTTGATTGTGCTGGAGGAGACCAGTTGTTATAACCATACTGTGCATTACTGGGATAGGGTCTCTAAAAAGGGGGAAAAGCAATCATCACACAGAGTAAAAAACATTAAGAGGGAAAATCTGGTTTTGGCATTACTAGTCCACATTTTTCTCAACAGTGGGTCAAATTATGAAGGATCTGAAAACAGTTTTGAGCAACAGTTGAAAAGTCAATTGCAATTGAATCACTGTAGATGTCAGCTTGGTCCACTATTGCTTTGTGACTTTATGGAGGTGGTTTAGCAAAGCTAAACCATCTGGGATTAGAAACAACTACAGATGTCAGCTTAGATGCAAGTAAAATTGATAATTTACTGAATGGCTATACTATTCCAGAATTTACTTACATGAAAGATGTTACCAAACTGCTCCAGTTTTTGTACTAGTTTACCCACTTTTCCAAACTGGTAGTGCATTGTGCTTCTACGCCACAGGTCCAGGGTTCGATTCCTGGGTTGGGCAAGGTCAATTCAACCTTTCATCCCTTCAGTGGGTCGATAAACTGAGGACCAAACGTGCTTGGGAACTAAACACTGGGGGTCTGGCATTAGACTGACATATGCCTTGCACTTCAGGGCCCCACTCTCAAGAGAACGGAGATGGGCATCGTAAGCTTTGGCCCACTAGGGCTGTTGCACCAACGAGTTTAGTTTTAGCTACCCAATTTTCAATCCTTAAAACAGTCTTAAACACAAACAAATTCTCTCTTATGCACATGTAAGTTTATCAGGACTTGAGCAGATTTAAGTCCCAAAATAATATATTTGCAAGATCCTGGGTCAATATTTAAAACCAACAAAAAACACTACTTAAAAATTAAAAGAAAATCCGACTCGTTAATTGTATTAATACAAATTGAAATTTATTTGACAGTATTCTTAACATACAATGCTTCATGGTTCAAGATAGAAATTCTAAAAGGAAACATTTACATGAACTAAAAACATAACACATAAAAGGACAAACACATTTCTAAAGTAAATACAAAATAAAATAAATATGATACACATAAAATGCAACAAGGCTTTGTACAGTTTAATTAGGCCATTATTATTAAGGCACTGGACTAAACTTGAAATTTAAAAGTTCTATACATTTTAATCTTCTAAGCACTCCTTTACTTTATCAGGTTCCTGAAATATCATTCAAAGGTGTTACCACAAAACAGTGTAAATAGACTTTCTATAAGATGTTTCTATTTTAGGCTACAAGTACTTTTTGAGATACAAAATATTTTTTCAACTTCTAGGGCACAGTAAAAAACCCTTTGTTATCCTAACATGAAATGAAAAATGTAGCCTAAAATACAATGCAAAAAAATATTTTCTAAGAAAAAAATTGATACACCTCATCCCATTTGACATCTCAACAATTTTCTCTGATGTCACATTCTCCTAGTTCAATCACAAGGCTCTTCCACTACTCCCTTATCACAAATTTAAAATCAAGAAAACCTTTCCAAAACATTCAATACAGATTTCCAAACAAAAATGGGTAGCCCTGGGATACCAAGGAACATTTTTTGGAATTTGACCCTTAGATATAATTTATTAACTCATTTAGGATCTCTTGGGTGACACCCAAGAGAATTGCTCTTTGAACATAGCAGGAAATTCCCTAAAAACAGTTTATGAATAGTCATCAAAACTTCAAGGGGAAAGCCTAATTTCCCCTCTAAGATAGGGAGGGCTCTGTATTATTTGTAGGTCACTTATACATACATTAATTTAAAGCAAAGACAGGATTTTAAACAGGCTAAATGAAGTTGTCTTTTTAGCAAAATCCTAAAAACAGGTTTCAAATGTCTTGGAATATTTTCCAATATACTTAATCAAATTTCTGCTATTTTCAGCACATTCACTCTGGTCTTTAAGCATTGTAATTGACTCAAATCATCATTTTCTAACTGAGGGGGATTAACAGTTTTAATTTGAATTTCGAATCAATTGATGCTATTTATTAAACTTGTTAACTGACTGATGCACCAATATTTTAAATCCCATGAGCCACCCCTCTGGGTTAAGGAATAGATAACAAAAGGGAGTTCCTTCAGTGCACACAGGATTCATATTCTATCTAAGATAGTAAAATTCAGAAGTCTTTAAGGAGTAAATTACAAAAAAATTAGGAGATAACGTGAACAATCATTAACCTTACTACTTTACATATCACGAGCAGAATGAATTATTGAACTAAGAAGTGCAAAAAAGGTTAGAGTTTTATCTTTCAACAGTATTTTACCGGTTTAAAAAACAATAACTTTCATCATATTGGTATTTAAACTTCCTTTTGCTCTAGGATAGATAAATTTCAGGAGTTTAAGGGAAAATTCAGGAGAAAAAACCTAATTTCCAGGAGTTTTATGGGCCTTTAGAAAATTAAAGCAAATCGTCGGCTTACAGTCGAAAGGCACTAAGTCACTTTATGCTCAACTACTCCGTACGAGGTTACGCCAAATTTGGCTATCAATTTACCGTTGCCATTCTAGTTATAGTGTATGAAAAATAAAATATTATTATAAAACCTTTGAAAAACCGAATTATGAAATCTTTTATAATCCCTAAAATAACTCAATTATGATCAAATAATTTCAATTTAATAAATTATTAATTGCGAACCAACATTTAAGCTTTTTACTGTATGAATTCTTTCTGGTTTAAAACAGTTTGACGAGATTTTAGAGATGCGCCAAGAGTCCGTTCGTTCGTTGGCGACATTCCACCACTTTCAAAATATCTTCCAACAATGACTTAGTGCCTTTCGACCAGTGACTTAGTGCCTTTCGACTGAAAGCCGACGAAATTTTAGGAGTTTTTCAGGAATTTCAGGAGGCATAGGACCCTGTGCAACCTCAAAAACTAAAGTCAGTAAGGACTTACTCTTTCCAGTTCATCGTTCAGCCATTCCACAGCGGCGGACCACTTCCTCTTTAGATCTCCGTTGCTCTGAAGCATCTGAGCGGCCGCGTTGCACGAGACGAACAGCGAAACCATGCACTTGATGCACTGATATGCTCGCTTCTGGTGGTGGTTCTTGCTTCGGGCGATCGTGTCGAACAGCCCTTCCCGATCGTCCGGAATACCTAAGGGATTTCAAGCACATAAGTTACACAACAAAGCAATGCAATCATGGGTGATGGTGACTTCAACTCAAAATCCCAGAAAACTATTGGTGATAAGTAGAGCTGTGATTTACATGTAATTAAAATCTGAAATTATGTGTTTATTTTAGGTAAACCTTATGTAATAAAAAGTGTGAAACATGTACTTAAAAATATGGAAAATATGAAGGTATTGCGTATTTCAAATTTGTTTTCAGTGAATTTTGAAAAAAAAAATTAAAAGCTCTGTATTTTAAAGTCAGTATAGGAAGTTATTTGAGTGATGCTTTTCAATTGTAACTTTTTTTTACCTGTAAAGGTAAAAGGTTCCTCTTGATCAAAATGGAAAACACGAAAATGAAACTTTCCAATTGACAATTCTTAATTAACCAATGTTCAATAGCTCAACTAGCATTGGGTTCACTAAATTTCAACTAGAATTTTAGATATATTACTTCACTCATACCTAAATTCATTACTTCATACAATTAAAAATGGGAAAAAACAGTATTAATGAATGAATGTGGATTGCTTTTAATCTTTTGGTGGACAAGATCTTGAATGACAGTTCTTATCTTTTAACTACTTTTTAAATGTGATTTGGGCTTGAAACATTTGAATATATCACTTCTAGTTAAAGCTTCATATCTTTGAATTTTGGTATAAAAAAAATTAACACTAGGCATCACTTGAATTCAATGGATTTTAATATAATTAACAAAAGTTGCAGAGAAATGTTTCTGTCACCCAAGTCTCAAATGTTAATAACTATTAACAATAAAATGCAAATAAGTTATTAAAAATAATTTGAATCCTAATTGAAACAATAATTCTGATACAAATTGTATGGCTAAGAAAAAACATTCAAAAGACTGATCACCAGTAATTCAACATACAAATAATCAAATAAAGCTTAAAATATTATCAAGAACAAATTAGACACCCAAGGGAAGTGCTATTAAAAGTTCTTACCTTTCAAAGCATTGTGAATGCGGTGATTCTGCCAGGAATCTTCCAACAGCATCATGTGTAGTAGTATGTCCAGATATGGCCTAAGCTCATAAGTGTAAGAGTACGCTATCTGCCACAACAGTTCATTCAAGACCATGGACGAAAAATGAGGGTTCTCCCACGAACAAAACTAAACACAAAAGAAAAAGGAACTTAGAACTATAACATTTATTAATTAATTAACATCTCATTATTAATTGGAGGTAAGTAAAGGTCTTAGTAAGAAACAATACTGAGATTAAACAGTTGGTGAAATGAGTTTTATAATACTGGTGAATTGAATGAAGCACACAGGAAATGGAGTTTTTGATCATGAAAACACATTGTTGAGAATGCAACATATTGTTTGCAAAGAACATTTTAAGAAATTTGTCAAGCTAAAATTTTTTTCACAAAACCAAGCAAAAAGTAAATGAGTACTTGGATATTTTGTAAATTAATGATGGATTAAAGTAATTAAATGCAGATAGCATTAATTCATCTATGATCATGACTATTGTATTTGACTTAAAACTAAGCATACAAAACATTTATCTTCTATTAATATAATTGATTGATTTATGGCCTAAAATCATATGCTGAACAAAGATGTGGGGAAGATGGCTGTGTAAACTGATACTATTTTAAGGGTTAAGGAAGTTAAAAAAACACAAGTTTTAAAATTGGAAACTTGAAGATTATAAATATTAATAAAAATTTCTCAATATCAAGCAGGAGTAAATAGTATATAACCTGGTATCATAAGGCTAAATCAGTTTCTTTGATAGGGGAAAAACTAACATATTTAATTGATGATAAAAAAGGGGGAAATTCATTAGTTCAGGGAGCATAAGTTTAAAAGCCTTACAGTAAGTAGCAAATCAAATAAATGAATACTTACTTTCAAAAGTTTCACAGTATCTTCAGCATTATTTGCATCTTCTACAATTTTCTTCAAATAGCTTTAAAAGAATAAACAGAATTCAATATTGCACATACAAATATTTTGTTTTAAATTAAGAACAGTGAAATGAAAAATTTACCAAGTATTATTGTACAAAATGTCAGCTACTTCAGGTTGAATAACCATTAAGTACTCTTGACAAATATTATCTCCAATAAAAGGATTTGGTAAAGGAGCACATCCCTAGAAAAGACAAGTGGCAAGTTAAATTACAGCTGTATCTAATTGGCTAAAAAATAACCCTTGACTAAGGTTAACAAAGTTTGTATTTAAATTACAAAATGACATAGCAGGTACTTTAAGTTTAATAACATCCACACAGATAAAATTAAGAAAGGTGAAATAAATTTATTGTTTGGCTCCATTTAAAGTACCTTTAAACTACCAAAACAAAAGCAAATTCAGTAACTGATGTAAACAATTATGGCTTTATTGATCTCTAACTTCACCTAAGGTTAAATCCTTAAAACAAGCACTTTGATTGGCTTAAAACTTGCTTTTTTTAAAACTACCAATTCAGAGGTTTTGATTCCAGGTTAACCTTATGTTGGGTGAGTGGCCATTAGGGTAAAATCATATTTTAACAAAACTTGAAATGCTCAAGAACTTTTTGATGTTAAAAAAAGACAGTAGGAAGTTGATACAATTACAGAAATAGCAGTTAGGAAATAAAAGACTGAAATTATTTATTGAAGCTGAAGGTTATTGCTATGGACCTGCCTTATCTGAAATAAAAATTAACACACCAAGTAACAACCAGAAAATATAAAACATCAAGTTTAATTTTAATCTGATCAGCCTCTATTAAAATCAAGCATGATTATTTAAAACTAGCTGTGTTGACTAAACAATATTGAATACACAACTTACTTGCCCCCATTTTATTTGCTGTTAAGAGTAGTTATTCAATAACAGTAAAATTAAGCTGGTTTAAGAAGAAACATAATGGAAATATAACAAACACTGAACAAAGCGTGGCTACTCACATGCGATGACTGGGTCTTGCTGCTTACGTCACAGCTGCGTATCAGCAAGCTGACCACCTGATACAGCTTCCCGAGTTCAGCATACTGGTACTTAATGGGAGGGCCGGGCCCTTCATCCAGCGCAACTTTCATGAATGTAGCGGGGACATTCAGCTGTAACAGCATCGTCCTCTGCAAAAGGGAAGTATTACAATAAAACCTCCTAAAGTGATGTCCATAAATTACAAAAGGTTTTTTTTCCCAAATTTTGGACCCCTAAATAAATTTATTTCTTTAATATGTTCTATTTTCGTCTTATCAGCATTGCACTTGCATACATATTCCAAAAGTTTTGATACAAATACATGTTGAAATCAAATATATGGTATTAACTTGTAATTATTACGATTGACTGGCTAAAAATTCGCTGTTTTGATTAATCTGCACATTTTTTCTAAACTTGTGTTAAAAAAATATGTAAAAAAAATGTTAATTTTCTAAACTAAAAGTTGATGTGAGATTTTAATTGACTCCCCCTCTCCCTGCTAAGATTTTGCTAGACCCCTCTTTTTTTACCTATTATTACCTCTTTATTTACCTATTATGGATTTCCCCTATCCCTGATCATCCAAATTCTGTTTATTAAAGCTATCAAATACAGTAAAACCTCATATTTTAACCATTAGGCAGTTACTGGATTTATCATCCATGACCTGAAAAGGAACTATAAAACAAGGAGATTCTTTTTCATGCCAGTCATTTAACTTTGCCATTGAAAATTAAGAGACCGGGATACAAACACAAAAAAAAATCTTCACAAAGTCGGTTTAACTGTTGACATAAGCAGATGATATAGACATAGTTGGAAGAACAAGATAAGTGATTGTTGAAGCGTTTAGAAGTGGCAGCAAAAACGATGGCCTTGACTGTCAATGAAAAAACCCACAAAGTTTATGGTTGTGTCAGACAGGGACTTGAATCAGGGATCACTGATAATAATAAATAGTTATGTTTTTGAGGAGATCCAGGAATTCAAGTATTTGGGTACAATTGTAAATAACAACAATGATATAAAGATTGAAATTAAGAGTAGAATCAACATAGCTAATAGATGTAACTATGGATTGAGAAACCAATTTAAATCTAATAAGCAAGGAAACAAAAATGCAATTATACAAAACACTGATAAGACCAATAGTTTTATATGGTAGTGAGCGCTGGACAATGAGAAAACTGGTTGAGGAAAACTATGAGATATAAATGGAAAATATCGAGAAGAATTTTTGGAGCAATAAAATAAGATGTAGTCTGGACAACACTATAATTTTGAATTACAGGCAAAGTACAGGGAACCAAATTTAATTAAGGTAATTAAAGTTTCAAAACTAAGATGGCTTGGCCATGTATTCAGATATAACGACAATAACCCAGTAAAGAAGATTAAGCCAGTAAAATTTTAAAACCAGAGGGTAAGAGTATTGAAAAATCGATGAGAAACAATGGTGTTAATAGAATGAAAACAATAGCAATAGACAGAGCTAGATTGTTCAGGCTAACTGAGGCAGCTTTGGCCATAGAGCAGAATAGGACCACTGAATTGCCCTATGAAGTTATTGTCTATTGCTATTACTATGAAGATTGACTATTGCCCTTACCCAGCAGGCATATGTGGACCTGAGGTGAGGCACTGCTACCCACGCAACACACACATTTGCAAACACAACCCCTTTTTATTGGGGGGCCACATTCATTCATCACACACAAGGACAGAAACTAATAAGTTAATTCTAGGTTTTAAGGTCTGTGACCACCCTGAGCTTGAGAAAATCCTGAGTTATGGAGGTTAGGATTTTTTTTAGACTCACCTCCATCACACCCAGAGAGGCAAACATGGCAAAGAGGCTGAAGTACTGAGTTAGGTGCCTTCCATGCTCGGAGACTTCCTTTTTCAGCAGGTTCAGAACAGCCGCTATTAAGTGATCTGCGAGGGTGGCATTGGTGTCATTGGCATATGCTAGAAAGAAACAGTTCACCATTAACTATAAAAAAAACATAAGCTTATAATCACATTGAATGATTCAAGTACCCTGACTTTTGGTACCTAAACAATACCATAGCTGCCAATCTTCCGATTTATATAGACCTTTTACTCAACTTTTCTAGTCTAACTGTTACAATAACACTACTGTTATAATATTACTAATAATATATAATAACAGTAACTACTGTTATTATATAACTAACTTTTTATAACAGTAACTACTGTCTACTGTTATAAAAATATACAACTGTTTTAATGTACCATTTTTTGCAAAATGTATTTTGTGTAAAAACAATTGGATGATTTTGTAGCTCATTTCAACTATAAAAACATGAGAAAAGGTCAACAAAAACTTGAAGATTGGCAGCTATGCAATATTATTGTATGGTGTCCCAAAAAGTATTCCATACTTGTGTATTAATTATACACTTAAAAGCATCCGATTTGAACTTACTTTAAAAACTAATCTAAGAAACAAAGTTAAAAATGATTAACTGAATGAAATTTGTACAGTTCACATGACATACTTTATTTGTAAACTCTTAAACTAAAAAGAGTTGGGAACACTAGTTTTAAAACATCTTTTTGCAATGCCAAATCCATTATCTTTCATTTCTTCATATAGTTCCCACTCTTAAAATGAGCAGCACATTTAACTTAACTTTTACTACTTAAAAACACTTTTCAAGACAGATTTTAAATTTTTCCAAGGACTTAAGTAGGGGTTAAGAAAAAATTAACAAACAGAAATCTTAAGAAACTTATTCTCTATGAGCTCTGTGCGGCACATACTTTTCAGACTATTTATGCACAAGACAATTTCAAAATAAAATTTCTCAAAACAAATTCTTCACATTAAATTCAAGTGCTTTTGAGCTCTTTAGGTCAAAATAAAATTCCAGTACTTGCCAGTAGAAACTATCCTTTCACTTAACTAACTCCCTGGCACTACAGCCCAGGCTGGACTGTGGCCTCTAACAATTTCCCCCCAAACCCTGTCTTAATTTGCTTTTTGTTTCCAATTACGGACTTTCATAATTTTAAGGTCTTTTTCAACCTCATCCAACAATCTTTTCACTGGCCTTCCTCTTTTCCTTTGTCCCTAGCACTGGCCTTTGATAATCTTTCTAGCCTTTCACTTGAAGAACATTAATTACAATGCTTAAAAACATATAAACTTACGAGAATTCACATAAGCCAGTGGGGTAAAAGGACCATCCTGAAGAGCAAAATGAGCAATGAAAACTATAATTCGCATGAAGGCACTGCGGACCTGGAATAGATAACAAGTCATCAGACACTCGAGTAATACAGAGCTTACAACAGCCAGTAAAAGACAATGGCAAAATCTATAAACACACAATTTGAGTATTTACCTTCCACAATAAGTGATTTTTGACTATTTCTAGTTACCAAAAATACTAATTATAGTCCCTATGCAGAAGTTTAAAATCTTACTTCTGAGCCAGGACATTCCAGCAAGTATTCACAAAACACGTGGGGGTTGTTGAACAGAACGTTGTTGGCAAACCAGCGCCGAACATTGCAGCTGTTCCGCAGGTGTATGCAAAGGGCATCGTACCAGTCGTTTGCCGGGCCCCTGAAAATTTGAGATAATTGTAAACAGAGGAGATAAAATAAATTCTTAGATCCAGTTTAGAAAACTATCAGCAGTTTATTGTTCATTTGGTGGTTCCAACCAAACACGCTACTTGAGCTTACTTCTGCCTTCAGTTTGGCGGAGAAAGGAAGAAGACAAACATTAAAGTTACAGTTAACAGATCATATTCCCCAAACATATAATATTCAACAGGAGATAGTAAGAGTAACACACAACAGAACAACAAGTAATTGCAGTTTTGAAGAGGGGGATTCAAAGCAGTCACAAAGATTTTTTCCAAAAATTTGCTCTGACTTTCCAGACCTTTAATTTGTTTCTCATTAACAAGTATATTACTAGTATATCTAAAATTATATTTAAGCTTTCTTTTTAAAAGTATGTATACAAACAGCATCTTAAATCATACCTAAGAAAAAATATTCTATTCTTTCAATATTCTATCAGACTTATTTAAACCTATAATTTTTGATTATGTGACCAAATTAAGTTTTGGATAAATATGCTATTTTCAAATATTTTATATCACTGAGAATCATTAACACATTCAGTCCTAGACTCCTCAAATTTTCTATAGAATTCAATGGCAATATCAATCAGTCTAAGCTTGTAAGGGCAAAAGAGGGCTAGAGGTCATTCAGCTAGGATTCTCCATTATAATCAATAATTCATAGGCTAGTTAAGTTTCTTAAAGACTGTTTCCCTTTCACTGTTCATTCTGAGTGATTCCCTCCTGTGAATCTCTAGTTTACATAGAAAAGTGAAGAAGAGTTAAGAGTGAAACACCAATTCACACTTTTCACTTATGAGTGCCGTTCACATGGCCAAACCCATTTACCCAGTTAAAAGAGTAGTGAAGTAGGGAGAAAGGATTTTTTGAAGACTACCCGGGTGACTGTTGATTAGCCCCGTTCACATGCACACTCGTTTTACCCGGACAAGGAGTCACGTGATGAGCAATCTTTTAGAGATTCGAAAGGTATTATGGGAAATGAGGGTAACACGTGGACAACGGGATTCTTGTTGATGCGTCGTTTTTTATTGTTTATAATCAAATCATGGAGTTTCTTTGTTTGTTTTTAATGATTTACATGAGAAAGAAGATAGAAATTCCCGACAATTTTTGCATTTAAATTAATTAACTATATGGTTAATAAAAATAAAGTATGAGTATTAAATTATGGGGTTCCTTTAAAAATGAAGGAAACATTCAAAGAGTAAATTTTTAAGTGACACCCTCTCATTTTTTCTTTTTTACTACTAATACAGTAGAACCCCTTTATAACGACCCTCCCGATACAACGACCGGTATTTAAAGTACCAATTATTTTATTATAGAAATAATGATATTTAAAGATAATTTTATTTCATTCATAATATGTACTTATATTAATAGGTAATTTATTCAAATTTTAAAAATCCAGTTCCTTTTTTTTTCTATAAAAATCTGAAGGGTTTTCATTCTAAAAGTTCCGGTTGCCAAACCAATGTACCACAAAAATAATTATTATGTCTAAGCCATTTAGAAATAAAGCTAGAGGAAGACCCAAACTCAGATGGTCTGATTTTTATGACAAGGACTTCCTTGTCCTAAAATTTAGGAACTGGCGAACTGTAGCCATGAACAGACTAGAATAGAGGAGAATCCTTAGAGAAGGCTAGAAGTGAATAAGATTTAATTCTGTAACCTCAGAAGTATATTTTAAATTTCTGATGTTTGAAGAAATTCAAGGAATTTGTTTCCATAGTGCTAGGAAATGAAAAGATGGTAATCCTGTAATAGAAAATCTTTATTTCAGAAAAACATAAACTTTTTCAAAATTTTTCAAATGACCTATTCATCAAGTCAATTATTTGTTGGTTTTGACCTACCTATATAATTAGTTGGTTTTGGGCTAGCAAATTTTCACTGTATTCAGCTGTGCTTTAAGTCTTTCATTACCTGTTCAAAAGCTTCTTTTAAATGGTTAATTATTATCCGTTTTCTGGCAGGTTTTTTTATTTTCTGCCAAAAAATATATTTAGGAATTTTACTAGGGATAGTTTTGTAACCAAAAATGTATTAATAGATCATAATAAAATCTGTCACTTTGTTAAAGAATAGGGTATTTTCAAAAGAAATTTAGTTTCTAACTCACTGGGTGGGTTCTTATTCATTTCACCCAAAAATGAGGGTTTTTTAAATATCATCTTACAATTTGAAGCAGAGGAATGATATTTTTCTGACTTTGGGATAATTTTCAACAAAAATTTTAGTGTTTTCTTATTTATCAAACAATTATTTTACAGATATTTATTTATAAAACAGCCTATAAGCTGAAATTTTCAACTCAAATTTGCATTTTTTCTCTATTCGAGTTGATGTTTCTGACTTATGAGGCTCTTTCCTATGGGAAATAAACCCTGGGAGGAATAAAAGCCTATTTTACAGATTAAGGTAGCAATCAAGAAAAAGAAGCACCATCTGCATTTACAAAGTAGTAAACACTGGCACTGTTCAGCACTATATCAAATGTAAATATAAAATAGTATTCAGAAAATTTTGCCAGTATGAAGGCTTCTAACACGTTTAGAAGGGTTATTTCTCTTCGTAAAACCATCTATTTTACGATGCTCTATCCATTTTCTGGGACCCGAGACATTCAAATTTTAACAAGACTAAGATTTAAACAATTTTTAAAGGCTTTCTAATTAAAAATAAATATAACTAATTTTATCCACTTTCCACACAATTAAGAACGTAATAAAAAAAACTGAAAAATAAGAAAACTCAAATGCTTCAAAAAACTAATAAATGAAAAGAAACAAACAAATGGACAACACAAATGAAAGAAATTAAGCATCAGAAATGTAATCAGAATATTCGCAGATTTTATAAGAATAATTTTCTCTAAACACATTTTTAATAAAAATACTACGAATAAAAGTTTATTTTAATTAACACTATAATGGAGTTAAATAATATTCTAACCTTGATTAAAATATAAAAAACTAAGCCAACATTGGAAACTTGGAATATTGAATCGGCCAGTCATGTTTATACTTTGATCATTAAATAAATTAATCCATCGAAGTAATACAAAATTATACTAATGAATATATTAGCTGCCTTCAAAGGATGACCATGATGTAAAAAATAAAATTGAAGAACAATCATAAAAAATATCACTGAAACATTATTAACTTATTGCAAGCGATTTCATCAGAACATTTCGGAACGCAATAGTAAAAGCTTTTAAAACAAAAAATATCATAACATAAACATTGAACGAGACAAAACACACCTTGAGAATATTGAGGATCAAGAATATTTTATTTCGTAAGAAATAATATGGTTTTTATGATTAACGTGAAGTGCAGTGTAGTAAGAGGAGGCCATATTGTTTTTGTAAACAAACTCTGGTCGGAGTACTTTATTCCCCTACCCTAGCCTAGGGTGAAGTTTTGCACGGTTACTTCCGCACTTTTTCCCTTGCGTAGGGGAAGCGGTGTGATAAAACTGCGTAGAACCGGTTTTTCTAACCTTTTACCCAGGTAGAGTGGCTCATGTGAACGGCACTATGATTTCTCCAAAATGAACACAAAATGTGATTAGCCACACTATTTCAGTGAGTACAAATCATATCCAAATCACAATATCAAAAGATTAAAAATTAACAAATTTTAACATGATAGACAATTAACTAACTAGAACAAGGTATAAAGACATAAAATTACCTTAACGTCTTTTTCGCATGAAAACCCGTCGTAAAGAGAAATTTAGCAGCCAACTGAATGCTGATCAATGCTAATTCTTCACCATCATGGCTCTGCAAGAAAAAAGATCAGTTTATAACTCATGAGAATGGCCATAGCTGCCAACCATTCTGATTTTCAAGTCTTGTTACAAAAGTACAATCTTTGATTAAATAGTTCTGAATTTTAGCTTACTTATAGATTTTCCTTTTTGTATTAGGAACAATTTAATAAAAGATTATATTTTCGTCACAAGACTAGAATATCAGAAAGGTTGGCAGCTGTGAAATGGCATTACTTTGAGGTTAACACTAACATACTTTTTTATTACATTAAGTGTTGTCAACATGGCCTGTGAAAACACAGACATTCTCTTTAAATAGGCATGTTTTAACACCCTTGCCAATCAAAACATAACTTCTACTAACTGTGTTTTCATTTAGTATCCCTTTAATCAATTAGTTACTAGTGTAAGAAACCAAGATGTAATGAAATTATGCAAAGGGTTTCAAAACAAAATTGCTCAGTAACAGAGAACATTCTGTTCATTTACAATGCAATGATTTATTTACATTTTGTTAATGTCCTATCAAGATTGTACTAATACACAAACAATAATTCATTATTAAAAACTGATAATGCAAATTATTAGTTTTAACCTTGTTGAAATATATGACTTCTGATACATTATTTTTGATTTGCATAGATTAGCATTGCATTAGATCTGCATATACATTAAATTTCAAACTTATATTTTAGAAAATAGAAAGTACATTTTATTCCATAAGCAGAAAATATGTTAATTGAATAATAGAAAACATTAGATAGAAAATTTCATTGTACTATAATATATCCTACTTACAAGCTTATCATGACCAGCTGGGATTGACACGTAAGGACCATTGCATAAAATTAATTTCTTCATAAATTGAAAATACTCTAGACTGAATTGATTGCGATTATGCATAAACTTTATGTTCTGGCGTCGGACACTTCTTTCAATGGCATCAGGCATTTTTACTACACTTTTCTTGTTGTCCGCTGAAAATAAAATTGCAGGTTAAAACAAATAACTTCAGACAGAAAATAGTATTACCCTAAATAACCTGAAACTAAAAGAATGCACATTTGAGATGTTGAATAATGAAGACAAAAAGCAAATATCTTATCATAAAAAGTATGAAGAAAAATAACATTGTATAATAAGGTTCTCAAGTGATTTAACTTTCAAATATATACACTATGTGGCAACATAAATAAAAATTATCCAAATTAACACACTAAAATGGGAATGAAACAAAAACTTGGTACCAAAATGAAGTTTTTTATGTTATTGAAGTTCAAAATAAAGTTCTGATAATATATATAATTCAATAGTTTTTATCACTGAATAACATGACCCTATAAATACTTTAAGGGTTAGGGTAGATTGAATTAGATGGGATTTTATTTCTTCTAATTTATTTTGATAAACCAAAATTAACTTACAGAAAAGTACAAGACCTAAGACAGTTATTAGAGTACCACACTTTACAACACAGTAAAACTTAATTAACAAATATTCAATTACAAAGTATAAAGAGATCCAATGAAAGGAGAAAAAAGAATCCAACACATGGAAAATAAAGACTAAGAAAAGCTAACAAGATAATTTTCTACTCACAAAGTGTCAGCTCATTTAAGCTCCTTGTTATGTTTATTTCCATGTCTACTCTCCTATAAAACAGAATGTAGGCGTTCCACCAGCGCTTTTGTCTCCTGTATGACATTCTCTTGAGCATGTGATCAAAGACCTCGCCCATGTAATCACCCCCAAAGCACTGGTTCTTCATTTCCTGGAAAATGCAAGGATCGCATCAGTATTTGCAAGTAAGATCTGAAGTCAATTGAACAAACAGAAAATGTAACAAAGAATGACAATAGTATTATTTCTGTCCTGAAGAAAACTGCTGGACAGATTTCCGTTTCTAGAATTAAAACTTTCACCCATAGTGATAACACAGACCAATATGAAAGTAATGCAGCGACACAACAAAAAAAATTAAGTTTAAAATATCACACAAACCTCATCATCTTCCATTTTACACTCCAAGACTTCACCATCATCAAATTTATACCATTTGTAACTTTCATCACTGTGTCTGTAAGAAAACAAAAATAAAGAGTTGAATAACAATAACATTAAAAACAGAATAATTACAAGAGTGGGGAGTAAATTAAATTGCATTAACTTCTACATGGAAATATTTTCTTTTAAATAATTTGAGAAATCCAACTAAGCACCCACCTGTGAAGAATGTAAGAATAGTAATGTCCCCCACTAGCTTGACCACTGTGGACGACTATTCCAGTTAATTTATACTTTGTACAACAGGATTCATTGTCAACATTGAAGTTTTCTTCAATTATTTCACCTAAAAACATCATAACACATAAACATCATAACATAACACACACACACACATAAAACCAGCATTGTATCAGAAATGTACCTGCTTCTTAATATTTCCTTATGTTGTCTCCTTGAACAATTATTTTTTTTTTACATGTCTTTTGTCTTTCAAGGTATTTCTGTTTTTAGAAATTTTGGGTGTTTATTTATGTACAACTGACACCTTTGCCAATCAGTAATTTTATATATCTTGTATTTTCTTAAATTTTGATTTTATTTCTTATCCATATAATTTAAACTTTTTTTTCACTTTAATGGGATTTATAATCCCCTAAGTGTAAATAGCTCATTTGTAAATATTTGTATGTCTATAAATAAAATGGAATTGAATTGAAAAAAAAATATAGAGCACCCATAAGCTAAAATAAGGTCAAAAGTATACCCTCATACAATAACTGTTTCAATTGTGGTTTCATCATTGAAAAAAATGAAGGAAGACTTAAATTAGTTTGAACTGTTAAGAGAAAATTTGAACTCATATATGAATATTGGTTATTTTGATGTAATTGTATGTTATTTTTCACAGTTTAAAAAATTAAAAGCCATGTTAAAACTAACACAAAGTTCTCAAACATTCATACCTTCTATTTTTGCTAATCCCTTGACAGTGTATGGTTCCATATCAAATTCTCGAGGAAACTCGAAATAGTCATTAAACTTAATGGCACATTCTCTCTCCCAATCATAATCAAATCTTTTCAGTTGAATAGCTAAAATAGGAGGTAATTTTTTGATGCAAAGTCTTTTCACAGTGTCAACCTGGAAAATAATTAAAGGTACAGAAGTTAAACACATATAAAAGAACTTTTTATAAGGACATGTAATCAATGTTGCTTTTCTATTGGACAACAATTTGCACAGTTAATTCTCATAGTTGATCAGCTAATTAAAGAAAAATTATAAAATACTCCTTTAACTTTTATTTTGTATCAAAATATTAGGTCAGCTGAAAGTAGAGAGCTGAAGAATGTGCATTTTCTTGAGTTGACAACACTACAATAAAATTTCAAGGAACATAATTTCTCTTTACAAAAATTTATTTGTTTTTGTAACAAAAGCTGCAAATAGATCATGATGAATGGTTATTGCTTCCAACAAATACACCAACCTTAAGACATATTTTACAATATAATAAAATACTTAATAATCAATTCAACATGCGCAGTTTTTTAGAATTAATAATAAATCTTTTAATAGAAAAGTTTGAACTTAAAATTACCTTTTTATTACATTTCTCACAGTGATATGCATTGGCTCCTTCTAGCAAGTCACCTTTTACATACTGTTCAAGGGAGTCTAATAAATTACTATGGTTTCTTATATCAATATTCAAAGCTGTGAATGATTCTTCTCTAGAATACCTATAGCAAGAAAAAGATACAAAATTGACTCTGAAATCCCAGACAGAGAATAACAGTTGAGAGTTTTCAGTAAAAGATTTGAAATCATACTTAGCAAGGGAATTCTAAAAATTAATGGTCAATTCATAAATTAGATCTGAATATGATGAACTGGATCTTAGTGTGAATGTTGACACAATAACCTTTAATTAATTATGTAGTACTATTGTTCTGACAAGACAACACATTTTTAAACATTTTTTTCCAATTCTAAATTGTTTCAAGTTTTAAATTCTTCATGAGGGCCAAGGTATTAATATATAAAATTCTAGAATTCATTTTTCAATTCCATAACTACATGAAACAGGATATCAATTCTTGAAGTTCATTAAGGTTGGATTTTTAAATCAAATTATATTTTCAATTCAATGAAAAACAGCTTGAGCATAATACAGTATTTTTGAGTGAAAAAACAAACTAATTGAAGAATTTACAAACCATGCCATCTCTTGAAGTAAAAAAAAACACTTACCTATGGGGACAGTCTTTACAGATTTTTTGGTCTGCAAATGATCCACTGAGAATTTGAGACAAGATACAAGGGGCATTCAGTAACTTCAAAGCCTCCTCCAAGCTATCTACCAAACTGTTGAAGAATTCTAGAGCATCATGTTGCTCTCTAAGGTTGACAGGCTCACCCCATAGTCTGAAAACATTTCCAGAAATGAATTTTTTCTCCCCAAACTATAATCAACATACTCTAAAACTGCCCTATCATTTTGCAATTTACTTTCTTCGAAACTGAAAGCTTAAAATTAATTTTTGATAGCAAATTTACTACATTAAGATTCTATGTAATTGAGATTGATTCACAATAGTCTCCAATTTTACGCAATGCATAGTCTGCTAAGAATCTATTTGGATTAGATAAACATAAACTTGTTCAATGTTCATTTAAGTTTTTCATGTTAACTTTTTTATTTCACTTATGCATAACAAGAAAGGAAAGGATTAAAAGTAAAAAAGAATTAGTGGTGTACTCAATTATTGCTTTGCATCAGAAACTGTAAAAAATAATGTTTCCTAACATCGTACTTCGCATTTGAGTTGGTTAAATTCATAGTGAAAATTCAACAAACAAAAAAAATGCATTAGTTTACTGAAAGGCTAAGAAATATTGAATGGAAATTGTCACACAGTATTTAAGATAGTTACACTATAACTTTTTACATTTGATAGTAGTTAAGCTTTCACTAAGTGAAATAGCACAAAGCAATTTGGAAAACCAGATAATGATATTTAAAAAACAACTAATTATTTAAGTCTTATGTTAACCCTTTCATTTCCTAACAGCCTGAGATTGAAATTGAATTCAGGGTTCCCACTCAATTTTGGTAATAAAATTCCCTGACTTTTCCAGGTTTTCCAGGAAATTCTCATAAAAAATTCCAGGTTTGATTAATTACACCCGATATCACTAAAAATAAAAATATGAATCGGGTATTCATATGAAAGGTTAATTTTTGATATGTTTTGTATATTCTACTCTTTACACTTTCACAAAACTTTAGACTTTGAGTCAGCTTTAAAAGCTACGACAAATTACAATAGGGATGCACAACCTTTTTGGGAGGAGGGCCACTCTCATCGTTGATTGAGACATGGAGGGCCGCAAAAGAAGTTACAGTAAAAATTATAATAGAGCTTATATTAGATTATGTATCGCTGTTAAGAAACTGAGTATATGTTTCAGAAAAATAGTTAATGAAAGCATGTTAATAAAAGTTTCCTAAAGATGAATAATATTGTGAATAGTTTTTAAAAAAAAATAAACAATTTTTAAAAGATAAAGCAATGATCAAACCTTTAAAAATACTAAAGAATGTTTGTCACTAGAATATTATTGTCATAATCTAGTAGCAACAAAAGAGAAGTAACAGAAATTTTAATATCTTTAAAATACAAACTACATCCCACCAATATATTCAATGTTAAACTATGTTCTTCCAAAGAGGGGGTCTTACCCAGAAAGTTTTTGGAAATTTGACTCTAAAAAACAGGGTATTAACTAGTTTTGATACGCCTGGTCCAAATTTTGGACATACATTTTTAGGTAAGACTTGCATTTTGATAAAATCAATGTAAAGAAAAATTTTGGAAATTTGACCCTAAAAAAACTGAGTTTAACTTGTTTTAAACACCTAGTCATATTTTTTTAGAGGGGCAAGGCCTCTGTTTAAACAAGAAGTCAACTTCAACTAGGCGCGGAAAAAACGGAACTTTCGCGAAAAATTGCTATTTTTCGACATTCCCGAAGAATGTGATCCTGAACACCGGACTTGTTGGCTTCTGACCACTGTAAAGTTGTTTTTTCTACATCGCAATAGCAACGCAAGAAGAAGCCGACTTCAACTTCGCGCCCGATCGAGAATGAAGTCGCGGGAGGAACGGAACTCCGCACGCAAAACGAAAATAGTGATTTTTCCGACTTTTTCCGCGATAACTAGTCCTTTTTCTTGGAAATAATCTGGAAAGTAAAGATTATCAAAAGTTGGGAATTTCGGTACCGCAAACAAAAATTTTACGCAAAAAAAAAACCAAAGAAAGAAGCAAAGGAAAAAGACAGGACCTTCTCGGAATCTATGCTCGGAATAGATCGGAAGTGAGAAAATAAAAATACAAAAAGACTAATGAAAAAGCAAAAGCTATTCCGATAAGTTACGAAACGCACTTAACGTAAACAAAATCTTAGCAAAGAAAAAAACCATTTGCATTGCCTTCTCGGATGAATTATCCCCGCGAATTTGAGTATTCCGATTCCCCCCCCCTCTATGACTCATCACTAGCGTAATCGTTTTTATTCGTAAAAATATATTTATTGAAAGGATTGAAGCTAAAAACAGAGAATTAAGAAGAAATTTTTCAATACATTGATTGAGCATCCAGTTGAGCAGATTCGGAAATCAGGCTTTCCCGGTTTGGATCGAAAATTTTCCAGGTTTTAGCTGAAATAAACGAAATTCCCTGACTTTTCCACTTAAATTTCAATTCCCTGACTTTTCCCGGTTTTCCCTGACCCGTGGGAACCCTGTGAATTCTATAGAAAATTTAGGGTGGTAAGGATTGAAAGGGTTAATGTAATTGATTGATAAATAAAGAGAGGGGATTCATTTCCCTATGAAAAAAAAAAACAACAACCTATGGTTGCAAAAATAGAGCTGTGACACACAGACATTAATATCGTTTACTCACTTGAAGTGCCTCCAGAAACCTCTTGGGATATAATATTGCAGCTTGCTACAAGCCAAATGCCCAAATATAGCCTGGACTTGCTTTAAAACTCCTAAATTGTACTCTTTTCTAGTCTCTTCTCTCGAACCTTTCTCCTCCGTGCCCTCCGCGTCATCTGATATGCTGGGCTGCTGAAATGAACACTGGTTAGTTAAGGGTTGAATTAAAAGTTACAGAGAAAAAGGGGGGTCCAGCAAAATCTTACCAATGGGAGGGAAGGGTCCAAAACTAATTATGAAAAACCACCTCACAATTTATGGATGGCCCTTAACTGTTTCAGACATCTCTGAGTTGATAAATGACTATCATTTGATATAGATATACAATTAGAATATATTACCAGCAGTGCAGAATATGTTGGAATGCCTAAACAAGGTTCAGGGGAAATCCAAGCAGCTGTGGGGAAGTTTTCCCCCTTCAAGTTTATCAAGAAAAAAACTCTACAAAGCCAATTGTTATTTGCAACAAATATTTTAGTCTCCGAATTCTGTGGAAATTGGGTAAAAACTACAGATGCAGTGTAAAATTACTGATTTATGCCATAAAAAATGAGTTTCCTAGGGGCTTTTCCTTGTTGACAGGATTGGCAATTTTCACTAAAAATCCCTTCTTGTTTAAAATCACTTCAATGCTCTTACTAATAAAAATTAGCAATTATTTAAATATTTGGAGTCTAAAACTTATCCATATTTAACACAGGTAAGTTAAAAGAATTGAACCAAATTTAGCTTAATTTGGGGAAATTTTGGACAGCACAAACTGTTTTCTGGGGAAATACTGGACCTTAACACATTTGCTGCACCCCTGTATCACTACAACCAATAATTCATAAGAGGTTGCAATCCAAGGGTTACATTTTGTACAGTACAGTAAGTTTCATGGGTTACACTGGACTACTAAATATACTGTATTCGTACATTAGAAGTTAACTTTCATTTCCAGCTTTTTTCCCATTTCTTCCACTACCCAGGAAAAGCTCAACCATAATTCTGACAGTTACTTTCGAGAACTCAACAATTTATTACATACATGATTTTAGAAAAAAGTTAGAAGCTAAATTTCCCAACCATTCCAGCATTTTTAGCCAAATTCAAATTCATGACAGTCCTAGGACTTTCCTAGACCTTGGAAACATTGTAATGAGATGAAATTCAGTAAACTTATAAAGAAAATCTCCAATAATAAATCACGGGTTCATTAAATTAAAACCTGAAAGCTACCTCATTTTCCAGTCTCTCCTCTCCCGAGAAGTCCTCGTTAGGATCCGTGGCAGCCCCTTCGACCGCCAGAATCCCGTTCCGAATGTCCTCGATCATGTACAGCTGCTGCAGCACAGAGTTCATATAGCAGGTGGCGCCAGCGTTCTTGAGGCCCACAAAACCCCTGGGCAACCGGGGACCCACTGGAGGCAGGTACTCCCACTCTGTCAAGGGTAGGTCATTCGCTGCAAGAAAAAAAAGGACGCATTGAAATGATCAGGGTGGGTTATAGTATGACTGTATTAGAAAAGGGACTATTTAGGGTTGGTTCATTTGGATTTCACGAAGCAAGAATGTGCTATACAGAAGATTAGATATTAAAAAGTTATAAATAAAAAAAATTCCAGTTTCCAATAACATTTACGGACAATTTGGGGAAAATTTTCTTTACAGATATCAAATCATAGTATCATTATTTTTCACACCTTAATTTATTTCTCAAAAAAAGCAACCATGGAACTTTACTGCAAATATTCACATCCACTACTAATTTAGAGAGAACACACATTCCATAAAATCAAAAAAACCTTTTCACATCTTGCATTCTGGAATTGGGTAATCCAAAAATGTTCAGGAAACTTTGATGAAATCTAAATTTTTATGAGTGTGTTGTGTGGTTGTCCTAAAGTCTTGAAACAATATAGGATTTTTTGAAAAAATCTCTTCATTCTAAAATGATGGCATTTCCTTCCATGCATCCGCTCATATTTAAATCTCTACTAAAAAAAATCTAATAATGATCCTTTTATACGGCATCCCAAATTCTGGAATGATCCCAAATCCTGAATATTTATAGATTATACACTATCTACCAATAAGTATTTGGACACCTACGCAAATGACTAAATCTGCGGTCCTGAGATTGGGACCCTTGGTCCCCAGTTATGGTAATCTCAACGCCGATGCCTTCTGCACTATTTTGGATCGATGTGCTCCCTACATTGTGGCAGTTTTACGGGGTGGACTCCTGTTTCTTCCAGGACGACAACGCCAGCTGTCATGTTGCGAAGGTCACCAAGGCTTGGTATGGTGCCAATGGGGTTAATCGAATGGACTGACCTGCCCAGAGCCCAGACCTGAACCCTATCGAGAACCTCTAGGACGAGTTGGATTGTCAAATTAGGGAGTGCACTACCCGCCCAAAGTCGGTGAAGGAACTTACATATTTTCTCCAAGCCGAGTGGAAGAAAATACCACTAGCCGTCACACAAGAACTTGTGGAAAGTATGCCCCGAAGGGTTCACGCTGTAATTTCCTCTCGTGGAGGCTCTATCAACTATTGATTATAAATAAAGTTTGTTTTTCTTTTCTATCACAGGTGTCCAAATACTTATTGATAGATAGTGTATGTTTTATTATAAAGTTTGAGAACCCCTAAAATAGACAGAGGAGTGCTCACCTGAGTAGAACATCTCGCAAAGCATGTGAGCAAGCAGCTTGAGGTTGGGTGGGCAGCCAGTGCAGAGAGCCACCAGCAGGTCGAAGGCCGGGACCAGCGAGGCAGCAGAGGGGCACACGGGGATGGCCTGTTCCGAGGGAAGCTCCCCCCCGCTCCGACCCACCTGCAGCACCACTCGAGAGGCGGGGAAGATGAAGTCCTCCACCAGCTCCTGTAAATAGAGATAGCTCATTGTTACTGTGCACCTGGTGATCTAAGACAGTGATTGCAAACCTATGGCATGCGGCATTCACTAAAAATAACGTAAAAAACTTCTTGTTCTAGACCAGAGACTTCCAATTGGCGACCCGCGAAGTCTCCTGAAAATTCCCCAAAAGTAGCTTTACAACACTTTTTTAGCATGATGAAATTCAAAAATGTTTAAGGGGAGGACCCCTAAAATTTGGGGGTGGTAGTATACCCTGAAATTCCCCCTTGGTGCAACAAGGATTTATGGGGCTCAGATCAATCTTAAGGGTAAGTATCCAGAAATGAGGTTCAAATTATTTTTTAGGGGTTTAGACTTCAGATAATTTTTGTTTATTCTTTTATCTTTTTGAGCACAAATATAAGAAAAAAATATTACGGACATTCAGAGGATACAGATATAAGTTTATCTTGATAATAACTTAAGACTATGTTTTTAATTTCCCAAACATGGATTTGCATCTTAACTTTTACAATGTGAATGTTAAGCATCATGGTAACAAGCTGAAACAATATGTGCCAAGAAGGTATCAAAGAAACATTTTTATTTAAAAGTGATAGAAAAAATCTCAGAGAATTCAAGAGGGAGGGGTATTCCAGCAAAATCTCACTAAGAGGTAGGAAGATGTCAAAAATTTGGAAAAGACACCTCACGTAATTTATGGACACCCCCTGACTAGTTTTGTTTCAGAAGTTTTAGACCAAAACTTTTTTTCATAGCCCACTCTCAAGAGTAGGTGCCTTTGTGAACTTAATGTCAAACTCGCAAATAATACTGTTGCAGATTTACAAATAACAATCGTAGGTTAGGATACAACAGAATGCTTACAGAAAAAGGACTACTAATACAACACAAGAACCAGGATACTTCACCACTCTTTCAATGCTCCTTTATGAAAACTAAATTACATCCAAGCTTTCAATAATAACCTTCAACCACAAGTCTATTAAGTATCACTAAATACTTCCAGCACTAGACTTTTGGTTCTGTTACAATACTTAGCCCCAAGCAAAAAAGAGAGGTTTAAGAATCCTCCTCCAAAAAATATCTAGAAATTTGCCCCAATAATGCAGCATTATTGACTTGTTTTTGGACATTTGTGGTCCTGAATTCAAATATGGATATCAATGTTTATTATAAATATTAACATTTAAATTCTATCACTCTAAAGTGGGTTATTTACCTGAATTAGGTTCCCTCTTTGAGAATTGGTATCGGCTCCAACTTCAAACTTCCTTTCAGGGCCCAGGAAGGAGACCAGCTCCCGAGTCACTCCCAGATGACCTTCTAATAGAGCCTCATCCACTTGACTGTCACCAGTTGCAAGCACTTTACTCTACAAGAGCAAAACATCTTGGAATTGTCTACATGTATCAGACACTAAAAAGGACACTACATGCATTATTAGACAAATGTAGAAGAAACTTACACAAATTAAAAAATGCATCTCTTTATTTAAGTTTCACTACGTTTGACCAATTTCAAAACCACTTTTCAGTTACGTAATTATAGCAAAACAGTTTTTGATTGTTTTATTGACTTTTAAAATTTCAAATGATGTTTTTATCCTGTTTAGCAGTTTACAAATTAAAACATCTCTGTGAATCTCAAGTATATTATATTTAAAAACCACTAACTCAATAGTTTTATGAAACAGTATATTTTCCTAAGTTAAGTCTTGTCTTTTTGATAAAGTTAAAAAACTTCTTCACTTGCTTCTTAATATTGAAACACTTGATTTTTTTTAAATATACATGTTGAGAAATATTATTTCTTTTATATGGTAATAGTCACCAACTAAAAAATTATTCACATTTTCTGGGAGGGGATTTAAAAGTAATTACTGTACTAAAGATAACAATTCTTTCATTTATTACCTCTTCAATCAAGTTTTACAATTCAATTCAAAGGCAAAATCTACCATATAGCAGAACAGTAATCAGCAATTGTACTGATGAGCTCATTTTATGCAATGGTCAAGAGTCAAGAGAAAACTAAAACTTACTCTCACTGCTTTCAGCCAATCTATTTCATTGTTCAGTAGATTCTGAGCTGTTGGTAAAGGACAGTTGGTCAGGCAAGCATAGTTAAGTAACCTGCATAACATCTGGAAAAACTCATGGGAACTCTTGGCATACTCTTTGACTGTGGTCTGAAAGTGTAAGAAACAAACATAAGCATTTTCAAATAAATGAAAATATTATAAGAAACTTTCATGGATGACTCTTTCTTAATTGATTAACTCTTACAATTTGCCAAGAAAATAAGGCTGAGGTATATCACGGTAATTGTAGAGTTTAAAACATTTCATTTTGTCTTTAAAGTTACGTATAAATTTCAAGTTTTAATAGTTTTTCTGTGTTAATCTGATGTGTACAGGCTAAGTTAGTATGAGAACAGAAAATTTTGAAATTTATACAACCTTAAAAGACAAAATGAAATGTTACAGACTCTACAATTACCATGAAATGCCCAGGCTACATTTTCCCCCAAGATTTTTATTTTCATTAGGGCTGAACAGTAAGGAAGCGTATTGTTTCTTAAGTGCAGATTTCAATTTCCCATGAAGAATTAGCACCTTACAATTTAAGAAAAGTTAGCATTAAGTCATCCCCTGAATTATTTTATTTTTTATTCAGTAACAAGTCAAAAGAAAATTCATTTTAATTGAAAAAAATTTCTAGAACAGAAATTAAATTAAATTTTGAATGATTATTAAAATATTTCATTGAGTATGAAGAGCACAAAAGATGCCTACCATCAGTTGTGTAAACAGGAGGGTTATGGAGAAAACAAGACACTGATGACCGTGATAGCACTTGGTGGCAATTAACAAAAACTGTTCTGCAGCACAGACCCTTATGGAGCTGGAAAAGAAATGGTAATTATTAAATTTAACTAATAAAACCCTCAATCACTGCCTTAATGAAAATGGAGTTATTTTATTATCAAAATTAAGTTGTACTGGAATTCCCAAACACTTAAGCAACAAAATGTCAAGAATATGGAAGCTACATTCTCACTGTTTTAACACTAACATTGGGGAATGAAAATTAATGAAACTTTTGCACGAGATTTCCAGACTAAAAAAAATTAATGTAGGGATTTTGGCTAGGGAGCTTCAGGAGAAATGGGGATTTTATACTAAAAAAAATGTTAGGAATAAAATAAAAAGTAAAAGCCATGAGCTATATTAATGTTGGTACTGGCGATCCATACAAAAAGCAAAGGAAATACCTTTCTTTGACTTAATTAAGAAAATTCATTTGAATAACATTCTATATGAGCTGAGTTAGAATCTTTTTTGATTTAGCATTCATTGTTCATAACAAAAAACAAGCACACACACCAAAGAATACTGATTGTTTGGAAACTAAACCTACGATAGGAACTTTGATCGAAATGCTACCTTTCGAGAGTTTTAAATCACTTTAAAGGAGAGTTTTAAATCACTTCCAAGGGAATTTCCTGATTTTTGATGAAATTCTGGATAAAATCCAGGAGTTAGGGAGACAAGGGGTTAATTTGGGAGTCCTCCAAGTTAATTGGAGAGTAGGCTAGATAAAACCTAGAAAATAAAACAGGCTGATCCATCCAACCTTAACTCACCGAGTTTTACAAATTAGCAAGAGATCCACTATGAACAAGTGCCACGTTTTCTCTTTCATAAGGGTGTCCAAGGCCTCAGGACACAAAGCTAAGCATATCGTTAGGACTTCTATGGCTTCCCGACACAGCTGGATTTCTTCGGGATCAATAGGTTTAGATACCTATAAAAAAAAGACAAAAATTGTAGAGCAAATTTTACAAAATTTTTCTTCTTGATTACACACTAATATACTCATGATCATGAACAGTCAGACTGTGGAAGAGAATTCAAATTTAGCCAACTATATGGTATCCTGCAAAATAGAACTTATGAATATCTAAATTTGTGATTTTTTGTAACAATGCCATTTTTTTATGTGAAAACATTTTTTCTAAGTAATTTTCAAGAACTGGATAGTATGAACTTAATTGAAAGAAATGGAATTTGTTGCAAACTTAAAATCTATGTTCATGTTAAAATTTAAACTGGAAGAAATAGTTTATATGTACAAGACACAATTTACAAAACTCTCCATTATCATGGCCATAGCAATAGTAATCCCTTCCTTCTAGAGAAGGAAAAGGTAATATTTTCACTGTTCCATTCTAAGAAAACAAAGCGTAGAAGAGTACACCAATTTAAATTTTCAAACAGTTTTCTGCTAAACTCATGGAAACTTCCTCAACCTGAATAACAATATATCAAATCATTTTCCAGGATTGTAGGCCGCGTCTTTTGGATATTACATCCAGAGGTTTCACACTCTGCTTCAAAGGGCATACTCAGTGGAAAAATAGTCAATAACAGATACAAAATGTCTGTATGTAATATCCAAAAGACACTGCCTTCAATCCTGGAAAATTATCCTATAAATTAGTTTTCAGCAAAATTTTCATTTTGGAAATTGGTCTAACATAAAAGAAAACCACAAGAAAGCATTCTTTCTTAAGAAAACCTTACCAAATTTTGAGTCAAACTTTTACAACATTATAATCATCATTAGCTGAATTGATTAAGTCTCCAACTTACTTTCTCTACTAATTGATGAAGTTCCTCATGAGAATTTTGTAGTAGTTCCATCGAGCCAGATGCGGAAGCCCATGCCATCTTCATAATGGCCTTGACAGTTGTGATATCAGGTCTGGGACTAACAGCCTACAATGAGAGAGTTAACTTAATTTGAACTCCAAACTAAGAAATCTGTATTACAAGTAACTTTTTCTAACCAAAATTTCATTAAAACCTAAATTTTTAGCAACTACTTTAAATATGCCAGGGGTGCTACTGACTTGCAACTCAAAATCCTGAAACACTATTAGAGTAACAAACCTTGTTAGAGCGTAGTAGCCCTCGAACAACTAAACTGTAGGCTGCAACCAAAGTTATCTCAGCTTGCTCTAAGAAGCATTATTGTTATCTCAAAGAAGATGGTTCTGTTTGTCATTCTACTAGTTGATTTTATTTAATAAGTGATCAGCAATAAAGCTGGAATTTTTACAAAGATTGCCTTGTTTGAAACAAAGTTGTTTCTTGTTCTGAAGGTATATTTCTCACAAATCTTATGATGTGCCTGATGAACCTGAGACAGAATAGTCGGAAATGTTTTAACTTTATTCGACAGCAACGTTTCCTGAAACCAATATGTCACTGCACAGAAGGATAAAATGAGAAAACACAATGCCTGTTGGGTTGATAGGAGAAGTTTCTGTACGCAAATCGTTATTGAAAAGCTTTATATATACACGGGTTTAACAAACTAATCATACTTTTAAATCGACATTCTTCATTTCACTCAAAATTCAGACACGGCGATGGGAACTACTTTGTTTGCAAGTGACGTTCTAGGGTCAACTTAAGTTGCTGTCTAGTGTAGTGGTTTATCCACTGAATTTTGATGCAGATTCAGAATGCGTTTTTTTAGATTTTGCATCAGCCTTCAAGGATAAGCTGTGTTACTCTTCACTGCAGCGCGAATGCAATAGCCACAGTTAGTGAGCGCAGCGAGCCGAGGTTAAAAGGATCGCGAAGCGATCCGAAGCCAACTGTGAAGCAGTTTGTGCGGGGATTGGCGAGCGACAGCGAGCAGGAGTTTCCCTGGTAATTCCAGGTTTTTAAGGTTTTCCAGGTCTTGTATTGATAAGATAAGAGAGAACTTTACTTTAGTATAGTTACAATAGAAAAACAAGTGAGCTCACCTGGTCGTGGAGGAGTTGGGCGAGGCGGGCGGAGACGTTGCGCAGCATGAACTCGCAGCTGGGGTTGGGCACGTGGTTGAGCGCCTGCTGCAGCGCCCCCGCCCTCCCCCCCAGCACCGCCCCAGAGTGCTCCAGCTCCACCTGCACCACGCACTTGCCCACCGTCGTCAGCAGCAGCTTGCACGTCTTCAGCACGATCAAATAGGCCGCCCTGCAATGACAAGGGATTTCTGTTGACAGAGGGTTCATGTACACAGGAATCCTTTGTACACTATAGTGCTTAGAAATGCAACATTTTGGTCTCGCCATGCACATGCCTCAAAAGAAGGATGTTATAATAAATTTTTAAGTTAATGAATGCCCACTAGAGCAGTGGTAGGATGCTTGTGTAGCCATGCAGCAGTTCCCGAGTTCTATCCGCAGTTATTATTTTATTAAAATTTTTAAAAAACAGCAAAAATAAAGTCCACACGTATGCGCATCAAATGTTGCATAAATAAGCGCTCGTTTCGTACACTTTTTTTTTTAGCTGATTTGGATAACATAGCCGCACACATGCATGCCAAGAGCAGAAAACTTTTGGATTTTGCAGAAAAATCTTTTGAAATAACTTAAATGTTTGATAAATTAAGGGAGCCGATAAGTTTCATGTTTTATCCAAGTCTGCTCTTGAGCAGGGACTTTTGTTTACAGGAGGGGTTATTGATCAATCCCATTAAAAATTACCAAGATGCAGACCTGGAAAAAGTGCCCAAACCTACGAACCTGGTTCAGGGGAAGCCCCTGTCAGCTCCATAGGAGCAGTACATTAGGTTTGGGTAAATTTTATTAGGTTCGGGGGAAGGTTACAACTTTTTCCAGGTCCGCCAGGTATCGTATAACAAAAGTATCCCCTAAACTGCAAACTAATCATCTTAATAGCAGCAATAAAAATTGGCAATCATTTTTGTTATTCAGCAGCTGAAACAGCTTGGCAATTTTTAACGGGATACATAACAGAACTGTATGGAGGGTTTGACCCCATTTTTTTTAAGACTACCTTTTTCTGGTATTAGTCAAATGTGAACTTAAGTACACTCAATGTCAAAGTTTTGCAAATAATACTTAACCCCCTCAAAGAGGGGGTCCTTCCACATAAAATTTCTCAAAATTTGATCCTAAAAAGTAGTGTTTTCACTCATTTGGGACTTTAGCATAACATCCGAAGAGAATTGCTTCTTGTTCTCTTCATACTTTTCAAGGAAAAAAGTGCATAAATAGTCATAACAACTTGGAGGCGATGATGAACCCTTTCACCCCTCCTAGGATAAGCCCCTGCTTTTGAAGCATAGACGGGGAAAAAAAACCCTAAAGTTTTAAAAATGGCACATCAGATCATCAGACAATTAGTGTTTAAACATCCCTTTGGCTACAGACAAGCTGTGACAGCAAATTTGTCAACATATTTGTATAAAAGAATCTTTTGAGTCAACAGTGAAATCATATGCACAGCTTAAGTTTTTCAACCTTTGTTGCCAAGGCTTTTCTATTTTAGCATGATTATTTCTTATATAATGCAGATAATTCAGAATTTAGATAAGATTGCTAGTCATAATACAGCTTTTTAAAATTTCTTTTTACCTTTTTGTGGGAACATCAGCTCCGCTCAGGAAGTTGTTCTTTGTCAGCATTCCTAACGTAACTGCGACGCCCCCGCTCCGCACAAAACTGTACTGGAAGCTCTGGGCTTCTTCTGACATGGGATTGTGGGCAGGCATGAGCAGGGTGTACACAACCTGAAAGCCAAAAAAAGTTACCTAATTTACTAAAATGTAACGTAATAATTACCATATATTTCTCAGCCTTAGCAAAAAAATAGTTTTCCCAAAAAAATTAAAATTTTAAGTTTAAATACAATGGTTTCAAACTATTTATTTTATTCCTCAATTTTAAACTAACACGAATATCTCAATTTTATCAATTAATTTTGTGATGGTAATAAGTTTAAGGATATTTTATAACAAATATACAACATAATATTTTTAATATTTTACATGTTATGTGATACATAACTAAACAATTTACACTACCATATACTTAAATTTCATGGAATTGAAACTTTAAAATAAAGAACTTGCATCATTACTTTTTACTTGATTTTTCATACAAAATATGAGATTGATAGGGCATTTTTTGCAACTAATTGCTTTTAAAAGGCTTTAATGAAACATCATGGGTGTTAAGTCGAAAAATTTTAAGGCACAAGGTTCCTATACATAGTGGACCACACAAAATATTTAGAGTTAACAATTAATTTTAATTTTAAAGTCATCTCTTAATCCAACCAACATTAAAAAATTAAGTTAATTTAAAAGTTTTACGAGTTAAAAAAACAATTTCAAAGAGGCCAGCATGTTTAATTGTTGTGGTGATTATTAGATTTTATGAATTATTTTTATAGCATTAAAAAACTGTAATACTAATGGATTAAGTATGATACAGTTCTCTTAGAAGTTCAAAAGAGTTTGATAAAGAGCAAAATTCAAATAAACTTTCCTTGTTTTTTCTAAGTTTAAAAATGATCATAAAATACTAAAGGTACTGAGGGTTTAAAGAACTAATCATAACATGAAAACTATTTTGAAAATCATGCTTATTTTTCTGATTGAATGTGTCAAAACAAAGGAACAGTTAAGAGGTTAAAACATACCCCTAAAGTGTAAAGAACTTCAGAAGGTGAAGGAGCAAAAAAGATCTTCTCCAAAGAGGGGGAGGTGGACCTTTCTCCCAGTTTGGAATTCTCCAAGCATATAGTCTTCAGTTTTTCATAAGTGTGAGTATCTGGAATAGAGAGGTATAATCATTAAGCAGTTGAAAGGTGGGCTGTACATCACTAAGGTACTTTAAAATACTTAAGAGATAAATTTTAAAAACCACTTGTTTTCATTTTAAAATTAAACAAAATTATCATCCTTTTTGAAATGCATAAAACTAAACTGAAATTTTAAAAGAAAAATAATCTTAATTTATTTAAAACAATTCCCTTTGTTTGCACAATTTTTTCCCATAAGTTCTTGTGAAACTTTTTGAGGGTTATTTTTACATAAATTTGAAACAAAATCAGCTTTTACCTTAGAGTTGACAAACAGATATTTATGGGAAATATTTACTTATTATAAAACTTTTAAGATAAAACAAAGGTGATAATTTTTAAAAAGTGCTTTTTATATCAACATTTAAAAAAAAAACAATTCTCTTTTGAAAATATGCTATCTAGTTTATGATTTTACTCTATAAAATTTTCAAAACTACCAAGAAATATAATTTTTAAGGGTCCCCTTACGGCTGTAGTCACTATTAACTTGACCTAAGGTTAACCTGGAATCAAGCTTTTTCAACAACTCTGATTGGCTTAAAACTTGTTGCCCTTTTTCAACTACCAATTAAGATGTCTTGATTTCAGATCAACCTCATGTTAAGGTCAGTGGTGAATACGGCTGTCAGTTTCTAACTATACCTAAAAACCAAATGTCCTGTCGGCGCAGCCAATGAAATCGCCGAAGAGGAAAAGGCGTATTACAGCGCAGCCAATGAAAGCGCCGAAGAGAAAAAACGTATCACAGCAGCGAATGAAAAAATTGCCCGAGTAGGAGGTAAGCAGGCGCGATACAACTCAACACAGTCTCTCCGGAACTTTGTTTTCACAACAAACAAACCGAAAGCGATATTTCAAGGATTGGCGATAGTTTCCGCGAGGTTAATTTGTTCCACCAACATATTTTCCTTAATAAAAATAAAGAAGCAGCCTCTCCGAATCAATGGATTCCCGCCGTAGAACTCGGCAAGCCGCGGTCAATCAGCCAGCGACTGGATCTGACTATAGAGAACGCGATCGCCTGTACCGAAGACAACGCCGAATTAACAATCAACAGGCAGAACAACAGCGTCGCAAGATAGCGCTCGCCGAAGGGAATCGCGAGCAAGACCAGCTGAGAGATGTAGGCAAGCTGATGAACAAAACTATTTGGGAGAGTCATTCAACGATAAAATTTCGCCTCTCTTAATAGGATCCAAGTCCATCGAATGCCCACATTGTTCTGCTCTGTCCTTTTCAAGTGAACATGGCAGAATCAAGCACAATTGCTGCCATAATGGGAAAATTAAATTGAAACCCACGTACCCATATCCTGAAGCTTTAACTAATCTATTAACCGGGAGCGATGCTGATTCTGTCCATTTCAGGCAGACCAACAGTACATATACTATATACCACTAACAGCCGTATCGACCATCTCGAGTAAGATCGAAGCTAACTCGAGAGTAGGATAGCTCGAGAGTAAAGAAGACTCGCATAATAAATGCCGAGCTTATCGACCAACATCGGTATAGCTTACTCGAGAGTAAGAAGGGCGGGACTATGTAAGAACACTTCTGATTGGACAGCGGAGACACACGGCAGTTCACGCGATCGAACCTCGGCTTCCCACGTTCTCTATAGCATAATTTCAATCTTATTTTAAAAATACTTACCATAATTCAAAAATTCTGAAACACCTCTCCAAAATTAAGAAATTTTTGGAGTAATTTAAATGGATTATTGAATTAAAAGAAAGGTTTTTAAAACTGGGGAAATCAGTGCTTCCTAAATTATGTTATAATAGAATACCAAAAGTCATATTTGCGGGGCGCCATCTATGAATATGAACACGAACTCAAAACGTAAATCAGTATTACTTTGAACGTTTCTTTACTAGTTAATTGTCTTTATTTTTAAAACTAAATCAAATGCACATGATTACAAATGAAATGAATCACCTAAATATAGCTTAAAAGGTTTGTATTTTCACACATTTAACCTTAATTCTCTCTACTAACCCTACTAACAAATTGCTGGCGGCCATTTTGTTTACTTAAACCAGGTTTTATTCGGCAAAGTTGAGGGGTCACACAACGTAGGTTTTACCTTGGTTTTACTCGGGAGTAAGACTGGTCGATAACGTTAACGCTAGGATGCGAGGTTTTACTCATACTTTCGGTTTAACTCGCAATGGTCAATACGGCTGTAAGAGGATCGCGTAGCGATCCGAAAGGGATCGCGAAGCGATCCAATGCGAACTGTGCAGCAGTTCGCGGGGGTTGGCGAGCAATAGCGAGCAGGGGGCGGTAGCCCCCTAGTAAATTTAAATACACTCCAATGGTCTCGAATTTTACAAGTAAAAAAATCATAGTGTGTAATAGTAAAGGCAGTACCTGGAGGCATCAGTTTTAAAACAGCATGGGCTTCATCTCTGAGAGCAGGTTCATTTAAGGTGCTCCCAAGGTCAGCCAATTGAAATAGGAATTGAGCATACATTTGCTGCTGGGACATTAGCTACAAGATGAAAAAAACTTGCATTATAATTCAAACTTCTGACTTTCAAAACATGAATTTTTAAAGTAACATGATAATTTTAAAATTTTTTAAATCAATATATCATTTTGGAACATATGAATTTAAATTACTAATGACTTATTCTGCAATTGAATTTAAATCAAACATGCTTTGAAAATTAATAAACCATGTCAAGTTCTGTCAAATTTAAACTACAGTAAAATCTCAATTATTTGAATTTCCACTTTAACAGTCAAATATTTCTAAAAATCCTGTTATTCTTTGAAAAATGTATTTGAAGAAACAGCAGAAAAACATCAAAACAATGCAAGACATAAAACATTAAGAGCAATAATAATTGCATGAGGTGTATCTGTATAACTTTTGCACATGTTCAAAAAGCCATTTAAACTTAAACAGTTGATTTAACAACTTATAATTTTCACTTCAACCAAGTTTTTCGATGATTAAAGTTAGTCTTGGTCTACATTAGCTGATATTGGGACTACTATACTTGTATTTAAAAAAATTAATTTAAAACTTAAGGTTAAAACCCATTATACAAAAAACAGAACAATATTACTACTAATATCAATTTTTAAATCAAAGAAAGCTAGATTTTAAACTTACCACACCAGGTAAACAGTTTTCCGCCTCTACATTTGGCCCATCGAAAGGATGCTGAGGGGAACCAGTGGAACTGTCGGAACTGGAATCAGGAGAGGATGGCATATTTGTGCCAATTTGACACAGCTTTGCCGATATTATCTGAAAGATAGAACAAGTATTTTTCTAAGTTTAAGAAGTCTAAACTATTTGTGTGGCTCTATTAAGATATACTAATTAAAGTATTAAAAATTGTTATCTAAAATTTTTAGTTGCTGGATATAAATGCTGGTTTTAAGCCACTATTTTACCAAGCTACAATAAACAAAAATCTAAGTGGAGCAACAATCACAGATTCAGGCACATAAAGGGAAAAGTTCGAATTCAACAAAAATAGTGCTTCATAATGAATTAATATTTTAAAAAGCTTTTAATTGAGAAATTTTTTAATTAATAATGAATTTTTCATGCAAGTTTTTTTCACCATTTATCAACTTTATCACATAAGATTATTTAAAGTTTGACACAAAACATTAAATAACAAAAATAGAAATCTCAGCACAGATTAAACAATGAAAACAAAAAACTAGTGGCATACACACCATTTTATCCCTGAGTGGCAGCTGAGATACCAATTTCTTGTCATCCGCAGGGTCTAGCAACTCACCATTTACAAATAAATCTACTTTCATATTTACATTGTTTGCTTTTACCCTGTTGAAGAAAAAATTCAAACCTCAATATCTTATAATACATCTAACCTTTGCAAGTATGGATCATTATGAAATCTTTTTGATACTTAAAAACACTTTCATGTATTTTAAAAAGTAACTAATTTTTCAACAAAATTATCAGGGGTTTCAGTCACAAGCAAACATACAAAAAAAGGTTATTAAAATATGTTTAAATTGCAGCCTTAACTCTAAATCTTAAGTTATTATGATTAAGAAACAAAATATAACATGATCATAGTAACTAACCTGGTGAGTATCTGACGCCTGACAGCTCCTAGAGTATCATTGGTGTGAGTCCACACCTCAGTGTCCTCAAAGCTGCGACCTTGATTAGAAAATCGTATCGTGAGAGAAAGCTGTTTGCCCCTGTGAGCTCTGAAAAAAGGCAATATTTCAGGTCTGTGAATTGCAAATAAATGCAACTTGTTTTAAAAGCATTCAAATACAGCTTTTATCTCTATTTTAACATCTAAGGGATGAGAGATCAGACATTTAATACAGCTGAACTTTTTCAAGTGCAATGGCTAAAAAAAAAGCTCAATATTCAAAAGAGCTTAAGTTTTAGAAAGCCAAATATCTTATCAGTGGCAGAAATACATCTGCAGTGTTATTGTTTGAAAACACTGTTGCACCTGCTCATATTCCAGGTGGTTTTCTTCTTTGTTCATTTGGGGTTTGGCTTATTGTGAGCTGTCAAGGTCATGTTTTTCTTTGGATCTTCTCCATGAGTGTTTTGCATTAGTTAACTTTCTCAGTGTCCATCATATTATGATTAAAACCTTTTAGAAATGTTTTTTACTAACATGTTAAAACCTTTAGACAATTTTAATAAATATTGCTGTTAGTTAACTTGGTCCCAATCATTTGGTGTTTTGCCACACTCTGCTGATTAGTTTTAAAGAATTAGGTTGTCTTTTCTGACAACAGTAATCAAGTGATTCCAAAAGGAAAGCTAGTCCCTGTTGCACTGCCCCTACATATTTCCTATCTATTTTCATTCTTTCTTCTGCCTATTTTTTTTTTCACTTTCTAGAACCAAAATTGACACACAAACATTAAAAATTGTTCACTTTCCAAGTATTCTGTATGATTTTCTAGGTTTTTGGCCAAAGTGGATTACTTTATTCCCCGACTATTTAGGTGATATTAAATTTCCCTGACTTTTCCAGGTATTTCCTGACCTGTGGGAACCCTGCTCATATGTAATCAAATGACTCTAATTAACACTAGAAAGACGGCAGTATGCTGTATACCTAGAAAGACTGAGTGGGCCTTTTTGGCCCCTCCTTGATTTTTTGCATACGGAGCTAATTATACATCTAAAATATAATAATACCATATAAATAACTGTTAGAGTATAAGATAGAGACTCAATCTTCAGATTTCTATAGGATTTTAGAATTTTTAACTATTAAAATAAATTGTAATTATGGCCATCAAAAGTGCTTTGACTATATTTTTATCCACAGATCTGATAAATGAGTTGCTACTTTAGATAAATGACACTGATACGAAAAATTAATAAAACCCATTCAATAAATAAAGCAAAGTTTTTAAAACTGATCTGTTTTTTCGTGTTTTTGCACATTTGGAGCAATGGTTACAAAGCACTTCTCTAAATTCGCATTTTCCACAAACCGATTTCTTACTGTCTAAACATGTCTTTAATGTATGTTTTCCTTTACAGGATACTATAATTCTACATAATATAACCCTTTTTGTCTCTGCTTTCTTCTCTGTTTATGCTTTTTTTCCCCTTTTATAGTAGAAATGGTTGTTTCTTTGGTAGACACGAAAGGGGCACGGAGCTCTTCACAAAATCTCAAGATGAAATTTCTACGACTTAATTTCTTTTTTCCCTGTTTTTTCCTTGTATAATATTCATACATTTACAGCAGAGATATCTAATATGTAATAGAAAACATGCATAGGCCAACGGCTAGAGCCTGATTTGGAGTTATACTGCCGTATCATTTGATCCACAATGATGTCAACTCCATACTTAGTTTTGTTGTAGTATGCTATATGCTATAGTATTCGGCTTTTTCTTTTCCTTATAGTTGTCGATAACTACGTTGTGTTGCAGTTAAGGTTATGTCTTTATTTTTTTAAATAAACAATTGTTGAATATAGATTTTTTTTTCCTAATTTTGCAGTTGGCCGAACCCCTCTACGGTCTTTTCTAAGTGTTCCAACCAGGCTAGTTTTGCTTGGGATTTTAGTTTTTCACACAGTTTTACTATTGTAAAATAGCTGTCAGTTGTTATGTTCCTTTCTTTTCCCAAGTATGTCTGGGTACACTTCACAACGCATCATTTTCAATGCCTCAACAGGTAATGAAGGTTAGCAGTTTCCCCGTACAAAGAAAACAGCTGTTACAGTTCAAGTTGTAAAATGTATTTCTTTTATGAGAAACAAACCCTATTGGTCACCTTGTAGGCCAAAATTCAATGGTGAGAACCTTTATCTTTATGGTGGGCACCATAAATTCATCCTTTGAAATGTCCTCCCCTCGACCACAACCCTTACTGAGAAAGGGGCGTTCTAAACCGAACCGAATCGAAATGAATGGAACTTGTAAGAGATAACAAACAAAGAAGATCCCCTCCCCTTTCTATAAGAAAATTTCATGGAAATACGAGCGGAACGAAGCAAGGAAAACACAGCAGAGGTGGTACGGTCCAAAAAAGCCCGCTCCGTCTTTCTAGGTATACGGTTCGCTATCTTTGCTCCTATGGGACTAAAAGGAAAACGGTTTGGTATGCACTTTAATAGAACCAAATAAGGAAAAGTCAGAAAATTTCAAGCCATTCGGTTGATTAGTGTTGAAATTATTAAGCCGCAAACAGCGCGATGGGCCAAAAAAGCCCATCCCGTCTTTCTAGTGTTAAACTTTATTTTTTATGGAGTGAATACCTTCTTTAACTCTTTTTTATATACATGTCACCTTAGCTCAAAAATATTTCTTATTCTTTCAAAATTTTATCCATAGTTTCAATTCCTTGACAAATAATGGGGGGGGAATGAATAACTTATAATGTTTTTTAAAAAAACAGCTACTGGCCATACCAATTTTACTGATCCATTCCACAGAAATAATAAGGAAGAAAAAAATAAGGAATGCTAATAATCAATTTAGAGCCATACCTGCCAACATTGAGATTATAAAAAAAGGAAGATTTTAAAACTCAAGATACCCACAGCATTTTTTTTACACTAATAAGTCAACAAGGGTGCCTACTATGCTCTACCTAACTCAATAGGTAGCATAAATCGAAGAAAAACATAATTTTTTTAAAAAAATACGTATTTTTTAGTCCTTCCACATCCTTAACTCTTTGTAATTTTGGAGTCTGGAAACATTTTTTGAAATAATTGTCCAGCATGATCAGCACAGCTGAGTGGCAAATAATGATCAATTATGAAAGCTGTCAATAAACATTCTGCATTGGTAACCGCTTTCTCAAGCAATTCATTATTTTTTACAGATATCTAGCTATTCCTTATTTCCAGCAGCAGAACAGCTGCTTTTAAGCTTTAATCAAGTCGGATTAGTAACTGATGAGAAAAAAATCTTATAACTGAGCAAAAATTGATTGAAAAAGTGATGGCGGAAGATTCTCTAAAAAAATGGAAATCTTCCGGCTAAAACGGAAGAGTTGGCAGCTATGTAACTATAAATAGAAAAGCCTGCTCACCTGGCCATGGGCAAGATAGCCCGCTCCTCCCCATAGTCCCCGTCGCACTGCCCCACATACTCGCGCAGCACTTTCAGCACCCGCACCATGCGGGTGGTCTCCTGCCTCAGCAGCCGCCCGTCCCGCTCAGCCAGCACAGAGACCGTGTCGTAGGCCGCCCGCAGCCGGTCCATGCACGACTGCACAAAGTCCTCGTGGATCTCCGCCTGGCTGGCCTGCAGCCGGGGGCCAAGGTTCGTGTAGGTCTCCTTCAGCAGCTCGATGGCCCGGTTGGCAACCTCCTCGTTGCTGCACAGCACCACCTATTGGGGGAGAGAATCTTTGTGTACATTACAATAATTAAGGGGTGCAGAAAATGTTTCAGGGCCCAATATTTCCCCAGAACACACTTAGTGTTGTTCAAAAATTCCCCAGAAATGTCCCCATATTTTCATTCCAGTTTATGTTACTAATAACACTGGACAACAGTAAAAATTTTAAATTGATCAAAATGTATGTAATTTCAGCCTGCTAAACACGAATATGGCAATACAAATTCAATCTTGGTTCCTTTATTTTTTGTTAAGTTGAGATTTTACTATGATGTATGATAGAAGCACAAGAACTCATTTAAATTGCCTTTTTAAGTGATGTTTATCCCTGTAATTCATAAATAAATAAACCATGAAAATATGAAATAGAGTCTTGACAAAATATTATTGAAAGGTTTGTTAGCTCTTTTGACAATACTCAACGTCTAGAACTCATCTATAAAATGTCCAAAAGTTGTCCACAATGCAAGCAGACTATCAGACTTTGTTCTGATCACTTTGCTAAATATCATTTATATAAGCTTAGAAATACTCCCCGGGCTTGTCTCTAAATTATCTAGTTATAGGATGTGTGGCTGGTGAAACCCCCAAAAAATTCATTCATTCACTGAAAGGCAGATAAGGGACACTTCAAGCTAATTGAAATCAGGGAATCAGGGGAACTATTTGAAATTTTGTTTTTCTTCAGAAAAAAAACAGACTTATACAATAAAGTATCAGTTCTTAAGCTCTATGAGTGAAATCAAATACCACAACAAGTTTTTTATGTTCTATAATTCATAGCTAAGATTTCTGAATCTTGCAATCACAATAAAAAGTCCAAATACAGAAAATAATTTTTTTAAAAAGAGAAAAATATCTTACCCTCCATAAATAATCTAATCCTAGAAGTTCTAAATCATTCATTAAGAAAGCTCTTCTCTTTGCTATTAGTTTACTTTCTTTAGAATTAACAGCTTTAAAAAACCTATCAAAACACCTAAAATGGAAAGGCAAGTTAATAACAATCACAAAATAGCAGCTAATTATATTTCTACCATTTGATAGGTTTTTACCACCTTAACTTTTTCTCAAAGGGGTTTTAATTAAATTTTACTAACTTAATTAGTAGGTCATTTCAAAAGATTATTAGTTAATTAAAAAAACACAATTTTGAAAATAAAAACTTTTTTAATCTGGGTAATTTTTTACATCTTTACCAGAAAAAAACTGCTGTGTATTCTTTAAATACATTTTGTGTGGTTCATAACATATATAAAAAAACTTTTATACAGATAATTTTAGCATTTTATTTAGATTTAAAACTTCTGAAAAGATATACTTCTAAAAGTAATATAAATTTGTTAATCAGAAAAATTCTGTGGTAGTTGAAAAATAATTTAAAATAGCCTTTGTATTTCAAACTTAAAATAAAGTAGCAGTAGACTGTCATAACGGGAAGCTGCAATGGCAATAGATAACTGAAATCGGACCTGGAAAAAGTGCCCGAACCTACAAACCTGGTTCGGGGGAAGCCCCTGTCAGCTCCATAGGAGCAATACATTAGGTTCGGGTAAATTTTATTAGGTTCGAGGGAAGGTTACAACTTTTGCCAGGTCCGACTGAAATTCACAGTATAATCAAATTTTTATTTATTCCTTTGTTTGAAACATATATAGAAAAGGTTTTATATACAATAGAATAGAAGGTTATACAATAGAAGGTTTATTATGCAGTTAATATAACTTTCTTAGAATCCTGACATTTTAAGAGTGCTAAATCTATGTAAATGATAATGAAGAAATTATTAGATCAAAGCTTACTTTATTCCACTTTCTGTAAGCAAACAAGGATCTAATTGTAGCACTATGCCTTCAAAAAAGTCTCTATTAATTTCAGGGTCCAGATCTGGTTCTTCACCCATAAGCTGAAAGGAAACAAAGAATTCCATGAAAACATTGTCGTCCCCTTTCCATAACTAATACAATATCAAATAATACCTATTTAAAGATTAAGTGCATAAAAATTCAAGTTGCTTTAATCAATTCTGAATTATAACAAGTTATGGGCTATGGAAATTCCTATATCCAAATATCAGATCATCCTGAGTATGATGCAGAAATCTCTAGATAACAACCAGTTCTTGTAATTGGATGTAATAATAACAATAACTAAAAAAAAACCTGTGAGGCATATTTTATTAGGGAAGTTTCTATTTCATCCATTGCTTAGAAATTGAATTGATTTTACAGTATTTTAGGGCCTGTGTGCCCAAAGTGTAAGCCTGACAGTTCCAATCATTCTAGTTCAAGATTTCAATGAAAGTTTATTTTATCACAAATACACAACTAGAATTCCAACAAACTAATATAAACTCAGACAAGATCATTCGATCCTGATTAACAAGAAATTTAAGTTTATAGGAATAACATCATGAAGATAGCTTACTCTAATACTATTTATTATTAAAAGCTTTCTACATAGCTATACATGGTTCCTACTCTTTTAGCAGAACCAAAAATATGGTTTTTAGACTATTCCACTATTCCTATAATGCCTTTAAAATGCATTCATGGGGACTTTAAAAAAGTGAATTTACCTCACAATCAAATAACATTTAAGAGTCTTTCAGATTCTGAGTGAGATTTTATCAAATTAGTTAAAGTGATACTTAACATAAATTAAACAATACATACTGAATAAATACTTCAGTTTGTGCATAAGATAAAATCTAACTAAAAAGGTAAAAAGAAAACTTTAGAATAAGTCAACATTTTGGGTCTTTAACAAAAATATGGCCTAATAAGGGGCTTTAAAAATAAGAGTAAAATAAAGGCTTTGAAAAAGGCTGTTTCAGGGCCTGTGGAAACCCTGACTTGAACTGGGAAACAATGACCCATAAAACAAGCTTTTGAAACCATGTGTTGATTTTTTCTAACTTTTTTTACTTATAAATGCAAAAAATGAACTTGTTTTAATTCAAAACCATAATATTATTTCCAAGGTCTTAAAACTTTGCAATAAGAATAAGAACAGGTTTTCAAATATATTGATAGATCATATAAATGAAATTAAAGCTTATAAGTTATACTGATTAAATGTCTTAAAAATATCATCTAAACTGCATTACTTGCAAGATGGCATGATAAATGACATAACTGAAAAAAAAAATATTTAAAATTTACTGACTAGTACAGCAAAACCTTGTTTATCTTGCATATTTAAGACAAAAGACAGTGGGTAAGGTTTTGTTTTTAGAAACTATGTGAAAAGTTTTCAATATTTTTTAATGTCTTACAAAACCCAAGTTTTATTATAATAAATGGTGTCTTCATATTTTAAGTTTTGTTTAGTTCCCAGATGGCCTATCTTGGCCCCAGTTATTCCAGATAAACAAGGCTGTACTGTACTAACATGATGGATTGAATTATTTGTTTATAAATGCAAATGATTAAATTTTATAAATTTATAATTGAATGCCTGGGCATTCTCAAAAAAATAGTAAAATATAAAAGAAAGACTACTTAGAACCATGGCTGAATGCATGAATATATTTTTATTGATACCTGCTTCGTCTCTCAGTATAAGGGTTTTTCAAAAATCAGTTTTACAGCCTTTATTTAGAACCAATGTCTCCAAGGGTTATAGAAGTAAGGTGCAACCCCCTAGGTAAGTGACCATGGGGAATAATACATTGAGATGACTTACAGAACCCCTAGCAAATAAGAAAGTTAAAAAATTTAATTAAAAACTTAAAGAGATAGTACAAAAACTTCAATGAGAAAATTGTTGGCAATATCATAAAAACACACAGAAAAAATTAATGAAAATATCTTCAATATTCAAGGAGGTATTAGCAATGAAAATAGCACTTTTTCAGGCCTCTTAAAAATAAAAAGTTTGCAAGGTTGGTAGTGTCATCATATAGTTTTTGCTGATTTTATCGAAAAGACAAATTTTAATTTTAAAAAATCAAAGAAACTTGCAATTTTGCCAACTTTTTCTTTATTAAAGCCTGAAAAAGTGCTATTTTCACCTGCTAATATCTCCTTGAATATTGAAGATATTTTCATGAAATTTCTTCGGTGAGTTTTTCATGATATTGCCAATAATTTTCACTTTGAAGTTTTGTTCTATTTCTTTTAGTTTTTTAACTTTCTTATTTTGCCACTGGGGGTGAAGTAAGTCATCTCAATGGATTCCCCATGGTCACTTACCTAAGGGAATACCTTAGTTCTATGACCATAGATGTTGGTTCCAAATAAAAGCCAAGAAGCGGACTTTTGAAACACCCTGTACTGTATACAAACTAAGCCTACATGCTAAGATTGATAATCAAAAAAGTAAAGCAATCAAAACTAACCACTCATTCACAGCTTTGTCCCTCGGGGCAAAACCATCACATTCGTTTCACAAGACAAGTTACACAGGGTTCAACTTAAATCTGACAGTAGCAGCATTACCGATGCAATAAACAAAGAATCGTGCAAGTCAAGGAGAGGACCAAATACAGCAAAGGAAAGAAAGGGAAACAAACACGTAAAGAAAAAACCGAATGTGAAAGAATAAAAAAGAAAAGGGGGTTACCCAAATGCTTGTTTTTAGCTTATTTGAAAATATGAAAGTTATTGAAGAGTATCTGAAGTCATCACAAGGAATATAATGTCTGAATGACTTTTACCTCTATATGTTTTCCCTGGTACGGAGGCATACAGTTTTCTTGATTTACCGTCTGAATCTTGAAATCCTAAATTGTTTAATTGATAAGTTTTTTTCTCTACTCATTGCATGAAATTTTCTCAATATTAGAAGAGTTGGGAGGTCATGTCTACCTAGAACTACCATGCCCACCATCTAGGTTTTGTGCCCCCTTTTCTCCGAATTACGACAGTTTCCGTCCAATTTTCTGTGACCCAAGTGGGTTTAAAATGAAGTAAAAAAATGTAGGTATGAAGTCTTACCAGCAATTTCATACAAGCTTCATTTTCTTAAACCCAAAAATTAAAAATGTGTAACTGTACATGACATTTTCTTTACAATGGTTTGATGATCATATTCACTTCATTAATTTCCAGTTGTTCATTAGTGTTTCATATGAATAAAATATAAACTAAAAAGTTTTCTTAAGCAAATTTGAAGAGTGAATCGCAGGTTTTCAAAAAGCAAAAACAAAATAACCAACCCTCAGTTGGTGATCAAGCATGTTCTAGTTCAGTGAACCCACTGTAAAGAAAACAGAGTTCTTTCGCATTATCCCATCGACTGTCAGTTTCAACGGCACATTTAATGGGCTTTGGCTATGCATTTTCAGCATCACGGTCGACAGGATAATACGGAAGTACCGAAAGCAGTACATACCAATACCTAGATTGTTCATTTTCCCAAAATACCAAACTTAAGACAAGTGGCAGTTCTAGGTAGGTACCCAAGACATGAAGGGAAGTTAAAGCTTACAATTCAAGATGGGTAAGATTTGGCTTTATGATCTCACAGGAAAAATGACAAAGAGAACATTTTACGATTTTAAAGTACCTTGATTTGTAACTTATTAACTCACCTTCACCAGAATTAAGGGAAGATCAGTAAGATTAAGCGACTTTCATCATTATCATATACAACAATAACTGTTATCTTCTTAATTTTAAATTTAAGTGAAAACAGACCCAACCCTTACTAAAATTAAAAGGGTCGGGGAAATCAACAATGTAAGGGTCCGATTAAATCCCAAAATACCAGCTCAACATATGAAGACTTTGTTTTTTCAAACCTATCTCAATATTGGCACAAATAAAGGCTCAAGAAGGAACAAATTTACTTCAACTAGCCAAAGATAAATGCTCACAGTCAATGTTTAACAATACTGAAGTAGAGAAAGTGAAAAAAATCCTACTTTAAACAGTAGAACTTTCTTTTTGCCCAGCTCATTTATACTTAAAATGGATATTAAGGATCAGTTATTTGGGAAGGATACAGGGATAGAACTTAAGGGAAGATAGACAGCAAGCATTTGTGCCCTAAATTTTGAAAGTTGACTTAGTTAAAAAAAAAAAAAAGCAGCTTTTAGTAGTCAGTAAAAATTCATTATAAAAATACTTCATGAATCTAAAACTTAGAAATCCACATAACCAAAACTTAGCCCACTCAGAAAACTAAGGGCACAGAGAAGTGAGCTAAGGAAATGAGTGTTTATAGTTTAAAGGGGGAAACCACATTCTCAAATGGACAGGCACAGCTATACCACTAAAACCAAAGAACTATGATTTCGAAAGTTATTTTTTATTAGTGCATTGCAAGCAATGAAAACAGGAGTAGTTTTTAAACCTTTTTCCAAGCTAAATCCACTTATGAAACCTTTAAAATAAGAAAAATTATCCTTACGAGTCATTTTTCACTGTTAGTGATGGTAAAAATACAGTACTGTGCAAATAAATTGGGAAAAAGCTTCATTTTCAATAGAACAAAACTATTTAATTATGTGAAAGGGAAACAAAACTATTTAGGTATTGTTTCTTAATGAATTAAAGATCAGAAAAATCCAGAATTCAGGCCATTAAAAATACAAACTTATGATGCAACATCAGTTTTATATCTTTCTCCCAGTTAATTTGCACGGTACTTTCACAAAAAAAAACAATGTAATGTAATACTGAAATTCCCAGGGCTCTAAAATATAGCAGACTAATATTGTGTTCATGTTATTGATTATAATTTTCCTTTTACATACTTTTGAAAACCATTTAAAACAGGCTTCCCGATCTGTAACATACACTGCATTCTCGGCAAGGCATGTCCATATCTGAAAAAGTTACATCTAATTAGAATAGTTTAACCCTAATTAAAGTTAATTTAACCTAACTAACAGTTAGATTATCTGAACTCAAGTTTGAGAAAAGCCCAAGACTTGTGTTTTAATCACTACAGATTTAATTCAAATACATTAAATTTATTTACATCTGAACAGTCACAGCGGAAAAAAAAATACATGATACATAGGTTAACTTAAGTAGGGTGTATTTAAGAAGCAAGCAAAGAAGAATACTTAAATATTAAAAAAAAACTTACCTGTTTAGCTTGGGGAGCACAAAGCCATAGCTGTCCATCTTTTAATAAAAATCTGAAAGAACACAAAATTAAGACTAAATTTTTATTCAGTAGCCCAAATGGAAATGCTTGATTCATAAGGGAAACATTGATTTTTTATGATGAGAAATTAGAATAGGCAGACAACTTAGTAGTAAAATTAAAGCAAACTGTCAAAAAAAAATTTATGGAAGTTTTAAAACAAAACAATTAATATTTGTCACTCAAGTTAGACTTAAAAATGCATTGAATAACTAATAGATTTTTATAATGCAGTTTGTACAATACACTGATCTATACTAATAAAATAGAAACCCGCTGTTTGTCTGTTTGTTTGTTTGTTTATTTATTTGTCCGCGCTGTGCTTACAGCGTATTTGATTGGTCCAAACTCTCTTTCTCCTACCCTCGGAGTGGTTAAGATTCGTCCTGTCAAATATCCTAATGCTAAGAATCATCGTGATCTAGGTGCAGCCATTTTCTCTTTGAAACCTGGCAACAGCCAAGGGGCACACAACAAATTCTCATTCTTCGGTCTGTTTACATAATTGGGTGAAAAGTATCGGTTTATATCCAGAAACTGATTTGCCTTTACTTCTTTTGGCTTTTAATAGCATTCTGTTGTGGGGATTGCATAAAGCTTTTTCAGTTATTGCTTTTCATTTTCGAACGCCGATTGTTAAGCAACATGGCTTTGGCTGTTTACATCCGATTTACTTCGCTGAGAGGCCGCGAAGGGTGAACGGTGTTTTTTTTCCTCTTCATTTAGTGAGTGCTTCTTACTATTCTGATTTATTACTTTTCTTCCGTTTTCCGTACATACATTTCCTTTTTATTCTATTTAACGCTGTATTTTTTGTTATGTTTGGCTCTTATGATGTTCGTTGTTAATTCATTAAGTGCTTTTTGTACTATCACTGATTTTCATTTCATTCTTTGAATCTTACTTAGTACTTTAGGCTTACTTTTCTGTGTGCATTTTTAACACTAAGAAAATCCATGTAGCAGTTTACTTCACTTTGATAACAGTTGTGCATTTCTTCCACACTTTCAAATTCACCATATTCACTTTGGTTTTTAAAGTAGTTAAGTCTTATTTTTGTGTGGGAATTGTTTGTGTTTAGTCACATAATTTAAGTTATTTAAATATTACATTAGTGGCATTTTATACACTTTTTCTTAATCATTATAGCTACTAAACAGCTTGGCGATATTCATCGGGACAGATAACAATTGAACGGTTTTGGTTTTGAGGCACAGATCAGGCTTCCTTTTCTTTGAGGTTGTTCGTACATTTGTTACACATAATTTAAATTGCCACGGCTTCGATAAGTCCTCCAGCCGCCATATTTATCCACAAGCAATATGCTTATGTGTTGTCATCATTTGAGCTTATGGCTAAACATGGCAGCTGAAGGACTCTTATCAAAGCTGTGCCTTTCAATTACTCTGGCTTTTTATACATTTACTGATTTTTGTTTAATTCTTCGAATAGATTCATTTAACTGTTTTAATCCATTTTTATGGACGGTAATGCAGCGGGCCTTTTTGTGGTGCAGTCTGGGAAATGTTAAATCTATTGCACCTTAAGTTTAAATATTTTTTAACAAATATGACTTCCCAACTATTACAAAGTGTATGAGATTCTGTCATAGGAACTTAGTACGGGCGCAGCCCGTCAATAATGTCCGAGCAACGCTGGGATAGCGCGTTCGCCATAGGTATAATTATAAAGTTTTACTGGGCCCGGGCAACGCCGGGTCTAGCGCTGAAAGCGCTAGTACACAATATATTGAATGCATTAGTACATACAAACACCATTTAAAAACTAAAAATGCCTGTTGCTATTTACTCTAGTTTTACACCAAAAATTTGTAACATTAAGTTTAAACTGTGAACACTGTTATATTAATAGAAATCGGAACTCACCTTAAAAAATTTAATCGTTCTTGAACTTGCTGTACATGACTAAATCTACTATCTGGCGAAACTGCATTAGGGTCCAAGTCTGGGTATTCTAATAAAGGGAAAAGGTTTTATTTCTAAAGTTACTTAAGTGTAAAATGGCTTTGAGAAAACACTCACCCTATCCATTCAATAAAATTAGAGAAATTAAGTTTTAAATGAGAATACTTGAATAGTAATTGGAAAATTTTAAGTAACAAGACAAAAATTATTTAATGAATAGTAATAAATGTTAAATAGAAATAGTTTCTCACTTTAGCAAAAAATTACCTGACTTTACTGACCATTTTAACACCTTTTTTAATAGAAAAAATAACTGGTGTTTATAGAATTTAAAAAACTCAAATTAGAAATAAAATAAGTTATTTTTAACAGCACATGTAAAAACTTTTGATACGTAATAGATGAAAAGATTAACTGATGTTTATAAAAATAACACTGCTATTTCTTCAACATAATAAAATAACTATATTCTGTGTAATTAGAATAGGCATGTGAAGGTCAAGTTTTATAACTTGCAATGGGGTAATGATGAAACTCTTATTTTTACTTAACACACAAATTTAGGCAGGGTGTGAAATTTCCGCTCACCAACTTGAATTTGGAGAGTAAATTTAGCTAGTTATATTATTCTCTCACCAATTTTCTAGAGTGGCGTGGAGAGAAATTAAGATTTGTCGAATCCATGGTAACTTAGAGGGGGAAGGTGCTAAGACTGGAGAAATAGCATAACTTTTACACGCAGATTCAAATAACACAATGTAGTTTCTACATAGCATGTATGTAAAAATACAGGTTAATACTGGGTGGCCTTAGAAAACTTATTAAAAAGTTCCCTGATAGTCTGGTATGATTTTCCCTGATATTTCATAAATATAGTAAATTCTAATCTTCCAGAAAATGGGAGAATGACAGTAAAAATCTGGGAAAGTGGGAGTAAGAAGAGAAATCCAAAGTCTCCAGCCTGAATCAGTAGTTCAAAATTCTGGCAAAACAATATAAATGAGATTATTTCCTGACTTCTATTACAAAGTAACACTTAGAAGCCTTTTTTGAACATTTGCAACCCTGCTAATTTATATGATTCAAGATTTTATTTTGTAGAAAGTAGAATGGAAATGCACATTTAAAAACTTGAAAATCAGAAAAATGTTTGATTAATTTTGAAACTAGGCACTTTCATTCACCGATTATTATCGAATTTTTTAAAATTCCCAGACAATTCCAGGTCTGTGACCACCCTAACAAATAAAATACTTTGCAGTATTCCCACTCAATTTCAGAAATAAAATTCCCTGACTTTTCAAGGTCAAATTTTGAAGATTTTTCGGTCAAAAAAACTAGCAATTTATGAAATTTTTCAGATATCTATTGCTTTTTTAACATATTGTTATCAATAAATGGTCTTTTTTTTTCACTTTCTAGAGCCAAAATCAACACACAAACACTACATATTGTTCATTTTTCATGGTATTCTGTATGATTTTCCAGGTTTTTGGACAAAATGAGCAACTTTCCCTGACTTTTTAGGTGAAATTAAAATTCCCTGACTTTTCCAGGTTTTTCAAGTATGAAGGTTTCAAGTTTCCCTGACCGTGAGAACCCTGCTTTGTTTTAAAAAACAGCAGAACACAAACCTTTGGCCATCACATGAGCCCTCTTCATATATGCCGTCAGGTTATCAGCCACAAGGATGACCAAGGAGTGATGCTGCTGCAAGCGATTTATGACTTCGTGTCGGTAGAACATGTGAGGCGACCTTTGAGCGTGGTTGAAGTTGGGAGGGGCTTCGGAGTACAGATTGCAGATTTCCCGGATTTGTTTCAGAGCCGGCAGGACCCATTTGTCGTTTTTCAGCTCCTCGACACATCGGTCAAGCCAGTGAGTTTTTTGAGAGTCTCGATCCTGAGGAGAAATTAATTTTTAAAGGGTCATCCCAAAGTGACTAAGTAACATCTAGACCAGATTTCATTATATTTTTTGCTTAAAACCCAAACAAATTACGATAATGTTTTGTACTAAATGGCTTTTTTAAGTGTAAGTATGATTTTTTTTATTAATATACCATAAAAAAATTTCCTAAAAATTAAAGTTTACAAGTATTTCCTTTAAAAAAACTGTGACTAATTGTGACTAACTTAACGTTTTTGCTCCCACATATATTAACACCTTAATACTAATCTAAATTCTTCTAAAACTTGAAAAGGCAAACAATATTTAAAGATTAATTTCTTATACATAAATAATGAATTTTAAGAATATTCCACAGTTTTTAAAATACATTTGTATTTTGTATGATAAATTAACACTTGAAGTTAAAAATGTGCACAAAATAAAAAAAAAACAAGTAGTAGGTAATGAGCAAATTATTTATTATTTTAAAAGTATCAAAAATGAAATCCACAGTTTTTAAAATACATTTGTATTTTGTATGATAAATTAACACTTGAAGTTAAAAATGTGCACAAAATAAAAAAAAACAAGTAGTAGGTAATGAGCAAATTATTTATTATTTTAAAAGTATCAAAAATGAAATGAAGTAACCTAATTAGCGAGGTAGCAAAAAAGATCAGGATCTGCATCAAACCTCATTCAGCTGTGTTTTGAAAATGGTTACTTGACATCTGTCCTGCTTTTAAATCTATCTGTATTGATTTGACACTCGTATTGTTCAGTAATTCTACTTAAAATATGAGTAATACTGTTTTTGTTGTACTAACACTTTCTTATTCTGTATGTTACTGCACATTTTATGCCAGTAACTATCTCATTTGAGTAAAATATAATAGGCTTAACTGTGTAAACATGAAATTCAGAAAAATAAAACATTCCCAAGAACTCCAATGTTTAATTGATAATAAAACAAAAAACCAGTAAGAATTCAAGAGAAAAAAATGGCCCTCAATTGTTCATCATCATGCTAATTTAAAATGTTATCATGAAAAACTAGAAAAGCTTTGGATTTGGCATAAGATAGAAGGTTCCCTCAACTTAACATACTTTAAAAAATAGGGTAAATTGGTAGCATAAATGTAAATAAGAGCAAGGATATCATGTATAGGCTTTATTTCTATGAAAAGTCTAACAAGGTTGAATTTCAATACTATTTTATGGTTCTCTTATTTATTTATATTTATTGAACCAATTGCCAGGCCCACTTTGCCTTACTATCTTTTTGGTCTTTTAAATCAGATGGTGCTGGTAGATATACAATTTTGGGTTGTGTTCTGATTTTTATAACTGACACACTTCTAACTTTAAATTTTCATCAATAAATCAAAACACTGAAACTCTAATTCAATAATGGATAACAATAACACTTGCTTACCTGCGAGCAACTATAATCTAGAATTTTTACATGAGCTGTTAAGGCTTGGTCCATAATATCAGTAGGAACATCATTACTGTGGGCCAAACTCCACAACAAATTTAAGACCTACAAAAAAAATTCCAATAGTCAGCCAACATGCAACTGTCTATCACAAGGAAATTATGATCAAAGATATCTGGAAATTTTTCTTATGAGAAAATCAAAACATGTGGAAAATATCCCAATTTACAGACCTTGTGAGCCATTACACCGTCCTTATCATCTTCGGCAAGACGTCGAATCAATTCCAATAACTTTTCTCTCTGCTTTTTACTGGCATTTGTCCAACTAGTCTGTATTAAATAAAAATATAATATTGAAACAACTTTAACAACAAACAAAGAACAATTTAATTTGTATACTGGATCAATACACATTATTTAAGTGGTAAAGATTTTCTTTAAAATTTCTTTTAAAATTCATTTTTAAGTCTTTATTGGCTATCCTTTAATTTATAAAGGATATATTTTAAGAAAATAAATTAAAAGTAATTTAAACCAAAACATTTTGTGTGCGACTCCAAATCTCAACAAAAGTTTTCAGTCTTTTAAATAAAGTATAAAACTTTAGTTTTAAAAGGGGAAAATGAAAGGACTTAAGTAACTTGGATAACTTAAGAACCTATTAAAATTGTTTCCACAGCACAAATCCAAAATCACTATGCAAAAAATACAAGCTTTTAAGGTTGGCTGTCTACACAAAAATGTTGGAATTAGCTGAATTCAGACTGTATATTTCCCATGTGCTTTAGTTTATTACTATGCAAACATACATCATGCATTTCAAGAAAAAACTTTCAAATCAAAATATAATCAAGGCGTTTTTAAGGAATGGGACAAAAATATGTTTTTTTTAGGGTCCTACTTAACTGCTCCAAGGACCAAATTCATAGTTCCAACTCTTTTGTAAGAAAAAGCAAGTACTTTTCAAGGACATTTTAAGTTATTCATGGACTAACATAGAAAGTCATAAAAGCTATTTATGAGCAAAGAAACTAGCTCTCTTCAATACCCCTACTTCAAAAGACAACTTCTCTCAAAAACCTTTCTTAAAGCAAAGACTACATTATGTTACCATTTATGTATGTGACAATTTCAATCATATTAATAGGATTCACTCATGTTATAGGAAAGTCTTACACAGAAAAATCAAAGTAGCCAAGTTTTACTTCTCTTAACAATTTTTAAAAAAATCGTATTCATGTTTAAAAAGTGAACAGGAATAGCTGATTATTAGAATTAGCTGTATATATTCATTTTTACGTCTTTATTTGCTATCAACATCCTTTAATTTATAAATGATAGGTATATTTTAAGAAAATAAATTCAAAGTAATCAAAACCTAAAGCATTGTTGGTAAGCAGGTAATTATGATAGGAGGGCACATTAATAAAGAGGAGTGTGTGGTGAAAAACATGAACCAACTCTCAGCCAAGTTGAAAATAAAATCTTATGTGAAGCTGGTAAAGATTATCCCAGAGCAGATGACTTATTTTCAGAAAAACTATTGCTTGCAATTTGAACAGTTACAGAGGTATATAATGAAATTTATTTTGAGAGGTGCCCAAATATTCTCTGAAAAAACTATCAAAAGAATCAAAAATGACCTTTTACATATTCAAGATGGAAAGAATTACAGATCAAAATATTTGCAATAAAATTCAAGGGGCTCTTGAAAACTAAACTAAAACTCAAGTACTTTTCAAGGCCCGTGGGAACTCTGACATTAAACCTGAACTCTGTTAAAACAAGCAGATACATACCTGAAAACATTCAAATAAGTGGTCTAGTTGTTCAGGCGTGAAGTCCCAAGCAAGCTTGGCAAGGAGATCATGAACATTCTTGACAATGGCTTCGTGTTTGCCAGACTGGGCCGCCCAGATGTCATCCAGGTCTTCCAAAGTCAAGGACTTTTCCTTAATTACAAATCGGAGGATTTTTTCTAACTTTTCAACATACTGGAAAAGAAAGCATTGTTTGTAAGCTAGTGATTGTGATTGGAGGGAACTATAATTAAACAGAAGTGTGGGGTGATTGGCCAAATTAAAAATACATTAAATAAAGCTGGTAATGATTATTCCAGAGTAGATGACTTGTTTTCAGAAAAACTATTGCTTGCAATTTGAACAGTATAAAATCTAAAATCAATAACTTTAGGGGTTCCCAGGAAAAGACTAGTTAAAATCCAGTGTAAGTTTTCAAAGGAATTGCAATCCTTTTATATGAGGCTGTTTCTTTTTCATTCAAGCCATAGCAACATAAAAAGAAAACAATTTTGGTAACTCATTTCCACAAAAACTTTTATGTAATTTTAAAAACAAACCCATTTTTTTCTTAACATAACTTTAACATAGCTATTAGTCTTAAAACATAATCTTTAAAAAGGAAAGCTGAAACTTAGTTCATTATTTTATCTGCAAATGTTGACACAGTCCAGTCTTTAATAATGCTAATGCCAGGCTTTCCTGCTTTGAAAAATAATTTTCCACAACTTTGTCAAGTTAGTTTCAGGTTTTGAAATCACTTCCAATGATTATCAATACATTTTCCATTTTAACTTAAAACCTGTTGAACTGATCATCAAGATGCTATCTTGGGATACATTTCTATATATCATCAATGACTTTTTGGATGGAACTTTGAAGCTGTTTCAGCTGTTACTTAAACCTTTTTAAGTATAAAATTGAAATTAGCCAGGAATAAGATATTTTTTGTGAACCTATTATTATTGTTCACAGCTGTTAAATCATGTTGTTGACTTCCAACTTTTTTTAATTCTTAAATGTAGAAATATTCATTTATATATTTTTTTACAAATTAATACAACCAAGAGAAAACAGGATCAATACAAATTGATAACTTCCATAGAAAATTTACCTGAGGTTGATGCAAACTATCCCTGAGTACAATTTGAAGAACTTTATTTTCTTTTATCCATTCCTAAAAATGAAAATTAATTATAAATAAGAACCATAATTGAAATTTAATGTGCAGTTATTTAAAAAATGATAATTTAGATGTGAAACTTACAAACTACAACTATCCAAATATAGATGCTAATAAGAGTTTACATTCTAAATGATTTTTTCTTATGTACAGTTGTGTTAAACTATGTTGAAGTTTAAATTTTTGAGAATCAATTAGTGTATGGAAATCTTTGTTCAATTAAATTGATTTAACTATATTATGCTGATTTCTTGAGTAGATAGTTATTATCCCTATGCATACAACCAATATAATAGGTAGAAAAGGTTTTATAATGAACTTATTCATTAGAAATTTCTAAGTGTTTACTTAACCCTTTCAGTCCTAGCTGCTCCAAATTTCCTAAAGGATTTTATGGAAATCTTGGGAGGGTTTATGCGGAAAAATTAAGGAATTTATATTTCTTTTAAATTCAAAAAACATGCCACTCCAACAACATTTTAAAATGAAAATTCATAAATAGATTCCTGCATTAGATCATACCAAAATTTCTTTCTGACAGTTTTACATCAAATAATAGAAATTTTCAGATTTTCAATATTTTTTTGTAAAACTTCAGGTATTCATGAGTTAGAATCAAAAGTTAAACTACAATAAGGTAAAGATTTGAAAAAATATCTATCAAACTGACATATTTAGTTTATAGTTTTAGTTGAATTTCTTACAAATTTTGAAGATTTTCAAACTAATTTCTAAATTATTTTTAGTGCCTTACATCCCTTTGTCAACAATGAGAAAACTCAAAGTCAGAAAACCCCATGAACTTTTTATAAGATAGATAAAATAATTCTATAAAACAAGTTGGATATGGCTTTCAAGATCAAAACCACTCAGACTTACGGCAACTCTTTCAGCAGTCAGCCAGTCCTCATCATCAGGACTAGCGTGCCTGTGAGTGTAGAACGACACACTGGCTATGACTTTGTTAACTTCATTGAGAGCATTCATCTTGCCATTGAAGGAGGAGATTTGCAGAAGCCTTTGAACACAAATTGCCCACTCAGTATGACTATTACACACCAATTTCAAACACACATGCAAATCAATTCAATTTCTATACATGGTGTTGGAAATAAACCACTTTTAAGTCAATAGTATCTTAATACTGTGATCAAAGAATAGTTACTGCCATAAGCACATCTCCAAAAATGAGTGGTTTGGAGCTCAAGGGAAACAAATGACATTGTTAATTAACTTTTACATAGGAGTATTGTTGGTTGGCGAGTCGTTTTCCTGTCATGTGTTTTGAATAAGAATTCCAATTTCAAGTGAGTATTAAGTTAAATCGCACAAAAAAATATTCCAGAGCTTCAAATGTAAGCATAAAACATTATATGGTATGCTGAGCATTTGAAGAAAACATTGAAGCAAATAAGGATAGTAAAAAAAGAAAGAAAAAAAAATACATCTCAAATCAGCTATATGGCATTGGGTTGAGGTATGATCCAAAAACTGACAGCTCCGGAAATCAGCTTACAATGTTGGACTAAGTTAAGAAGGGAAATTGTTGGATAGTACTCATTATCTTGAATTCCTTCTGTTATTTAAATTATGTACAGCTAATTAATAAACAAGATGTGTTATAAAAACTATGAATAAGCCATTTCAACAAAAAAGGCAATACAATCTTTTGAGCTTGAAATAATGAATTATGGAAACATTTTGACTAAGCACTAAAGAGTTACCTACAAGTTGTCACCTGGCATAAATTTGGTGACTTATCGTAAACATCATGTTTGGTAACGTTTTCACAGAATGTCACTTGTGCTCAAAACCACTCAATTATAAGTTTAAGACCATTTTCAACTTGTGTTTGTATGTGGATAAGTGAGTATACTATTTTTAACAGCAACCATGAATCCAATTCACAGTAGAATGTCAAAATTGCACTTTTAAGAATGTGTTAACATATTAAAATTAGTCCATCTCTAACTCTCTTACCATACAATCTCATTTACTGATGAATAATGAAATTAATTTTTAACACACAGACACACAAGTTTTAAATCTTAACATCTTGATAGTTTGGAGCAATCATAAGAGTGTTCAAAAAGGTTATGCCTATAACAAATAAGTAAATCAAATAACTTTATCAATGATAATTTTAAAAGCATACAATAAGTTTAAACAAGTTTGATTTAGATTTCATTAGCATAACTCAAACTACAAATAAAATTACAGAGGTTGTTAGTCTTATTCATTTGATGAGTACAAAATAAGGCTATTTTCTTAAGAGAGAAGAGAAAAAACAATCATCTTAAGAGGAGGTTTGTAAAGAGATTTGGGCATTCTGTGTTTAGTTAGATATTTAACTTTTATTTATAAATTAAGTAATTTGCTAAAAGATAACTAATGCCAACTTTTAAGGAAATAATAATAAACTGAACTGTAATAACATCTATAATGTGCAATTATTATGGTAGTAGTAGTACATACAAAACTACACATTATTCCTGAGTTAATTTGTCCTTTTGTTTAATTCTTTGAAAATTTTAAATCTGGAATTTAACTTCGTTTGTGTATGTGTGTGCAGCAATTTACAATAAACAAATAAAATACATTAGTTAAATAGGAGTTGGAACTTACAAAAAAAAAACTTTGCCAAAGATGAATTATATAATTTGTTTATTGTATAATAATAGAATAATCAAAATTATCTCAGAACAGTAAATAAGTCAGGTAGATTTGAAGATAAATTACAAAATCATAACAAAATTCACTAAAAGAGAAGATAAAAGAGATTGTATTTTCTTATCTAAGTATTGTAATCTGACAGATAAGCAATTAACCTAAATCTCAAAACGAAACCACTATAAAAATGACAAGATAATAGCAATATAGCTACTGCAGTGACTTTGCAATAAAACATATAAAAAGCTTTTTATTCTTTCTTATACAAAGATGGTTAGATAATAAATAAAAGTTAACAGCATTTGTTGGAGGTTAACTGGAGTTAAAACTACTTGGGATTTTAAATCTCACCAGAGAAATCCAATCATTTACTAACTAAATATTTAACACATAAGATTAGTGTGAAATCCATTCTCCATATTTTTAACTTTTCTGGAAGTTACCTTGCCTTCATGTCTAATCTAACTTCATGGGATTGTAAAATGGTTCAGTGCTAAGCAAAAAAATAATTTCCCTACAAGTAAATTTAGATTCAAGGTTCACCCAAATGTTTTTTAATTTATTCATCCTTAAATAAAGTGAAAGATCTAAGAAAAATGACACTTTCTCATGAAAATTACTCATATTACCTCTTAAATAGTTCTCTTTCACCAACTACACCAATCCAAGTTGTACTTTTTTTTCTAATCAGGAGGTAGAGCAACAATAAAACTTTAATTTAATATTTCTAACCTTAATTCTTTCTTTTTCTTTCTCACTTATTATACTAATACTTCTTTCATAAATACATAAACCAGACCTGCCAACACTCCTGCTTTTAGACTGAGTTTCCTGCCTTTACTTTAAATCTCCGCCCTCTGGTTTTTTGGGTTTTAATTGAGTGCAGGGTAAAAAGCCAGAGAAAAGACACAGGAAAAATGGAAGCTGGAGATTCAAAATAAGCCCAAAAACTTCTGCCATAAGCCAGAGAGTTGTGAGGTCTGTATAAATTTTAATACATATTCAGACACAATATTTAATAAGTAGACATGTAGTGGTCCTAATGTTAATCACTGGTCTTGACACAACACATACCTGAGAATCATCTTCAACCGAAACGTCTCCAGGCTTTTCACCGTGGCTTCCTGGTTGGGTACCTTGGCAGCGAGGCACTTCAGGGCCTTGACTATCCCGGAGAGGGCGTCGTTCTTCGTCTCGTTTTTAGCCTCCTTTTTCAGCTCGTCGTCCGTAAGGTTATCCAGGAAAGATGGCACTATCTCCACGATTGGCATAAAGTACTTCTCGGTGGTCTGGAGGGTCAGGTATTCATGGCACATTCCAAAAGGCCTGTTTAGGGAGTTATTTTGTAAAGGACAGTTGCATATTTATGTAACAATAAAAATTAACCATGAGCTAATGATGTTGTGAGAGCACCAGCAACTTAACTCTAGAAGTCGCTAGAACGCGACATTTATATGAATTTATTTTGAGGAGCTTCCAAATATTCTCTATGGAAATTTATAGGTAAAATGTCAGGCCTGTAGCTATTTTTCTCCATGTTGCGACTACCCCAAATTGTTTCTACGCCCCTTGCATAGATAAAAGGTTAAATATAGTTTTTCAGAACATTTTTAGATGATATTTCCATCTTGGAAAACACCAATCTCAATGTTCCAAAAACAAAAAGGGGGTTTGGAGGTCCTTTCCCAGAAGATTTTTGCAAATTTGACACTTAAAATTAATGTTAAACCTCATTTTTTCCAAGACCTTTTTATAGTACTTGGACTGCTTTGCATACAACATAAAATTTTCAAGGAAAAGAACAGCAAAAAAGAAATATCCCCTTGGATTATTTTCCCTAAGATTATTAATTTTGTGTTTCAGATACAATATTTGCCTTTCTAGTGTTACTATCAATTCTGTTTAAAGTTTTATCTTTTGTGTAAAGTTTTTGTGAAATACTATGAATAATTCAATGTTAAAAAAGAGTGCTGGGGAATGCCACATTAAAATTTTGGGAATTTAACCCTTAAAAACAGGGTTAACTCATTTTTGTCCATCTTTTCCAAATTTCAAGGAGATTCCTGGTTTAAGGAGAGGGGATGAAGCAGGATTAAAAAAAAAAGTATAAAAACTTTGTGAATGACATTAGAGCTTTAGTATCTATGACTTTTCAATATCAGCATTCACATATCCATTCTATGGGTTTGTACAATTTAGCTTAAGGTAAATTAAAAAGAAAAACAAATAAGGAAACCAATATAATAGTAAATATAAATTCTTCCACTCAAAATTATAGGAAATTAATAAGGAGGAAGTTAATTAAACCATTTACAGAAAAATCATTAAACCCAAAAAGTGGTACCAAAATCATAATTGTAATTGAAAAAATATTTTTGTTGTGTTGATTTAAGTTTTTCATTGGTAAAATCCTATGTTTCACACCAATCCAAAACAAATTTAACACCATTGTTTGAATACTTAAACATCCTTTAACTTTAAAAATAATGTTTTTAAAAAGAATGAAATCAGTTTTGAAGTGTATGATATAGTTTTAAGTCTTATTATGAGTTGATGCAAAAAATTGTTTGACACTTGTAATTTAGAATTAAAAATAATTATCTGGTTTGACAAAAAGTCCTTAATTTGAACCAGTATACTTTAATGCATTGTCTTCTTACATTATATAAGTAAAGCCTATTTTAACTTGTGACTTTAATTAGACCATATCTAACTAGATCTTTAAAACTTTTTTGATTGATGAATGCAATACAAACCTTATCAGAGCAGCAATTACTGGAACTGTTAGTGCATTACCATTTTGAAACCTCTCTAGAAGAAGGTTAAAGCCTTCCCAGCTGCCAAACCGGTTAATTAAGTCAACAAGCCAACCCTGAAAAGTAAAACATTAAACTCTCAGAAACTCATTCATAATACTTTAAATACAGGGTACATATTGCATTTCTTTTCTAAAAATTAACAACAATTATAGGATCTTATTTTCTTACTGATATTTACCTATTTGTTTTAACCCAGTTTTACCTAGTTCAAAATGCAAAGGATTCTTAAATAATTTTATCAGTTATGGTGCTTTTACATTTACTTGAATTCTTACACATCTCATGAATATATTTTCATAACTTGAGTACTATTTTTTCAATTAAATGACAGTCAATGTAATGTTTTAGTGTTAGCGTGAAAGTTATAAGGTTTTGATCATTTCTATTTAAATTCATTTTAAGAAATAACTTAATTAAATTAATTAACAATATAGAAAATTAAGACTAGTTTCTAAAAAGGGGACTTTTTAAAACTTAATGCCAATATTTTTAAGTTGTAGTTTTCCCCAAGTAAATATCCATTTAAAATAAAAAGCATCTTATTAGAAAAAACCAAAAATACAAGCTTAGTTGTATAGTCAAAATAAATTAATTTGATCAGGAAGTTATACCAATTCCTTGATTACAATTAATAACTTAATTATCAGTATAATTAAAAGTAACATTTAATCAGGAAATTACTTTAGGACTTCTTAAGTCAGAGGGTCTTGCATACACTCCATCAGTCTCATCCTGCAGCTGAGAATTGCTAGGAACAGTTTCAGAAGGTCTCGTAGCATTGAAAGTGTGAAATCTAAAACACAAATGACAGTTATTCAAATGAAACTCTCAATATTAAAGTAACAAACTTAACATTCATAAAGGAAAACCCTCTTATTTTATGGAAAATTGTAAGTAAAAGATAGCTACAATAATTATATTAGAAATTTTTTAAAATAGTTTTTATGGAAAATGAACATCAATAAGTAATATCATTTAAAATGGCATAGCACCAGTGTTATTCCTATGATTTTTTTGGAGGAGTAAAAATACTCCTTGACTTTTTTAGGAGGAGTGAAATACGGAAATAGCATTAGCTACATATACAGAGACAAATTTTTATATTTAAAACGCTTACTTTTTAATGGACAAAATGAAATTGAAAAAAAAAAATGAGGATGCTTTTTTGGGTTTTAACAATTATAGCATATGTTAAGTATTAATAGAAAATATTAAACATTATACATTATTACACGGTGCATTTTTAAGCTAAACTTGCTAAACCATTGTGAAAAATTCAAAGAGTGAAAATACTTCTGGCTAGTTTTTTAAAGAGTATTTCCGATTTTCAAGGAGTGAAATACTCCCTCAGAGAAGTTAAAAATATCTCTGCATAGCACCAAATAAACAGAAATTCTCATGCTTTTCCGATACATTAACATCAATCTTTTACATATGAATAATACCATACAATTTAATGAAGATAAAAAAGAATGCTTTTCCAATTAAAAACTTTGAAACAAATTTTTCATTTAATTTGAAGATTCCCACATATGATCATAAAAAAATTTATTATTTCTAAGAACTTATTATCTACTTTTATAAGTAACAAATTAAAAAAATAAACAAAAGTTAAGAAACCATGCTGACCATAACAGAATTAATTGTAATTGAGCTATGTAATAATGATATTATAAGTGTATCGCACATCTTCCTTAAATAATTTTGAAAATACATTTGGATTATTATGAGTTTAGTTTTAACTGGGATTCATCTAATAATCCACCAATCTTTGGTTAATTGCACAATGTCTTCATTTCCAAAAAAGGGGGAAAGCAGGGGCCGCAGCCAATATTTTGGGAAAAAAGTAGGAAAAATAGGAGAGAAAAAGAAAAAATAAGAGAAAAATAGGATTATTTTTCTAAAAAAAATAGGAGAAAAAAGGAATATTTTCCTAAAAAAATAGGAGAAAAATGATTATTTTTCTAATATTAGATCTATAATACAGTAACGGACCCCTCATCCGGCAAGCTTGGGGCCTACATCATCGAATTTTCCGGAGTTTGAAACAATTTCGGAAAAAACGCCCAAAAAGACCACATCTCTACTAACACAACTGCGTTTGTATCATAACGAAATTGCGTGCACGCATTTGTGGTACAATCATCATTCCCGTTCTCGAAAAGTTAAGAGAAATAATAAACAATCCCTGACAAATATTCGCAAACGGTTTGAATCTTTGAATTCCCAGTTGTTAGTGAAAAGGTTTTGCTAGGGATCGATAGTACCGAACCGACATCAATCCGAAAACACGAAGAAAGTCCATTGCAAGGGTTAAAAAAAAGGAATAAAAGGAGCAAAAAGCTGAAAAAAAGGAGATTGACTGTAAAAATAGGAAAAAAGGAGCTAATGTGAAAATAATAGGAAAAACAGGAGCTCTGCGGTCCCTGGGAAAGGTTTTAAAAGTTAAAATTAACAGCACCATTTTAATAATTAAAAATTGAAATAAAGTGGGAAAATTGCCCACATCAATTGAATTGAAAAATGGGATTTAATCTAAATACATACTTGCTACCAGGATTAAGCACCATTGATAATAAATCAAGAAGGGGAAGGCAGTCTTGAGTGAGTTTTAGAACGCACAGTTCTATCAAATGTTCACAGTTTTTCATGATGCAGCGCTGAAAAAGATGTAAAAAACATTGCAACTACGTACTATGTTTGACATAGATAAAAAGTTTTTGGTCATTAACAGAAGTAAACTCAAATGAATCTGAAGTATAATTGCCTAACAGTTCCTTTTTACCATTCTAAATGCATAACAATCAAACAGGAATATTTTGCATAACTGTTCAAGGCACAAAGATCAAAGTATTCATAATTTTTTTAAAAAACTATTCTTATTAAAAACAATCACCAATCTTTTAAAGCATAGTTAAGAACATCTCAGTATTTATCAGGCCAAATTAGGACAACTTTTGCAAGCCAAAGTATTCATCAAAATTCCCTATTGTTTGCTTATGACAAAAAGGTTGCTTAAATGACACAAGATTAAAAATTTAATTTTTCAGAAAAATATTCACATAGTTTTTAAGTTCAAAATATAGTTAAGTTTGTGCATTATAACTTCAATAGAATTTCTATACTTTTAAATTTTCTGAAACACCCTTGTCATTTATTTGCATATAATCGGAGGGTCAAATAATATAACACCTTTCCATGGTCATGTATTTTTCTGCAAATACTTAAAAGATATACAAAATGAATGGATATTTTGAAACTTCTCATTTACTTTAATTTTTAGAACCACTCAAGACTTATCAGGCCACAAAAAAAGGTGGCTGGCAGGCCATATGTTGTGCAGGCCTGCTCTTCTAAACCAATAAACCTACTTAGCTGATAATAGCTATTTGACATAGTTTTGCATTGGTACTTACATGGATTTCAAATTTCCATCCGCTAACTGCTTCATCTGTTAGTATTTTAGTGAATGATATAGTTAAGCCATCTCTAAAAAAACGCTGGCATGCTTCTGATCGAGAATCTAGTCCTAAACACAAGGGGAAAATATTTAAATAGGAAGTCAGAAAATAAAATGCAATGGCAAAAATAATTTAAAAAGCATTTCGGGTCCAGTCATAACCTAAAGCCTTACTCTCAGGGTCACTAATCAGGGATGAGAGTGGCTAAAAAGCAAAAAGTCTGAAAATTGCGCGAATGACATATGATCAACAGTATTTATATGCTATTTAGCTTTAAACCTAAGTTAAGAACAAATTCGAAAAGTTAGTAGTAAAAAGTGGTTAACATTGGTGTTAAAAATAAATTCTTACAATTTTGAAATTAAAAATTTTACCATTTAGTAATGATCTGAAAGAAATAAAACTACCCATTAGAAAAGAATGACTCATTGAAAGATCACAAAAGTATAAAGAGGAATTACATTAAATTATAATTGAAAATTCTTTTGAAATCATGAAAAAAATAGGGTGTCTTATCAAGTTAAGATTTTTCTCATTAAGTAAAAGGGAGAAATAACTAAAAAAGTATTTTAGAATCTTTGAATGTGACATAGAATAGAAAATTTCAAAAATGATTATTTCTGGCTGCAAACCAAACAAAAAAACTTAAGCTGTTACATTAAATACCTCAAATATGAAAATTTACCCTATAAGTAATAGAGCCTAATCAGCCAAGAACATCAACTTGAATTTTGAAAAATGCAACAATTCTCAGTCAAAAACTTCAGTTTATAAGCCAATTTTTCATAAGGTAAAAAAATGAAAAGATCAAAAATATCTGCAAATCTTCCAAAAGTCAGAAAAATCTCGATCCCTGAGTTAAGACAAGTAACTTAAAAGTTGTAACCAGAATGTGGAATAGTTATAGTAGTAAAATATGGCTTACCCTGTCTACACATTCGAATTGAAGCGGCTAAGAGGACTTCCAACTCCCCCTTGGGCAGTACTGGCACGACCCAGCGGGGCCTGTTGATCATTTCATCAAGGCGAGCTAATTCTACGAGGGGGTACTCAGGCTCTTGTCCATCGGGCAAGTCAATGCCTTCATCTTGGTCACCACTTCCATCACTCTCCGTCAACTGCAACAGTTCGGAATGAAAGGTTAGAGAGCTCATTATGAAACAATTTTGGTGTTTTCATTCAAAGGTTTTTAGTTTGTTGTTGACTTATGTTCAGTAAAACTCTTGACTATCCAAACTACTTTCAGAATTACAGAAAAAATTAAGACGGAAACAGACTGCGATTCAGAAAATAATGATTTCTATGTGTGCTATCCTTCCCTCTGGGAACTTAGTGTGATTAAATTAGATTTAAGTGGCGAGAAGTTATCAACAGACTCCAAAGCTGCAGAAGATTTTATTGAAAAATTTAAAGTTGTAGCAGACTCCAACCATCAGCGAGTTTTTCCTTAAAAATAGTTCTTTTCTTCCTATTTTTAACATGTTTAAGTTTGTAATTAATTAAAATATACCTTTTTTCAGAAAATATCCTAATTACCCAAATATTTTATTATCCGTATGGGGTCCAGTCTCAATTGATTTGGATAATTGGAGTTCTACTGTAATTGGTTTGCGTTGCGAGTCACCTTTTTATTTTCTATCATCTTGACAAGACAGGGTAAGGAAAATTAATTACAGGGTAGATTCAATTAAAATTAGGCAATAATTGAGTTCTCGGTCAGAAATGAAAAAATTCTTCAGAAAGAGGAGAGTCCTGTTGCCTTGGCAACAGAGATGTAAACGAAAGCTCAACTTGTGATGGACCACGGCTTACTAGATGCTAAACAGGCTAGTCGAGATACAGAAATCATTTAAATTGTAGATGGCAATAGCTGACAACTAGCAAAGCAAATCCACAGAGTTGAAGGCAGGGCTTAATGGCTCAAAAATATGTTTTTGGCAAGAAAGTGGAACAGGAGATCTACTCTTAAAAAAGTTTTTGGCACAGCTGGAATAAGAGTCCTCCATTTGGTGACTTGCGTTGTGGTCGCCAACTCTACACTATATCTAATCATGATAAACCGCCAACTTGGCGACCGCAACACGAGTCGCCAAATGGAGGACTCTTATTCCAGCTGTGCCAAGTTTTTACTGTTACCCAGATGTAATAGGTTGTCATGGTAACAAATTTCGCCAAGATAGGCTCACGATCACCAACAATCAGCAGTTACGTCATTGAAACATGCCTTTAATTTTCCTTATTCGTCAGTGTGTTATCCCATTGTTTGGGTGGTACCTATAGGTAGGACTTGTGGCGATCCTATTGGGAAAAGTTGCCAAATGGTTTTCATTATTCAAACCTCGGCTAGCCAGTATAGTATCTAGTAAGCCTTGGATATAGACAGACAATAAGTGATGAGCAGTGCAATACTCACGGTGACATTGGGACTAGGTGCAGGGTTGGTTCTGGGAGGCTGTGTGGGGGCATTCTCCTGCGGCGAATCCCCGCCCCCGCCGATCTGGCCTCCGCGCATGACGATTGTCATGGTCGCTTCACTCTCTCTTCAAGCACATGGCTCCGGGGCATCAAGAGAGCAGCGCGCAGGGGAACTGAAAACACAACACATTCTTCTTAGACTACATTTCGAAGTTACACTCAAACCTCCATTCCTGCAGGGGGACGTCCTTAAATTACATGAGGTGTTTTTTCCAAATTATGGACCACTCCCTCTGTGAGATTTTGTTGGATCTCCCTCCCCCCAATATCTCACACTGGTACTTACATATTATCCCGTCGACTGTGACACTTAATCCGAAACGTTATCAAATCCCATTGATTTTACTATTACTGTGCCGCTGAATTAGACGGCCGCTGAACGGTCGACGGAATAATACGTAAGTACCCTCACGCTATATTTTCTCAATATCTTTTAAGTAAAAAAATTTCTTGATTTGTTCTAGTCACTTTTGTTTCACCTTGTCAACATCAGACTTGCCAACCTCTGAAAGTCAAAAATCAGGAGATTTTCCATAGAAATCAGGAGAAATTTTTAATCGATGTATAGCCCATTGCAAACCAATTATTAAGAGATAATATGTGCTCAAAATAAAAATTTAACCGTATTAAAACCATACAACCATACTTTTTTGCAATCGCACTGTCCGGGAACATTTTTCTGAAGAGAGCTCCGGAATGGTCCTCCACACTGATCGGTAAATTATGCTCCAATATATATAAGAATGTTGTAAAAAGGCATTCAGCATTACTTACTGTCTGATCATTCTGTATTACAAAAATCTTTTGGTTATTTTCCACACATTTCGCATTTTCCTTATGCATATTTCGAAAAAAACAAGAATTCCGAAAAAAAGCGGGAGAAAACCGAGAAAGAGGGAGATTTTCGGGGAAAATCCGGAGGGCAGGAGGAGAGAGCGAAAATCCGGAGTCTCCCGCCAAAATCCGGAGAGTTGGCAAGTATGAAACCTCCATTCCTGCAGGGGGACGTCCTTAAATTACATGAGGATTTTTTTCCAAATTTTGGTAAAATTTTGACAAATTCCCCTCCCCCCAATATCTCACGCTATATTTTCTCAATATCTTTTAAGTAAAAAAAATTCTTGATTTGTTCTAGTCACTTTTGTTTCACCTTGTCAACATGATGCTCAACACACACCTTTCGTAAATTTTGATACAAATGCATGTTGAAATTAAAGTTTATGGTCTTATACCTGTAATTATGACGACCGACTAGCTAATCATTCCTGTTTGGACTAATTGCGCATTTTCATAAACTTATGCAAAGAGAAAAATCGCATGTTTATTACGCTAAAAGTTGACGTGAGATTTTAATTGACTCCCCCGTGGTGAGTTTAAGTATAATTTATGGATGTCCCCTAACAGAATTCCTCAATAAGTAGAGCAGGTGTTTTTGTGCTTTGTCAATATTTCAGCTGATTCGCGGTGCCAAATGTGAACTGATTTGAGAGGAGAGGATGTCAGCGGAAGTTTGATTGAAACTTTGTTATTCTTATAGATGGCAAAAATAGCTGTGGTATGCAGACTTTGATAATGTAGAAGCACACACACACGCCAAGTGCAGAGAGTTTTAGAACTTATCAGAAAATATTTTTAAATAATTTAAATTTTTGATAAATAAATCATAGATTTTTTCTTATTTAGGTTGCTTATGAAGTTTTATTACAGTATTTAGGTCAACAATGGGGCTGTCATTACGTCTTAAGGCAAAATTCAAACGACTGGGGGCACCTAATAAGTTTGCAGAAAATATTTAAAGAAATTATAGTGCACAGTTTTTTGTTTTATCTAACTAGGTATGGTACAAAAATGCAGAGTGCTTGTTTTGTGACAGACGGTGAACTGGCAGCAGCTACAACTTAACTATCAAAACTTAACTTTAACTAAATATTAACACCTAACGACCATGTCACATTTCTTGCACACCACCACCTCTTTTAGCTCTGCTAGTTCCTGTCAGTCGGAAAACGAGGCTTCTGCATTAATATACCATATCCCAAATGCTATTGCTATCAATAAGAATAAAAAAAGTTTCAATGAAATTTGCAAAGATTTTCTATCTTGCAAATAATTAAACGTTGTTGATACAATCCAATTGGAAAGATTTATGCTCAGCTAATCCTAATTCCTAAAGTACCAATTTAAGTTTAAAATCATAAGTTTTAAATGCATAATTTTAAAGACTTTCAAATCTGGAAAGCTAATTAGGCAATCAAGAAAGTATTTGATCATTAATTTATAATTGCTGGTAGGTAAAAAAATACTTAGAGAAGTACAAACACAAAAATATTAGTACAAATAAAAACAAAAAATTAACAACTTGTAAAAGTAAATAAACAATGCAGGTTGATTCATTGGGTCTTAAACAAGCAAAGTGAAACTAAATCCTCTCTATTAACTCAACAGCTAAAACAATTTGATAGAAAAGGTCCAATTTTAATTATTATTTTTAATTAAAGATTAAACTTTATATAATATTAATAGTATATTGAAAAACTTGACAAATTGAGGAACTCAAAGGATTAACTTTTAACTTACTGATATACTTAGTCCAAAAAATAGGTACATCTATTCACTGCCTACTAATAAACGAAAAAGGTTGTTTGATAAGTTGATTGATACTTATTTAGCTAAAAAGGGCACCTAATATTTCATAACCATTGTTATGATCAATGGACTGATGAACAAAGAAAATACAATAACAAATTAGATTTGGTTTCAAAATACGATTTTCAACGATTAATTCAGGTAAACACTACCGTTAGAACTAAAACAAATAGAACTTTTTGATTAATAAGCAAATCTGAATTTCTTATCTAAAAATCTCCATCACACACAAAAAAATTATTTGAATTTTATCAGATATTAACGGGTTTCAAAAAATTAAACATTATCAGAATATTAAAAGGATTCTAATCACCGAAATTATAATCTAAACCATAATTTAAAAGACTTCGAAATTCACAAGTTATGTTCAGGATACACATAGAAACAAGAACCAAAGATAGGGAACGAACATGTAAACAATACGCCGATAAAAATCAGTCCACCTATAATTGAATCACATGAATACAATCAGGTAAAACTGAATATTTAGGTGAAGTTAATTAATTATTTTACATCGGTTTTACTTCATAAGATCACGTAGGTTCTGTGAATAAAAGAAAAATATTCACCAAAATAATGAAACCGATTTCGAAGTTTTTTACTCGATCAAAAGGAATAGCAAATATGTACTTTGATAAAGGTATAAAATTATTCAGAAACCACACCAAATACATCTAATAAAGTTTGATAAAAAGCTAATTGTTTACATTTGTGCCCAAAGGATTTTCAATAGCCTAAGCCTATCGACTACGGTATTATAACAATCCCCGTAAAGAGAACTCCGATTCCTACTAATGAATACAAATTAAATAAAAGCTCTTTTTAACATAAACATAATCGTACCTTAAGGTAGATATTACCACAAATAGCACTTGAAAATCCCTTATAATTCCTAAGTCGAAAAACGAATATTCATGCCAACATTGACGGTAACTCATTATTGAAACGTCAAAGTTTGTAACTGTACACGGCAGAGCCGAAAATATTTTTAAAAGCAAAACTGAAACTTCGATTTAACTTTGATGATTGAATAAATCTTTCAAATATATTTCTGAATTCTCACCTCATAAATTAGTAAAAGAGATGAGTCTTTAATTGTAAAAAAATCCATCCATGTTTCCAAAGACAGATTTACGTATGCCAATGTTGACCGGCTCTAGTGACTCAGTAGTTGTAAACTGAAAAACAAGGCTGCTCGGGCAGGGCCCATTTGCCTGTTTCATGTTGTTTGATCACTATTTTGATTTTTCTCCTTCCGTTAAGCTTTCTTAACAGCTTAATAAATGCAATTTTAAGATATTTCAAGATCTATTATAGATTTTTACGGTGAACTTACTCATAAAGATATCCAACGCTCACTCATAAAGTTTTCCAATCAATAATAGAATTTTTTCTATTCTCATGTGTTTGAGAAGATAATTCGTTAAAATTTTACTATTTTTCATAGTAATAAACTTTCTAATCCTTGAAAATTGTGATTTTATTCTCAGAAGTACGTTGAGAAGATATTAATGTTCAATTCCAGAAAAAAAATAATCGAAATTTTAAAAATCTAACTTTTAAAATTAGATTAAATATACTACATAAATATTAATTTTAAAATAGAACAAATTTAGATTTTTCAAGAACTAAATGGTTAATTTCCTTCTAATTACTAAATTTTTAAAAATCTCAAAGCAAGTTTTGTCATCTCATCTCATCTTGTAAATAAAATGTTTGTTTCTCTTTCATTATTTTGGATATTTGAAATTGAATAACTGAAATAAAAGTAAATTTTGTAAAGAACTAAGACTAGCTTAATGAAAAGAATGATTGTACTTGTTTGACTGATTAGTTTGATAGGTTGATGCTTATGAAAATTAGTAAATTTACGACATTCCTTGATAGGGACATAAATGTAAGGAGGAACAAGTTTTCGTCCAATAACAAGCTTTGGATAAAGTAAACAAGGCGACAGGACTAAAGTTTTCGCAACACCGAGAAGTTAGGTTTAAATTGAAACCATGGCGGCATCATATGGACAATTGTTTCTGCGCTCAAAATTATCAAACAAAACAACATTATTAACGGTTTCGAAAGTACTGACAGCTGCCAGAATACCAAAGTTTTCAGACGTACGTATCGAATTCTTTCTATGCTCGAATTTGACATTCCTGAATTATTCTATTTTATCTGATTAAAGCACTCTTCACAGCGTGAATTTTTATTGAATATCAATGGAAGGCTTTCCCCAAGTTGCTTCTGTATGCATAGCCTCATGCAAAAAATCATGCCTTTAAAACGATAGTACATTTGTTAAATTTTAAAAAAAACATAAGTTGGAAGGGGAGGTCAGAGTTCAGAAAGAACAAATTAAATCACCAAGTTATGAGATGAAAGACAGAAGCTCTTGACTTGATATTATTAGTTTTTTATTGCATAGTCTTAACCTAGGCTAAACAGTGAATATTTATATATTTCTTATTTTTCTATTTTTTCCTTGAATTATTTAAAAGCATTTTCCTCACAAGCAGCTAAGATCTTATCAGCTTATGTTCAACTACCAGATAAAATTAAATTTGGAATTTTTCTTTCACGATTTACTAACACTGCTTTTTTTAAAAAATAGGTTGCAGTCAAAATACTTATAACATATTTCCATGTTCTTTTCAACATCATAATAGTTGAAAGGTGACTCACTTTAATCAGTAATAAGTAAAATAGAATAAAATTTAAATGTACCTATGATCAAGGTAATGTATTGTTAAAAAGAACTATTAAGGGATAAAAGATATGTTAGGACCTTCATTTGGGTCAAAGCATTGTCATTGACCCTGCCTAGTTTATCAACTGTATAATCTTATCTTGTACGCATGAGTTTATTTCAATTCCTGATAGTGAATGATTTCTAAGTAATTTACTTTATATTATTATCTATTAAAAAATCCCACCAATTTTTTTAAGAACTAGAAAAGTGATTTCTTTTTCATACTTTAAAAAATTGATTTAAAATTTTAAGATAAAGAAGTCTTAAATAAGTAAATATGTTAAACATATTTTATGTTAATTCTATTTTTTTTTTCATATGATTTCATGAAGTTTAGCAAATTAATTTCAACACCTTTTTAAATAAAAATGAATGAATTACATTATAAACTGGTTGGATTTCGTTATCTGCCCCTCTAAATATTGTCAAATATTAGAAAAATTGTAAACTGAATCAATTAAGATATACCTAATTAATAATGAAAACCATAAATATTTGGTGAAGTTTGAATGTTGAGTTGTATAAATTTCAAATTTTTATAGTTTTCCTGTGGTAATCTGATGTTTACAGGCTGTGTTAGTATGAGAACAGAAAAAGTTGAAATTTATTCAACTTTAAAAGACGAAATGTTACGGGTTATACAATTACCGTGAAATGCCCCTAAATTATTTGGAAAAATAATTAGTATTCTTGCTGTATGTGATCTACCAGTTTAGTTAGCTGGATTTAGGGTAAATGACGACACTTACGACTCACTGCATATGATGTTTTTTGAAGCTTATCAGCTAACTAAAAACTAACTAATCATAATGAGCTAACTAATTTTGGGCAAAAAGTAAAAGGTGGTGCTATGATGTCAAATTTGGACTGAAATATTTTCAAATGTTTAAGAAAAGTCTAAATTGGCTAGGTCTATTGGTCTCTAAGACTCTAAGTTGACTAAAATAGAGTAGAAAGAATTTTAGATGATTTTTTGACTGATATATTTTATTTTCATGCCTAGCAAAATCTTGTCTGTACTATTGTTTAATCAGATATTTATTTTTTTGAAACCTTGAATATGCAATCAAGTTGATACTCAAGTAGAGACTTTGAGTTCTGTCTCAAAAATGATTTTCTTCACTTTTAGCATGGAGTGTCGATAGTCCGCTATGCCTCAGCTGGAAATTTCAAAATCAAAGCATTGGATCCAATTGACCATCATGAAGAAGTAAGTTCACTATTTCATGTATACCTACCTAACCTACCCTATCTTTACTTACCAGTTAGTGTCTTTCAGGGCAAGAGGCACACTGTTTTGGTTTGGGAAGTGCCAAATCCCAGCAAAACTCATCAATATACTCTTCCTATTTGAGAGAAAAAAATATATTCAATTATTCTTGTAAATTTGTTGAAAACTTATTAAATGGCATTATGAAGGTCCTTAAAAACTCTGTAAAAAGTTACTTAATTTTACTCTTAGAACTTCTGTACGAGCCTTGTTTTTCTTTACAAGAGTAACTTTCTAACCTTTTCTTTCGGATTGCAGAAATTTGATAAAATCCTCATTGCCAATAGAGGAGAGATCGCCTGTAGGATCATCAGAACTTGTAGACAAATGGGCATAAAAACAGTAGCAATTCACAGTGATGTGGACTCCACAGCTGTAAGTATAGTTTAGAACTAATTCGATGTTTGAGACTTCAATTACTTATTATTATCAGATGTATTTTTAAAGAAATTTAATATATTCGAGAAGTACTATTTTTCCCTATCTTAATATAGTTAAAAACAAGTTAGAATTCCTGTATTACTAGCCTTTTAAATACATATATTGTAAAAAAGTTTGATTGAGTTCTTTTGTGGTAAATTTATTACTTAGATCTTAACCTTATGATCAAGACTGAAAAGATTTAGAAACATGTATTCTGTTGTATTGCTGTTTAACTTCCCTTATACATTGGAGGTTTAGAGGTCTGTTTGACAAAAAAAATCATGGATTTTAATGTGAGTGTTATAAAAATTTTTCAAGGTCCATGTCAAAATGGCCGATGAAGCCTACTGCCTGGGCCCTGCTCCCACCAACAAAAGCTACCTAAACGTGGATGCTATTTTAGATGTCATTCATAAAACATCTACACAAGCTGTAAGTTGTTGGACATTTGCAAATATTGTCTGTGCATAAATTTTTACCTAATGGATTTGAAATTATTTAAAGTAGTTTTTTTCTGTCAAAAGAATAGAAAATGTTCTAATTCCGTTTGGAAATTGAGAAATAATGTTTCCTGGGAAATTGGCATTTCAAAAACAATGGTGCATTTTATTTACAATTTAAACTAATTTAGGTTCTTGTATGTAATTGCATAATTTTTTTTATTGTCTTTTACAATGTGTGCCAATTTATTGGTTGTTAGTGGTCATTGTTTATTGTGTCATCATGGGTCTTTTTAGAAGCAATATGGGTCCATTTAACATTTAAGGACCCTTCACAAAATATTTTAGCTTAAAAAATCAGATGATAAAATAATATCGACCTTCATACTATTTCTCACTCTAAAAAATGTCCTTTTTATGCTTATCTTTCATAATTTTACCATGTTATTCTTTTTAAATTTTACAATATCCACCAAAACAGGACTCTGGTCATCAAACCCCAATTTAACACTAATTTGGATTTTGGAATCCACAAAAATTCATAAAAACAGGACCTTTCACAAAAAGTTTGGACAGACCCCTGGTCATTTACAGTTGGTTTGAAAGAGTTCTCAGATATTTTGGGTTTGAATACAAAATTTGGTGCTATTAACTCGGTGCTAAAAAATTACCTGGCCTTTTGAGAGTAGTCAGGATAATAGCCAAGAACTATAATGTGTTTTTTAGCATTTTAGTTGTTATTTTATTACTTTTCTTATTTAATATCTTAGAATTTGTCCTTGGATAAATAGTTGCTTTCTAAATTTCTTTTCTATAGGTTCATCCTGGATATGGCTTTTTATCAGAAAACATGCAGTTTGCTCAAACCCTTGTAAGTATTTTTCCTACTCAAGTTTGTTATACAATTGAACCTCAATTATCCATCACTTTTGGGACCAGGCAATGTGTTGAGCCAAAGTGAAGTCAATGTCAATGTGACGAATCAGTGACGTCAGTACACGTAGTGGGTTTTGTGTATATAAGAGTGTTGTCCGCGTTTTACTGTTCTTCTTCTTCTTCTAATATGTTCCGATTCTCTTGTTGCTTGCTGTTACCGTGTTCATTGTATTAATAAATATGATCCTAAAGCTTCCACTGCCTCGGCCCATTCTTATAACCCAATAGGTTATGGGCCTAGGCACACGCGAAATGGATTTGAGTTAAATTAGGCTAAATTTTGGAAAGGATCGTTGGACTATTGATTGCTGTCGGAACTAAAAGCAAAAATGGCCACTGAGGGTGGAGCTGTATTCCGGATGGAACTATTGAACAAGAGGAATTTTGAGACCTGGAAAATTCATATGAAAGCGATGCTGGTCAAAGGAGGAAACTACAAATTTATCACCGATGAATCTCCCGTTGACGTCGCCGGATTGCAGGCATGGACAGCTGGTGATCAGAAGGCTCTGGCGGATATCCTATTGTGCATCCATCCCACGGAGTTGAAGCAAGTGAAAAACTGCCACACGGCAAGGGAAATTTGGAACAAACTTACATAGATCTATAAGTCAACCGGACCGGCTCGAAAGGCTACGCTGCTGAAGTCCCTTCTACAGATGAGGATGAAAGAAAACGAATGCGACATCCAGAACTACCTGAGGGAATTTTTTGATGTCGTCGATCAACTGCAAGATCTGGAAATAAAGATCGATGACGAGTTACTTACGATCATGCTGCTCTACAGTCTCTCAAATGACTTTGAGAACTTCCGCGTCGCCATCGAATCCAGGGATGAGCTGCCAAAACCAGAAGCGCTACGTATAAAGATAGTGGAAGAATTCAATGCTAGGAGGAATGGAAATCACGACGTTTCTGGAGCCTATTTTGCCGCAGCCGGAAGAAAGAGAAACTTTGTGCCGAGATCGAAGATGATCGGAAATCAACGCTACTACAATAAAAGGTACAGCAACAGAGACGCCGACAGCCGAACCTGCTGGAACTGTAAAAAGATTGGACACATTAGTAGAAAATGTCCTCACCCGAGGAATGACTGTCTGAATGTGGAGTGCGATTCAGCCTATTCTGATGGTAAATCGGAGAACCTCTTCATATTAGACTCAGGTTCGTCTTGACATTTCCTGTCGAAAAGAGAACTTTTCCCGGCACTAGAGGAGACATCCACGAAAGATCTGATGCTTGCTGACAACAGCTCGACGGAAATCCAGGGCACCGGGGATGCTGTATTAAAGACCCAAGTAAACAACCAAGTGAAAGAGATGACCGTAAAGGATGCCATGTTCGTCCCGAATTTGAGGAACAACCTGCTCTCGATTGCCAAGATATGCGACAAAGGGTTTACCGTAACTTTCAATGCGTCAGGAGTGATTCTGAGGAACGGGGGTGATGTGATCGTCGGAGAGAGACGAAACAACCTGTACTGTCTCAAGGTTTTTGATGCAAGTCAGCCCGAACAGACATTGTCCTCGTCCATGGCTAGCTCTTCGATGGATACAAAGAGCAAAGTCGACTTCAGAAAGCTTCACTTCCGCTTTGGACATGCATCTGCTGAGATTCTTAGAACTGGAAAGCTGAAAGATATCGGAACATTCCCACCAGTACCACCGGATTTTACGTGTGAAGTGTGTATAAAAGGCAAGCTATGCCGTGCTTCATTTCCTAATACACACGTGAGAAGCGAATCTAAGCTGGAAATCATTCATACCGACCTTTGCGGCCCAATGCGTACAAAGTCTATTGGAGGAGCTTCTTACTTTGTCACATTTACAGATGAGTACAGTGACTGGACTGAGGTAAGGTTTCTTAAACAAAAGAGTGAAACGTTTGCTGTGTTTAGGGAAGTTCAAATGCTGTTGGAGAGACAATCTGGTCAGAAAATTAAGTTCGTTCAATCGGATCGAGGAACTGAATATTTGGGGGACAATTTTGAAAGTTTCTTAAAAGATTTGGGAATCGCTCGTAGACTGAGTGTTAAACACACACCTGAACAAAACGGGAGGGCTGAGAGAAAAAATCGTACTTTACTGGACATTGCTAGGTGCTTGCTGATTCAGTCTGGGTTGCCCGACAGATTTTGGGCGGAAGCCATTTCCACGGCCACTCATGTAAAAAATAGAACCCCATCAAAATCCTTAAATGGGAAGACCCCTTTTGATCTTTGGTTTGGTAGGGAACCAAACGTTGGATATTTCAAAGTTTTTGGGTGCGAGGCATATATCTGGAACAATTCTAAAACCAAGGGAAAGTTTGAACCCCGGGGACTGCAAGGTACTTTTTTAGGATATGATGATCAGTCTAAGGGTTACAGAGTTTTCTTAAAAGATAAAGGTGCTGTTGAGATAACCAGAAGTGTAAAATTTTTGGAGAGTAAGTGTTTAATGCCTGCCCGTGAACATGTTAATTTAGTCCCTTGTGAGAATGACTTGGCCAAGTGTGATAAAGACACGCAGACTATTGTGTTCAATTTCCCAGTGTCTGATGAAAACAAATTAAGTGATGAGAATGTGTCTGACGATCAACCTAGTGACGTTTTGGTGAAACGAGCCCCTGGTAGACCTAAAATTGTAAAAAGTGGTCAACCTGGTAGACCAAAGAAAGTGTACAATACTGTCCCTATTCAAAATTTGAGTGATAGTGAAGATGCTGAAACATCTTTTGCATGTTCTATGCTGACAACCGATGAGATATCTCTGGAGAAGGCTCTAAATTCTGGTGATTCTTCGCTTTGGATTGAAGCGATTGCTTCTGAGATAGGAAGCGTTATCAAAAATGATACGTTTGACCTTGTACCTAAACCAGAAGATGTTGAGTCGGTTGGCGGTATAATTGGAAGTAGATTTATTCTTAGGGATAAAAATGATAGTGATGGCATAAGTATAAAGAAAAAGGCTAGATTGATAGCTCAGGGTTTTAGTCAGGTACCAGAGTTAAACTATTTTCAAAATCAAACCTACTCGCCAGTAGCTAGGATAAGCTCTGTGCGCTTACTAGCTGCGTTAGCTTGTAAATTTGGGGTTGACATACATCAATTTGATATCACTACAGCATATCTGAACGGTACTTTGGATGAAACTGTGTACATGAAAATCCCCGAGTATTTTGATGCTGGTTTGGAGTACATAATTAGCAGTGGATCAGATATTAATTTGTGTGATAAAGCTGTTCAAATGTTAAATGAAATCAAAAAAGGTGATAAAGTGTGTCTGTTGAAAAAATCTTTGTATGGTCTAAAACAGAGTGGTAGATGTTGGTATATGAAATTGAAAGAGATCCTTCTAGATTTTGGATTTGTAAATACTGTGAGTGATCCTTGTCTTTTTCATATGTCTAGAAATAATTTGTTAACAATCTTAACAGTGTACGTTGACGATTTGTTACTTGTAAGTGAGGACCCAGGTATTGTTCAACAGTTGCAAAATCATCTTAGTGTATCTTTGGATGTTAAATATATTGGTAAGGCAAAAACCTGTCTTGGAATAGAGTTTAATAATGTTGAAAGTGTAATTACTATGTCACAACAAAGTTATATAAGTAAATTATTAGATAGATTCAATATGTCTGAATGCGATACTGCGAACACTCCCATGGAAGTAGGTATCAAGCTTACTAAGGCTGATATACCTGACGATACGTTGCCGTATCGGGAACTAGTTGGAAGTTTAAATTACTTGGCAGTCTGTACTAGGCCAGATATTTCATATTCTGTAAGTAGATTGAGTCAATATCTGAATTGCTGTGATAGAAGTCATTGGAATGCTGCTAAACGTGTTTTAAGGTATTTAAAGAAAACTATCAACTATGGGTTAGTTTTTGACGGTAAGATTACTCATACTATTGGATATACGGACTCTGATTGGGGTAATGATGAAGATGACAGAAGGTCCTATAGTGGATATTGTTTCATGTTGGGAGGTACTATATCTTGGGAATCAAAAAGACAACGAACTGTTGCTCTTAGTAGTACTGAGGCCGAGTATATGAGTATGTCTGACGGTTTTAAAGAGGTTATGTATTTGCAGAAATTGCTTGGTGAATTGAAAATGTTGGATATGTCTAAAGTAAAATTGTATGTAGACAATCGAGGTGCACTTAAATTAGCAGAATCTTCTGTGTATCACAATCGTACCAAACATATAGACATTAGGCACCATTTTGTACGAGATGTTTTGATGAATAATGAGGAAGTTTCTGTGGTACATGTTCCAACTAATGATATGATTGCTGATGTACTGACTAAACCTCTCCCTGCACCTAAGCATTACAGATGTTTAACGTTGATGAACGTAAAGGACATTTTAAATTTGTAATTTGATATTGTGTACTTGATGTTTTATAGTGTATAGCATTGCCATTGAGGGGGAGTGTTGAGCCAAAGTGAAGTCAATGTCAATGTGACGAATCAGTGACGTCAGTACACGTAGTGGGTTTTGTGTATATAAGAGTGTTGTCCGCGTTTTACTGTTCTTCTTCTTCTTCTAATATGTTCCGATTCTCTTGTTGCTTGCTGTTACCGTGTTCATTGTATTAATAAATATGATCCTAAAGCTTCCACTGCCTCGGCCCATTCTTATAACCCAATACAATGGTAGGAACTTTTTAAAAGTTAGATAATCTGGGGAAAATGATACAAAGTCATTCATAGAGCTCAAACCATTGAAGTAATTCAAAAATAAGTATAAAAATAACATTTTTAATAAAGGAAAAAGAACATTTTAGGCATTTAAAATTGAAATAAATTTTACTAACTGTTCTTTATAAAGTCTTTCAGAACTAGGCTTACCATATGTCCAGGATTACAGGAACAAAACATAATAAACTGTGTAAAACTATGTTGCAACTTTAGAATAGTAGATAGAAATGTATAGGAGTTTACCCTGAATGCACCAGATGAAAAAAAAAAACTTGTTTATGTCAACAAAAGTGAAAAATGTTTTTGTTGTTGTGACAGAAGTAAAATGAATCTATATAAAGCTGGCCCAAGGATGGTAGGATAATATGATTGAGTCTATTAATCAGATCATTGAGGTTCTGCTGAAGGAACATTTACACTCCTTTCTTTACTGTCCTTAGGTTTACAAAACATTTGCATGTTATAAAAGAATGTGGTGAAATTATAACTCTTTTAAAGTGGCCCACCCAGTTCTTAATTGCACAAATTAAGTCAAATTTTCAATCATTAAACTTCTTTAAGTATTTTAGGGTTATGATTATCTGATTCAAAAGCTTGTGGTCAAAACTTATCTTGCAAAATTTTAGGAAAAACTCCAGTGTCTATTAAGATGCATCAGGCTAAAGCGACTAAAAACATATTAATATTTAAGGACTGAACATCTAGATCATAAACAATAATTCACACAGACAGAGTAAAAACATTTTTGTTATTTCCTGATACATATTCCTTTGTAAATAAAGCTTAATAAACGCCTCTGAATGTTTGAGCCTGATACAACATCTCATTAGGGGTGGGATCTTCTACAATTTTGCAATTTTTTTCAGGAGTTAAAGACCAATGCTGACCATTTGCCACCTGTCATTTTTGATACAAGCAAAAAGACATAACCCTAATACTCTCATAAAACTTGTGTTACATAGCTGTATGGCAGAAACGAAATGATGTTTGGCACGTGAGGTTTTCAAAAAATTAACCTATGGGCAAAATTTCTTCAATTGCAACAACAGAAAATTTAGGAAAAGTTAATAAATTGTATCCCCAATGAACATGTTCTGTTTTTTTTTCTAGGATAAAATGGGGGTTGTTTTCATTGGTCCCAACTGGAAGTCCATTTCAGCAATGGGAGACAAGATAGAGAGCAAGAGGATCGCAGGCAAGGCTCGGGTAAACACCATCCCCGGATTTGATGGTGTTGTCAGTGTAAGTTTTCTGCTCTCACTTCAGTCCCCTTAGTTAAAAAATTTTTACTTTATTTTTATGTGTGCAGAAAGTTTTTTTTGTTTTATCCAACTATGGCAATTACTATTAATCTCAAATAGTTTGTTTTACGTATTAAATTATGGGATTTTAGTTAGTTGTTGGTGAATTTGAATTCTCAAATAATGTGATTGAAATCTTTTTATTCCAACTTAAACACCTTGATGATGTTAGTAAACTAATCAGTTTTCTATTAAATATTTTGAGCCCCTTCAGATTATTAAATTAAATTTGCGGAATTTTTAAGTTTAAAATTCATCTTTGTTAACGCAGAATTTAAATGAAACGAATGAGCAGAATTTGATGGTATTGTCAGTGTAAGTTTTCTGCTCTCACTTCAGTCCCCTTAGTTATTAATAATCTACTTGCAGATAATTTTTGACTTTATTTTTATGTGTGCAGGTTTTTGGTTTTGTCCAACTATGGCTATTAACCTCAAATAGTTTGTTTTACCTATTAAATTATGTGATTGAGTAAGTAGTTGTAGGCTTACTGTACATCCTGGGTTAACCCAGACAGTCTGGGGGTTTTATAGCTGTCTGGGGAAATGTCAGGGGACTCAAAAATGTCTGTGATTTCATACATTTAAGATTTGCAAGACTTTTTTATGAAAAAACCTGACCAAGCTGTTTGAAATTGTGTTGATTTATTTTTTCTTACATCTGTATTAATTCAGAGAACTTACTTTCAGTGAATTTTATGATGAAATTAAGTCGATGAAAAATTTTTTGTAAAAGTAGTGTCAAATGAAAAAATTTATATTTTATGGGGGGTTTTTTAGTTTTAAACCTTTTTTTCTTAGTTTTTAATCTTTGATAAATTGGTATGGTACTTATTAAGTAAATTCAAAAATATGTCTAGGGTTGGACCCAAGAAAATATGGTAAGCCTAAGTAGTTGGTGAATTTGAATTTTCAAATAATGTGATTGAAATCCTTTTATTAGAACTTAGACACCTTGAAGGTGTTAGTAAACTTATTTCTTATTTTGGGAAGTACTGCCCCTTAAGATTATTAAATTAAATTTATTGAATTTTTTTTAGACTTAAAATTCTTCTTTGATTTTGTTAAAACAGATTTTAAAAGTTCTACCCCTTGTGTAATTTATACCTTTCTTTGCAGACACCAGAAGAGTGTGTGAAAATTGCACGAGAAATAGGTAATCAAACCCTTTTTCCCACATTAATCTGTAGAGAAAGATATGTATTATTCAAGAATTTATCTTTTCTTACCTCTTATCACAAAGGAGTAAGATATCATTCAAAGTATCCCTTTTTCAAATACACTGATGATAATACTGGAACAAGTTGTCAGTTTTTCAGATTTCCTTGAGCTTTTATTCTTAAAAACATGGAGCATTGTTTATTCAAAGTCAAATTTTTAAAAAATTAGGTTTCTAAATTTGTATTTTGCATTAACTAACTAATCTTACTAATCTAGCATGGCAACATTAACAACCTTTTCACTCTTTAATTTTAATAACAGAAATTTTAAACTGAAACTAGTTTTAAAGTCATTTCATTAATTACATTAATTTTTTCTTCTAAGCAAATTTTCTTTAAAACTGTTAGCAATAGCCCCCAAACCTTAAGTTCTCTATTTCATGGACCTTGTTCAAAGTAAATATACTTACTTATACAGGGTGGTCCTTAAATTTGTTTCACCTTCAAAAATTTATTATAAAAAAGTAAATAATCCAGGATGTTCATTTGTGTAAAATGTTTTTTTTTATGTAAGAAATATATTTTCATTTGTAAGTGAAAAGTAATATGTCATTTGATATTACCAGTAGGCTGCTATCATTGAGGATTAATGGTTTAACTTCTTTTTTTGATACAAGAATAGTGAATCAATAACTATTGTACTAAAGGCAATGTAGAAGTTTCTGGGATGCTTAACTTAATTTCTTAATATTTTCATTTGAATAACTATTTGCAAACATACCAAGGGAAGAATAAGAAACAACAACAAAAGTTTCACCAGAAAAAAAAACTATATTGCTACAGACACAGCCCTATCTTAGTGAATTTCTGTTTGTTTTTACATAAAGATAGCTTCAGTATGACATTAAGGTACGTCGAACCGCACTTATTTCCGCGGACCAAATCGTAATAGTGCGGAAAACTTGCCTACCCATAACAGTAACTCGTGTGTGAAATTTTAGCCCTATCAAAAAATATCTTCTGTTCTGAACCTCGGCCTAAAGTTTTGACTTTTTACCAAAAAATTGCTATTTTGCCGTATTTCTTACCGTTGTGTGACCTCCTGATGAACATAATTTTTTCAGGTGGTGTGGTAGGGGTCTAGGGGGACTTTTCCGTGAACCCCATCCTCGTACCCCCCTTTCCCCCTACGCGAGCCGGGGTTTTGTGGGCGGGCGCGCTGCTCAAAATGTTGGCTTTCCCTCCAAACTCCAGCCCTGCGCCCGCCTTCGTTGCCAGTTTTCTACATCAAAACCTCACGTAAACCAATTATTTTCATAAAAGTGACCCAGAACCCACTGTTGAGAGGTATCTTTCCATCAGGATCCATTGGATTTATAATTATTTTTAAAAATTTTCATTTATAACATCCTTTTCACAAAACAAGCATTTTTATTACAATCTTTTTTTTTTACAAACTGGAATTTCCAGGAGGATGTCTATGGTGGATGATTTGCGTCTAATTAGTGCTGTTATACAGTCTGATTTTGTCTAAGGCAGCTCTATTCTTGATTTAAGAGAGTATCTGACGAAGTCGTTCCGAGCAAGAGGCACCACTCAGTGGCATAGCCAGAAAAAAAAATCTGGAGGGGAATAGTGTAATTTCGGGGGAATTTAAAGTAACTTCAGTGTTTTCTATTTTAAAAAAAGGAAAATTCTGATTATCGAAGGATATAACCCCCTTTCACTAAGCCCCTGGAACCACACACCTTTCTGGAAGCTCTAGTAACTAACTGTACCCTTTTCTCCACTGTAACGGTGTGTGGTGAGAACTTTGAGAACTCCCACTCGACAAATATTCTGTGTGAGCTAATGTATCAGTTCCTAAGAAATGATGGAAACGTTATCTGAACACTTTCCTAATCTATCCTTTCAAAATAGCGTTTAGTTTTGAAATGCTAAGTAAGGGTAAGTTCTGGGTAAGTTCTAAGTAAGTTCTGGGTCACTTTTATGAAAATAATTGGTTTACGTGAGGTTTTGATGTAGAAAATGGGCAACGAAGGCGGGCGCAGGGCTGGAGTTTGGAGGGAAAGCCAACATTTTGAGTAGCGCGCCCGCCCACAAAACCCCGGCTCGCGTAGGGGGAAAGGGGGGTACGAGGATGGGGTTCACGGAAAAGTACCCCTAGACCCCTACCACACCACCTGAAAAAATTATGTTCATCAGGAGGTCACGGAACGGTAAGAAATACGGTAAAATAGCAATTTTTTGGTAAAAAGTCAAAACTTTAGGCCGAGGTTCAGAACAGAAGATATTTTTTGATAGGGCTAAAATTTCACACACGAGTTACTGTTATGGGTAGGCAAGTTTTCCGCACTATTACGATTTGGTCCGCGGAAATAAGTGCGGTTCGACATACCTTAGTATGACATACAAACAACTTTTTAATAATACTTTTGGAATGCCTTTTTTTGCATAGAAAATTTCCTAAGTCCCTCTGGTCATTTATGCTTGTACCAAAACTTTTCTCGAGCATGATTTTTTAATATTTGAGGTTTACATGACTTTATGGGGTGCTATTTATTTTGTAGAGCTATTCTTAAATTTGTGTCTTGGATATTTTGTTTTGAACCACATCCAAGAAACACTGTAAAGCTAAAATATTGCTAAAGTGCTTACTGAAAAACTATTAAGGTATTTCTGCATCTGGATAATTTAAGTAGCATTCCTTGTTTGTGTTCAGGTTACCCTGTGATGATCAAGGCCTCAGCAGGTGGTGGTGGAAAAGGAATGAGGATTGCGTGGAATGATAAAGAGGCGACGTAAGAGTTTTCCTTGTTTAATTTGTCTTCTTCAAATTACTTTAACGTTATGTGAGCTAAAGAAAAAAGGCTGAACATTCTGTTTTTACTTTTGCACAATGCAATGAGATACTATATATGTAAAAAAATCCTTTGATTTCAATTATTTAAAAATGTACAAGCAAATTGTAGTTTTTAAAGTAGGCATTTTAAATTATTTTGTTTTCACTGAGGATGAAGTTTAAAATGAATTAAAAACTTTTTTTTTCTGAAGTATTATTTTTATTTTTTGTCCAAAACCTTTGTGATTGACATATATTGAATAGAATGTAAATTATTCTTTGTCTTGACTTGTCAAGTAGACAGTTGAAAACAAAGAAGTGACATAACTCATTTACACCGTTTCACATTCAGTGTTCATTGTAAGTGATCCTCTCCGATGAATCTCTCATTCGTGAAGGAAATCAGAAGGAGTGTTGAGTGTAAAGACAATTATGTGGAAAACAGAGAAATTAATAGAAAACAAGCCCATAATGTCAATGTCATTATTCTGATTGATTATTTTATCTTAATTTGTGTAGAGCTAAGTTGTACTTAAACAATAGATATGCAGATGTAATTGAAACAAGTAGAACATATTTTTATGCTTACACAAGTTCATTATTGCATTTATGGAGTTTTTCCCACTTTCACATCAATCTTAATTGTGCATGTCCTTTAGGGAAGGCTTCCGGTTCTCTTCTCAGGAAGCCCAGTCCAGTTTCGGAGATGACAGATTGCTTGTCGAAAAATTTGTGGACAACCCCAGGCACATAGAAATACAGGTCTGTCCACTAAAGCTTCCTTCCAGTTTTGTCAGGGGGGTATTTTATAGGGCAATGATGTCATTAGGTGATGCGGTCACAGTGAAAAACTTAATGGTTAAAGAAAGTGGCACTGCAAAAATACTTGACCAGGCCAAAGGAAGTGTAAGAATATGGGGATGTTTATGAGCTCCAATAAAGACCAACTTCTAACAGTAAACATTTTATTCAAGAGATAAACGTTTGGTAGAAATATTCTATTGTAAACACTTTATGTTGATCCCATCAAACGGCTTAATAGTAGAAAAAAAACTGCTAGCTATAGAGGTGCGTGCAAACATCCTCATAATGAAAACTGGCTGGAAAGAAACTGAATCCTACTGTGCCTGCATTATAACTCATCATAGTTATAACTCTGCATTATAACTATATCAGATAACTTATGTAAAATGTCTCATAAAAAGTCATGTGATGTAAAGCTATTACCATTAAAACTTGAAAGGAGATACTTTCCACACGTATCAAGTTTTCTTGTAATTGAACTTAAATTTCCATAATTTTACAAAAGTTAGTAGGATGCATGTTTTTTTGTAGAGCTTCCCTATAAGAATTTAAAAAACTTCATGCTGATCTTCTTTATTGTTGCAAATCCTTTTTGTTCTATTGATTTGATTATAAACAATATTTTATAATTTGAATTGCTGTGGAAGTTAGCTAATTTGAGGATTATTTTAAGGTTTTGTGTGACAAGCATGGAAATGGAATTTATCTGAATGAGAGAGAATGTTCTATTCAGAGAAGAAACCAAAAAGTGATTGAAGAAGCTCCCAGGTAATAAATAGTTCCCCCTTTTTTAACATGGTTTACTGTAATCTGAATAGTGTTTGAGCTTTGCAAAATCACTCAAAGATAACTACAAATAATATTAAATTTGATCAATCAACCTAACCATAAAGTATACTGTGAATTCAGTTTGTTTTTAAGTACCTTAATTTCAGGTAGATAAGCCATTGCTTATAGTTAAACAAGTTTGAAGTTAACCACTGCAACTTATCTGCCAGTGCAACCTATCGCATAGAATTTTGCTCGACTGTAACTGTGCAAAAAGTTTAATTTTGCCTGAAAAAATCCCCTTTCTTTTGATAATTCCTAACATTTCTCTATCATATTTCCATGAATTTTATTTATGTTTTTAAAGTTACTCTGTAAATGTCATAAAGCGCTAGTAATTATGATTACATCAATAAGAAAAGGCATAACAACTGGATAAATTGTCCAAGTTGTCTTCCGTTTTAATTTTTGCTGTGATGGCTTATACAATAGTGCCCTGGCTCAAGGTTTTAATGGACAGGAACAAACTATTCTTGCCCGCTTTCGAAGTGGCCACCTTAAATCAATGAATTTTTCTGAAGGATCCAGGAGCTTTGAAATTTGTACCAACTGTTCTACAGAGCAGGCTTCGCCTCATCACATCCTTGCGTGCTTGGGGCTCTCCAAACAGGATTTAGCTGACGATCCTTTGACGGTGTTGGATTTTTTGAGGGTATATGAAGTCATGGACCTGGTCTAGCACTGCTGGCCAATGGGGGCGAGCAACAACAACAATAGTGCAGCTTATCTTTTGAAATTTCCTTGTTTATGTGGAATTTTTTCATTTGTGTGGTTTATCTACCTGAAATAATGGTATGTTTTAGTATTAATTCAAAAGCTCCAGTCATCCCTAGTGATCTCCAAAATTTAACCTTAAATCACTCCTTTTTTTTAAAGATGCAATCTATTCAGAAATGAAATTAGTTTAGTAATATATCATTGAAATCTTAAAGCAATAAATGGTTCCTTATTTCTCAAATATTTATTTTGAATCCTCCATTTTAAAGTTTTTGTTTTTTTCAGCACGTTTGTCGACAAAGATTTGAGACAAGAGATGGGTGAGCAAGCTGTTGCACTAGCCAAAGCAGTTGGTTATGATTCTGCAGGTAAGGGGTAAAATTCTTAAACCCTTTCACTTATACCAGTACATACTGTCTATCTACCACAAAGTTAAAGTAGTTAGCTCCCACTAAGATGTCTAGTTAAAGTAATGGTTGGCAACTGGTGGAGTTACTTTATAATAGACCATTTTCTTTTAATCCTGTGTGCATTTTAAATAGCTCTTGGGTACTGTAAGGTACTAGTGAACCAATGTATCTATTGTACTAGTAACTCAAAACTACTGTAAAAGAGATTGGCATCACCAAGCACGAGCATAAAAAGAAAAATACCAAATATTGATAGAACAGACTTGAGACTCAACTATGGAGTTTGTAAATATCTTCTGTACATTTATGTAACCTTAATAAAAAATAGTATTTTCATAATAATGTATGGGTCACATATCCTAAAGGTACAAATATGGGTTGTATTTATACAAAAGCATGTCCAACTGGTACCTAGATTTTATCAACTCTTGCAATTATACAACTTTTGTGTTGTGGTTTCTAATGCCACTTGGAATATCCAAACTCCAAACGCAAAGCATTACTACAATTGGAAAGTATTTCTACTTTAAAAAGACTTGTCCAACTTCAAAATTTAATCAACTTCAGTCTGATGTCCCATTGACAATTGACTGATCCCAGCCAGTTTAGCATTTTATGAAATAACTGATGTATAAGGGGGGAAATAAGAAATAATAACATTTTGATTGTTTATTCAGTTGCTGAAATTTTATTGTTAATTTGGTTTTTAATTTCCAGGAACTGTTGAATTTCTTGTTGACTCTAAAAAGAACTTTTACTTTCTTGAGATGAACACAAGACTTCAGGTACTCTTACTATCTCCCATGATTCATAAGTTTTCTTCCTGATAAACTATCAATTAATTTTATTTTAATTGCAATTACTATAAATAGAATTAATAACACAAACAAAATTAAATGAAATTTGGTTGGCCCAGTAGTACAGAAAAATTTTTTAGTCATTATACTTATAGTGAGTGATTTTTGATTGAAGTATGAAATATTTACTTTTACTTAAGTTTAGGGGTGCAGAAAATGTTCTAGAGTCTAATATTTCACCAGAACACTATTTATTTTGTCCAAATTAAGCTAAATTTTATGAGCAATAATGTTGATGTGAATAAACAAGAAGGTGATTATTGATGAAAATCGCTGATCCTATCATGAACACTAGGAATGGCCGGCCTACTTCCAGTTATTCACCAATGAAACTATTTTTCTGCGTAGATCCATAGTTTTGAACTCTATCTGTAACTCCCACAGTTTTCACCTACTTTCCGTAAAAGTCAGAGAATATGATTGTCATTTAACAAAAAATGTGTTTGTAACTAATAAAAATTGGAATTTTAGAGTTTTTCTTTGTAAACTACTTAGGCAAAATTTCCCCACAATTGCCTGAATTTCCCTCAAACCTCGTTCAGGTGTTTGGACATATTCTGAACCCCTGCTTAAGTTTGTGCAGATATAAATCTATTTTTAAAATATTTTTAAGCAAAAAATTGGAATTTCTCTTAAAAATATTTCATTTCTATTTCCAGGTTGAACATCCCATAACGGAATGCATCACTGGTGTTGATCTGGTTCAACAAATGATAAGAGTGGCTAAGGGTATGTTTCTTTTGCTCTCATTTAATTAGCTGGTATACACACTCCTTTATGTTAAATGCAAAAGAATTTTAACTTCAGTATATTTTTTATTAACCATTGTAATTTTGTATTTGCTTAACATTGTAAGTTTTCATATTCAAAACATGTTTCCTGCTTGAGTCTATATTTGATTGTTTATTCTGTATTTTGGGGCTGTTCAAATATTATGTAAGCACATAAGGAGGGAGGGGGTTTGCTCTTTGCTTATTTTTCCTGTCAAGGGGTTGGGGGTATGAGTGATGCTTAAGTAAGATGTTAAAAACACTGCATTTCCAGGGGTGGAAAATCTGCTCCAACTGTGCCAAACTGCTCCAAAATGGATGTCTTGCTCCAATCTGCTCCAAAACTAGCAAAATTCACATTTTTGCGCCAAACTGCTCCAAAAACATGATTTTCCATTCAATTTGATTCAAATTTTGAAAATCCTACCAACAGGGAAAGAGCCAATCTTCAGCCATCATGATTACCATCCACGGATTCGCGATTTTCCGCTTTTTCTCTACAAAATATGAGCCTCCATCTAAAATAGGGATGAACAACCTGCAAACCGCAAACTAATTACTATTTTTCCAGATAATTCCTACTATTTTTTACCTTCCAGACTATTTCCAAGAAAAATCACGAGTTATTGTGGTAAAATCGTGACTTTCGCGAAAGTTTCGTTTTGCTCTGGGAATTAACATGAAAGTGTAATGCTACCAAAATGCTTGATACAAAATCACCAAAAGGTGCTGCAAGAATGCAAATCATACCCTGATATGAAAACACTAATAGGTGCTCCAAAATTGATTAGCCTTGCTCCAAAACTGCTCCCAAAATTGATTAGCCTTGCTCCAAAACTGCTCTAAAGCTGCTCCAAAAATGAATATTTGGTTTTCCACCCCTGCATTTCAGAAAATCTCTTGTTTCTTGCTTAAATAATTTCAAAATTCAACCAAAAATAAATTTCACAAAAAAAACTGAACTAGGAAAATTTCAAGCATTTTCACTTCACAAGGAAACACTAGGTTAAGTATTCATAGAGTAAAGTAAATTTCTGGAATCTAGACACTGCTAAACATTTTTTACAAAAAAAGAGCAATGGGGGTTTGAGCAGTTCTCTCTCAATATTATGATGGATGTAGCAGTTTGCTTATCATTGCTGACAAGGGGGAGGAGGGTTAAAGATGCTTACATAATATTTGAACTGTCCCATACCGCATACCCCTTTCTTACAATCTCTCTGGTAGTCCTCCTTATCTTGTATAGCAGACTCCTCTGCACCCTTTTGAAAATTAGAATATTATCACTGTACCCCAGTCATTTAATACCAATTATTTATATCTTTATTCCAATAAACAAGGAGGTATTTAGGACATTTTTTGTCTTGTTCTTATATTCTCTCTTTAAATACTTTTAACTTGAGTATTTCAAAGAGTAGTTTCTAATTCAAAGACCTTAATTTCAAAAGCATTCCAATTTACTGGACAAAACAACAAGAACTTTGAAAAGAAGAAGTTTTAAAAAAGCTTGTTTGATCAGGATGGAGCAGACCTTTTATCACTTTTCTAAAGGCTGCATACAGGCCAAACTTTTTTTCAACTCAACATAATTTCTAAGGAACCCTCTTGTGATTACTTTTATGCGTTGAGTTTTAGACCATTTGTAGGATAGGTTTAAGTCTTGATGAACTTAATGACAATATTCTGTGTACTAAAAGAGATCTGGGGGTTCACCCCCAGGAAAATTTGGAAATTGGACCCTTAAAAGTAGTGTTTTAACTCATTTTGAGATTCTTTAAGTTGCACCCAAAGAGGAACACTCTATAAGCATTATACATTTCAAAGGATAAAGTTTATAAAAAGACAACAATTTAATTTTTTTCGTCTGGGTAATTTTGTTTCATACTATCCTGATATTTTTAGGATACCCCTAGTATCTTCTCAAAGATCCATTTCTTCTGTATCTAAACAATGTTATTTTAATTTTTCAAAACTTTAAACTAGGATCACAGTAGAAATATTTCTTTTTCATCAAACAGGTCACAAGCTGAACATTAAACAAAGCGATGTTGGTATAAATGGCTGGGCCATTGAATCCAGAGTTTACGCTGAAGACCCCTACAAAAATTTTGGGTTGCCATCTGTTGGAAGATTGTACAAGTACATTGAACCAAATCACATTCCAAATGTAAGCATTTCCTTTGTCTAATACAGGGTGTATCAATAAGAATGTGACAAACTTCTAGGAGGGACCTAGATGATTCAGAATCACATAGGAATGGGGTGTCAGAAATGCGCCCCTTATGATATAGGGTTTTTTTTAAGTGGGCATGGAGGTTGTAAAATCACCAGTAGAAACTGACACTTAACCTTTTAAGATTGGATTAAAAGCAGCAAAATCATTTGATTTATGCATTTTTATTAGATAAAAACTAATTTAAGAGCTGAAGTTTCAGTCAATGTTTAACCAAACCAATTTTAATTTTTCAATCTTAAAAGCTTGTAGTAAGTCTTGACTATTTTAATTCTAAGATCTGAGAAAATACAATTGAAATGTCAGCTCTTAAATTGTTTTTTTTTTCTAATTAAAAGGCATGAATCAAATGATTTTGCTGGTTTTATTCCAATTTGAAAATGTTAGGGGCACATTTCCAACCCCCATTCCTTTGTGATTCCAGATTGTCTAGGTTCCCCATACCCTTCCTATAAGTTTGTCCCATTATTATTGATAACTGCCACTTGGTTTTTATTAAACTGCTTTTAAGACTTGCTTGATACAATCTTTATTTTCTCATAATTCCAGCATGCTTAAGTATGTTTAGACATTTAGTTTATGTAAATAATAGATCAAACATCAATTATTTGTTTATCTTTTTTAAACTTAAATAAAAATGGATGAAGCTCTCAGTATATATTTATTCATTCACTTACAAGCTTTAAAATTTAAGGATTGATGTGCTTAAAAACTACTTAAATTGATCTTGGTGTTTTAGTTGCTTGAAACTCCTTATTTTTATGTACAACACCTTTATTTTTTTCTGCATTTCTCATTCTAAGATTTTCTTCAGATTTAATCTTAAAATATTAATGGGATGAACTGTTTAAAAGAACACAATTTGGATTTAGTAAATGTTGAAAAGAATTGATGTTCTAAAGTTAACAAAAAAGGGTTTAACTCTTTCAATTCTTAGCCACCTAATATTTTTATTCAATCCTATGGAGGATTTGGGGTGGCCAGGGCTGAAAAAGTTCCAACATTTTCATCAGTGGCTCTTAAAAATAAGATGCTAGAATTCCTGTAATTACCCATGAAAATTGGCTTCAAATCCTTATTATCTATGGTAAGGTGTCCGTCCATGCCCAGAGTTTATTACTTTTGTAATAGAAAATAATAGATTTAGTGTAATACTTCAGAAACAATATGGCTATTTAACTTTAAAAATTCAATTTTTCTTTCTTACGGTCCAATTCAAGTATACATTTTGGTAAGCTATCAAATACTGGGCATGATAATGTAATTTTTTCTAACTTTGAAAACCAAATAAGCTCTCTGTCTCTAAATTAAAATAAGTAAGAAAATTTCTGACTGTGACTCTTAAAATGCTATTAGTGCTTAGATTAAGCTCTTAATTTAAATCATGCTTTTTGATTTGACAATTTCAACTCATGTTTTACTGAATGCAACAATATTGTTCTAATGTAATGTGAAAACCTTTGTTCTTTTAGGTAAGGTGTGACAGTGGTATTCAAGAAGGGAGTGAAATTAGTATTTACTATGATCCCATGATTTGCAAGGTGATTATTTTCCCCTTGTCTTGTTTTATGTCTTAAATGCAATTATGGGTTTTAGTTTTAATATAAAATGTATTTTATACCTCTTATGATTTTCTATTTAATATATATTTTAAAAGACAATATTGTACCATAAAATTTTCTGTAGTTTATTGTATTTTTCCTACTTGATTGAAATGTATTTTCTTCATACTCCATTTTATTTTTATTTGTAACTCTTTTTTTTTCACTTATTCATATTTATATTGAACCAAAGAGAAACTTCACCTGTATATGTTTAAAAGAGAGTTACATACTCTGATTTCACTTATAAACTTTTTGAATATATTCACTTAGAGTTCTTAACATCTTGTTTCTTTTAAAAAAACCAAAACCTTAATTTGTAAAAAGAAAAAGCCAGATAAGTGTATTTTGGTTTTAATAATCTAAATCAAACTGCTGAATTTTATGTTCCATAGTATTTTTTGGTTTCAATGCTCATATACCAAATAAAGACCTTTATTTTTACAAAATTACACTTGATTTTTCACATAATTTCTAAAACAGGACCCTGGCACATGGACGTAGCCAGGACTAATCAGGTTGTAATATAAGACCTTTATTTTTACAAAATTACACTTGATTTTTCACATAATTTCTAAAACAGGACCCTGGCACATGGGCGTAGCCAGGTTTCATGTTAGGGGGGGCAAGAATACTTACCTTTGCTCTTGATGTCCGGAACACTAGTGACTAGGGGTTGACTCAACATTACTTCCCAGGTCACCCCATACCCATGACGAGTACTTTTACACACTAAATTTTAGGGTACTCAAAGGATTTGAACTAACGTAAAAATATCATTAATAAATATGTGCTTAAAAATGTGTGGTCTAGGAGTCCTCCCCTCAAAATTTTTTAAAAATTTGCTTCTCAAAGTAGTGTTTTAGCTCATTTTGAGACTCTGTGGGCCGAACAGAACCGCTTCTTGTAAGCCACACAATTTTCGAGGAAAATTTTGTACTATTGCTTTAATAAAGTTTTTCAAAAAAATTTAACAAACTGAGAATTTAGGGGGGGGCAGCTGCCCCTCCCTGCACCCCCCTGGCTACGCCCATGCCCTGGCAGAAAAACCTGGATGAACCCTTGTTATATCTAGTCAATGAAATCAAAACTTGTTTTTGTAAAAGTGAATATGACCTGAATAATTTTCCACCAGAAAATTCCATGTCTTTCCTGTTTATGAGTCATTCAATGGGGATACAGTAAGTAGTTGGTTTGAATACAGCACCCCATCTCACACCTTAACCTGTTTGAGAATGATAAAGCATGTGCACGCTAGTGTAGTCATTACTCATCAATTAGTATGTTTAATAATGATTGACTGAAATTATTTCTGGAATGCCCTTGTTCAGTTCACTGGTGTCTTTAAGTTTTAGTGTTTTTTTTAAGAGATTACTCTGTTCAATTAAAATTGGCAGGTCAAAATATTTTCAGTTCTTACTCATCATTCGTTAGTTTCAGCTGCCTATTGGGGGCGCTATCTCCCAAAATATTTGGACCGTCCCCCAGAAATATTGTGATTTTCCATTGAAAAAAGTGGGGGAAATAAAAGTAGATTCCCCCCCCCCAAACATTTTGTTCCAATTACAGATGGGATAACACAGAAGTACAATAGTTTCTTCTCCTTTAGCCAAATCAGTAACCATGGGAACACAGATGTTATCCCAGGAATGGGGAAAGCTTACTTTCTTTTCCTTACATTAACCTTAATTAATCTCTTGTCCTTAGTAAATTAAATATTCTATTCTGTGTTCATTTAAAGTTGGCTAAGGTTAGTGTTAAAGTCAGTGGTTCATTTTCGTGATAGGACACTTTGAATGTTTAGTCTGATCAAGTACTTTGAAAAAATAAAATAGACAAACTGTAAATCATCTTAGAATTATTTAAACTTTGCCTGCTCCTATTTAGAAGTCAAAAAAGTACCTTTAAACTGCAAGGTAGATAAAAAAAACTGTAAACAAGTTTGTTTAATTAACATACACCATTAACAAACATTTCTTTTGTTTTTAAAGTGTGAAATTTCATTTGAATTCTAGAGAATTAACTATATTTTTATCTGCCTAAAATCTTAATATCACAATAAGCATGTGCATGCTTGTGTTAGACTACTCATCAAAACAATTTGGTTAAGGGTAGTGATTAGAAATGTTTTTCTGAGGTGCACTTATTCAGTTCACAGCTGTCTGTTAGGATTTGTGTCATTTATGTGTAAAAATGTATCATGTTTTCACCATGGCCACTTTATTGCTTTCTTCCTAGAACTCCTTGCACCTTAACTTGTAAAGAAAACGAGATCTCTCGAAAGTATAATTTTGTAACATTACTTTCTGTAGTATACTAAAAGTTGAAAAAGAAAATCAAAGTATTGGAGTTAAAAGTCATTAATTTAATTAATTTGAAATGACACTTAGTGAAGGTCTACTCAAACTATTGCATAGCCAGCAAAGCATTTTCATAAGGGGATAGTGATATTTAGGAAGAATATGGGGTAATTTTATTGGTTTCGTAAGTTGAAAGAGTTCTCTTTAGAAATTTAGAAATATTTTTTCTGGTTCACCAATCTTGTTGGCTCCAAGCTTGTTGTTGATAATCACTATTTGTATTTCAAAAACATTTTTTGAGTTTTAGGGGGGTATTTATCCCAAAGTCCCCATTTCTACACCCCTGAATTTAAGTATACTTTGTAAATAACATAGCCAAAAAGTTTTCTACTGGGAATGTCTTCTCCTGTTCAGAAATCCTTCTACAATACATTTTCCTGTTGATCCATTGTTTATATGGACTTGGCATTTATTTTTGGACTTGTATATGTGTACACCTTTCATGACATCTAATGCCATTTTCAAATGAAATTCAAATTTTGAGTTTTCCTTGCAGCTCATCACATACGGACCTTCTCGGGATGCAGCCATCAACACCATGGTTAATGCACTTGATGCTTACGTTATCCGAGGTAAAGTGTTCAACTTATAGTTCTAGAAAGTTACCCTAATTTAACTTTTGTTTTTAGGGGCCCCAAAAGGCTACATATTTTTCCTAAAGCCCTAAAAAGGTCCTATTTCAATCCAAACCCTTGACTTGCCCCCCAAGAAGCCCTTTTAAACATAAGTTACTCATTGTTCAGAAAAATGTTTATCACAACTATACACTGATAACTGACTCCAAGGTTCTAAACATAAGATACATATCTTTTGATAACAAGGTGAAATATAAAGGCAAAGGGGATCAAAGTTATCCCTGAAACAGTTGTACTTTTAATTTATTTTTAAAGTTTTTGTGCAAATAAACATTGTTTTTCCATTTATCTTGTTATCAATTTTGTGCAGTGGATTTTATCTTGCATATCTTCTGGTTGGATTACTAGGGTAGGGTTTTTAAAGACTCTATAGAAAAAGGCAAAATTGTTTTCAGAAAAGTGGCAGGTGAATTTGAAAAGGTGAAAAGTGGCAGGTGTTTTTTTTTTTCTCTAGAACAGTGAAAGTTAGATCTCTGCAGTTATTGATTAGGTTTCTTTTTTTTTTATTCTATATTTAGCTTTTTTCACTTATGTTTTAGTTCATAGTTAGTGTATAATGATTACTTTTTATTTTTTATATGAATTTGTCTGAACATCCAGGAATAAAGAAAAGTACTTTTAACAAATGGATTCACTTTTATCTCTCTTTTTCATTACTTTTCTTTTACAGCTGGTGATTCATGTTTTAAATGTTACTCTATACATTGAGTGATGTAATTTATTTATATTTGTGAAATTAAACAGTTTCTAGAGTGGTTTATGTGTAAGCTGTAACTAGGTTTGCCTGGGTGAAAACACTGGTACTGGGGAGCCAGTTACATTGGATTTCCATAGCAGGTAAGGGGTTAAAATGTGGTGTCACAAATGTTTGAACTCCTTCTTCCCACATTGTATCACATGAATACAGAACTCCCTTTCCTTTCTAAAAGTGTGACCTAATTTGTTAGTTCTCCCTTCCACACTCATAAAAGTATCAGTGAAATTTAAGCACAAAATTGTGTTACTATAACCTAGAGCTGGACTCATTTAAATAATAACTAAACTAAACTCATCGGCGCAACAGCCCTATAGTGGGCCAAGTCCTACGATGCCCATCTTCGTTTTCTTGACCGTAGGGCTCTGGGGTGCAAGGCATATATCCCGGTTAGGTGGTCAGTCTAACGCAAGATCCCCAGTGTTTAGTTCCCAAGCACGCTTGGTCCTCAATTTATCGACCCACTCAAGGGATGAAAGGTTGAGTGGACCTTGCCCAGCCCGGGAGCCGGGAATCGAACCCCGGACCTGTGGCACAGAAGAGCTATGCGCTACCACTGCGCCACGGGCTTCCATTTAAATAATACTTTTTCTAACTGTCAGTAAGACATATCCAATGATTCTGTGCAAAATTTTGCCAAAACTTTGGCTAATCTGAATTTATTGCATTTCAAGGTGTCAGCCACAACATTCCTCTTCTGAGAGACATCATGACTGAAAAGAAATTCGACAGTGGAGATATCAGCACAAAGTATTTGAATGAAGTCTATCCTGAGGGCTTTAGTGGTAAGACTTTTAATTAAACAACCTTTCTTTAAAATTGTTCTCTATTGAAACTATTGATTTTAAAGTGTTATATAATATGAATAACAAGAATGAAAATTTTTAGACTTGTAATGTACAAAAATCAGCTTATGAACTGGAATTTTCAACCAAAAATTACATCTTACTCATTTTGTGTGAATGTTTTTGACTTCTGAGGCTCTTTACTATGGGAAATTTTCATATTTGGGGCAGCTAAACAATTTGATTTGGTTTGGTATGTAATAAATAAGAATGCTGTGAGGTATTTAATCTTCTTGTTCTTGTTGGTTTTTAGAGACATTTGCTAACTCTAATGGAGCTGCTTAGTCTTCTTCTTCCGTTTGTTTTGTATTTAATCTTAATTTCTGATTTTTGCTATCATATTGTTAAAACTTAAATACTGGTTTAAATAGCTTGATTTTTTTTTTTTAAATTTCATTCCTTAACCTGTCTTTTTTACTTTTATTTTTAAAGTTGCTAAAAATACAATCATCGTTAAATTTAAGAATTTTTTTGCTGAAAGAACATTTCTGTGAAGGCATTATAATAGGAAAAAGGGTTTTGTTTCTGTATAAGTTAGTAACAGTGCTTAGGAACTGATGTGCCTCTACCAGGACCATGACTTTTCCGACTTCCAACTCAAGTGTGGGGATGTTTCCTGACAAGAACATCCTGAGTGTCTGGTCTCCCGTCTTCAAGACTGTGGTTTCTGGCAACATGAAAGCATGGTCTTGAAGACGGGGGACCAGGCATGGATTGATCTACGCTTGGCCTCTTCTTGACCTACCTGTTGTACACTGCGAAGCCCCCGGCGAAAAAGTATTATTGTGAATATGTATTAATTTTTGACATTACTATTTGGTACTCTCACATTCAGTGCGATAGTTACTTTATAACAGTGTTATTCCTAAGATTTTTTTGGAGGAGTAAAAATACTCTTTGACTTTTTTCAGGAGGAGGGAAATACGGAACTAGCAGAAACTACATATACATAGACAAAATTTCTATTAATAATGCTTACTTTTTAATGGACAAAATGAAATTGAAAAACAAAATTGAGGATGCTATTTTGGGTTTCAATCAATCAAACTTATTAGAACAGTTTATTAGAATTATTTCTTAGAACAATAAATTTAAAAAAAATTACTATGGCTGTATGAAAACACAGTTAAAAAGTGTTATATAATTAGGATGCCGTGGCGGAAGGTTTAAGCAAAACCTTTATGAAAAATTCAAAGAGTGAAAATACTCCTGTCTAGTTTTTTAAAGAGTAATTCCGATTTTCAAGGAGTGAAATACCCTCTCAGAGGAGTTAAAAATATCTCTGTTTATAATAATATTTAAAGCGGTCTTTTTTAGTTTGTCAGACCAGTTATTTTTGTTGCGGACCAGTGGATTTCTAATGCTGGTTTCAACTCCCTGTAGCCATTGCCTTAACTAAATCCAGGGTTCACACGCTCCTTGAAAACTCATTAAGAATTCCTTGAACAATTTTCATTTTCAAGCAAACTCTTGATTTTGACTTGAGACTCCTTAAGAACTTAAATTTTTTAAAACTTCAATTATGAAACAAATTTCTGAAGTTACAAAATAATAAAATAAGATTCACCTCCACAATGCCCTGATCCTAAACTCTGTACAGTCAGCTATTGTAATGAATTAGAATTATAGTATTATAGGACTTTTAGAATTACAAAACTCCAGTTTTGAAGCACTTGCTTTACAGCTTTTTTAATCAGAAATAGGTTTCACTTATTAGTTTTAATATCCGTTTAGTTTTTCTATCTTTCCAATGTGGTACGATTTTTAAGTCTTGTTCTAATTAAAGGAGTTTTTATATTGTAAATCTGAATTTCAGGTAAGAAATTGAGCGATGTTGAATTCGAACACCTGGCCTCTCTGTGTGGCTGCATCTTTGTCCGTCACGAGACGAGATCAAGGCATTTCCTCAACCAGCCTCAGTAAGTGGTGAATTCTTTGTTCAAGGGTTGGTCTGACCAGAATTTTTTGCCATATGTCCAGTTTTTGTGGAATAGGGAAAGTAATATTATTTACAGGGTGGCCACAGACCTGGAATTTTTCAAAATCTACCTGGCTTTAAATTCAACATTTTTCTGATTTTCAAGTCTTGAAATGTGCATCTCCGTTCTCCTTCCTACAAAATAAAATCTTGAATGCACATAAATAAGCGTGGATGCAAAAGCTCAGAAAACTCTTCCTTTGTTATAAAAGACTGAAAATAATCTCATTTATATTGTTTTACCAGAGTTTTAAACCCTCCTGATTCAGGCTGGAGACTTCAGATTTTTTTTTCCATGCTTTCCCGATTTTTACAGTCATTCTCCTGTTTTCTAGAATGATTAGAATTTACTATATTTATAAAATATATCAAGGAAAATCATACCAGATTATCGGAATTTTGAATAAGTTTTCTGTGGCCACCCTGATTTATTATACAAAACAATAGTTCTTAAACTTACAATAAATACATAAGTTTTGCATTTAATAATAAAATCGGCTGAACTCTATTGATAAATTGAGCCAAAATTTGAAAATTTCCTTCTAATTAGTTTTAAGTTCGAAGTATTAAACTTTTCTTGCCATATTCAATGTTTTATTAATAGAGAGTTAGTTAAACCAAAGAATGATAAATCCAAGGAAGAAGCTAAAATGTTTTGTGAAAAGTCTTGTCAACAAACCCAAACTTCTTCCAAGCAAACCCTTATTGATTTCAGCAGTTTGAAATAATCGCAATTCCAATTTTTAAAAACTATTCTCAAAGTGCATGTTTCTTTTTTTAAAGACCCCCGTTGGAAAGCACCCTGCCTGCTGAGTGGAACCTAATAACAGAAATCAATGGCAAGAACATCGAATTGATGGTCCAGGAAAAGAAGCAGCAGTTTGAAGTGAGTTGAGTTAATCATGTTTCAATGTTTTTCAAACTAGTTTGTTGTGCCTGCTGTCATTTTTTTCAATACTATAGAACTTTTGAGGAAAATAATTGAAAGCCATGGTTATATAAACTGGTTATACTCAAAGTTGTAGAGATAAACAGATTTATTGGTCATATGAACATCAGAGTTCCCACGGCCTTGAAAAGTACTTGAATTTCATTTTTATTTTCAAGGGCCCTGGAAAGTACTGGAATTTAGTGCAATGTCTTTAAAAGTCCTTGAATTTTATTTGAAATATTTTAATTTTCAGTTTGAACATAACAAAGTTCATTTTTTATTCAAATAGTTCATACCCTGTTAGCTTAAACATGGATGGGATTTTTTAAATTATAGACACGTGAAACAAGTGAAATATTGTAATATGTTTGAAATTGTTAAATATATGAATGGTAATATAATGTAGTATTCCCTATAAGAAAGGTTTTTGAGAAAAGTTGTTTTTTGAAGTAGGGGTACTAAAGAGAAGTTTTGTTGCTCATAAATGGCTTTTCCACCTTTCTATATTAGTCCTTGAAAATTATAAAATGAGCCTTGAAAAGTACTTGATTTTTTCCTTACTAAAGAGTGGGAACTATGAACATGGCTCAAGTGTCCCAGATTGTTGAACCCCTCCCTCCCTTTCAAGGGGCCATCCATAAGTAGCATCTATCTGAGAGGGAGGAGGGGTTAATTAATTTGTGACATGGGGGGGGGTTTAAAAGTTGTGACATCACATCCTTCAGCTGAAAAAAAAACCAGATTTTTCTAGAATATTTTTTTCAAAACAAACCGTTTGCAGGCTTCATTGGGCAAAGCTTTTATGTATGTAATTTTTCCTAGTCAATCAGTGTTCACTAATTATTACTATTCATCATTTAGCTTTTACTAAGAATAACTAATTTTATAAGTAAGACTGTTTTATATTACCAAATGATAGGAATGAAAGTATTAGGTGGGGTTAAAATTAAGCTCAAATGAAAAAAAGTTGGTTCCAAGCACTTTTAGACATTTTGTTGGGTTAAGAGTGTGACATATGGATGTAGGGGGTATGGAGAAGTGTGACATCATTTATGGATAGCCCCCATGCCTTAAAACCATTGTCTGTGAAAAATAAAAGCAAACTGTGCATGCAAAGTCGTAAACAAGTAACAAAAACAACATTTAATTTGCACATAAAATTTAAAATAAATAGAAATGTCAAGCATGACAATCAGTAAAATTGTCATGCTTGACATTTCCATCTTTTCACTGACGATGGGGATGGGGATTCATGTATCCCTGAAACAAATTTGTATGTTTTAATGAATTTAAATTTTATGTGCAAATTAAACATAGGTTTTGTAACTTGTTTATTGTCTGTGCCTGTGGTAGTTATGTTTCATAATGGCTGATTTATTAGCTGTTATCTCCTGAGAAATTTCAGTGCCATATGTTTTCACCGTTTCACATTTTCTTCTTCTGACCCATGGTTGTTTTTGTGTCTCCAACAGGTGTCTGTCAATGGAAAGAATGTGGTCATTCCCGGGGACATCATGCTGTCCTCCCCTGTCCTGGAAACCACTATCGGAGGTGTCCCGTATACCTGCCAGCTCATTACTCATGATGGTGCTGGCAACCTGAGGATCAGGTTCGGAGGAACCAATGTGAGTTCTAAGAAAAAATTTTTAAAGTATTGAATGGAAACTGATGTTAAAAAAATTTGCCTGATAGTTTGGATGACCCTTTAGTCTGGTTGCAAAAGTAAATCAGAGTGGTTCACATTCCGGTTCAATTCCGTTTTAAGGCCGGGCGCGCACTAGCGACTAAAGTCACGGCGACCAGGATTACTAGTATCAAAAATATCATTAGAAAACAATAGAGCATTTTCAATCACATGACTTAACCTAACAACGGCCTTAGCAACGTTGTTTTTATCCTCCAGTGATGTCATGTGCGAATGCTGCTATTGGATACTTCTATGTCCCGCCCCTAACAACAGCCTTAGCAACGTTGTTTTTTTCTTTGTCACCGTGACAAAAAAAAGTCGCCCGTGCGCGCTCGCCCTAACTGTCCTGCTGAAATATCACCAAGATTTTTTCTTTCAACTCCAAATATTCAAGTATTGCTTAATTTTTATGGTTGTGTAATTTATGCAACTTTATTTTTATCGGTTGGTTTGTAATTTTTGAGGTCTAAAACTAAAACATCTTGGCAATATTTAAAAGGAGAGTTAACAGAATTGAGCCCACATTCCTATGATAAAAGGTAAACTTTCTTTTTTACCTCTAACCTATGTTATTATGCAGGGAAAGTTTCAATCCTCTACTCCAAATAAGAGTGCTCAAGAGTCTACAAAAACTGACTGTTTTAATTTCTTGGAATTTTAGTTGCATTTAAAAGTAAATAATCATCAAACTATTTAGTGCTTATTATCTACATGCCAGCAATTAATCACCTAAGATTTTAATGTTTATCCAGGGTTTTTTTGTGGATTACATGTTAATAATAACTAAAATATGGTATTCACATAGTGTTGAAAACAAACTAGTATGAGATGTAAATTTTTCATTTAGCTTTTCTAATCAAATCAAAAGTAATTTTTAAATGCTCGAGTAGTGATGATAAAAATTTTCCAATTGGGGATTTTAATTTATATGGGTACTGTAGGTTACCTCTTATGAAAATTTGTATCTGAAACCACATATTTATTAGAAATGTATCAGGAGATAGACATTGCATCTTTCTTTGTTCTTATAGACTTTTCAATAACTGTGTTCCTCACTCATTTTTCTTTCGGTTGCAGTTCAATGTTAGAGTCCTTACTGAAGTGGCTGCTGAATATGAGAGAATAATGCCTCCTAAACCAAAGGTAACTGGTTAATGTTGCTCCTATACTTTTAAAGTTTAAATCTTAGGTTAACTTTCTTAAGTTTTTCTTGAAAACTCATTTTAGTTACAATCAAAAGCATTAAAAAGTAATTTCAAATTTTAGTGATTAGTTTTGACAGCTCATGGTTTCTAAATTCCTCTAATCCTAGTTCAGTTTTCTTGTACTCTATTTGTGTCTGATTTCTTCTTCATAGAAATCATCCGAAAATATTTGGTATTTCCATAGTATTTCTGAAAATTTCGGATACCTAAATTTTTTAAATTTCTGCTTGTCAAAAACTTTTCTGGGAGGTACTTTAATAGTATTTTGGGGGGGGAAGCTACTAGCAAGTTTGTGGGGCAAGCTTCATAGGCTGCAAAAAAGGGAACTGAGAGCCACCAGTTGGGGAAACCCTGCTATAGATTCATTTATAAAAAAAAGTTGATATTAACCTCTTTAAAACTTCTATTCCAGCTGAATCGGTTTAGTAAATACCAAACTATGTACCCATAGTGTGAAGTAGTTTTGAAGTACTTAAATCTTTTCACTTAAAACATTATTTTCTTGCAGAAAGATGAGCTGAAAGAAGTGTCAGCTCCTATGCCTGGCTTGCTCAAGTCTATCGCTGTGGCTGTTGGAGACACGGTAAGTCAGTTTACATTTCTGGCAGGGCTGTAACTAGACTTCTCTCTAGATCTGCAAAGTTTTGAAACTAAATTCTACATTTTTCTGATTTTCAAGTCTTTAAAAGTGCATTCCCATACTCCTTTCATTCAAAATAAAATTGTGAACGTTCTATTGAAACCTATAAAGCCCTATGAACCGAAACATTTGCTTTATGGGGAACTTTGGGAATTTCCATTCATTTTTACAAACCCTCCTGAATTTGACTCTTCAGATTTTTCTTTCTACTGATTTCCTGATTTTTATCCTTATTCTTTCGCTTTCTAGAAGATTAGAATTTACTATACTTATAAAATATCAGGGACAAAAGCATAGCTATAAATGTATTTATTATTCTTATTGTTAATCTCTCTCTAATGAAATACCTAAAGAAATTAAGCTTAAGTTGTATAAGGCAATACTAAGACCAGTTGTAACTTATGGTTGTGGAACTTGGACCTTATCTCAAAAAGATTTATATAATCTGAAATTTTTGAAACGAAAATTCTATGAAAAATGTAAGGTTCGATTATGAAGGATAATGGATTCCAAATTAGAACAAGAGAATTGGAGATCCTGGTAACAAATGAAACTATAACCCGTTTTATTAAAGAACAGAGATTGACTTGGTTGGGTCACATTGAAAGATCTCATGACAGAAATAGAGTTAAAAGGACATTAAATTGGAAACCAATGGGCAATAGACCTAGAGGGAGACCCAAAATGAGATGGTTGGACAATGTTCTTAAAGATCTTAGAACAATGAAAATAACTAACTGGGAAAATAAGGTGTGTAATAGAGTTGCATGGAATAAAATAGTACTGCACCAAGGCCCATCAAGAGCTGTAGGGCGACCAAAGAAGATTCTCTAATGAAATTGGTCATTATTAGGCCTATGGTTAGATTTTTGCACCAGGGAAGCATGGATGAATTTAGGTGGTAGACCCTGGGAAGGCAAACTTTTGAGGGGGGACCTGATGCTTTGGAAATTATTTTCCCTTACAAAAACAGAATTTTCCCAAAAAGGTGGGCATTTTCCCCTCAATGACCCCCTATAAATCTGTCCATGCAGGCAAGAGGAACCAAAAATTTATTCCTAAGCCTCTCATGCATATTTAATAGATCCAATGTAGCTTTTTAATGCAATTTTTGGTAGAATTTGCATCTTAAAATTTTAGTTGGTTGGTTGTTTTGAGTTTTATGTTGGTTATTTGGAAATTTGACTCTAAAAAACAGGGTTTTGACTTGTTTTGGACACCTTGTCGGAATTTTGGGGACCCGACCCTTTTATACACCCCTGATCAGGGAAGATCACACTGAGATTATCAAGGAATTTAGAAGTAAGTTTTCTGTATGGCCATCCTGAACTTATCTCTGCTCCCACTAGGTCGTTGAAGTTGCCAACCGGTTAACCACTGGTTAAGTTACCGGTGTAAGTCGTGGATGTCACCCCAAGGTGTTTCTGCACCCACTTCGGGAACCACTGCTCTATTAAATAGTGTTCCAATTTAGTTTTTGACACCTTGGCCACAAAACTTTCAAAGAAAAGGTCAGATTACAGATAAAATTAAATGTCTAAATTTAGATATATCTGGTTAAAGGAGATCAAGTCTTGTGGACCTCTTTTTATATCTCAGGGACCCCACAAATTTAATTTTCATTCATTGAAAGTGTCTGGGATTCCATATGATAAACTTTAGGATCCAGTGACCTAAATATCGGGGTGATGGTTAAATTCTTTCTTATCTGTACACTAGGTCGTTGAAGGCCAGGAAGTGTGTGTCATCGAGGCAATGAAAATGCAGAACAGCCTGGCCATAACCACCACTGGAAAGGTCAAGAAGGTGCACTGCAAGGAAGGGGATGCCGTGGAGGAAGACCAGGTCATCATCGAGCTGGAATGAGACTCTTGCTCCTTGGTATACTCAACTCGGAGCTGTTCAGTCGCAACTATCGTGCTCAATGTGTGTTCGGGTCCGTCTTTTCGTTTCGTGCTTTTGTATCGTCTTGATTGGGTTTTTCTACTTTTCGTTGGTGTGGCTGTGCTATCCGAATTGGTCGCTTTCTATCAAATATTTTTAAGAAAAAAACTATCCCGCAGCCAAATGTAGTTAAACCACAAAGTTGTTCCAACAAGTTGTGAATCGTGACTTCACGACTCAGGATTGAACTTTAAAGATACCTTCTCCACCTTCTGTTTCTTCCTTTCTAATCTTTTGTATGATAGAAAAAGTTAATTAGGGCATTTCACAGTAATTGTATAGTCCGTAACACTTCATTTTGTCTTATAAAGTTGTAGTATAAATTTCAAATTTTTCCTCATACTAACTAGCCTGTAAACATCAGCTTAACACAGAAAAACTATAAAAATTTGAAATTTATACAACTTTAAAAGATAAAATAAAATGTTACAGACTAAAATTATCGTAAAATGCCCCTAATATACCTTAAAAATTTGCTTTCATGTGTTGATTTTGAAATTTGATGTTAATTTTCTTATTCATGTGATAATTATAGCATTCTGATAGGGTTGAGAGTTCTTCCTTCTCCATTACATGTAAGGAAACTTCTACATTTAAAAAAAAGTTTCTAACTCATTTTTGAATAGGCTTACCATATTTTCTTGGGTACCACCATCCAGGACATATTTTTAAAATTACTTAATAAGTGCCATATCAATTCATCAAAGATTAAAAACTAAGTAAAAAAAACATTTAACAGAAATATTAAATTTATTTCTTATTTGTACTTTTCATTTAACATTACTTTTTTCAAAAATTTTTTGTTTGACTAAATTTCATCATAAAATTCACATAAAAAAGTAAGCCATAAAAGTAAAACCTCAATTTCAAACATCTTCTTCAGAATTTTTTATAAAAATGCCTTGCAAATCTTAAATATATGAAACCCAGGACATTTTTGCGACCCCAGACTTATGGTAAGTCTATTTTTAAATAAATATCTTAGCCCTTTTTGGTGTCACAATTTTGACACCTTGTGCATAATAACCACCATTGTGCCATAAATCATATGTCACTAGATTCGAGTTTAAATGTTTTTAATGCTTGTTTTTGAACCTTTCACCGATATCTTCATCTAAATATCTCTCAATGTATTTAAGCTCTTTCCTCATTGAATCTCATGTACAAATATATAGCTTATTTTTTACTACTACATCAAGTTGCTACTTAAAAGTATTTTTCCAGATCTGTTTTTTATCGGGGTACCACCACGTTCCTGCCAGGTACCTCTTTGGTTGTTTTCCAGAGATTTATTTAACTGTTAAATATATATTTAGGAGGTAGAAACTCGTATACATAGTTTATTTTTATTGTCACTTTTTAAATCAAATGCACAATGAAAGGTCTTTTGTGGGCTTATTTTTTGTGTTTAAAGTATTTTTCTATCAGAATCAAAGTTTATCAGAGCTTTTATTTTTATGATTTCCTTGATAAGATTGTCTTGAGTTCAAAAAGCTATTATGAGCTCTGGTTAGGGTTTTTTTACCAATTTTTTAATGCATTTCAACTGATATTTTTATATGGTACTCATTTCTTAAGTTTTGAAATCAACTTTAAGTCTTTGACCTAACTTATGTGTTTGCTAGGTCTTTATTAAAAACTAAAAATTTTATTATGTCCTCGTTCATGTCATTATCTACTTAAATTGATGTGTTAAAAGTTAAATGTTGAAAAAAACATGTTTAGTTTTTATAATTATAAAATTGAGCTTAAGAAATGATTTCAACAAATTTACTTTAGTTTGAAATGCCTCGGTTCAAAGTTATATTGAGTTCAAAGTTGCATTACAAACATATAAAATAATCAACCACATTGCTAAATTAACTTTTAAAGTTTAATAACTTGTGTAATAAGGCTAGTAAAGTAGTTACAACTTTATTAGTTAAAAGCTAGTACTCTAGTAGTTTAGGTTATTAAAATAGTGTTGAATTGATTTTTTTTAAAAATTAATTTGGTACTTACATATTATCTGCATGCCAGCAATTATATACAAAAAATTTTACTGTGTTTATCAAGTTTTTATGCTTTGTTCTTATAAAGTTCCTATTCAGCCCTTGATTTAGTTACAATTGGATTGTTTGCAATTGTTTAATTTCGTTTGTTTTGTGGCGAAACCTGACGATGGCACGCAGATAATGTGCAAGTACGATTTAATTCTTCAACTTTAGAATTTTATAGAAATTAATTTTTTATATAAAAGTATCTGCAACAAAAAAAATCTTCATGGTTGGAATATTTCAAGATGGTTGTTATATCATGGTTATCATGTGGGGTTTGATGTTGCAACTTTTGGATTTCAAAATTAATTTTATGAAGACAAAATATAAAGAGGGAAATTGTTTATCATAATTTGTTTCATTTTGAACAAATTACTTTATTATAATGAGATTTGGGAAGATCCAATATCTAAACAATCTTTGGATATGCTATAGGTACTAAACTTTCTATAGAATCTAATTGATCAATGTGGTTTTCTTTTGACTTATAATTGTATTGAACAATAGTTATCAAACTTAGTTTTCTGTTAGCTTAGACTTTCAAGAGCTTATAGTAATATTGTATGTTAAGTACTTTTAATATATTTATGAATTATTAGTAAGACTGAAGAAAATCTGAATTGTTTAATTTTCTCGAACTGTTCATACACAGTGTAGGTGAATATCTTTTAAATGTCCTGTGCCAAATATATTTACAATTGTTCAAAGGTTCTTATGCAATTTTATACATATATTATACACAATGCTATGCTTACTTAAATGTTAAATTTTCAAAAACAATTAAATAATTTTTTAAGAGCTTTTACACAGTAGCTATATATTACCATAAGTTTTTTTTAAAGGTGATTACTTAAAGCTCATAATAAATGTTTTTTATAATAAATTATTCATTTCTAAAGGTGTTCAGTCCATGCATTTATATAATGTTTTTAAATAAATGGGAACAAAATCATAGATATGCAGTATGTCTTTTTGTGCCGTATTATATCACAGTTATTTTTATAAATATTCTCTATAATACAAAGTGTGAACAATTAAGTTATTTTGTATTGCCAAATATTATAATAAAGGGTTTGTTTTTTATACTTGTATGTATGTTGCTATTCAAAGGTTTTATCTTGCATTCTTTATTTTCTTGAAGGAAAACTATGGTATATTTCTTTAAGAATTTTGTATGTACTGCAGAGTCAAGGTTAGTAAAAGGGTAACTTGCTTTTAAAAGATGAGACTATTATTTTGTTTGAAACTGTGACACTATCCTTGGCTCTGCAGTACTCTTGTAAGGTGTCTGGCTGCATAGATTTTGAGTGAAATTGTTGAGACTCCTCTGTCTATATGCTACAATTACTTTCAATTTTTATCTATCACAGTCAGATCATACCACATTAAGTTATCTTAAGGTGTAAAAGGTTTATGTTGAGATATATCTAATCTGAATAAACTGTTGACAAATTTTTATATATTTAATCTAAGCAAAACAAGATTGATTTGAAAGTAGTCTATTTTTTTACAAAAATATTTATTGGTTAAAAAGTTAACATTTTAGAGTAGATAAATACAAAATATGTAGAAGCTTAGATTAGTGGGTGGTTTGGTTTTGCGATTTTTCACAAAAACGGGACATGGGCTAAAAGATCTTGGTTCAAAGCTAATAATAATTTAATGATCAAAAATCCACACCCAGTCTTCACTCTTTTGTTGAAAAGGGTCTGGTTCAAAATCCTGACAATTATCCAACAGATCATATCACTGAATACATTGATTTGTCAGACAGGTACTATTGCCCAAAAACTCATTTGTCCTAGATGCGAGGAATCTATTGCATTATTGAAGTATGAGGGGGCTTAATATTTAAGGTTTAGGTAATTACATGAAGCTGTGTCCCAAGATATCCTACCTGAAATGACATGCCACTTTTTTAACAATAGAACCTCAATTTTTGGGTTATATATAGCCCTCTTTTGTGATATGGCCTGGGGATCCTGGAAGGTAGCTTAATTCGACAATCCAAACCTAAAGTATTAAGCTCCCTCATATTTCAACAATGTAATACGGATTATATTCCTATTTAAAGGCTCTTTTATATTGTTTCAGTTTCACTGTTCATCCTGAGCATGGGTGCCACTATTCAAAAATTGTAAGACTGAACTTGAAACTATCTTTTTAATCATTTATCTCCAGTTTAGTGAATTTTTTTTTTTTTTTTTTTTTTTAATTGCAGAAAAATCCATAAAATTTAATACATTGCATCCGATTTTACTCTTCCTATTAAAAACCAAGACGGAATTCCATTCACAAAACTTTTAAAAAGACGGAATTCCGTCCTGAGGACTGAAGAGTGGCACCCATGATCCTGAGTAATTCACTCCTGTAAATCGCTAGTTTCCATAGAAAATTGAAGGAGTACAGTGAAATACCAAATCACAATTTTTACTATGGATGATTTCTCCAAAATGAAGATCAAAAGTGAAAAGTCTGAATGAGCCTTAAGATAAATGGAGGGCTCAGAATAAAAGTGGACCAAGTCCACTTTTTGTCATTTTTGAGTTGGCAACGCTATAACATGCACCAACTGTGTAAAATTTCAGTGCAATAAAGAACCAAGTCCTAGTTCTGATAATATCCGCTAAAAATGTTAATTTTAAAAAGTGTTAACATTAATTTTGTATTGAAGCTTTAACTTTAAACCTCTGTAGCTCAAAAGTAGCTAAAGTGGACTTGGTTCACTTCTATTCTGAACCCTCCAAATGACATTGAGATTTTGAATGTATCCCTGTTTAAAGTTAAGGACAGTGTCTACAGTAAAATGCACACAGATGATTGATTCAGTCCTTCATCCACTCCTGGAGGACAGAGGTCCCTGCCATGACCTCTGCTGTCACCTCCTTGAGCCTCCTGCGCTGTTCCGCCGACAGCGCCCTCTTTCCATCCCCGGCCTGGCCCTTCCGGAAGAAGTCCACAGTCTTCCCAGCATCCCCGGGATGCTCCAGGGACAGGTGGCGCTTCATGTACTCGAAGCTGGTGCGCTCCAGGATGCTTTCGAGAAGTGCTGGGTCATCCAACAGGTCCCGGTGATACTCCTCCCCTATGTGGCAGAGGGATGGTGTTGATTAGGGGCCATTCATTAATTACGTAAGGGTCCCGAGGGGGAAGGGGGGTTGGAAAAATCTCTACATACCCTTACTTTGGGGGGAGTCCAAACCCATTCTTATGTAAGATTTTCCAAGTTAATAATTACTGATAAATGGTATTCCAAAGACTAGAGATAATAACATAATGGTAATATGTAGTTGACAGCAAGAATATTACTTATCTGTTGAAAAATAAAAATATTTGATTTACGTTAAACTGAGAGTTTGTAACTGATCCTTTTCTAACATTTTATTATTTTGAAAAACGAAATGGAATCTTACGTAAGAATAGGGGGGGAGGGGTTTGAAAAGTCTTACATGGGGGTAGGGAGGTTAAAAATTGCCAAAATCATCCTTACGTAATTAATGAATGGCCCCTTAGTGGTTGGGACACTTTTCCCTACGCGATTGTGGGTCCATTTTGAGCAGTGTTTCCCAAAGTGGGGCAATTTGAAAATTTTCAACCAAATCGCCCCCAAGAGGGTGAATGGACCAACAGGTTTTATTTATTTTCCAAGAAGGATTTTCAAAAAAGGATTGGCGCAAGTTCAGAATCACAGATGTGCCAAGTCGGCAGCTGAATTTTGAGCCTTAAATAACCTTTTGTAGTTTACTTACATTAACCCGTAACAGGGGAGGTGAAAAAATGGAACATACCAGGGGACGTGGGGTCTCACAGACCGCGCAACATTATATTTTTTAAAAAAAATTCTAATTAAGATATGATTCTGATATTTCAGTACATTGTTCTTGGAACATTTATCTCTTCATATAAAAATATTTGTTAACTTTGTGATAAAATAAAAGTTTTCACAGACAATTTTCAAAGAGTATTAAATTTTTCGATAGAAACCACATGATGCAGTAAATTCTTTATAATTTAAAATAACACGCATCTATTATAAATTAACTGTTTTGTTTTTATTAATTAATATGTAATGCAAGTTTTAATTGGAAAAAATTCATTGTAGAACAATACAAAAAAATTTTGACACTACCTGAAGTATAAGTTTTTCACCAGTGTTTTAGAAGCAAAAAATTTAGAATTTTTCACAGAAATCTTAATCACAGTTACCTTTACCACTCTAAAATCATTCCTAACTTCATATAATTTTTTTCAACTCTTCCGCATAAACAGGATCAGAAGAATAAATTAATCTCCGCGGACCGAGCTTCAAAGCCACGCGTACTAACTCTGAACAAAAACCGTTACACTCAGAGGCGTAACTAGGCGTCGGCGACGTCGGCCCCCGCCGACGGCCTCGCACTTTAAAGGCCTCGCAAGAATTTAAACTATTTGATTCCATGTTTAACTACAAAGATATAATGTCTGTTCAATTACGTTTTTTCATGTCCTCATTTATCTGGAACCCGTGCGCGAGGCCTTTTTTGGAACCCAGGTGCGAAGCTTTTTTTTTTTGGAGCTGAAGCGCGAGGCCTAAGTCCAAGCTTGAGGCCTCTTTTAGTACATTATACAGGGGTACTTACAGTGGGGTATTCGAGCACCCCCCATAATTTTTGTGTGGATGCGCAGCACGCTCCAGAAAATTTTCTCTCTAAACATTTTTTTAAATGAGCTCTTAAACAAAATAAATCCTCGCTTTCTTCAAAACAATCAAAAATCTAACTTCTAAACTAGGGTCAAAAACCATTATTTTAGTCTTTAAATTATACCCGAGAGGAAGGTTAAAGTTTCTAAAATATGAAAATTTGTAGAAAATGGATAGGTTTAAGGAGTAATGAGTATAATTATCCTCCTAAAATGCAGTAGCTAAAAAAAAAACCGCCAATGGCTCAAAGAGATCAAATTTAGGGTCAAATTTCAAAAGTTTTACTGGGGGAGAGCCCATAGACCCCCTTCCAAAACTTCGGCATCTTTTAACAGTGTTTTAATATTTATTGATAGTGACTATCATTTTTCAAAATGAAATTTAAATAATTCATAGTGAAGTAATAGTTTTTGAGGGTATCATGGCTTCCCAATTCAGGGCCATAATTTTGACATCAATTTTTATATTGTTTTCTGAAATTGAATTGTTGAAATGAATTGTTTCCCCTTGAAAATTCTGCAACTTATAAGGAGAAATCCTCTTCGGGTAAATTCTCCCAAAGGGTCTCAAAAGGAGTAAAAACAATACTTTTTAGGGGCAAACTTCAAAAATTTTCCTGGGGGAGAACCCCCAGACCCAGACCCCCCTCAAAAACTTTTACCTTGAAAATGGCTCCCTTCGGGTGTTTCCCAAATTGATTTAAAAACATAGTTTAAGGGGGAAAATTTCAAAAAAAAAATTCTGGGGGAGGACCCCCATCCCCCTTAGAAATTAAGACGTCTATTTAAAATGTTTTTTCCCTTGAACATTATGGGGTTGACAAGGGGGTGTTCTCCAAAGTAATTTGAAAAACCAAAAGTAATTTTTTACCAGTTAAGTCACAGATTACCTGGACTAAGCTATTTATATTAATTTAGAAATGAATAAAAAGTAAAAAAGCAATAATCAGTTAAAATATTTATTTCTGTAATTAATAGTTTAATTTTTTTTGTGAGTAAAATTGCCATTAGCTCTCTGTTTATCCTAAAGTACCTAGATTTTATAATTAAATTAATTAAAATTTTAATTAATCTTAAGGAAAATGAATTAAGTTGTTAATTAATTAAGCTATTAATACTATTTATTGCAAAAAATTTCAATTATTTTACAATAATTCATTTTAAATCTGGTATTAGGGCCTCGCAAACCAGTTTCGCCGACACTGCTTGTGGTGCTAGGGACGCCACTGGTTACACTCAGTGGGACCTGAGGTCTGCTGGACCGCGTGGGAAAGAATTTGTGGAATTTCGTAAGGATGTAGTTGGAAAAACTTGCTGAAGAAGGGGTCAGTTTCGAGGTCACGTGAGGGGAAGGTAGGAGAAAATTCTATTCAATTCGACCCATCATGTGGTAGGGGGAAGGGGAGGAAAATGTTGCGCGGTCTGTGAGACATCACGTCCCCTGCTACGGGTTAAATGCAAAATTTGGGTTAGGCCTAGTACGCAAAGAGATCAAATATCCCCAACCATCCATGATTCTGAACTTGCGCTGAGAGTAATCATCGTTTTCCTCATGGAAACCAAAACATTCATAAAACCATTTGATTGATTTACAGACACTGTAAATTAAGTAATCTTACATGAGGGGCAAGGACAATTTAAAAAGGCTTGGGTGGGGCATGGACTGAAAAAGGATGGGAAACAGTGGTTTAGTTTTACTTTACAGACCCCGGTGGTCAATTAACGTACAAAAATGAAGATAAAATAATGGATTCTGGCAACCCAGTCAGGGTTAACTTAACTCTTATTTTTGTGAAAAATTGATTAATGAATGCAGCTTCAATTTATTTTTTTCTTCAGTTTTATAGCAACTTAAAACTCAATTAAATGTAAGCAATTCCTATAATTTATATTAATTATAATTTTTGTGAAGGTGCTGATAAACAGACCCAAAATTGACATGTTAGTCCCTGCCAGTTCTATAGAAGTAGAATTGCTTATTTGCTAAACGGCATTGGCAATGCCAAATTTCGAAAAAAATGTCAACCAAGCCTGGTTTGTTTGGATATATACTTTAACTCCTTATGAACTCATTTAAGTTTTTGTATTAAATCCTACATTTACGTACCTAAAAAATAATTTTTCATGTTTTCAATGACAATATATATAACAATGTCCAGTAGTACCTGCCCATTAGCAAAAAAAGTATATCACATAATACTTAAAAATTTAATAACTTAAATTGAGAAATAATCATGAAAACGTTTGTGAAAAAAGTCATATGGTTTACATACGCATACTTCTATGATTTATGACTAAAGCTTTAAATACATTTTGCTACAAGATTTAAGATATGAGCTGAACATCCATCATAATTATATTCGTATTCCTTTCAGTCCTTTTCAGTTGATTGCATATTTTGATATTAGCAGCCTTGTTCATTTAAAATATTAAAATCAAATAAAGAACAGGTCAAAATTATAAAAATATTTTTAAACAAGTTTAATTGTATTTTTATTAAATAACTTCAAATCAAATAAAACGGTTGGAAGTAAATAAAATATACTAAGTTTGATACTAATGCCATCTGTTTATAGGAAAAATAATTGTAAAAAAAGCACACGTTTTAAAAAAAAAAATTTTTTGCTTTGTTTTAAACGTAACAACCCTGCTTTAAATTAAAATGATATGTTCAATAATCGTAGGAAAATATAGTTCGTAATTGCGATCACGTAAATCTTAAAGAAGAGGTAAGAATGTAATGTAAATATCGTTTACAATTGTGATCCCCCCCATGTAAATTATTAAATTCTCAAAAACTGATCGCACAATAAGGGACTTACAGAGCATCACTCCATCTGACTTTTTTGTTCTTGGCGAGTTCAGTGACAGTTTCTGCAGCTAGTAAAGGTTCACTCTTCATGAAATTTCCCCATTGTTCAGAAGCCAAGACTTCGTTGAAATTATTTTGAATGAAAGAATGGGCCACTGACGTCAACTTGCCCTCCTGGTGTTTACTCCCAAGTGACAAGATATCGCACACGTTCAATATAGACACTTTGGAACACAAGAAGTCTGAGCATTCTTTCTTGAGGGAGGGGACCTGGTACTTGTCGGCCGCGTAGTAGAGCTTGAGGGCGCTCTCCCCCTGAAGGTCTTCCACAACCCCTGTGTACAGGTGGGTCAAGAAGAGGCCGAGAGTAGAAGGGTCCAAGTCTTCGATGTCCACTATGCCGGACGCTGCTTCCCTCATGTCGCACGAAAGCATGGCCTTGAAGACAGGGGACCGGGCGCTCAGGATGGCCCTGTGGACCGGGAACGAGACACCCCCACACTTGAGTTGGAAGTCGGAGAAGTCCTGGTCCTGGTAAAGACACTTGAGATCGGTTTTAAGAACATCTGCTGAATCACCGGCCCGTTTGGAAGTCACTTGGTTTTTTGTGGACATTTCAAATGCGGTCATTGGATAACATACTCGCCTAGAAAGAATTTTATGACTGTTCCTGGGAATGATTTTAAAATCTATACCTATAGAATAACCTTTATGGGAGACCTCTTCCTTCGTGAAAGAATTCGTTATTATCAATAACCTGTGATCTTGACGCTCTTTTTGTTTGCTTCTCAGCACAGAACCTTCGCTATTCAGCAATGACACCAAAGTGCGGACGGCGAAATTTCCTGTTGGTACAGTAAGTATCATGTCTATAGAATCAGGTCCTGACATTGAGTGTCTAATTTTTACATGCATCCTTTTTATTTCGCGGTCATTCACATGACATTCTATATAACAATATCCATAGTTTGTTTTTATTAGTTCGTCTATGTCCATTTTCACAGATGTTTCGAAAACATCCATCACAGAGTGCATTTCATACTTAGACTTTGCCTTAAATTCTTCACCTCTAAAGCGGAAAAGCAGAGTCAATCGGTCCTCGTGATCAGTCTCGTTCCTCCTGATGCGTTCGACAACATCTCGGAACTTGGGTCCATAGGGAAATTGTAGAACACCTCCTACGACATCGTTCCCAGTTATTTCTCGCGTGCAGAGTTGGGTTCCATCAGAACCAATGAAAGAAAGTTCAGCATGCAAAGGGTCCACGTCCTTGAGTCTTTTTAAACCACACAGATGCACTACCAGTTGCTCCCCGCGGCCACTGAGACCTCTGGGATAGAGTTTGTATGTGCGTGCACCTACTTTTTGCAGGAAGGACGCCTCTGTCGTCAACGACGGCTGGTGGATGTCGCTGTTCCAGCAGCTGAAGTTGCGAATTGTCCACTTCACCTCAAGACAGGTATTCTGTGTAGTTTCCGCCATTTCGTATTTTCTTCTAACTACCTAACCCAAGCGAAAGCGTCTGTGAAGAATTGCTACTTCCGAAAACAGCTCAGTGCAAATCGACCTTCTTTGAAAGTAATCGATCCGTAGTATAATATTTCGGGATATTAATTGAGTATTTCATCAGCTGAAAACTCAGGAAAGAGGATTTTTAGTAAAGGCAAGCACGTTGTACGACGTAGTTTATATTTGATCTGTCGAGTTGTGCTCATCTGTTTAGTAGAGTTGAGCAGTCTCCTCCTTGTGATATACTCTGTGACTTAAAAAAGTAAACTATGTATCAAGGAGGAGACTGCTCAACTCTACTATACTAGACTGCAACCATCCGTGACGTCACTGCTTGCAAAGGGTGTGCTCTGCCAATTACAGCGGTGATTCACAGCTGTACGAGCATTGCCATTGGCAGAGCACCGCTCTTCCCAAGCAGTGACGTCACGGATGAGCCAACCTTCTCTCTCTACTAACCTTGGACTGCAACGTTTCCTGACCCTATGACGTCACCAACAAACAAAGTAGTTCCCAGCGCGCTGTCTGAATTTTGAGTGCAATGATGAACGTCGATTTAAAAATATGATTAATTTGTTAAACCCACGTATATATGACATCTTTTATCACGATTTGCGTACCGAAACTCCTCCTAGCAACCCAACATGCTTTCTGTTTACGCAGTTTCTGCTTCCGCGTAGTGACATCATAGAGTCAAGAAACGTTGCAGTCGAGTATAACCAGATGAGCACGACCAAACAAAAACAAACAACGTACAACCTGCAACGTGCTATCAAAAATCCTCTTGCCTACTCTTTCCTGAGTTTTCAGCTGATGAGTTACAAAATTAATATCCCGAGATATTATACCGCGGTTTGTTTATTTTAAAAGAAGGTCGGTTCGCACTGAGCTGTTTTCGGAAGTAGCAGTTCTTCACAGACGCTTTCGCTTGGTTTAGAAGAAAATACGAAATGGCGGAAACTACACAGAATACCTGTCTTGATGTGAAGTGGACAATTCGCAACTTCAGCTGCTGGAACGGCGACATCCACCAGCCGTCGTTGACGACAGAGGCGTCCTTTCTGCAACTTGTTGGTCCACGCACATACGAACTCTATCCCAGAGGTCTCAGTGGCCGCGGGGAGCAACTGGTAGTGCGTCTGTGTGGTTTCAAAAGACTCGTGGACGTGGACCCTTTGCATGCTGAACTTTCTTTCATCCTCCTCTGCACGCGAGAAATAACTGGGAACGATGTCGTAGGAGGTGTTCTACAATTTCCCTCTGGACCCAAGTTCCGAGATGTTGTCGAACACATCAGGAAGAACGAGACAGATCACGATGACCGATTGACTCTGCGTTTCCGCTTTAGAGGTGAAGAATTTAATGCATATTTTAAGTATGAAATGCACTCTGTGATATATGCTTTGGAAACATCTTTGAAAATGCACGTGGCGGAACTAAAAGAAGCTGACTATGATGGATATTGTTGTATAGAATGTCCTGTGAATGACAGGAAAATATTAAGGATGGCTTTAAATATTAGAGGCTCAATGACAGCAGCTGATTCTATAGACATGATACTTGTATCAGGAGAAAAATTTGCCGTCCGCACTTTGGTGTCATTGCTGAATATCGAAGGTTGTGTGCTGAGAAGCGAACAAAAGGAGCACGTGTTTCAAGATCGTAGGTCGTGGATAATATCAAATTCTTTCACGAAGGAAGAGGTCTCCCATGAAGGTTACTCTATAAGTATAGATTTTAAAATCATTCCCATGAACAGTCATAAATTTATTTCTAGACAAGTGTGGCATCCAATGAACCTATTTGAAATGTCCACAAACCAAGTGACTTCCAAACGGACCGATGATTCAGCAGATGTTCTTAAAACCAATCTCAAGTGTCTTTACCAGGACCAGGACTTCTCCGACTTCCAAATCAAGTGTGGGGGTGTCTCGTTTCCGGTCCACAAGAACATTCTGAGCACCCGGTCCCCCGTATTCAAGGCCATGCTCTCCAGCGACATGAAGGAAGCAGCGTCTGGCATAGTGGACATCAAAGACCTGGACCCTTCCACGCTAGGCTTCTTCTTGACCTACCTGTACACCGGGGCTGTGAAGGACCTTCGGGGGGAGAGCGCCCTCAAGCTCTACTACGCGGCAGACAAGTACCAGGTCCCCTCCCTCAAGAAGGAATGTTCCAAGTTCTTGTGTTCCAACGTGTCTATATCGAATATGTGCGACATTCTGTCCCTTGCACACAAACATCAAGAGGGCAAGTTGATGTCAGTGTCCCATTCTTTCATCCTAAATTATTTCTACGATGTTTTGGCTTCTGAACAATGGGAAAGTTTCATGGAGAGTGAACCTTTACTGGCTGTGAAAACTGTCACAGAATTCGCCAAGAACAAAAAAGTCAGAGGGAGTGATGCTCTATAAGTCTCACCTATTCTGCTGTCCTAAGCAAAATGGCACCTTTTTTAATGGGGTAACTTTGCCCATTTGAAATGTTTTTTTGGCATCAAAAGCAAATAAAACCTGCTAAAACAAAAACAATTTGAAACAGTCAGTGGTTTACATTATTTTTAACATAATTATCAAAGGGTGAATTCTAGTTTTAAATATTTTTAATAAATTCTTGAAATTTCTTAAAAATATTACTATGAAAACGAATGAGCTACACAAGATAGGTTACAACAAATTTATTTTTAAACTGAACACCTAGTCTCATTTTGATCTTCAAGAATCAATAAAAATTGAAAACTAGTTAGTTTTATTAATTTGGAATTAAAGATATAGTTTTCAATGTGTTTTAATACTTCATAATTGAACCAAATTTTGGAAATAAGATTTAGAGAGTAATTATTTCATCGAATTAGGAACTTTACAAGTACATTAAAAAATTTACGTGAAAAAAATTCTTTGAATAGCTCAAGAACAGCACAAAAAATAATGGAACATATACTTTGGCCACATTTGCTACATGAAGCATTATTTAATAAAAAATACTTGACAAGCTCAATTTTATTTTCTTTAATTAATTCTGAGCGAAACTTGTGTGACAGTATATGCATAGGAAAGTCCCTTCAACCTGAAAATACTTGCTAACGGGGAAAGCTTCACTGCCGTCCTAAGCGAAAAAACTACATAACTAGAACTAGGCACATAAACTAGTTTTCTTAGAAATTCACTATCTTTCCCCATTGGCGCGTTGATAGCAATTATGAACTATATTCTCCTACGATTATTGAACCTATCATTTTAATTTAAAGCAGGGTTGTTACGCGTTTAAAACACATGTACTTTTTTACAATTATTTTTCCTAATAAACAGATGGCATTAGTATCAAACTTAGTTATTTACTTCCAACTGTTTTACTTGATTTTTTTTCTGGGAAGTTATTTAATAAAAAATACAAATAAACTTGTTTAAAAATATTATTTTTTAATAATTTTGACCTGTTCTTTATATTTAATTTTAATATTTTAAATGAACAATTTTTGCCTGCCCAGCCATTGGTGCAGATTTGAGGAAGATGGGGATATTGCCATTTGCTGTGGAGCTGTATGACGAGGAAATTGAAAAGATCACCAGGGCCGTCATCAATGCCCATGACAACATTTGATATTATTATCTTAGAATTTGTGTATGTATTTCACAGGGTTCCCACAGGGCCGTCCCTAGACATTTTGGCGCTCCGGGCAAAACCTTAATTTTCCGCCCCCCCCCCTCTCCGTTTTTTTAACCTTCCTACCCTCTTGAGAACTAAGTCACATATTCCCCCTTGTGGGGTCTAATAGACCCCATGCGTAAAACGTGCCAATGGCTCTATTTTTAAGGTAAAAATATCTTAAAATGCAAGGAACTATCATTAATACCTCATAAAAGATTTTTTCAGAATAATTTGTCTAATTTTTGCTCTATTTTTATCGTTTTTTGTCCTTTTAAGGCGTTATTTGGTTTCTTTTCAACTCTAGAATAATTAAATTAGAGAAATTAACTATAATTCAGTTGGTTTATTTGAAATGTTTTATTATTACACTTCTTGAAATGTATTATCTGATATACCCGAACTTGCACGGGATGCATTTATTAGTTAATTTTTAAAGATTTATGGAGTTGCGTATCTTAATTTTCTTGCATTAGCAGCTACCTATCCTATCATCCTACATTAAATTATTTAGTATTTTAAAACATATTAAATGTGGATTTACCTTTTTATAATTCAGAAAATGAAACAAAAATGATCGGTTCAAAAATATTAGTGAAGTAAGTTTCTCGCTTGTGAAACTTAGTTTTCAAAGCAAATTTAGCTTTTTCTTTTAAAAATTCTTCGAAATCGCATTCTGAATTTCTGTAAACACTCTTGAATCATAGGAAACATCCTTATTTTCCCAAGAAAACTGAATATTTTTTTTTTACAAAGCACTATATTTATACATTTTTTTAAATAATTTAGTCCACAGGAAATCGCGGTGCCAGCTGTCTGATGATTTTTTTTTTGCTTCCACTATCAATTCCTCAAAAGAATTATATAAACAGCTCACATTTCTCAGAATATGAAACAAAATGTCAATATATAAGGAGCTATTCAAAGCGTTTTAACCAAATCTTCTTCTTTTTAATAAAAAAAAATGAAAATACTGGCATATAACCTTCTGAGAAATCCCTAAACATCTTAAAATAAAGTAAAATCTCTAATTTACATATAATAAAAGAAACATGTAAAATATTGTGTTTTATTTCTTATTTATTTAATCTTTCTTATTTATCAATCATAAGATAACAAGACAAGCAATTTAGCACTTAAGGCAAAATAACAAAAATTAAAATGTAGTAATGCTAACTAAACTAATATCCCATATTATAAATAAATTCTAACTAGCCGAAGTAATTAAAATGCCTTTTTTCTGACTTTTCTTTCGGCAAACTCACGAACCAGTGATTTGAAGTCAAATAATTGATAATTACAAAGTTGAAACAATATTAATGAGATTTTTTTCGCTTGATGTATGTACGATAAAGAGAAAACATAAAATAGAGAACTAAAGCAGGCAGAGATATTTTTAACTCCTCTGAGAGAGTATTTCACTCCTTGAAAATCGGAAATACTCTTTAAAAAACTAGACAGGAGTATTTTCACTCTTTGAATTTTTCACAAAGGTTTAGCTTAAAAATTGCACCGCGTGTCCAACCCAAATCAACAAATAATATTTTTCTACTCAAAACACCAACTGATCTCAGCAGTGACATTTTCGCCTGACTTCTGCAAAAAGCCAATTGCCAAAATAATTATCATACTTTTTAATTGTGTTTTCATACAGCCATAGAAATTTTTTCCATTTATTGTTCGTGGATGCTTAGAGAGTTTGATTGCGGTTTTCGTGTCTCTGTATATGTAGTTCATACTATTTCTGTATTTCACTCCTTATAATTGAATTTCACTCCTCCTAAAAAAGTCAAGGAGTATTTTTACTCCTCAAAAAAATCCTAGGAATAACACTGAAAGCAGGCACGGATTAAGAAACTTTTCAAGGGGGGCGGTCCGATTTTTTTAGGGTAATTTTAATTTTATGATTATTCTGCATGTTGAAAGTTAATTTAAGGATTAAATTGTTAAAACATTAAATAACTACTCAAACCCTTTTAAGCATTCGTATCTCCTGTTGACTTTATAAGAGCATTATGTTTTAAAATTCTTCCACATACATAATAATAATTTATTTACAACAAAAAACTTTCCTGTAATGCAATAGGGAAGTAAACAGTTGTCAAATCTAACAGTTTTGACCATTAGGAAACATAAATAAAGGTCATAAACAACGATTTTTGATATTTTGAAATTTTTTAAACCATTAATTACTTTTTAATTAATTTTTAAACGTTGCACTCTCAAAAAACGGGGCGGGGCTTCGTGTGACGACAGGAGTGTCTATGCCGCTCGTCGCCGGTAGATCGCAGTAGAGTATACCACAGAGTACTAGAACAGAGAGTCCACGGCCATAGGCCATAATGGAAATCGAAAATCATGACATCTTGTTACAGGTTGGGAGAATTGTGGCGCTGGGATCGCACTAAACTCACTAGCGTCTGGATCCAGTCTGAATCGTTCGCCGGCTGCCTATGGGAGATCGAAAACACCTTTCTGCGCATGCGCTGAGTTCTAATTTGGCGAGAGATTTAAGCGGCCGGCATACGTTCCAGAATCTAGTGTGGCGCCCTCACATCAGTAACGCATTTGAAAATAGCCTCGTGGACCCTCTGTTAGGATATTTCTCTGTGGAGTATACCATAGGATTTGTATGTAAACAAAAGCTGCCGTTCTGTAATTTACTTCGTTTTTTAATTAGAATTTTTAATTAAAACATGGAACCAGGCTTTGTTAAAGCCCAATCGGACAATCTTCCTGCTGTCACAGTTTTTATGGTGACGGATTGTATTCGGAAATGGTATGATGAGATACCCGAAAGAACAGGATCAAAGCAATTGAGGTGAGTGTATACGTTACATATCTATTTGTTTACACAATCTCTAGTCTTTATTTAAGGTTGCCTTTTCACTCATAATTTTTTAAAAGGATTTGAGTTTGAAAAGGATTGATTTATAAACTGATTTCATTTGCTTATTGTATATAATACCTACCTAAAATGCAGGCTACTAAGGGTTGATACTTACATCAAAATGATCTTCGCAACAGAAAAACACAGTTGTTGGGGATCCCGATTGTTCTCTGCGGCAGACTGACAACCATTTCTTTCTAAGTTTATTTTTGGGTACGCAAAAGAAACTTTTATTAGGAGTGCTAATTGATGTAGAGTTACAATCAGGAACGAAACAATAATAAAAGCGTTTCTTCTTTTTCTGATTGTTATCGGACATTTTAGGAAATTTTAGTCGAAATTTAACGGTGAACGAATATTGATGATACGTAATACGCAAACACGTGAGCTCCGGAGCGGTGAGTGAGTTGCGATGGACAGTCGGTAGACACCCGTGACGTATTGCGCAGTACTGCGTTTTACGCGTTAGCTTCTGCGCACGGGTTTTTTTAATTTTTTAAAAATTAACTAATGATCGGATTTCAAAAATTTCTTCGCTGATGACCTTCGTTTATTAGCGTCTATCCATCAAAATTAAAATTGAAAAATCGTTTACTACTCTATTATTTTCAGTAATTCTTTGTTTGATATTAAAAATCTCAAGTTCAAACCATAAATTTCTATTTGCCTTCTTGCAAACAACAAGAAATTACTCCAATATTTTTTTTAATTTTCCAGCAAAATATTGGACATAATATTTGAACTACAAAAAGTGAACACTTTCTCCAAAAACAAGCATTTAAAGCCAAGGATATTGATACGCGATCGCGAACCGTCCGTCAAGTTGTTTTTTTGCCCGCGTCCACGCCGTCAAAATGCCAACTTTACAGGCAAACGTCCGAAAGCATGTATGAAAATTCGGGATTTTTCATAGAAATTCCGGACCGTTATAAGATTTCCGGACTTAAACATAATCAGTCGACACCCTGAAATCTTTTTAAAGCCTTTTAGAAATTAAAATTCTAGGATATTCCAGGCTTTTAGTACAAAAGTTCGCGCTTTTGTAAGGACATTCCAGGCTTTGAAAATCATGTATGAAATTCTGACTTTCGAGGATTTCCAAGGCCCCGTGCGCACCCTGCCGAGGGTTCGCTGATGGGTTTCGTTATTTTCTTTGCTTAAGATTTCGCTGTTTAAAATTATTTCCTAGCCAAAAATTTCAAGGATTTTCAATGATCTTAGGGTAAAAATACGTTTTTTCAAGGATTTTCAAGGCCTTGAATTCAAAAATTCCAAGGACTTTCAAGGTTTTCAAGGCAGGGTACGAACCCTGGGAGAAAAGGATAGAGTGAAGGAGGAAAACTTTTTTTCTCCGTGGAAAAAAGATACTTTGAGGAAAATTGTTGAAAAAGCGGAACTTAATAGAAAACGTCACAAAAAACGGAATTCCGCGGAAAATTAGCATTGGGTTCACTAAATTTCATCTACAATATTAGATTCATAAAGTTATACTTGATTTTAAAAATTTGTGATTATTGATGACAAATCTAAAATTGGATGAATTGAATAAGTAGCAAAGCGCTTAAATATGTAAAAACATGTGAATAAACCGAAGTACGTAACATAAAAAGCTAGTATAAATCGATCAAAAATCCCTTGAAACGTGTAATATTCGAAACAGAACTCTTCAAAATAATAATTATAAAATAAATGTAATAACATGAAACTTCCACACCTAGTCATAATTTTAAGTACACGAAACAAACATTCTTTTAAAAGAGTTGAGTATAAACTTACATTTTTCTCCTTGCGTATAGAAAAATATATAGGCAAACGCTTGAAGTTCTCCACTCCAACAGCAATGACAATTTTCATTTGAGACCCAAAGCACTGAAATCGTCTCATTAGGCAGTGACCACTGGTGTTTGAGAAGCACCAATCATATGTGAATATTTTCACTAGAAGCCTAGAAGGGGGGGCGATATCCCCAACCGAGAACTTCCTGCATTCCTTGCCACCTATCCCCCCCACTCTCTCTCAGTTCCTCAGGGGAAGAAACCCTAAAACAACATAGGGGACGGGAGTGCAGATAAACAAACGACAGAAAGACTGTCCGGTTATCTTGTTTGAATGACCTCTTCAAGGTGACAGCCAAGGTTAAAGGGGGCCTGTTTGCATTTATCGCTCAAAATTATGAACTTGCTCCAATCTTTTTTTGAAAATTTATTTTCATTTTCCATGATTTTGGCGCCCCTAGATCATTGCGCTCCGGGCGGCCGCCCGGAGCGCCCTGCCCTGGGGCCGGCCCTGGTTCCCACGGTCCTTAAAATTTCGGTTTTTTCCACGGTCCTTAAAATAAAATTTAAGGTCCTTTCTGCTAAAATTAGGTCCCTGAAAAACAGCTTAGGTCCTTGAATTTTGAATCCACTCCAGCCGCCTTTCGCTGATTGATTTCCTTTCCGCATTTAATGGCAATGTTTGAAACCATAAAACTATGATAGAACGCCCTCTACATTGGTTCTGCAAGTGAAAAAACTAGGTAGAAAATTAAGTTGTAAGAGTTGGTAGGCATTTTAAAAACAACTCCAATTTCTCTAGAAAGATTATAATTTTTAAATGTCTGCAAAAAAAGTCCTTGAAAACTTGTTGAGGTCCTTGAAAAGTCATTAATTTTCAATGTTTTCAAAGAGTGGGAACCATGATTTCATCATGGACACGACAAAAAAAAATGAACAATGCTAGTAATGTCGTCAAAATATGCAATGAACTGAAAAGGAATTTGAATATAATAATGGATGTTCAGTAGGGTGTCCCATTCATATATGGGAAATAGTTTTTTTCAAGCTACACTATCGCAAAAAGTATCAGAATTTGTGTAGTTTTACACAGATTATGAAAATAGTAAAAGAAATAGAATTGCGTGTCATCTTGAGGGCTCTACCGCGTCTTGAAGTTTTGTAAAATTTTCGTTTTTACAGACCTATTACCGTATGGTATGGCTAAAATAATATAATGTCTAAAATTTGGCATTTCTGCTCGATATTGTAACCTTGTTCTAACAAAGCCATCTCTAGAATTAACATCAGTTAGGGCGAGCGCGCACGGGCGACTTTTGTCACGGTGACAAAGACAAAAACAACGTTGCTAAGGCTGTTATTGTTAGGGGTGGGCAGTGGCGTATATAGAAATTTATTTCGGGAGGGGCCCAAAATTACTCCCCAGACCCTCCCACACATATTTAACATGTCCAATGTAGCTTTTTAGGTGATAATTTAGGCCCTAAAAACTTAATATAGGAAAAATTGTTAGTAATAAAAATACTAGTACCAAAGGGGGGTCTGGGGGTCCTCCCCCAGACAATTTTAGGAAGTTGGGCCAAAAAAACCCAGGTTTTTAACTAATTTTGGTACACTAAGTTCGAATTTTGGATGTACATTTTTATGAAATTAATGTTTAAAGGTTATTAAAAATAGAATTCCAAGTACAAAAGGGGATCTGTGGGTCCTTCCCCAGAAAATTTTTGGAACTTTACCCCTTAAATCAGGGTTTTAACTTGTTTTTGGTACACTTAGTCCGAATTTTGGACATATTGGATTTTGATGAACTTATAATAAAGTTGTTAATAAAATTCCAAGTACAAAAGGGGGGTTTGGGGGTCCTCCCCCAGAAAATTTTATGAAATTTGACCCTAAAAAACAGGGTTCCAACTTGTTTTCGTACACCTAGTCCAAATTTCGGGGGGGGGGCCAGGGCCCCTTCGGCCCCCCCCTTATATATGCCACTGGGGGTGGGACACATAAGCATCCAATAGAAGCATTCGCACATGACATCACTGGAGGATAAAAACAACGTTGCTAAGGCTGTTGTTAGGTAAAGTCATGTGATTGAAAATGCTCTATTGTTTTCTTGTGATATTTTTGATACTAGTAATCCTGGTCGCCGTGACTTTAGTCACTCGTGCGCGCCCAGCCTTAAATCTTTGTGAGGCCTCTGTTACCAGTTTAACACATCTTTCCAGTGATTGTGTGTGGTAAGGAAAGTCAACAATATCCAAAAATATCGCAAAAAGTATATATAGGTATATATATATATATCGCAAAAAGTATACATATTTTTGTATTTATTATTTGGATTTTTGTTTCCCTGTAGGTTATAACTGTATCTTTAACCCAATTGCTTGACTATATATTTGTTTGATCAGAGTGTTGGTTTCCTGCTGACGAAGGGGATCTTAAGTATCCCCGAAACAATTGTACAATTTTAACATTTTTATTAAACGTGCAAATACAAAACCGCTGCCTTTTTCATTTTTGATCCAAGCTCTTACCTTTTGCCGTGATTTGAAGTTCCTCATTAAAATATGTCGAAAAACCGGCAGAGCTGTAACCTGACGCTCGCACCATTCAATAATTTCGGTGTAATGTGTTGCAGAGTTGATTTTTGAAAGGGCGCACTATTTACTTCTGTACCGAAACGCTATTTTTCCTACGCCGACTCCCGAGACGCCACTGCACCGATCGCGACTGCTTCGAAAAAGCATTTTTTTGAAGCATTTTTCCACAGAGTACTAGAACAGCAAGTGTCCGGTGTCCACGGCCATAGGTAGGCTTACCATACGTCTTGGTTTACCCAGGACAGTCCTGAGAAATGTCCTGGGTCCCAAAATGTCCTGGGTTTTCGTAATTTTAAGACTGGACAAAATTTTTTGTGAAATTTTCGATAAAAATTTTCGAACTGCATTTTTTTACCTACTTCTACGACTTCACTTCACTCATATTTAGATTTAGACTGTTAAAAGGAGCAGACTCTCTATTTGTAGTGTCAAAAACACCTTTTAAATGTGAAAATTAACTCTGAACTTAATTGTTGTGAATTTTATGATTTTATTAAATCTAACAAAGAATTTTTGAAAAAAGTGATGTCAAGTGAAAAATACAAATGATTAAATAACGTATGTTATTTCAGTAAATGTTTAATTTTTTTTTAGTTTGGGTGTTTATTTAGTTTTTAATCTTTGATGGACCGATAGGTCGAGAAAGTGTCCTGGGTTGAGCTCAAGAAAGTATAGTAAGCCTAGCCATAGGCCGTAATGGAAATCGAAAAAGCATGAAATATTGTACAGTAGGCTGGGGGAATTTTGACTCACCTAAGAACTGCGCTATCCTCAGCACCCCCGCCCTGCGGTCCTGCAGGAGCTTTTCGTAGGACAGCAGCAGCAGGTTGCCGTCCCCCTCGTGCTCCAGGTAGCTCTTGACGTGTTCGAACATGCGTCCGTAGGCCACCTCCCCCTTCACGAACTCTTCGAAATAGGTGTCGAAGTCCTGCTGCCCTACCCCCAGCTGTTTCATAAAGTGGTAATAGGACACGAACGTGTCGCCAGGGTTGCGGTAGATGTACAGCACCTATAAACATAGAGTGTTTTCAGGTGACGTCACAACCGGTTATTTTCTTTTAACTATGTATCTTCTGTAGGGCTTTTAACTGTTGCTAAGGCCGTTGTTTATCTGTTGCTAAGGCGGGTTTTAGGTATGGGATCACGTGATTGCAAATGCTCCAATAGAAGAATTCCACGGCTAGTTATTTTCTGTACCTGTTAACCTCTATAGCAAAAAACTGTAACTCTCCTGTTGCTAAGGCCGTTGTTAGGTCCGAGTCATGTGATTGAAAATGCTCTATATAGTTAATATAAGGAATACATTGTTAGAGCATTTGCAATGACGGGACACGCACCTAGTAACCACCCCAGCTACATAGTATGTGTCCACCAGCAGTTAACAGTTAAAAGAAAATAACTGGTCGTGACGTCATGTTTTAATGCTTCTTTTGGAGCATTCGCAATCACTTGACCCTGCACTTAGCAACCGCCCTAGCAACAGGTGCGTCTCCACCAGCAGTTAACAGTTAAAAGAAAATAACTGGTCGTGACGTCATGTTCGAATGCTTCTATTGGAGCATTTGCAATCACGTGACCCCGCCTCTAGCAACAGGGTGTGTGTCCACCAGCAGTTAAAGGAAAATAACTGATCGTGACGTCATGTGCGAATGCTTCAATTGGGGTATTCGCAATCACGTGACCCCGCACCTAGCAACCATCCTAGCTACATGGTATGTGTCCACCAGCAGTTAACAGCTAAAAGAAAATAACTGGTCGTGATGTCATGTGCGAATGCTTCAATTGGGGTATTCGCAATCACGTGACCCCGCACCTAGCAACCATCCTAGCTACATGGTATGTGTCCACCAGCAGTTAACAGCTAAAAGAAAATAACTGGTCGTGACGTCATGTGCGAATGCTTCAATTGGGGTATTCGCAATCACGTGACCCCGCACCTAGCAACCATCCTAGCTACATGGTATGTGTCCACCAGCAGTTAACAGCTAAAAGAAAATAACTGGTCGTGACGTCATGTGCGAATGCTTCAATTGGAGCATTTGCAATCACGTGACCCCGCACCTAGCAACCATCCTAGCTACATGGTATGTGTCCACCAGCACCAGCAGTTAACAGTTAAAAGAAAATACTAACTGGTTGCGAATGCTCTATGTCTAAATTCACAAAAACTGACGAAAATTTTACAGACATAAGAAGATGACTCAAAATACTCACTGTGAAAAAATTAGCCGCGGAATTTCATTAGGAGAGTAGTAAAGTAATATTGAAAATTGGGTTCTGAGTTGCCGAATCCATTCAGTTAGCAAGCACCACTTGGCGTGCATTTGATGAACCTTTTTGATTGGCGGATTTAAATTGCTTCAGAGAAATGGATTTTGAGGAGAAATACAGTCATGTTAGTCTTACGGTTAAAAAATCTGGACGAAAACCCAAGAAAACTTCACCAAAGGTATGTAATTATGGTGTTATTTGCATTTTGATCGGTCTTGAAGGGATATTTCAGCTGGGAAATTTTATGGGATGTACAGCACATATAATAAAGGGGAACATACAGGGTGTCCCAAGGTCACCCCCCCCCTTTAACCCCTTTAATCAAGGCCCACCCCCTTTAACTTTGAACCCCTACAGATATAGTCATAAAAGTGGTGTCTAGGTATAGTAAAGTGACCTCTATCCGATGCAACAACTTTCAACGCCCCCTAGCGGCAATGTTAGGAGTTATAATTTTATTAATTAGCTGAATTAGTCAGCTACGGAGTTGTAGAGCAACATCGATTTATTTAGTACAAAAAGACACCTTGTGCAGAAAAATGCCTTGAATAGAACTCCTAAAACGCACGCTCGAGGTAGAATTTCCCAAGTTTTTACCTCTTACGGCCATATTCACCATAAACCTAAACTGACTTTAATAACTCAGGTTAGGAAACTTGAGTTTAGGTTAACTGAAACCCCAAGTTCAATTCCCATTTCACCAATAATTTTTCCACTCCGGTTACTTGACTTTAAGTTACTTGACCACAGATTGCTGATCGATCCTCATTGGTCGAAACTTTTCGGTCGAGGCTTTTCGCCGCCATCTTAAATCTGTTAGTACGATCGTACGATTATGGATGAATATTTTATTCATTAAAATATTCATCATTGGGTACTTGTTATGATGGAATATTTTTTCTTTCATTGTAAAAACGTTGTTTTACAAGATTAAAGGTTATATTAATGCAGTATAAAAAAGTCTGGAGTTCAAGTGATTTCATTTAGCTTTTTGATTTATGGATGGCAGCACAACTGCTGCTTGAAGTAAATGATGTTCTTATTTTTGGTCGTGGCTAGTTCACAGGGCTGGAAGTATGGTGACGTCAGAAGAGGTGTGGCCAAAAGAAAGCCACTTCGACATTCAGTCAACAGTCACTTCAGCATCAGTAGACATCTACGCGCATGCTCGCGGTCTTAAAATTAAAAAGTATTAACGCCACCGCAGCTATTTTGAAAGTGTTTTGATTTTAAATAAGGTGTTTTATTTTACAGATAAAGTGTTATTTAGATTTATTTATTTTACAGATAAAATTTTAAATAAAGTAAAATTTATTAAAAACTTACTTTTTCCTAAATTTGAATTCATTTCAAAGTTTAAAATTGCAAAACTTGTCCTATTCAATTTGCTACTTGGAAAATATTATCTGAACATATTTGAAATGCATCAAAAGCTTTATGAGAGTGAATTTTAATGTAAAAGATTTTGAAAAGTTTAAATTTTTTCCATCTGACCAAAAAATATATTTTTATTAAGTCAAGTTATTATTATAATACTGTAAAAAGTTTACGATAAGACCTAACCTGCTTATGATCATTCAGGTTCTCAAAAGTAGATAGCGGTACATTCATAACAGTATCTCAAATCCCAGCTTCAAGCATATTTGATTTTTGTTTCCACATACAAAAATTCCCATTGAGTTACACCTTCAGAAATAGTAGCAATAGTCTCCTCAAATATGTGAAAAATAGTCTCCACAATTATTAACACCCTAATTATAATTTGATACTGTTATAATCTCAACACTTTATGTGCTCATTACAATGAGCACATAAAGTGTTGAGATTAAAATAAGAAACATAGCTCTTTAAAAAAGGTTTTAAAATAAATAGCATCTGTTATAAATTAATGAAACATTCAATGACTATATTTTGAACTATAAATTAGTTGTAGAAATTCTAATAGCTATTTTTATTACATTGTGGTACTTTCCTAAACTAAACAAGTGGGAAAAAATGTAAGCCTTTTAATTAGCAATACCCTTTAGTAGCTGCATATTTTAGAATAGAATAATGCAAATGAAAGTTTAATTACTCTTACAGTATAAATATTTTTATTAATACTCAGACTTGCATGGTATTAAGTTTTCATTAAAAATAAAATATATTCCATACTCAACGATGAAACTATTCCACAGTTCCTCAACTTGTGTTACATTTTCTTAAAATGATATATGTTTGATGATAATATTTTGATGATTGTATAAGATACTTTTCAGTCATCATATAACCATGTAATTCACATCATAAACTTTTTAATGTTGAAAAATTAAGTCTTGAATGAAAACAAGATTATTTATTTTTCACACTTTATTTTTCTGAAATCTCAGCACTGTAAGAATATAATAGAAGTATTTAGATTGTAATAATGCTATATTTTCTGTCTAAAATTGTTCAAATGAATTTTTAGAAGATTTAAGTTTATTTATAATCTTCAGTTAACAGTAGTGCTCGTGCTGTCATCTATAAACTGAACTGTGAAATAGTACAACCCGATTCTATTTAACTTTTGAATAAACTTATTTCAATCAGAATTCCAGTTCTTTACTTTACTGCATAAACTTCTATAAGAATCTTGTAAAAATTAATTTGAACAATTTTAGACATAAAATATATCATTATTACGATCTAAATACTTGTATTCATAATTTGTTAATGAACAGTCAGATTCAAGAACTCCAAAAGGTTCAACTCCACGCGCATGCGCGTAGCGCGCTGGTGCCTTTTGCCCGGCATCGCTCGTCGTCACCCGTTCTTAGCCACACCTCTTCTGACGTCACCATACTTCCAGCCATGTGAACTAGCCACGACCCTTATTTTTAACCAAGAATTTATGTAGTTTAAGCAGTTTTTTTTATTGTTTGAAGAGTTTTTAAGTTCATGAAATGTATTATAATTATTGAAACTACCTTAAAATAGTCAGATTAGTTATTTCTGTTAGGATGGCAAAATGGCGACGGGCGTCGGAATTCTTCATCCGAGTATTCTAAGAAGAAACAGTCTTTCCTTTCTTTGAAATTTCTTTGTTTTCTTTTCTCTAATATTTCGAGGAATTCTAAGCGTTCAACACATGCAATTTTGCGGAGATTTTCCACCATTGATTATACACTAACCGGAATGATTAGAAAGTCAAGGCTTGCAAACAAGTAAAAATCGGGTTCTGGGCATGCGCGGACGGCTTCAACTGAAGTATAACCTAGCTTTGAGCTCGGTTAGGTTTTTTAACTTGAACCCGAACTTAGGTTGTGAATCTGTGGTTACTTTTCGATGGTGAAATGGATTTTTATCTCAGACCCGAGAAAAACGGGTTTTTCTTCGGTTTCCCAACTTAAGTTTAGGTTAGAGTTTATGGTGAATATGGCCGTTAGTTAGAATGCTCTTCCTAACGCGAAAATGAGAATTTTTCCTTTTTTGTGATCTAACAGAATAGTTCTAGTCATTTAACTAACTCATCAAAATGAAAATTTATCATTTTCGCGTTACGAGGAGCGTTTGTGTTTTAGGGGTTGTATTCCAGGCATTTCTCTGCACAAGGTGTCTTTTCGTACTAATTTGACTGCAACTTTATAATTCACTAATTCAGCAAACCTCTAAAATTTTTAAAATAAAAATGATAAATCCTAACATTTCCGCTAGGGGGCGTTGAAAGTTGTTGCATCGGATAGGACATGGTCAGTTTACTATACCTAGACACCACTTTTATGACTATATCTGTAGGGGTTCAAAAGTTAAAGGGATGGCCACTTATCTTGGGACACCCTGTATAGCGATTCTTTGGGTTCGATACTAGAGTTGATACTTATGGATGAATTTTAGGGCCGTAATCAGATGATGAAGATGAAATGATACGATAACGATGAAAAAGCTCTCGACACGAGAGATTTCAAACGAGAGAGCTTTCCAACTTCGCAGCTCTCGTCCGCCATTTTGTTCCAAAATTCGAACCGTATTCCGATTGCGTTTACACTTTTTGTGGTCCGTTAAATAGTTCCAAAAAATCTAGAACAGCTACTAATTACCAAAAACAGTCCTCAGACATTAACATATTACGAAAGTAATGGAAATCTAGTGTTAGTAGAATTTTTGTAGTATCATGCAGCGTATAATTACTTGTAAATGTTTCCGATAGGAGGCAGCAGCAGCGGACGATCGACCTTCAGGAGAGTGATCTGGAGCAAGGTTAGTAGAGAGAGAAGGTTGGCTCATCCGTGACGTCACTGCATGGTCAGGGGGGGCTCTGCCAATGACAGCTGTGATTCACAGCTGTACGAGCATTGCCATTGGCAGAGCACCACCTGTTAATGCAGTGACGTCACGGATGAGCCAACCTTCTCTCTCTAACTAACCTTGGATCTGGAGTGATCGTCCCCAATGGATCGTTATCGTATCGTTTCATCATCGTGTTTTAGTTTCTGAATACGGCCCTTATACTACGTTCACACATGAAAAGTTAATCTAGATTAACTTGAGAACTTAATCTAGTTTAACTTAAACTAGCTTATTTTTACCCGTTCACACTTGTTAATCCAGTTTCTATTCACTAAACTAGATTAAATCAGACAGTTCGTCCAGGTGGCGCTACGAGTAAGAAAATGGCTGCCGTCCAAGAGTTCGTCTCTAAGCCTAAGTCTACCAATCAAACTTTTTTTACTTTGCACTTATACTTGCAGAATAGCTATTTTTCTTCTTGGGTTGTCCAATTTCTTTATCCCTTTCGAAAATATATTTAATTTACAAGCGGCTGCGCTGATGTAATATCAAATACAAAAAATGTTTGCAGTGTTTTTTGTTTTTATTTCTCTTAGTAGATGTCGCCACTATAACTTAACCTCTTAACTATCTCTGAGCTAGTTTAAAACTAAGACAGTTCGTTCAAAGAAATTAATTTTTTCGGATGGACCAATTCTTCTTCCTTTTTAACAACCATTTTGTTCGTATCCTCTTAACTTTCCTCGGCCTGGAAAGTGGTTTTACGGCGGTCGGATGATGTTCGTTGACACAAGGCCAGTCACTAACGACATAAAAAAGGGCGAATCGGGCAAAAAATTAGGGATCGACCGATGCATCGGTTTGGCCGATGCATCGGCGCCGATTGTTTAAAAAAATAGCCATCGGCCTTGGCATCGGCGGCCGATGTTAACTTGTTAAACAATCGGCCCATCGGCCGAAAAAACCATCTAAATGCCGATGTTTGGCCGATGTTTTTTGTAAAAAACCGAAAAATATAAGCGCGATTCTGCTCAAAAGTTAGTTATAGAAATTGGACCTGTATGTTGTAAAACGGATAATTTTGGCCAGAAACTAATATTTTCCCAGTCTTTGAATTTTGAAGGTAACTATCCTATTGAATTTCCCAATTTTAGTATATTTTATGAGTTTCCATTATGTGATTCCCATATTATGAGATTATCGGGCGTTTTTCAATAAAGCTTTTTAGATTTTGCCCGCGAGTCTTAGGCAAGCCTTCCCAATGAAGCAAGTCAAGGGGGGTTAGGGATTCAACGCCCTTGTCAACCCCCTTGGAAATGAGCAACTTACTATGAGCGATCCTCTCTGCGTGTAACCCAAAGGGTCTTAAAATGAGTCAAAACCCTACTTTTAAGGGTAAAAATTTCAAAACTTTTCCGGGGGAGGACCCAAACCTCCCCTCAAAATTTTAAAATCCATAATTACGGTTTGTCCATGAAAATTTTGTGACTTAGAAGGAGAGGTCTTCTTTAATATAACCTAAAGGGTCTAAGAATGGAGTTTTAAAACACCACTTTTAGGGAAAAAATTCCAAAATTTTTCTGCAGTAGGAGCCCAAAACCCCCTAAAAATTTCACCGATTATTGTACTACATTGTTTCTCCTTGAAATTTCTGCCGCTTACAATGAGCAGTTACTCTTTGGTTGTAAAGGGTCTGAAAATGAGCTCTGACACTCTATTTTGAGGGCAAAATTTTCAAAATTTTTCTGGGGGGAACCACCCAAACCACCCAAATTTAACTTCAGATTTACATTGTTTCCAAAACTTTTGGGATTTAGTTCACCAAAATTTAAATTCTATGTGTAAGTCATCATAACGTATTAAAGTAATAGTAAGGAGGTACCTCAGAAAAAATGCTGCATCACCCCTCCCCCGAAACAAAAGTCTTGTTATTATACTTGTTGTTACTTTTCAATTGTAATTGGATTTTTAATTGCCACACACCCTTGAAGATTAGTATACTATTCAGTTAAAAATTAATTATTTATACCTATTGATATAAAAATGCATTTTAATAAATTTTACTTCAGAGGTGATAATTTTTAATTTATTGGAACATTCACGACATGTATAAGAATAAAAGAATAATTTAGATTCAAAGTATAAAAAAAAAACCTATTCAATTTCAGAAGCAAAAAAAAATATTTCCGGTTCTAAGACAGATTTTACCTTTTCTGACGAAAAGTAAAAGTTTAATGCAATTTTTGCCATCGGCCTTTAACATCGGCCATCGGCATCGGCAATCGGCCATTTAAGAACCATCGGCCATCGGCCTGCCGATGGAATTTTTCAAACAATCGGCATCGGCCCATCGGCCAAAAAAATGCCATCGGTCGATCCCTACAAAAAATCGCGTAGTTCCAATTTTTTTCTTTTGTTGTTAGGACCCATACCAGGAGTTTGTAACCAATTTTGCAGCTTCGAAAGCCCTGTGCTAACTGCACAATCCTCGGAAAACCTCAAAAATTTCCGACGTTTTTCAATTTTTGGCTCATAACTCATAGAAAATACATCCCCCGGAAAAAGTTTCAATTATCATTTTTAAAGTACATAAAATTTGCAACAATGTAAGACCATTCCAAGGTTTGTAAGTCCAATAGATTCCAAGTTGCATCTCTTCAAAAATGAGCAATTTTTCCAAAAAATCAAAATTTTGAGTGCAAGTCGTCTTTATAGCAACAAATCGGCTATAAAACCCATCTAAGAGGGAAGTAAGGGTAATTAATCTTCAGTGCAGTTATTTAGCTTTAATTTAAGCCCAGAATGTAGTCTGTAGGCCCCATAGTTCTTACTTTATCTTAAAAAAACAAAAATTGGGAAAATAGGAGGAGTGGAACCTGGCGAATTGTGGGTATAGTAAAAAAGAAGAAAAGTCGTATAAAATAATGTAACGTTATGAAAATTCGTATTTATTGATTTGAAATATTTCATTTTACCACATACATATATTAATTAATTAATTATATATTATTAATAATTTTTAATTTAATTAATTATAGTATATATTGAATTTAAACAAATGGTTCAAAGGAAATCTCAGGCTTGTTTCTCCTCCAACGGTGCAGAAATGTCGATGTCTTCATTTTTTTCGGATCTTGTCTTCATAGTTTTTACCTCAATTGTGGGAATATTGTGGCATGACTTTCCCCGATAGAACTTTTAGATTACCCAACATTTACATCCGGGGGATGTATTTTGTATGAGTTATAAACCAAAAACTGAAAAAAGTCGGAAATTTTTGAGGTTTTTCGAGGATTGTGCAGTTAGCACAGGGCTTTCGAAGCTTCAAAATTGGTTACAAACTTCTGGTATGGGTCCTAACAACATAAGAAAAAAATTGGAACTACGCGATTTTTTGCCCGATTCGATGTCGTTAGTGACTGGCCTAACATGCGTGAATGAAGTTCCATAGTGGCCGCTAGAGAGCGACACTGTCAAACCTACTTAAGCTAGTTCGGGAAACTAGATTAAAGTTAATCCAGTTTCTTTTCGCTAATCTAGATTAAATCTAATCCAGTTCGTTCACACATGCTCGACTTAAGCTAGATTAGCACTTAATCTAGATTAACTTTTCATGTGTGAACGGGGTATTAGAATAGTTTTAGCCCTACCTTTGCCTTGTCGTTCTTCTTCACCATGTCGTAACGGTAGTGGTGCTTGTAGATCCTAGGGGGCGTCAGGGCCTTGATCGCCTCTGCCCCGGCCATTTCCATGAAGGGAACCACTTTGTACAGGATATCCTGGAAGGACGGATACTGCCGCCCCCTGCTGGCGATTTGCAGGACTATGTACTGCAGCCAGGTGGTGCCCGTTTTGGGATAGGACGCCACTATGACGTCACCGTCCTCGGGGGTGTAGTCCAGGGTGGACTCGATGTTCTCTTTTATGAACCAGGAGGCGTTCGGGAAGGGGAAACCTCTAATCGTTTGTATGTTTGGCGGTTCCATTTTTCTGCTCCTGAAATCATGGGTTGTTTGGGTGCATGTATATTTGCATATAAACATTCCAATCCTGACATTGTTACAGAACCTATACTCGATAGCAACGTTTCCAGGCCCTATGACGTCATTTAGAAAATAGTTCCCAGCTCGGTGTCTGAAATTTGAGTGAAATTAGAACGTCAATTATTTTGTTAAACCCTTGTACTGTCGTACCGCGAGGAGAAGAGCTTTGAACAGGGTTGCCGTGAGTAGACGAGTTTAAAAGAAGAGGGAAGCTGGTATGAATTGAACGGCAGTATTTGGCTTTTTAAGCGTACATTTGGCGAATGAAAAAACGCGTTTCGCGAATGAAAATAAGATAATCATATTTTATTAAACTGCATTGAAATATAGATTATCTTTGAAATTTCTCGTATTCGAAAATACCTTTAGGCATGAAACATTTTTGTACTTTTAGTATGCTTTAATATTGCTATTTTGAGTGAATTAGTTATATTTAGTTTTATATAAAAAAGCTCATATCACTTAAATTAGTAATTTCATAATTTAATCATCATACTCGAAATTTAAATGAAGCTTTAGAAACTTGTAAAGAGACAAAATATAGAAATATTTATTAATTTTTTAAAAATATTTTATAACATTTAAATACAATCTAATGCAATTCATTGTCACTAGAACTGCAGTCACTGTCAGTGTTTGACAAAGATTCGAATCGCTCTCCGACAAAATAATCACTATAATTCGTCTATAATATCTTTGATCAACCCATCTTTTTCCAATAATCGCTTCTTATATTTTGTACAGTCGGGCGAATAAAAAAAAAGTTACAGAGACGATTGTGAACGATCGGATGGGGTTAAAAAGATGAAAGATAATTTAAACGCTAATTTTCATGAATTAACATCTACTTTAAAAGAAGGTATGATCAGATCCAATAAAATTATAGGTAACTACTTGATAGGATAAATGATAAGCGACTTGAGAGTTCAAAAAGAAGGATTAATGAACATGGTAAAAATTATAAAATATCCAAAATAAAATCAGATAAATTGATGTAAATCGCATAACATTATATCAAATTAAAATAGATCAGATTCGGTGAAACATTTAAGATCAGTTGAAAAAGATCAGATCAGTTAAAATAGATCAGATCAGTTAAAATAGATCAGATCAGTTGAAAAAGGTCAGATTAGAAATATTTAATCAAATCAGATGTAATGCGAAAGGAAATTCCAAAATTCGTTACTCTAGAATCGAAAGAAGTACACAGCTGAAAGATACCCACTCAGATTTGGCTCGGAACATTTATTTTAGCGCCAAGTGAATTACCACCACCCCCAAAATTCAGTGGAATAATCCGTTTCTATACCAACCGCAGCATCATCGTATGACGTCAAAAGCTCTTCTCCTCGCGGTACGACAGTATATAGCGTCTTTTTTTGTCACGATTTGCGTACCGAAACTCCTCTTAGCAACCCAACGGGCTTTCTGTTTACTCAGCTTTTACTTCCGCGTAGTGACGTCATAGGGTCAAAAAACATTGCAACGAAGTATAGTTTTTTTTAAATGACATAAAGAAATAACTTTAACTTCTTTTATGATGTTGTATGCGTTCCAAATATAAGATTGCGATGGAAATTGTGTTGTTTTAAAGATATTTTTTCGGTTTTTAAGAAATGATGAACACTTAACGTTCTAAGATTTGTGTAGAAGGTAATTTTTAGAGCAATTTATCATTAGTTACGAATTCTTTTGGTACTAAATAATTGTAGTAGTAGTTATACTTCTAAAATAAGGACATAGATTTTGGAAAGATTTACACTAAAAACTTTGGAATTAAATCCCTGTAAAAAACCTTTTTAAGCATAAACTATAACACGCTTCTAGATAAGAGAAAATGCAATTGAAAGGCATGCCTCCACACATTGTATTTATCCACAAAACCCGAGATGAAATTATGTTTGTCATTATAAAAAATATTTATTGAATTCTCTCAAATGACCAAATAATTCTGGTTGTGCAAAAAAACCGGTCAGTAAAAAACAAATTTATTACATGGGTAAAACCAGGCCTGACGAGAGAGGGGGGGGGCGAGGGGGTTCGATACCCCGGGCCGGTAGGGGGCCCGGTACCCAAAGCTTTTCATATTGAGTACTAAGACTGATATCATTTTGAATATTTTGGAAATTAATTTGTTCACATGAAGGTCCAAAAATGAGTAAATTCCCAGTTTTCTAGGGCATATTTTCAAAAATTTTCTGGGGGAAGACCCCCAGACCCCCTTTATTACTTGTTACTCATCGTATTATCGAGAAAACGATACTTTTAAGTTGAGTGAAATTCAGATCTTGCCTAGAAATATTCTAAAAATTACATTAAGCCTATGAATACATGGGTGGAGGTACTTCAGAAAATTTCGCCCCCTACCTCGAAATGAGAATATGTCATTGGGGGCCCGCTTCTCAACTTTGTACCCGGGGCCCGACTTGGCTCTCGGCTGCCCTTGGTAAAACTGTAAAAAAATTTTTTTACTGGATTTTGCTGACCGATTTTTACATTGACCGGTATTTTCTCGACACCCGAACATAAATTTTTGAAAAATTATAGTACATAGTGGCTTGTCAACACTTTTTTAAAAAAAAAACTTAATCAATTTTTTTTAAGCCGAAAGAATGAGAGTATCTGTCTTTGAAAATTGTCCGCCCCAGGCCTGGCTAGGCTATTTAGAAATCCGGCACTGTTTGGATATCACTATCATCCCAGACAACTCATATGGTGGTACAAAAACAAGACGATGAATAGAAGAAATATTCTAAATTTATATCAAACTGCAGAGAAAAGGGTGGCAAATGCCTGAAAAAACCTCGTAACTTACCTTTATGGCTTTTAGAGGTGATTTCTAGATTTGATTCAGCTGTCGAATCTTAATTGTACAATTTCCTAAAGTCACACTGTTATTGTATGTTTCGTAGGGAACCTGTCTCTTATCTTGCTTGTTTCGTGCTCTCCTCGGAATTATCTTAAGAAAATCGGTTCCAAAGTCTTGATAAGTGATAAGGTTATGGGAATTTATCTGTTTTTGATATTTTTACACAAATAAAAAAAAATTGTTCAGTCTAAAACTAAATAATCGACCTGTGTAGCTAATGTTTTTCTTGAAATAGTTTTAGTTTAACTTACTTTTACCTTACTAATAATTTTTTTCAAATTACTAGAGATGTTTGAAAATAAATTTTTCAGTGTCTTACGTAAACATCATTCGGTATTCAGTTCTTACGTATTATCCCGACGACCGGAAAAATAGTATATAAATAGGTTTAAAAATTTCGAAGGGGATGGGGGCATATTCCCCCCAAAAACTTGAAATTAGCCCTTAAAAGGGAATCCTTAAGGTTATCTTATCCTTTGGGCGATCACCAAAGAGGACTGCGCTTTGAAACTGAAGAATTATCAAGGAAAAAAAAACAGTATTTATATAGACGTGAAAATTTCGAGGGAGTTTAGGGTACCCTCTTCCAGATAATTTTAACCCTTTAAAGAAGTGTTTTAATCCGTTGCAATTGCATTGCATTGCATTCCTTGCAAGTTATATAATTTTCAAGGGAAAACAGTACAAAGATTGATGTCAAATGAGGGGGGTTGTTTGAACTGCTCTTAGGGGACATCCAAAAATTACGTGAGGTGTTTTTCCCAAAATCTGGACCCCCCTCCCCCCTTGGTAAGATTTTGCTGGACCCCCCCCTCCCCCAAGTGAGATTTTCTCAACCACTAGTTTTGTTTTATCGGCATAAAAATTACCATCCAGATTGCAAAATTTTGATACAAGAACACGTTGAAATTAAAAAAATTATTCTAACCTGTAATTTATCACGACTGACTGGCTAATGATTTGCTGTTTTGACTAATCTGAGCATTTTTTCTAAACTTGTGCTAAAAAATAGATAAGAAAAAACGTATATTTTCTAAACTAAAAGCTGACGTGAGATTTTAATTGACTCCCCCCTCCCCCCTGTTAAGATTTGGTGAGATTTTCCTGGACCCCCTCCCCCCCTTTTGACCTCACGTAATTTATGGATGTCCCCTTACTTAAGCGAAAATCACTATAAAGAAGATTATTGTTTTTTTTTGGCGGGTTGTTAAATTCCCGCTTTGATTTTTCTCAGGCCTAAAAAAAATCTTACCCTTTCCCATCTCAACCAGTCACAGCTTTTTGTATCACGCTCATCTCATGAGTATTTCTGAATCAAAATTATAGCATGGCTTCGGCCGTTTGTCTGTAATTCGATCGATTAACACTCCCTCGCTTTTTACTAGTGTTCGGCACTAGTTAACTAGAACTAGTTGCTACTAGTAGTTAACTACCGTTCAACTAGTAGTTAACTAGTAGTTTAACTACTTTTAGTTTTAAGTAGTTCAACTATTAGTTTAACTACTTTTTTAATCAACTACTAGTTAAAACTACTTTCAAATTTTCAACTACTTCAAAAGAAATTTTATTTAAAATTTAAAAAGATATTTAAAATTTTTATCAAAGGTAGAGAACTCAAATACCATAACCAGAAATAAAGACCATTCCTGCGCGAAGTATAAACGTTTTTTGGGACATAGAGTGTTTTCAGGTGACGTCATAAACGGTTATCTTCTTTTAACTGTGTACCTTCTGTAGGGCTTTTAACTGTTGCTAAGGCCGTTGTTTATCTGTTGCTAAGGCGGTTTTTAAGTATGGGGTCACGTGATTGCAAATGCTCCAATAGAAGAATTCCACGGCCAGTCATTTTCTGTAACTGTTAACCTCTGTAGGGCAAAAAACTGTAACATTTCTGTTGCTAAGGCCGTTGTTAGGTCCGAGTCATGTGATTGAAAATGCTCTATAGATAAGAAAGATGTATTAGAATTTTGCCAAAAAGTAGGTTATGAAATTAAATAGACTAGTTAACTAGTAGTTAACTACTTTGGGAAATAGTTAACTACTAGTTGCAACTAGTGCCAGAAAAAATATTTAACTACTAGTTACAACTACAATTTCCCAAACTAGTTAGTAGTTGGTAGTTAACTATTTTTTGACCACTAGTTACCGAACACTACTTTTTACCTCTCTGTCTCCGCTGTAGACAGACATGTCTCCGCCGAGACTAGAGACCCTTTATATAGAGCATAGAGATCTAATAGTATATTAGAGTGGACGTCACGTGACTTTCACTGAATTGACAAGGCGCCATGTTTCCATCGGCCAGCCGTAATGTTAAGTCAATGGAAGGGGTCTCAAAAATGCATTAAAAAAGTTTCCCAGCTGAAATATCCCTTAAAGACCGATCGAAATGCAAATAGGACCAAAAAATACATCTTTTAACACCAAAATTAAATACCTTTCGTGCAGTTTTCTTGGTTTTTCATCTCGATTTTTCTACAGTAAGCCTAATATAATTGTTTTCTCGTCAAAAACCATTGTTATGCAGATTTTGCCTCTTGTTAATTTGGAGGGCTGCAAAAATGTTTTTTAAAAACACTAGTATAACGAAAATATGTAAGAACAAAAGTAACACTTTATGTAAGTTTTGTCTCTGTTTTATACACCTAAGGAATTTAATTTAATTAAATGTTAAGTTTGCCAGTATAATATTCTAAAATTCTTATTCTTAAGATATTATTATATTTTTATTTCTACTAGTGTTTTAAAATATTTCCAAAGCCCTCCAAATTAAAAAGAGGCAAAATCTGCATAACAATGGTTTTTGACGAGAAAACAGTTATTTTAGGCTTACGGTAGAAAAATCGAGATGAAAAACCAAGAAAACTGCACGAAAGGTATTTAATTTTGGTGTTAAAAGATGTATTTTTTGGTCCTATTTGCATTTCGATCGGTCTTTAAGGGATATTTCAGCTGGGAAACTTTTTAAATGCATTTTTGAGACCCCTTCCATTGACTTAACATTACGGCTGGCCGATGGAAACATGGCGCCTTGTTGGTTACCGTGTCTCCTACATAGATATATATATACTAACTGGATGGACTGCTCGTATGGCAACGCCCCGATAAAAATGCGACCAGTTGAAACTTTTGGCATCCATTTTGTTGGGCGTATGATTCCTGGAGGTCTGTGGTCCTGTGCTTCAGAAATATGGTTCACTGCTGCGTTGCATATAATTGCAAGAACAAGCAGGTTTTGAAAAATAAGAACATAAGCTTCCATCGGTAAGTACAAACTATTTTTGATGCTAATTTTAATGTTTTACATCCTTTATTTTCAATCTCGTTGTTTTGTTATTGATGGCTTATAGGTTAGGAAAATCGTTTATCCTAATATTTATTACCTTTACAAAACCAAAAACTTGTATCAAAACGTTAACTATTATCTTAGCCATCAATATTATAAGGCAAATTATGTTATCAGTTAATAAATCGTGAAGCTTAGTATTTATAATTTATAAAACAAGTGTGATCACCATGATTGTTTATCATTTCGCTTTAAGTGTAAGGAATTGTTTGTTCCTTATGAACCAAATGATATTTTTTCACTACTCAGTTCAATTAAATATATATAAAAATCTAGTTATCTTTTAAAACAATTTCAAGCCAGCTTAACATGTTTATAGTAGTTATTAAAATTCAGTCAACATTCAAGACTTGTAATACTTGCATCACTTAATTTTTATCAACTTATTTGATCTTCCTAGAAAATAATAAATATCAAAATCTCGATAATTTGTGGAGATGTCATTGATGTGGGAGCATTTTCCAGAGTTGGATATATTAAAAGCTCAAACGTTTAAAAAATACATCTTTTATTTTAAAACAATGACATTCTTAAATTTTGAAAGAGAATTCAAAACAATAATAAATAAACGTGAATAAATGACACGCGCGGAACTAGTTCAATGTGATTTATCGACGGTGAAGACGAGAAAACTCGTATATCTCCAAAATCTCAACTTTTCAGGAGAGCAAAAAAACTGTTTTTGGGTGCCTATGACCATGGCCATGACACCCTATTTACCTGGTTACGACGCCAATTTCCAAGTTTTTGATTCAAACTCCTTTCTCTCTCCCTCTCACTCTCTCTCTACTTTGTAGATTGTATACATTGTATTGTGATTGTTGGGATTGTAGAGGAAACTCTACAATCGATTTTAAGGCTAAAAACTCACTTTGTCAGCGCTGCAAACACTAATATCGGTGGAGTAGTTTGTAATAGGTAGGTAGCAATAAAAAACTCAATTTCGGAAAAATTGGAGATACGAGGTTTCTCGTCTTCACCATCGTTATGTGTTGTCAAAAATTAAACTTCACCCAATGATGATTTTATTTTACTTTTACAGATTTCCTTTCAAAAGACCTGAGGTAGTAAGAGAATGGGTGAAGGCCATCCATAGAAAGGATTTTGAACCAACTAAATTTTTTTTAAATTGTAATTTTAGGGGACATCCATAAATTACGTGAGGTGTTTTTTCCAAATTCTTGACCCCTCCCTCCCCCTTCGTGAGATTTAGTGAGATTTTGCTGGATCCCCCCTCTCCCTCACGTGAGATTTTCTCAATCACTTTTAAACAAATAAATTTCTTTGAAAGGCCTTTTTTCAGTCTTAATAGACATTTCACTTTCAAAAGTTTAGATACAAATAAGAGTGTTTAAATCAAAAACATGCTCTAAACTCCGCTGTTTTGACTAATCTGCTCCTTTTTTCTGAAGTTGTGTTAAAAAATATAAAAGAAAAATATTATAGAAATATGAAAGGAAAGAAATTATATTTTCATAACTAAAAGTTGACGTGAAATTTTAATTGACTCCCCCCTCCCCCCAGGTGAGATTTGGTAAGCTTTGGCTAGACCCCTCCTCCCCCTTTTTGACCTCACGTAATTTATGGATGTCCCCTTAAGATTAAAAATATCTGTTCTTATAACAGCACAATTGATGCTGAAAAATTAGTTGTGGTAAAATGTGATTTTTTCTGATGTAATAAAGATATTGTATTTAATCCTATTCCTTTCTTCATTGTAATATTTCCAAAAAAAAACACTTTGTTCTACATTTAGGTGTATTTTTTAGTACATCTGTTAATACATTTTAAGCTTTTAAATATCTCACCCTAAATATTTGAAGTTGTACTAAAAAGTTGAAGAAAACAACCTAATTTTGCTCATGATTTTTGAAAGAATTGAAGATTATCATTCCTGCTAATTATTTATTTAAAACAACATTCTCAAGATGCAATTTTCAGCATAAAATCATAAATATCTCGAAAAAAATAAGTAAAAACAAACTTCAATAATGTTTCGATTCAACCGTCAATCTAAAAACGCCACTGAAAAACGTGTGTTGAGATTTTAATTAATATTTAAAAGGAAAGGGAGCTAATAAAATAACTAGTGCACTATCTTAATTAAAAACTACATTGCCCTAAATAATCCATTTTTGAGTTTTAATTCTTCAAAACCCCTAATATAAAATTTTTAATCGCAAAACAACATGAAGCTCTATGGAGATCTGCGAAATTTCATACGCCCAACGATCTGGCAACAGCGGTGGCAACGGCTGCATTTTTTTACTGTTGAACAGTCTATCCAGTTACGTTAGTATATATATCTATGGTCTCCTATGCAATAGCATTACTGGGTCACGTGACGTCCACTCTAATATACTATTAGATCTCTATGATATAGAGAGACTGGACAATGAACTTTTTGCCACCATTTTAGTTACAAAATGCATGAATCTCCATAGACTGTAATGCTAATTCATCCGCCTAAAACTCTTTTTATTGCACAAAAATCAAAGCGAAAACTATATAAAAAATTTCAACAATTCCTTCTGAACACGAATTGATGTTTTATAATTTCTTAGTAATTATTTTTATCTTAGAAAATGCATTTTAAAAAATCAAAGTGATTATTTGGTTGCCACAGGTAACATTTGGCACGCTATCGCTCTTTTCGAGGAGAAATGTATGAAACAAAATTTTTATGGACTAGTAGCCAGGAAACTAGTCTCAACTCTCCTATCTATTTGTTACTACCTAGGTAATCCTACCTAGGTAAGTAGGTTTATCCTACTTTGTTTTTAATTTCGTATCCAAATTGATCGTTCACTAGTCTTGGTAGCCAACGGCGGATGCCAATAAAGCCGCCAACCAGTTTTAACAATTAAATATTTAGTTTTTTGAATTTATTTGGCATTATTTATGAAAGAAAGTAAACAAATAAATTTTTAATAACTTATTTGTTTACATTTTGGCTCTTCTTTTGGTATTTTTCAAAACTTTTAACAGCATTTTCCACGATTTTCAACATTTCGTAATGTTAAAGTATAGAGCATTTTCAATCACATGACTCTGCCTAACAACGGCCTTAGCAACGTTGTTTTATTCCTCCAGTGACATCATGTGCGAATGCTGCTATTGGATACCTTCATGTCCCGCCCCTAACAACAGCCTTAGCAATGTTGATTTTGTCCTCCAAGTGACGTCATGTGCGAATGCTCTATAGGAAAGTTGTAACTAAAATGGCGGAAATACCGATTATACCGGTGAGCCGTTGTCCAGTCTCTCTATATATAGGGTCTCTAGTATAGGAAAGTTGTAACTAAAATGGCGGAAATACCGATTATACCGGTGAGCCGTTGTCCAGTCTCTCTATATATAGGGTCTCTAGCCGAGACATTTAGCAGACAGGGGACGTCCATAAATTACGTGAGGTCAAAAAGGGGGGAGGGAGTCCAGCAAAATCTCACCAGGGGGGAGTCGATTAAAATCTCAGGTCACTGTTTTTAATTTTAAAAAATTAGGTAATTTTTTTTCTTCTAAAAGTTGCCTTTACAACTTTAAATGTGTAAATATTACATCTGAAACCATTAAACTCTGAAGAAAGTCAATAAATTTTAGCGAAAGAAACTATTATTTTTTTCACCAAAAATTTCCATAAGTAAATTTTTAAGTAATAAAATTTATAAAATCTTCCTGACACTTTTGAACACAGATATGTGTAAATTCCAAAAGTTCATTCTTGTTACCAATAGGGGATATATTTAAATTTTGAATAACCTTTGCCCATTTTTCTAAATAAAGGTTTTTGTTTAAAAATAACCATAGAGTGTTTTCAGGTGACGTCACAACCGGTTATTTTCTTTTAACTGTGTACCTTCTGTAGGGCTTTTAACTGTTGCTAAGGCCATTGTTTATCTGTTGCTAAGGCGGTTTTTAGGTATGGTATCACGTGATTGCAAATGCTCCAATAGAAGAATTTCACGGCTAGTCATTTTCTGTAACTGTTAACCTCTGTAGGGCAAAAAACTGTAACATCTTCTGTTGCTAAGGCCGTTGTTAGGTCCGAGTCATGTGATTGAAAATGCTCTATTGGGGGCAAATCGTTACACTTTGATGTGGGGTACTTTGATACACTAGGGCAAGCAGCACATTGATACTGATCAAAGTTTTCATATTTTGCTTTGGGAGATGAATATCTCTCAGCTATTTTTTTAATCAGTTAAGTGTAAGTTAGACTTAGAGTGAAGGATATTTGTGTCAGTTTTCGAATCTTTGGGTTTTATCAATTGTTTGAGATTGGAAACTGCTTTGCATTACAGCTATGTGTATTTCTAAATTTTGTGAAAGAAAAAAAAGCAGTTGATAAATATACATGACCAAACGATCAAATCAGGGACTCTAGCAAATCTGAGAAGTTCTTAGCACTTTTACAGGTAACGAAGAACTGTGTTTTAAAAATATTTAGGGTTAAAAGTGAAAACCAGTGACAAAGTAAGTATACTATGAATGGCCAAAAACTAACCAGTTACTTAGTGTTGGATTTTTTTGGATGATTTTTGAAAAAAATATCTTTGAATCTTAATAAACTAATTTAGGAGCAATGAAGCAATTATTCCTATGAAAATTGCATCTTACTTCCTTAATTAGATATTTGTTAAAAATGACCATTCGATAAATTCTTTGATTTTTTTTATCCTTGATTGTTGAATGGAAAATTTGTGATTTATATACACGAAACGGTATTGTAAAAGGGCTTAGGATCTCTCTCAATAAAAAAACGTTTATTTTTTTCCTAACATTTTATTATAAGTTACTATTTTTGTGCAATTTAATCATTGTATCAATGTGCCCCAAGCAATTTATCTAACTGTCCCACCAGTTGAGCACATTGATACAATTTTTTTTAACTGGTATTTTTTTTATAATTACTTTCATAAAATTAATTCATTATTAGATATTAAAAAAAAAAGCATCCGAAAAAGTAATTTTTCTACTTAAAAATGGGTTTGAATTTCGCTGTATCAAATAGCCCTGCTTTCCCTTGCATTGAATTAATTTTCTTTTTTAGGGTAGTTTTCACAACTTTCATGGTAAGTAATGAGGTAAAAAAAATCTTACTCAGTTGATTTCATTTTTAATATTGAAATTTCTAGCACTAAGAATCAAATAAAGCTGTCATGAAAATTCAATTCAGTAAGGAACTTAAATGTTTGGTAAGTTATTTATTTTTAACTACTTTTGAGTTACTTTAATCTTATAATTCTACTCTCTTTAAATTAACAAGTCTATTTATAGCAAATTGTTAAGTAAGAAATTACAGAGCTTATAAGTACAAGCTTAACAGTTGGTTATAAAAATTGTGATAGGGGGGGAAAAGCACGCCCATTTTTTTGTTTTTCTTAACATAAGGGTTTGTAAAAGTATGTATTATTATCTTAAAAAACGATAATAAGGGTGTTTTTTTAAACAAATTCTCTCTAGAAATTGTGAAACTGTAACTTTATTGGTAACGTTTTACAAATTACTCATAAAAATATTGAAAACAACATTGCTTTACTCGATAGCAACGTTTCTTGAACCCAGTACGTCACAAACGCGGAAGGAAAAATCGGTCAACACAAAGCCTGTTGGGTTGCTAGGAGGAGTTTCGGCACACAAATCGTGATGAAAAAGCACTATTTATATATACATGGGTTTAACAAAATAATAATATTTTTAAATTGACGTTCTTCATTTCACTCAAAATTCAGACACCGCGATGGGAACTACTTTGTTTGTTAGTGACGTCATAGGGTCATATTAAATGGCTGTCTTAGTATAGTTCAGATATCTTACTTAATGTTATCTATTTTGATACTTGCTTATTTTTGACGATTTATTAGAATACTCGGCACTCGCTCCCGGCTAATCCTAAAATACCAAAAAAAAAGTTTAAGAAACGTTGAAAAGTCCAACGATTCCTTTCCAAGCGAATTCAGTCGCAGTCTCAGCAACTGAGGACCCGTTTGCATGGACCATATACCCGGGTATAAGTGGCCAGTATACCCAGCAATCCAGGGCTTAAATTCTAACCAAAGAAGTACCGGAGCGCTACTACTTCAGCATTACAAATTACTGAAAACCAAGAAGTACCGGAGCTCCGCTCCGGTGCGCTCCGGTGCAATTTAAGCCCTGCAGCAATCCCTATGAAAGGGAAAAAATGCAGGGTATAAATAAATCCATCTATTTACTCGGGAATTTGAATACTCGGCTTTCCCATGATGCATTCCGGTCTCACTCAAAGCAAAAAGTCATCCATGTTAGGCTTTAGTTAGTACTTGTTGGAAAGTAAGTTGTTCTTTTTTATTTCAATTGGATATTTAAGATTGATTACTATCTTAAATGTCGAAAATAACTTGAAAATAATCCATTATGAACGCAAAATTCCAAGACGAAAACAGATAACAGAATGTAAACAAACACAAATTGCAATGAATGATGGGACCAGTGACGTCTATACCCGGGATTTGAGGACTGGCCATGCAAACGCGGGTTTGCAGCACGGTTTTCAATTTCCCTTTCCATAGCATTATACCCGGGTATAAGAGTGGCGCATGTAAACGGGGCCTAAGAGCTAGTTTTCAAATTGCTCGTTTCCGTATCATTTCCATCTTGTTTCTTCTACGTGTTCAAGTTTCTGAATGCGGCCCTTAGACTCTGTGGCTCGGACTATTTAGAACAGTGGTTCCCAACTCTGGGAAGACCGCGAACCACTAAGTTTAAAATTAGAACCTTCACGGACCATCCCCTTTATACACTACCCTACAATAACGGACCGGACAGCTGCAAATTTGCATGAAATGGAGTAATGGTTTGGGACTGTTTTTCGTGGTATGGCCGGGGACCACTGCATGTTGTGGCTGGTAAACTAAATGCCGATGCCTACCGAGACGCAATCAGGTCCTGCCTACCCTTAGGCAAATTTATGGAAAGGACCAATGTTTCTTTCAAGATGATAACGCTAATACATGCCATGTTGCAGCCTCTAACAAGCAGTGGTATCAAGACATGAAAGTTAAACGTCTTACCCGGCCTGCTCAGAGCCCTGACTTATACCCCATAGAACATTTATGGGACGAATTGGAGCGACGATTAAGGAATAGGGAGCCCCGTCCGAAATCCTTAACAGAGCTTAGTGACATTCTTGCAGGAGGAATGGACAAAAATACCCCTCATTGTGTACCAAAATCTTGTAGAAAGTATGCCCAGAAGGGTTGCTAGTGTAATTGCAGCACGTGGGGGCCCTTCCCCTTATTAAAAGATGCATTATTTACTTTAAACCAAAATATCTTGCTGCCCGGTCCATTATTGTAGGGTAGTGTAGCTTAAAATCCTACACCCAGACAAAATTGCACGATTAAAGTTAATTTCCCTAACTAAGCGAATAAGTTTGTATGAAGCTCAGAATTATAATTCTATTTTAAGAAAATTTTCATTATATCATTTGTTATGATATAGTTAAATCTTCGGGTCGAGTTTTATTTTTTACAGAGATCTTAATTTCACTTTAAACCTTTATAGCAGTAGTGGTTCCCAAACTATGTTGCTCGTGGAACACTCCAATTTGTTGCCAATGATCGCGGAACCCTGAATATTTTTTAATCAACGACTTTTCCGATATTAAATTAAACAAAAAAAAATATTAAAAAAGTTAAAAAATTGTGCTTAAGCGAGTTCCAAGAACCCTCAGGGGGGCCTGGGGGTCCTCCCCCAGAAAATGTTTGGAAATTTGACTATAAAAAAAGAGGGTTTTAACTTGTTTTGGTACACCTAATCCGAATTTCGGACATTCATTTTTAAGAATTTAATACATATTTTGGTAGGATTTGCATTTTGATGAACTTAATGTAAAAAAACACAATTCTTATTTTCTTTAAGGAAATAAAATTTGTCACGCGGAACCCCTAAATTTTTTCGTGGAACCCATTTTGGGAACCACTGCTGGTTTATAGAATAAAAAAGTGTTGTTAATAATTAAGTGGTGACTATTATCCCTACAAATTACTCAGCTGAGAGTCATCTTCACGTATATAATTCCATCTTTTCTCGTTCAATTCGTTCAGATTTGTATTTATTGGAATTTTTATGCGGACCCTTCACGGACCACTTCAAAGACTCACGGACCACCGGTATGGGAACCACTGATTTAGAAGAAGAGATCGAATCAGTAATATTTTCTAATTTTTCCGACGTATTTCTTCTGGGCGAAATGAGTAACTGTTTTAGCAATTAAAGCGGGATTTCTACGCATTAGATTTTCCCATTCGTCTGAAATAAGCACATCTTTGTAATTCCTCAGAATAAAGCCGTGGGCTAATGACTCGAGGTAGTCATCCTCGTATTTATCTGCAAGTGGCAAAATTTCACACACCTTCGAGTTTGAAAGGTTGGCACACAAAATGTCAGCACATTCCCTCTTGAGGGAGGGGACCTGGTACTTGTGGGCCGCGTAGTAGAGCTTGAGGGCGTTACCATACTCCATATCCTCCAATAATCCAGTGTAGAGGAACACCAGGAAGCGCTCCAGCGTAAGGGGGTCCACTGTGTCGACTACATCAGACGATGTGTCGAGGGAGAACATGGCTTCGAAGACGGGGGACCGAGCGCTCAGGATGTTCTTGTGGACCGGGAACGAAACATCCCCACACTTGAGTTGGAAGTCGGAATAGTCGTGGTCGTGGTAGAGGCACATCAGTTCTGTAGCTAGAACTGAACTTCCAAACTGGTTGCTAGGGGTGGCGTTTAGTTTCTCTGGAGGCTCTTCTACGGATGTGCTAGATGTCTGGTAACTTCTAGAAGGTATTATTGCGACGTGTTCTGGATACGTTATATCGCACTGATGGCTGGACTTGGTTCCGTGAATGATTTTAATATCTAAGAGTAAAGAGTTCCTTCCTTTCCTCAACTCGTCCTTAGTAAGGGAGCTGCAGAATGTCCATTGCTCCTTTTCGCGAAACACGTGCTCCTTTTCTTCGCTCCTGATGGACGCGCCATCTTCGTTGAGCACAGACAAACGGGTGCGGATCAATGTTCTTTTTTGCATTATTCTCATCTCCAATTGGAGTTCTATTTTCAAAGATCCGATATTATTTACAATAGCGTACAAACCTACTAATATTACTTCATCTTCATCTTCATCGTCCACAGGATACTCGATCGTTGCAATTTCTACACGAGTTGTTATAAGCAATTTAAATTCAAAAAATAGCACGTCGTCAATTTTGACGGAGGTATCGTAAAAACGTATTGCCGTTTGCATGCAATGTTCTCCGGCGTCTTGAACGCCTCTTACACGGTACTTTAAAGTGAGTTGATCCTTGTGTAAGTTCTTTCTTATTCGGGCGACAATTTCTTCGAATGAAGACAGGGATGGTTCTTCTTCGTTCTTTTCCTCCCTTGGGGTGGTGCTGATGACAGATCCGTCTGAACCAAGGAGGGACAAGTCACCGGACAACTCAACATATGAATCACTCATCAGGTATACCGACATACGATCGTCGTGGCCACTGAACCCTCTTGGATTGATCTCGAATTGGTGACAACTCCCTCCAAAGTGGAACGGAGGACTGGTGATCACGGTCCCATGCACCTCACTGTTCCAGCAGCTGATGTTCTCGATGGTCCACTCGATGACGTAGTCCGCTCCTTCGTCCATCGTATGCTCTATAGACCAGGCAACACAAAAGTTCGTCCAATATTCATCCGGTAGGGCCGAATTTAATTTAATTCTTGTCGCAGTTACGTAAACAGAGTGTTTTCAGGTGACGTCACGACCAGTTATTGTAGGGCAACGCGTCTGTTGCTAGGTGACGAGGTATCTGTTGTTATGGCGGTTGTTAGGTGTGGGGTCACGTGATTGCAAACGCTCCAATAGAAGAATTCCACGAGCAGTTGTTTTCTTTTAACTGTTAACCTTCTGCAGGGCTTTTAACTGTTGCTAAGGCGGTTGCTAGGTGACGAGGCGGTTGTTAGGTGTGGGGTCACGTGATTGCAAACGCTCCAATAGAAGAATTCCACGACCAGTTATTTTCTGTAACTGTTAACCTTCTGCAGGGCAAAGCGTCTGTTGCTAAGGCCGTTGTTAGGTCCGAGTCATGTGATTGAAAATGCTCTATGAGCTGTGCTACTAGGGAAAATAGGGAAGCGACGGCTGAAGAGTTCCAAGTACACAGAAGAAATGAAGCGGTGGAATTCCTTGATTGGTATATCCTTCCTAACTGTAGATATCGAGTACTCCTTTGTCTGTTTCACTTGAACTTTGAACACTGATAGAGAGCTACTATTGTATCTCTGACGCGTCCACCCCGTATCACTGACTGCTGTATGTGTTGACATTAGTGTTTGGCACTAGTTAACTAGAACTAGTTGCAACTAGCAGTTAACTACTAATCAACTAGTAGTTAACTAGTAGTTTAACTACTTTTAGTTTATAGTAGTTCAACTATTAGTTTAACTACTTTTTTAACTAACTACTAGTTAAAACTACTTTCAAATTTTCAACTACTTCAAAAAAAATTTTATTTAAAATTTAAAGAAATTTTTAAAATTTTTTTCAAAGGTAGAGTACTCAAATACCATAACCAGAAATAAAGACCATTTTTGGGCGAAGTAGAAACTTTTGTTGTGATATAGATTAGAAAGATGTATTAGAATTTTGCCAAAAAGTAGGTTATGAAATTAAATAGACTAGTTAACTAGTAGTTAACTACTTTGGGAAATATTTAACTAATAGTTGCAACTAGTCCCAGGAAAAAATAGTTAACTACTAGTTACAACTACAATTTCCCAGACTAGTTAGTAGTTGGTGGTTATAACTATTTTTTGCCCACTAGTTGCCGAACACTAGTTGACATGAAAGAAAACAAAAAGGCATCTAAGGTATGATAGCCTCGGTTAATGTTTTTTTTTGTAGATACGCATTTGGCATTTTATACTTGTGTCAAAAATTGAGGATAATTTAATATTTTAGGGAATAATGACACAAATCTTAGTTGCTGTAAGGGGACATCCATAAATTACGTGAGGTGTTTTTTCCAAAATCTGGACCCCCCCCCCTCCCCCCTTGATGATATTCAGTGAGATTTTTCTGGACCCCCCTCCTCCCCCCACGTGAGATTTTCTCAACCACTAGTTTTGTCTTATCGGCATAAAAATTATCAAAATTATCAAAAGATTGTAAAATTTTGACACAAAAACACCGAAATCGAAAACATGGTTCTAACTTGTAATTATCACGACTGACTGGCTAATGATTTGCTGTTTTGACTAATCTGAGCATTTTTTCTAAACTTGTGCTAAAAAATATTAAAGAAAAAACGTATATTTTCTAAACTAAAAGTTGACGTGAGATTTTAATTGACTCCCCCCTCCCCACTGGTGAGATTTGGTGAGATTTTCCTGGATCCCCCTCCCCCTTTTTGACCTCAAGTAATTAATGGATGTCCCCTAATGTAATTTTAAGGGTCCCTAGATATACCTCAAAACAAAAATAAATGAGAGCCTAAAAAGTATGGTTATCCTGTCAATAAAGGATCCAAGAGCTAAAATCTGCCCATAAATAATATCGCCTAAAAATCTTACTTTGAGCTATTCCACGCACTTAAAATCATCCATGGATTTCAGGAATATCATATCTTAAACAAATAACACGGTTTGTTAAATGAACATGTGCATGGAACACCCATTGTCATTCTATCTATGGCCTCAGTCTCTTTATCTGATTCCTTTTGTGCAATTCTTTTCCTTATCTTATTGTGCAGATGCATTAGTTATCACATAACTCAAAATTCCCGTTTATTTGTTGTTACGAGGCATACAGCTGACAGATATTGAGTTGCGGTTGCTAACGGACAATCGAGATAACGAAACCGAGCAGGAGGAAGCGTCATTCAGACATTCTCTTTCCAAGTTCATTTTGGAGGAATCATCCGAAATAACAAGGATGAATCGTCTTTACACTGTGTTCACTCCTCCGATTTCCTTTGCAAATGAGTGATTGAATGGAGAGGATCAATTCAGATGAACATCGAGAGTTTAAATGAACCTTAAGGCCCATCATTCAGACTCATCACTTTTCATCTTCATTTTGGAGGAATCATCATCCAAAGTGAAAAGCGATTCACACAGGAGTGAATCACTCGGGATGTAGAGTGAAAGTGAAACAGGGTGAATATATGAGCCTTCAACCGGCTGGGCGTTCTTCATTGGCACTGTCTATTTGCCCGGCAGATATACTCTCTAACTCTAGTCCTGTTTACCCAGCACTTGCCCGACAACGGTTCTGATTGGAGCGCCGGGACCGCGAGACCTACGGCGCATGCGCCGACTAACTGCCGGTTTTACCGTCCAAATAGACACTTCGTTCTTCATTAGCCATGCCGCTTCCCCTTGATATTCTTGAAGCATTCGACGGCCCGTGGTTTCCCGGTGGTAAAGTCGTGGAGTGGACTGTCGATAACTTCAGCTGCTGGAACCGAGAAATTCACGACGAAGCCATCACGTGTCCGTATTTCTGCATCGTTCCGAATTCGCTTGTTTTCACCGAACTCAAACTCTATCCGAGAGGCCTGAGCGGTTGCGACGAACTCATAAAGGTGCACGTTTGTGGTGACGATTCCCCTTTTGCTTTTTCTGGGGACCTGTCCTTCGTCGGTTCCGATGGATCCATTCTCTGCTCTCGACAAATACGACTCGATGTGGTTAATGAAGAGTTCGAAGAGTGGAATGTCGAACTTGCAAGTGGGCCCATGTTCGAAGAAATCCTTGAACTAATAGGGAAGAACGAGAACAAGGATCAACTCACTTTGAGATTCGAGTTCAAACACGTTATGAACTCGAGCCAGCATTCTCGAACTGCAATATGTGCTCACGACACCTCTTTCAAAATTTCTGGCGAAATTTTCGATAAATTTGATTCACTTGACACAACCCGGGTACACATCTCAACGATCACGTACCCTTTGGACGAAGGTGAAGTAATACCAATAGATTTGTACTCTATTGTACGTAATCGTGAACCTCTGAAAATAGAACTCCAACTGGAGCCGAAAGAACTGCGAGTGAAAACGTTGATCCGCACCCGCTTGTCTGTGCTCATCAACGAAGATGGCGCGTCCATCAGGAGCGAAGAAAAGGAGCACGTGTTTCGGGATAAGGAGCAATGGACGTTCTGCAGCTCCCTTACTAAGGACGAGTTGAGGAAAGGAACGTCCTCCTTACTCTTAGATCTCAAAGTTATTCCAGGAACCGAGTTCAGGCTTCAGTACGAGTATGACGAAAAATATCCAAGGTACACTGAAATTCGGCCCTCTATTAGTTTAAGACATCATAAATCCGTAGCTAAGTCTTCAAGTAGCTTCAAAATTGTCGTCAACAAACACCCTGAAAATTCAGTGAGTGTACTCGCGAAAGAACTGATGTGCCTCCACCAGGAACCGAGATTTTCCGATTTCCAACTCAAGTGTGGGGATGTTTCGTTCCCGGTCCCCAAGAACATCCTGAGCGCCCGGTCCCCAGTGTTCAAGACAATGTTCGCTACAGACATGAAAGAGGCAGCGTCCGGCTGCATGGACATTGTGGACATGGACCCCTCTACGCTCTCCCTCTTCTTGACCTATCTGTACACCGGGGCCGTGGAGGACCTGCAGTTTGAAAGCGCCCTCAATCTCTATAACGCGGCCGAAAAGTACCAGGTCCCCTCCCTCAAGAGGGAATGCGTTCCTGCGTTGAGTGCCGACGTTGACGTTGCTAACGTGTGCGACGTTTTGTCCGTCGCGCACATACACGAGGATGACTACCTGAAGTCGGTCGCCCTCGACTTCATTGGGAAAAATCACGATGACGTCATAGGTTCCGAAGAATGGGGCAGTCTCTTAAAAAGCGATCCTGTTTTAGTTGCTGACACGGTTACCCGTTTTACTCCGAAAAGATATGCGAAAAAACTTATTAGCTTTTGAGACCTTTTTCTAACTTAGGGGCCATTCATTAATTACGTAGGGGTGATTTTGGCAGTTTTTGACCCCCTCCTACTCCCATGTAAGGGTACGTAAGATTTTTCAAACCACTCCCCCCATTCTTACGGAAGATTCCATTTCGTTTTTCAAAATAATAAAATGTTAGAAAAGGATCAGTTACACTAAAACTTTCAGTTTGACGTAAATCAATTCAATCCAATAAAAAGATACATCTGATATACCTTCATTTAAAAAAAATTAAAGCTTCGATAACATACCGAGATCGTCAGCATTTTTAAGGTTTTATTGGGTTATTCAATAGTAATTTGATTAGAATAATTGAAATTTGTTTACATTAACTTGGAAAATCTTACCTAAGAACGGGTTTAAGAATGGGTAAGGGTATGTAGAGATTTTTCCAACCCCCCCCCCTCTCGGGACCCTTACGTAATTAATGAATGGACCCTTATGCAAACTTTTCTCCTGAGAATATTACATAAGCAAGTTTTTGGTCACTTGTGACCCCCCCCCTCCCCTTGTCAGCAAAAATAAGCAAACTGCAAACCCCCCTCTCTTAATTATACGTAAGAGATCAGCCCGACCCCCCCCCCTTTTTCTTTTTTTTCTACAAAATCTTTTCTAATGCTTAGTTTCTGAAATTCATTATTTTCCATGAACACTTAACCTAACGTTAAAACTTTCCTTGCGAAGAATGCTTAACTGTTTTTCCTAGTTCAGTTTTTTTAGTAAAATTTATTTTTGGTTGAATTTTGAAATTATATAATGCAAGAAACAAGAAAATTTTTCGAAAATGCAGTGTTTTTAGCATCTTACGTAAGCATCACTCATACTCCCCCCTTGTCAGGAAAAATAAGCAAATAGCTAACCCCCTCCCCCCTTAGGTGCTTACGTATTATTTGAACGGCCCCTTGCTTGCTTTTACGTTTGAAAGTTGAAAAGTATTCCGATTCACCCGCTTAACGTAAAAGACGAATCAATCTTGTGGGGGTGGGGGGCAGTGGCGGATTCAGGGGGTGGCACTCTGCATAAGCGTAACTAGGGGGGGGTTATTGGGGTTGTAACCCCCCCATTACATCGACGGTTTCTAAAACATGAACCCAAGGAAGGCGGTTCACAAGGAACTGTTCTTTTAGAAACTAACCCAAAGGGCCTCAAAATAAGTTTAAACACTACATTGAGAGACAAATTTTTTAAATATTTCTGGGGGAGAACCCCCAGACCCCCCTCTAAAATTTTTACGTCTGTTATAGTGCTATACTGTATTTTTCCCTTGAAAATTAAGCCTCTTAGATGAAGTTTTCCCTTCGGAAGTTTTGCCAAAAAAAGTTGTTTATATTATACCTATATTATGAGACATTTTTTAAAAGGGAGTAATATTTTGGAGGGGTTGACTGGTCGGAGTAACACCCCCCATGAGTCAACTCTAGTTACGCCACTGGCACTCTGGAGAGAGCCCCCCTTGGACCCAGAAAATTCCTCATAAGTACGAAAAAAAGTCCCAAAATATACTAAATATGAGTTAAAACCCTACTTTTACCGGTCAAATTTCAACATTTTTTCAATGGAAGGACCCTTATACCCCCCAGCGGTACCAACAGGGGATCTTTGAGTGATACTTTTTAGAAAACCCCCAACATTTCACATTTTTCTCAAAAGGTAAAGGTGATGGTATGAAAAAGTGCCCCCCCCCTTGGAGCCGTGCTGGATCCGCGCCTGGGTTGGCCCGCATTGGTAAATAGAGGGCGTCGTCCCATTCTTTTACAAAATAAAACGCCAAATACTATCTAACCTTGTTACGAAAAAAACAACATTCATTGATGTTATCAGAGACCTTTGATTCAATTCGTGTTATCTCAACAGAGCAGTCAGTGATACGACGTGGCTAGGGCAGAACAGCGATAAAATAGCTCTACTGTATTTGAGATCCTAACTAAATCATAATGGAGGTAAGAAAAAATGGCGAAGACTTTCGAGTCGTGGTATGGATTATCAAAAACTTCAGCTGCTGGAACAGAGAAATGCACGCGAATGTGATCACCAGTCCGCCTTTCGATTGCGGTTCCATGATCATTCTAATGCTGTATCCCAGAGGCGTGAGTGGCTGCGGAGAAGACGTGGTTGTTCGAGTGAGCGTTGATCCACCCTCTTCTCTTTCCGGCGAATTGGCCTTTATAAGTGGGTACGGGTTTCTAGGCCCCCTATGTACGCTAGACGTAGACTCTAAAGAAGGGAAGGAGAGATTTGTCCAACCTCCTATTACAACCCCACTCAAGTTCGAAGACGCTGCTTCCGAGGATCACCTTACTCTTCGGTTCCGGATGAAAGTTCCTCGTGGGGAATATTCGAAAGTAGAATACTTGAGTACGGAAATAGAGGTGTGCCACATGGACTTGCCGATAGCTGGTGGACTCAGTTTATTTTCGGATAAAGTTCTTAACAAAGTAAAGAAATTCCCTTTCGAGGTAAAGGTATTCGCTTCTAGCGAAAGCTCTAAAATATTGCTTAAACTGAAGCCGAGTGGAATAGCGGAGAAGGCTCTAGTTTCCACGAAGCTGTACGTGCATCAGCACGATAGGGCATCAGATCGGGTGCTACTTGAAGCGAAGGAGCTCGTTTTGCCCGACAGAGCAACATGGACGTTTTCGAAATGCATTACAAAAGAAGAAGCACTGGGAGGAGGATTCTCTCTGTCCTTGGAGGTCAAAATCATTCCGGGAACCAACGAAAAATATTCGGCTAGCATACAAATCCGCTGTGGAGGGGTTGTATTTCTCATTAACCGGATGATTGTGTGCAGCCGGTCTCCCGTTTTCGACGAAATAATCTGGAGCTGGACGCTTCCAGTAGACGTAGAGGACATGGACCCCTCTACGCTCTCCCGATTCCTGGCCTTCGTTTACAGCGTGGGTGTGGAGGGCCTGCAGTTTGGAAGCGCCATCGAGCTCTACAACGCGGCCCACCTGTTCCGCACTTGCGACGTGAAGACAGTCTGCATTTGCTACTTTCGGAACAACTTGTCCGTTTCGAACGTGTGCTACTTTTTGTCCTTAGCGGACAACCTCGGCGACCGCAAGTTGCGGTCGGTGGTTCTCGAGTTCATCGTTGACAATTACCACGAAGTGTTGAGTTCCAGCGAATGGCGAATACTCTTGAAGAGAAACCCGCTCTTAGTTGCTGAGACTGCGACTGAATTCGCTTGGAAAGGAATCGTTGGACTTTTGAACGTTTCTTAAAACTTTTTTTTGTTCTTGCTATTTTAGGATTAGCCGGGCGCCAATGCCCAGTGTTCTAATAAATCGTCAAAAATAAATATCAAATGAGATTACATTAAGATATCTCAACTATACTCGACAGCAACGTTTCCTGAACCCACTTCGTCTCTACACGGAAGGAGAAAATGGGTAAACACAAAGCTTGTTGGGTTGCTATACTCAACAGCAACGTTTCTCGAATCCAATGCGTCACAAATGCGGAAGGAGAAATCGTTAGACACAAAGCCTTTTGGGTTGCTAGGAGGAGTTTTGAGTAAAATGAAGAACGTCAATTTAAAATATGATTATTTTGTTAAACATATACATGAGTTTAACAAAATAATCCATGGACCATGGACTTGGTCTAGATTGTACTAGATCAAGTGGAATAAGGAACTTCTTCTTCAATGGCCAGACAGCCCAGGATGGGCCCTTGCCTTCCTCAGAATCAAATTCCAAGCTCTTCTATCCTTGGCCTTGGACATCCAGTTGTTAATTTTCAAAATTCCTATGTTCAGGTTCAGGTTCAACCTCCGTGGAGGTTGTTAGAGGTATTTGCTTGCTCAATTGAGCCGCATAACCTTCTTTCCGTAACTACGATGTATTTTGTTTACGATTGATTTTGTTTGATGATAAAAGATTGGATCGAGTATCCGACCCTTCCTTGTTGGTTTTTGTTTTCACTTTCTTAGGTCTGAGAGTTTTGTGTTTTAATTATTTTCCTTTTGTTCTATTTATTCTGAATCCTGGTTCTCCTGGTCTTCCATCTCATCTTCTGAATCCGTTTTTGAATTCCGGACGATTATTCGACGAAAATCTGTGAGGCACTTTCCAATCCCTTGGCACAGATTATCTTTAAAGGATATATATTTGCTTTCGTTTTCCTTTAAGTTTTTTTCTAGTGCTTCTGTAAAGTCTTTTGATACTTCTGATATTCTTTTTAGATGTTGATCGATCCCTGTTGAAATCGTTTTTATGATTTTTGATTCTAAATCTTCAGAATTCCGTTCGTGTGTGTTTTCCTTTTCTGAACTCTTTATGTTCTTGATCTCAGTTTTGAGATCAGCAATTTCTTTGATGAGGGTTGTGACTACCGCAATAAGATTTTTTATCGCTTCTGTTAAATCATTTTCATTTACTTGATAATTTTCATTTCTTTGAAGGTTCTTGTTTTCTCTTGTTATTTCTGGTTTGACCACTTCGGAATAAGTTTTCTTATTTGTTAGTGATCGTTTTGCTTCCTTGAAGGTTAAATTTTCCGATTTTGCCTCTTTAATGATTTCGCATTCTTTCTTGATAATCGGACAACTCAAGTCTAGTGCCGAGTGATCGCTACCGCATCGGAAGCTCACACTGTGAAGATTCATGATCCTTTCCACATCTCGGACATTTTGCTTTGGATTCTCTACACTTAGCCTTGAAATGTCCAAATTTTAGACAATTGTAACAGATCTTCGGTTTTTCAATAAACTCTTGAGCTTTGTAATTCACGTGTCCATACTTAACATTTACTCTTTGTCTCTTCCTAAGTTCTTGGATTAAGATCGTGGGTGATGCTTCGTCTACGCCTTTTTTGGTGAAACGAATTATTTTGTTCACTTTGATGTCTTGTATCAGAAGTTGCTCGTTGATTTCATTTAAAGAATCTTTCGGGTCTATACCTTTGATAATATACTGAGTGGTTATGGAGCTTTCAAACACGTAACTTTCTATTTTTTCACCTTTGATCAATCTTAGGTTTAACACTCTGATTGCCGATTCCAAGCTGTATGCCGTTATGATGATGGTTTTATTTCTTGTGAGATAAACTTCATCTGTTTGATTTAAGATTCCTCTAAATTCTCTGTTTAAGTCTTGGTATCTGATTGATATAGTATTTCTTCTGGGTTGGCGCTTTTCAAGCCTACTTTTATTTTCGTTGCTCCGTTTTCAAAAGCTATCTTAACTTTTTCTTCTGTGGGTGCATTACTAGTAAAAGTTCTATTTTCTCTTGCTTTCTTTTCTCTGTTCTCTAGTCCTTTCTCTTCATCCAAATGGCTCGCCGAGCGCTTGCTGTTGCTTACTTTCTCCACTTGCATGGCTTCATTCATACTACGTCTCCCTCCACCGTCGACAAAATAAACTTCCTGCTTGCTGCCTTCCAAGCAGTTTGCAAAACTAAAACAATTCAAAAGAAGTAGAAAACCACTTCAAAGTAAATTGAACTCAAGGCAAAAACTCAGTTGATGATCCAGACACATCACACCTCACGCCATAATGAGTCTCATTCCTATGTTCGTTTCCAGGAATAAGGAACAACAACAACAAAATAATCATACTTTTAAAATGATTTTCTTCATTTCACTCAAAATTCAGACACCGCGATGGGAACTACTTTGGTTGTTAGTGACGTCATAGGGTCAACTGACGTTGCTGTCTAGTATAGAAGGAGTTTCGGTACGCAAATCGTGATAAAAAAAGCATACATGGGTTTAACAAAATAATCATACTTTTAAATTCATTTTCTTCATTTCACTCAAAATTCAGACACCGCGATGGGAACTACTTTGTTTGTTAGTGACGTCATAGGATCAACTAACGTTGCTGTCTAGTAAAGTAATGTTGCTTTCAATATTTCTAATGTTTTTAAGAGTAGTTTGTAAAAAGTTGCCAATAAAGTTCTAGTTTCACAATTTCTAGACAGAATATGTTATAAAAACACCCTCGTATTATCGTTTTTTTAAGATAATAGATCTTATAATGGACAACTTGCACCTGTTAGGAAAAAGCCCAATTTTGTATTAAATCGATAGATTGTCTTCTCAAATGTTGGAGAACATCAATTTTTACTCATTTTATTTTTTAAATATTTTATTATGTAAGTTTAAAATTACTTAAAAATTACCTGTTAATTAAAATTACCTGTCTGTTCAGGCCTAAAAATTTAAAAAAGAAAATGCTTCCCGTCATAATTTGAGTTTTTCTACATGATAAAATCAAAATTGAAAAACGTGCAAGTTTTCCATTACCAACCAGATTGCAAAATTTTGATTACAAATAGTACACGTAGAAATCGAAAACATGATTCTAACTTGTAATTATCACGACTGACTGGCTAATGATTTGCTGTTTTGACTAATCTGAGCATTTTTTCTAAACTTGTGCTAAAAAATATTAAAAAAAAAACGTATATTTTCTAAACATAAAGTTTACGTAAGATTTTAATTGACTCCCCCCTGGTGAGATTTTGCTGGACCCCTCCCCCCCTTTTTGACCTCATGTAATTTATGGACGTCCCCTAAGCTATGTAATAGACGACATTAGTCATTACGTCACTTGCTTGTTTGGAAACGTTGATTCCATCCGTGATTGGTTCCGTACGGATCCGTAGGATTTACTTCCAATCACGGAACCAATCACGGATAGAATCAACGTTTCCAAACAAGCAAGTGACGTCACACTAATGTCGTCTATTGCTTAACATGAGTTTCCTTAACTAACAGGAGTTCGTAATTAAAAAAAAAAAAAACTTCGTGACAGTCGTGAAGCTCTACTGTATAATTATACGATACACAGACTATAATCACATCCAACACAATATAAGGCGGACTCTAACTCTCTTCTCAATAAAGACGACATAAATTCTGTGGGCCACGAAAATATTATTTTTTTCAGATTCCGCATTAATCAATCAATCAATCAATCATCGGAAGTCTCGAGTTACTCGAAGTCCACTTTAGTTAGCTGTTCTAGACTTTTCCGGTGGCAACCGGTTAGTGAGCTCGCCAGCTGTTCGATTCGAAGCAAGTTGGTTTTTGTATCTCTGGAGGTGACTAAAGGGACAGGGTTTCTTTGAAAGAAATCATCCCCCCGATCCCGGGGTATTATTACAGATAAGTTTCTTACGCATTATTTGTTCTTAAGCATCGCTAAATTATAGAATAAGTTACTCCCAAACAAACTTTACGATTCTCTTTAGTCACATTAGATTGCATCAAAAATCTATAATTTCTTAATATTTCGAGTATGTAATTTATTTGTTACATTGTGAACTAAATTTAAAGCATCAGATGGTAGTCTACTGTATTTTTCTAAAGAATAATATTAATATCTTAGCCTGTCAAACTTGGTTTAGGATCGAATAATATTAATAAATTAGATCTCAATGGTTCTCTGTCATATTTGAGATGTGGGTAAACATGGCGACTGGAGGACACTTTCTAAAGTTGAACTCAAAACGCTAAATTATAAAATAAGTATCACTGTTAAACCTTCCGATTTTCTTTAGTCGCATTAGATTAACTCAAAATCTATATTGTCTTAATGTTTCGAGTTGTGTGTAATTTATTTGTTACAATGTGAACTAAATCTAAAGCATCAGTGGTAATCTACTATATTTTTCGAAAGAATAATATTAATATCTTAGCCTGTCAAACTTGGTTTAGGATCTAATAATATTAATAAATTAGATCTCAATGGTTCTCTGTCATAATTTGAGATGTGGGTAAACATGGCGACTGGAGGACACTTTCTAAAGTTGAACTCAAAACGCTAAATTATAAAATAAGTATCACTGTTAAACCTTCCGATTCTCTTTAGTCGCATTAGATTGCATCAAAAATCTATAATTTCTTAATATTTCGAGTATGTAATTTATTTGTTACATTGTGAACTAAATTTAAAGCATCAGTGATAATCTACTATATTTTTCGAAAGAATAATATTAATATCTTAGCCTGTCAAACTTGGTTTAGGATCTAATAATATTAATAAATTAGATCTCAATGGTTCTCTGTCATAATTTGAGATGTGGGTAAACATGGCGACTGGAGGACACTTTCTAAAGTTGAACTCAAAACGCTAAATTATAAAATAAGTATCACTGTTAAACCTTCCGATTTTCTTTAGTCGCATTAGATTAACTCAAAATCTATATTGTCTTAATATTTCGAGTTGTGTGTAATTTATTTGTTACAATGTGAACTAAATTTAAAGCATCAGTGGTAATCTACTATATTTTTCGAAAGAATAATATTAATATCAGCCTGTCAAACTTAAATATGATTGTTTTGAATAGCAGTTGACTCCGCATATTGTGATCACTGATAATGTAATCAAAATTGACCTGTCCCGATTATTTCTTTTTAAGTAAACGCAAAATGTATTGTTTTATGAGATTAATATATCGTATCCAGTGGCGGATCTACGGGGGGGGGCTTTCGGGCTTAAGCCCCCCCCCAAAAAAAATGAAAAGTTCTACACTATTTATTATGGAATTTTATGCACCAATAGGAGTTAAAAACTTGTTATTTTAAGGTCAAATTTTCAAAAATTTTTGGGCGAGGACCCCCAGACCCCCTTATATTAGTACTTGTAACTCTATATTAGTACTTATATTCTCTATATTAGTACTTATATTAGTACTTGTAACTCTTATTACAACTCTGTTTTATATTAAGTTTGTCAAAACACAAAATTTAAAAAACCATAAAATCTATATCCGAAATCGGATGAGGCATACAAAACAAAATGAAAAGTGGGGGTTTTTTTACTTAAATTACCCCTTTTAGTGGTTAGAGCAGGATAATTCACTACCTTTTCCATATTAAGATAATCAAGAAGATATAATTGCATTATGAAAATTCTTAGTCCCCCCCAAAACCAAATCCTGGATCCGCCACTGATCGTACCAGCCATATTAATATCAGCCTCCTCTTTTTGAGCAGAGAAAGAGTTGCTCAGTGCTCACGTGATCTGTTCGTTCTAAATTGGAATGAACGCTGCATCTTTGGAAAAAAAGAGCTCCTACTACAGATGTTTTCTGTAGGAGCGACCGAGGAGGGAATCTGATATTCTCTGTGCAAAAGCAGAAACACCTGCCTGATGGTTGAATTGTGTAGTGGTGTTTACTGTTCTGAATGGGTCGCGCCCGTATTCCCGAAATCCATATTCCCGAAGCCCACAATCCCGAACGCCACAAGACCGAACGGGACACTTTCCCGACAGGACTTTTTACCGAACGGGACACTTTCCCGACAGGACTTTTTACCGAACGGGACACTTTACCGACAGGACATTTTACCGAACGGGACACTTTACCGAATGGGACACTTTACCGACAGGACATTTCACCGAACCGGACACTTTCCCAAACGGGCCTTTTTACCGACAACTCACTTTGGTCACTAATTTTTAAATATGGACTCTCGATTTAAGTTTCATCTTGCCCGACCTGGTCAGTTTCACTGGTCAAGATTCCTTTATGTCTAAAATTCATTACAAAACAAATGTTTGAGTTGCTAATTGATATTTCGTAATCTTTTGTAGTGTTGACATTGGTCTTTTGTTCCTGGTGACCATTGGTCAGTCCGGTTCACATAATGTAACTTCTTTGCTTTAGCACTGAAGTATGTCTTGTGGGGGTTTAAACCAAACGTCTTCGGACGTGAAATATTTTTGTGTTGTCCACTGGTCAAGATCTCTTAACCAGTGGTCAATCCCTTTTTTTCCGCTAAATGCTACTTTTCTGATCTTATCTTTCTGTCTCGTGTTTGTTTTGGGGGTCCCTGATCTTTGGAATCCCCATTTGACCACTGGTCAAGATGACTTAAATTCAATACAAAACAAATGTTGGAGTTGCGAATTGATATTTTGTAATCTTTACAGTTTTGGACTGTGTCTTAGGTTGAAGCTGACCATTGGTCAGACCATTGATATCGTATTTTTAATTTTTTGATACACAAAAATAAGCATAAATTTTAATAAAAATAGTTACAATGGATCATATTTTATTATAGAATTATCCTATATATTTAATTAAAATTAAACTTTAATGTTATTTGCAATTTACAAATATTTTAATTGTAATTAAATTCTTAACAAACTAGGAAGCAAGAGAGTTCACTGCTCACTGCTTTATTTTAAACTAGCAGATATACCCGGCCTTGCCCGGGTGGAGTGGTAAATTAATGTTTTAAAGTTTATCTTATATAAGCAGAAGTTTACATACCTATAACCAATCTTATAGTACCTGTATTTCTCTCTTCTTTTTTTCATATTCCAGTGTTTCCGTTATTTTCCTTTCCTGATGTTCCTGGTAATATTTCCTATCTCGATAAATTTCCTTTTCCCGGAGTTATAGTAAATTAAATGAGTCTAGTGAACAAAGTAACAAATTTGAAACAAAAAAAAATATCTAGTAAACTGAGATCCTAGTGAACCGTCTCATTTGGACCAATGTTTTTTTTTAATCTTCCTCCATTAAAATAAAATTCAGAAATTCCATAAATATTTTAATTTTAAAGGAAATCATATTGAATAGGAGAAAAAAGATTGAAAATTAATTATTTGAATTTATTTCGCTGTTTTCACAACTTTTAAATGCAGATATATCGAGTTTTTCGTATTGTAATATATTTATTTTTGAACGTATGCTTTCGTTTACAACGATTCAAACGGATCCACTCTAGTAGAGAAATGGAGAAATAAGCGTTTTGGGCTATGGACGATGTCAACCGGAAGTAATCTTTTGGCAAAAACTCCGATTGCATTGTTGAAATAGGTTTTATTTCTCCATCTTAGGGTGACGTTTTGCCTCACTGATAAATTTTATTTCAAAAAATTTTAAATTTACAACGAAATTCAAGGCAAAAAAATATTAATTTATATTTATTAAATAATAAAAGTTATCAGAAAATTCAAATTACTGATTAGAAACATTGTTTACTTTTATTTAAAATTTTAAATGAGCTGGTCAACTAGTGATCTGAGTTCGTTCGGGCAAACTACCTTTTACATTCAATGGCGTTCGGGAATGAGGAGTTTCGGTCAAACGAGACTCTTCAATCTTGATAGTGGACAATACAAAAACGTCACACTTCCCAAGACGTTTGGTTTGAGCCCCCACATGACCAACTTCAGTGCTAAAGCAAAGAAGTTCCATTAAGTGCATCGGACTGACCAATGGTCAGCTTCAACCTAAGACACAGTCCAAAACTGTAAAGATTACAAAATATCAATTCGCAATTCCAACATTTGTTTTGTATTGAATTTAAGTCATCTTGACCAGTGGTCAAATGGGGATTCCAAAGATCAGGGACCCCCAAAACAACCACGAGACAGAAAGATAAGATAAAAAAAAGTAGCATTTAGCGAAAATAAAAGGGATTGACCACTGGTTAAGAGATCTTGACCAGTGGACAACAAAAAAATATTTCACGTCCGAAGACGTTTGGTTTAAACCCCCACAAGACATACTTCAGTGCTAAAGCAAAGAAGTTACATTATGTGAACCGGACTGACCAATGGTCACCAGGAACAAAAGACCAATGTCAACACTACAAAAGATTACGAAATATCAATTAGCAACTCAAACATTTGTTTTGTAATGAATTTTAGACATAAAGGAATCTTGACCAGTGAAACTGACCAGGTCGGGCAAGATGAAACTGTCGGTAAAGTGTCCCGTTCGGTAAAAAGTCCTGTCGGGAAAGTGTCCCGTTCGGTAAAAAGTCCTGTCGGGAAAGTGTCCCGTTCGGTAAAATGTCCTGTCGGGAAAGTGTCCCGTTCGGTAAAAAGTCCTGTCGGGAAAGTGTCCCGTTCGGTCTTGTGGCGTTCGGGAATGTGGGCTTCGGGAATATGGATTTCGAGAAAACGAGACACACCCGTTCTGAATACCGTTTGATTAGTTTTCTTCGTTTCTTCCTCGGACGTTTTTTTGAGGGAGGAGAAGATGAAATACGATAGTTGTGGATCGCTTGATGCGGTTTGCATAAAAATTCATCGGTGTTCTTGCAGTATGCAATCTACCCATGGATCAGTTTAGGTAGCTGGATTTAGGGTAGATAGCGAGTGTAGAGGTTTCCGATGCGTTGACAACAGGCTGATCAAATCTTTTTTTTTTTTCAATTTGTATTAGTCCACTGAAAATAGAGTTGAACCTCCAACAAAATGCAATAAAAGGTTTCTCAACGGTTTTCACTTAGGAATGACCCCAATAATAACATACTAAAAATCGGACAAAATCGGACCATGGGAAATTTAATTTTTTTTAAATTTTTAAAAAATGGCCGAAAAAAAATTTCGAAAAAAACCAATACACAAATACAGACATGTGATACATGTTTATAGGTTATTTTTGAGTGCTGAAACCGAATACAGCCTTTAGTTTTGAAACAAAATTGAAATTTTAATTTTTTAAATTAATTTGAATAATTAGCTATATGAAAACAATAAAACACCCCTAAAAACCTAACTAAAAGGTCAAAAGAGATAAATCCAACGGTTTTCATTTAGATATGACCTAAGTATTAACATACTAAAATTTGAAAATTTTACGAGTGAAAAAAGTTAATTTTTTTTTAAATTTTCAATTTTTTTTTCGAAAAATGCATTTTTTTTTCAAAATGGTGCCATAAACTTTTGAGGCTTTTGAAAAGGTCATTTTTCAGTGGATATTGTCCACAGATAGTTATATAATGGAAAACCGGTGGAATTTACTTTTAACTAATTAGTTAAGTAATTAATTTCATAAATTGAAATTGGTGAAATGTAGGTCTAACTTCCAAACAAGTAAAAACAGGTGATACTTTGGCATACTTCTATCAAAAATTTTTGAAATAACAATTTCATACTATTAAAAGCAAAAACCTTTCAAAAAAATTCAATTTTTTAAAAAATTCAAAAATTTTTAAAATTTAAAATTTTAATAAATTTTAATATTACTATATAAACTTGTAACACATGTTTATAGGTCAATTTTAAAATGTGTTGCCAAAAAATGTAATGTTTTTACAATAAAAATTGAAACAGTGTTTAAAATTTAAAATTTTTGAAAAAATTTTTAATTATGTAAAACTAGTCCCTACACCTGTAACAAATTGCAATAAAAGCTTTTTCAACGGTTTTCACTTAAAAGTAGCCTAAATAACAACATACTAAAAATCGGACAAAATCGGACTATGGGAAATTTAATTTTTTAACATTTTTTTATAAAAACAGCCATTATAAAGCAAAAAATTTAATTTTTTTCGTAAAGGTATGTAATGCATGTTTATAGGTTAATTTTCTATCAGAATGCTGAAAAATTATATATTTTTGCCATAAAAATTGAAACATAGTTGAAAATTTTAAAATTTTTAATTTTTTTTATTGTGTTAAAAACTAGTCCCTACGCGTGGAATAAATTGCAATAAAAGCTTTTTCAACGGTTTTCACCTAGGAATGGTCTAAATAACTACATATTTAAAATCGGAAAAAATCGGACTATTTTAAGAACTAAGAAATTTAGTTTTAAAATTTTAAAATCTTTGTTAAAATTTAAAATGTTTAACTCTTTTTTAAATTTTATTGCAGAAATATGATGTTTTTCTGAATCATAATCGAAAAGTAACCTATAAACATGTATTACATGTCTTTTCGAAAAAAAAAAATTATTTCATAATGCCTGTTTTTATAAAAAAGTAAAAATTACATTTCTAACAGTCCGATTTTGTCAGATTTCTAGTATGTTGTTATTTAGGCTATTTCTAAGTGAAAACCATTGAAAAAGCTTTTATTGCAATTTATTCCACGTGTAGGGGCTAGTTTTTAACATAATAAAAAAAATTTAATATTTTAAAATTTTCAACTATCTTTCTATTTTTATGGCAAAAATATTTAATTTTTCAGCATCCTGATAGAAAATTAACCTATAAACATGCATTACATACCTTTACGAAAAAAAAATAAATTTTTTGCTTTATATATAAAGCAAAAAATTTATTTTTTTATAAAAACAGCCATTATAATGGCTGTTTTTATAAAAAAAAGTTAAAAAATTAAATTTCCCATAGTCCGATTTTGTCCGATTTTTAGTATGTTGTTATTTAGGCTACTTTTAAGTGAAAACCGTTGAAAAAGCTTTTATTGCAATTTGTTACAGGTGTAGGGACTAGTTTTATATAATTAAAAAATTTTTCAAAAATTTTAAATTTTAAACTCTGTTTCAATTTTTATTGTAAAAACATTACATTTTTCGGCATCACATTTAAAAATTGACCTATAAACATGTGTTACAAGTTTATATAGTAATATTAAAATTTATTAAAATTTTAAATTTTTAAAATTTTTGAATTTTTTAAAAAATTGAATTTTTTTGAAAAGTTTTTGCTTTTAATAGTATGAAATTGTTATTTCAAAAATTTTTGATAGAAGTATGCCAAAGTATCACCTGTTTTTAATTGTTTGGAAGTTAGACCTACATTTCACCAATTTCAATTTATGAAATTAATTACTTAACTAATTAGTTAAAAGTAAATTTCACCGGTTTTCCATTACATAAATATCTGTGGACAATATCCACGGAAAAATGATCTTTTCAAAAGCCTCAAAAGTTTATGGCACCATTTTGAAAAAAAAATGTATTTTTCGAAAAAAAAAATTGAAATTTTAAAAAAAAATTAACTTTTTTCACTCGTAAAATTTTCAAATTTTAGTATGTTAATACTTAGGTCATATCTAAATGAAAACCGTTGGTTTTATCTCTTTTGACCTTTTAGTTAGGTTTTTAGGGGTGTTTTAATGTTTTCATATAGCTAATTATTCAAATTAATTTAAAAAATTGAAATTTCAATTTTTTTTACAAAACTAAAGGCTGTATTCGGTTTCAGCACTCAAAAATAACCTATAAACATGTATCACATGTCTGTATTTGTGTATTGGTTTTTTTCGAAATTTTTTTTTGGCCATTTTTTAAAAATTTAAAAAAAATTAAATTTCCCATGGTCCGATTTTGTCCGATTTTTAGTATGTTATTATTGGGGTAATTCCTAAGGGAAAACCGTTGAGAAACCTTTTATTGCAATTTGTTTGAGGTTCGGCCCTTTTTTTCGCTATTTTCAGTGGACAATCTAATAGCGAATAGTTTGAAAATAAAATAGGTCAAATCACACACAGGGCCCGATTTAGAAAATTTAGAACACTAGGCCCAACATGCAGGAAGGGGGCCTCCACGTTGTCATATTTGGTGCTATATTAATGTCAATGCGTGAAAATTATTGTTTGATTAGTGTGAAAATTCTCTATCGTCAGGGGGTCAGGGTCAGACACGTTCTCGGTTATCTTTTACGTTTTTTACATTGCTAAAAGGTTTGGATTTTTACTTTCGATTTAAAAAAAAGTAATGAAAAAACATTCTAGGAAGTATAAAAAGTTGTTTCTACTATACATTTTTGTTAACTTTTTAAAATTAGGGGGCCCCTAGGCCCGGGCCTAGTGAGCCTAATGGTAAATAAGGCCCTGGTCACACATGTGTATTTAAATCTCAAAACAAAATGAACCAAATTCTGTGTCAAAAAGGCTATAACTTCTAGTATTGTACTACGGTACAGCCGTGATATTTCAATGCAAACACTTGTGTAACAGTGTTTGAAAGTTTATGTTTACATCAGTGGCGTAACTAGAGTTGACTCATGGGGGGTGTTACTCCGACCAGTCAACCCCTCCAAAATATTACTCCCTTTTAAAAAATGTCTCATAATATAGGTATAATATAAACAACTTTTTTTGGCAAAACTTCCGAAGGGAAAACTTCATCTAAGAGGCTTAATTTTCAAGGGAAAAATACAGTATAGCACGCTCTCTATATAGCACTATAACAGACGTAAAAATTTTAGAGGGGGGTCTGGGGGTTCTCCCCCAGAAATTTTCTCTCAATGTAGTGTTTAAACTCATTTTGAGGCCCTTTGGGTTAGTTCCTAAAAGAACAGTTCCTGTTCCTTGTGAACCGCCTTCCTTGTAAAGGGAATTTTTTTTTCTAGTTTTTCATGTTTTAGAAACCGTCGATGTAATGGGGGGGTTACAACCCCAATAACCCACCCGCTAGTTACGCCTATGCTGGTTTATATAGTTGTGATCACATTAAGCGGAGTCAACTCTACTTTCTTTTGTGTTTTGGGGTTCTTTGCATTTGGTATGTTTTTCTGTATGTCATAGTGTTTGTCTTGTTTTTAGTTAGGGATCTTCGGGTCACAGGGGTGCCCCTTTTGGCCCCCTACAGAAAAGATCCATCAAATCCTTAATATTAACTATCTCCGTTCGGCAAACTTCGGGAATCCCGATCCTTGGAGAAGCTCATTTGATCCGTTTTGGTCTTTCCAGCTCGATGATGTCAGCGCTTAGGGGACATCCATAAATTACGTGACCTATTTTTTATTATTTTTGACCTCCTCCCCCCACCATTGGTGACCACCCGTAGTATATGCCAAGACCTCCCCTCTAGTTTTCACGTAGTAGTTCATAAGTACATAAATAGTTCAAAGTTTTTCAGAGTTTTGTTTGGAATTTTATAGTTTAAAATCTGGCCTAAAATACGGTGTCCACTTGGTGGATCAGCACCGGAGCAGCACCCCCAATAATTTTAGCTACGAGCCGCCACTGCTTAGGTTTCCTGAAAATTGTTATAATTTTTAAACAGAAATTTACACTGTTTTTCGTCTTAATTTGTTACAAATTATGAAATTTTTGAAATTATATTTTAACAAATGTGTCCAGACGAAACCTCAAGAGAGAAATAAACCTACTGCAAATTATGCATTTCAACAGTGCACAATGCTATTTCAATGGGAAAAACGGAGTAGAAAAAGCGCCGAAAAACAGGGAAGGAGTCGTTCGATTTTAAAATCCTTTCTTAGTGCGCGTCGCATAGCAGAGAGGAACGTCTCTGTCAAATTTCAAGCCTCTGGGTCCAGTAGTTTCGGAGATTCCGTGTTGAGTGTTTGTCACTTACCAGTGAGTGAATGAATGAGTCAGTCAGTGGTATTTGGCTTTTATAGATATAGATTATATACAATACAATGCTATGCTTACTTAAATGTTAGATTTTCAAAATTAATTAAATAATTTTTAAAGAGCTTTTACACAGTGCTATATATTACCATAAGTTTTTTAAAGGTGATTACATAAAGCTCAACATAAATATTTATATAAGAAATTATTCATTTCTCATTTCATTTATAAAGGTGTTCACTCCATGCATTTATAATTACGTTTTTTAATAAATGGGAACAAAATCATCAATATGCTATATGTCTTTTTGTACCATATTATATCACAGTTATTTTTATAAATATTCTCTATAATACAAAGTGTGAACAATTAAGTTATTTTGTATTGCCAAATATTATAATAAAGGGTTTGTTTTTTATACTTGTTTGTACACGTTGCTTTTCAAAGATTATTGGTTATATCTTACATTCTTAATTTTCTCGAAGGAAAACTATGATACTGTTCTTTTTGAATTTTTTATGTACTGCAGAGTCAAGGATAGTAAAAGGGTCACTTGCTTTTAAAAGATGAGACTATTATTTTGTTTGAAACTGTGACACTATCCTTGGCTCTGCAGTACTCTTGTAAGGAGTCTGGCTGCCAGGGCCGTAACCCGACTTTTGTTTCGGGGGGTTTTGACTCAAATATTTTCCCTCCTGACGGGTACTTTTATATGTTAAGTTTTAGATGACAACACTGGATTGAAATTTTGATGCACTAAATTTCAAAATTGTATAAACAATATGAATTCGAAGTAAAAGGGGGGTCCTCCCCCATAAAATTTTTGCCCCTCAAAAGTGTTTTAGCTCATTTCTGAGACCCTTTAGATTACACCCATAGAGCACCACTCATTGTAAGTGGCCGAATTTTCGAGGTAAAAAGAAGGTATATTGTAAAAAATGGTGAAATGTTAAGGGGGTTTTAAGGTTTCTACTCCAGAAAATGTTTTGAATTTTTCCCCTAAAAGTGGCATTTCAACTCATTTTGAGACACTTTAGGTTACATTAAAGAGGACTACTCCTTGTAAATCACACAAGTTTGAAGGAAAACCCGTATACTTAATAGATTTCAAAATTTCGAAGGGGCTTGGGGGTCCTCCCCCAGAAAAATTTTGGAAATTTTACCCGAAGAGGATATCGCTCCTTGTGAGACATAATTTTCAAGAAAAATAGCAGTATAAAAATTGATGTCGAAATTTCGGGGGGGGGGGGTTGAACCCCTAACCCCCCCCTTGGATACGGCCCTGCTGGCTGCATAGATTTTGAGTGAAAATGTTGAAACTCCTCTCTCTATATACTATAATTAGTATACTCTATAGTACTCTGCAATTTCTATCAATTACAGTCAGATCTTGCCACAATAAGTTATCTTTAGGTGTAAGAGGTTGATGTTAAGATATATAATCATAGTTGGATAAAACTAAAAACTCTGCGCACAAAAATTCCTTCAAATATTTTCTGCAAACTAATTAAATGCCCATAGTCTTTTGAATTTTGACTTAAAAACATATTGATAGTCCCATTGTTTCCCTAAATACTGTAATAATGCTTCATAAGCAACAACGGTAAGAAAAAATCAATTTATTTACCAAACATTTAGATTATTTGAAAAGATTTTCTGCAAAATTCTAAAACTAGCTGCGCTCGGCGTGCGCGTGTGCTTCTATATCATCCAAGTATGTATATAATCTGTTCTGAACAAACTGTTGACAAATTTCTGTTTATTATTTAATCTAAGCAAAATAACATTGATTTGAAAGTAGTCTATTTTTTTTTTTTTACAAAAATATTTATTGGTTAAAAATTTTACATTTTAGAGTAGATACATACAAATATATAGTAGGTGTATAAGGAAGGTGTATAAGGTGTATATAGTAGGTGTATAAGGAAGGTGTAGGAGCTTAGATTAGTGGGTGGTTAGGTTTTGCGATTTTTCACAAAAACAGGACATGTGCTAAAAGATCTTGGTTCAAAGCTAATAATAATTTAATGATCAAAAATCCACACCTAGTCTTCCCTTTTTTGTTGAAAGGGATCTGGTTCAAAATCCTGACAATGAATTATCAAACAGATCATATCACTGAATACATTTACCCCACAGGTACTATTGCCCTACATATCATTTACCCAACAACTCATAACTCAACAACTCATAACTCAGGGCGTCGATCCCACACTATCAAAATCCAATTCCCACTTTAAATTTCGTAGAAGCTACTGCTGTAACTATAAATTTGAAAAATCACTCCCCAATAACGTTAATATCAATTTATGTAAAACCAAAAAACAACCCAGCCTTCACAATTGACATAGAAACCTTACTTTCATTAAATAAATCTTTGGTTATTGCCGGAGACTTCAATGCAAAACATAAATTTTGGAACAATACAAATAATAATAGACAAGGAATTAATCTCCAAAAGTTTTGCGATCAAACCGATTTAAAAATAGTAGCCCCCCAGGAAGCGACCTACCATGGTCCAACGTCTGAGTCAGTAATTGACCTGGCCATAACCAGAAATTTTCCCTATACTATAACGACAGATGTGAAATCCAAATTATCATCTGATCACAACCCAGTATTAATGCTAACAGACCTTACCCCAATATTGGATTCTCAATCAATTTTTAAACCGAACTGGAAGATCTTTCAAGATACGCTGAATGAACAACCTTATAAACCACTGCAAGAAATAAGTGCCATAGAATTAGAGAATGAGGTTCAAATATACTAACAACCCAGATACAAAATGCATATGCCAACTCTGGAAAATTAATACCTAAATTAGCAAACCAAGCCCTTCCGAAAAGCATCCAAAACCTTCTTAAAATTAAAAACCAAACTAGAAAGGTATGGCAGAATTCTAAATCACCCCAAGATAGAATTGTGAAAAATAAAGCCCAAAATGAATTCAAAAAAGCTCTAAAAAAATTCAACCAATCACAATATACTCAATACCTTCATTCACTCTCTACAGAAAATAACTCAATTTGGCAAGAAATTAAACGCAAAAAATTAAAAAATAAACCCATTAGGATCCCACCTCTCAAAAAAACAACCGGCTATGTTTTTGCTGACTCGGACAAAGTAGAATGCCTCGCCGACTCTCTAGAACTTCAGTTCCGGGAGAATGTTAATTATACCCCTAACCTAAATCATATAATCCAAAACACAACAGAAGTTTTCCTCAATAAGAATCATGAGACAACAGTTGAACCCGTTTTACCTTCGGAAATAATTAAAATAATTAAAGAAACCAAGCCAAAAAAATCACCTGGAATCGATAACATTTCAAATAAAATATTGAAGAAACTCCCCCTTAAGACTGTTTTTATCATGACTAACATAATAAACAATATATTAAAACTAAAAACTTTCCCTTCCTTATGGAAGACAGCCTTAATAGTACCAATATTAAAACCTGGAAAGCCAGCAGATAACCCCACTAACTATAGACCAATAAGCCTCCTACCTACAATAGCAAAAATAGCAGAAAAAGTAATTTTAAATAGACTTAACTCATTCCTTAACACAAATAACATAATTATACCGGAACAGTTCGGGTTTAGACCGGGACTCTCCACACAACATCAATTGCTGAGGGTCTCGGAGTATGCCCATGAGGGTTTGGCGAAGGCAGAGGCTACTGGGGGACTCTTTTTGGACATATCAAAAGCGTTTGATCGAGTTTGGATTGGTGCTTTGATCTATAAAATGATTAACATGAATATTCCAAAAGACATTACACAGCTTATTTACTCGTACCTTACAAACAGACACTTTAAAGTTCGAATAAACAATACCTTTTCTACTCCACGTAAAATACTTGCAGGTACCCCTCAGGGATCCATACTTGGTCCCACTCTATTCAACATATTTATTAATGACATTGACATCCCTAAAAATAGTAATATTTTACTTGGCCTGTTTGCTGACGACACATCCATTTTGAACCAAAACAAAAATATATTCATGGTTAAGGAAAATATCCAAAATTATTTAAATACCCTAGAAACCTGGTTAAATAACTCAAAAATAGATATTAATGTTGACAAATGCCAGGCAATCATGTTTACTCGCAAGAGAGCCTTGCCTCCTCCTCTTAAATTACATGGACTAGAGATACCGTGGAGTAAGTCAGTACTATACTTGGGAGTCACGATGGACTCCAAACTGTCGTTCGCCAAGCATATCTCTACCATTAGGCAAAAGTTCCTGGTGTCTCAAAATTTATTATATCCCTTAATTGGCAGGGACTCAGCTTTATCCTTAAAAAAATAAGTTGCTCATTTACAAGTCACTACTTAGACCAATAATCAGTTACGCTTGCGTCGTGTGGGGCTATGCCGATAAAAGCCATTTTAATAAATTAGAGATACTTCAAACTAAAATAGCTAGACTCATAACCAATAGCCCTTTTTACTATAGGAACCATATGATTCTTAAGAGCCTTAAATTAACAACTATAAAAGATCATTTCATTAAAATAGCTCTGAAATTTTTTCAAAAATTAGAAAATAGCAATAACCCCTGTGTCCAAGGCATAGCCCGGTACGATGCTATTTTACCATCTAACTGGAGGAGACCTCGGGCTATATTGAACGAGGTCTCTTATGCACAAACATATTGAGTCGGATGTACGGTGTTTTTCTTTATGTAAGCTTCTCAAGATATTACCTTGTTAATCAATTACTCTTCATTGTATTTGTATTTTTTTATTTGTGTTGATTGTTGATTGGGGATGTGGGCCCTGGGGGCCTAGATACTGATACAAATATGTAGTGTTGGTTTTTATTGCATTTTTCTTAAAATTTTAAACCCATATTTTACTATTTTAACTTATTCATGTCTTATTTTAAAGTTTTTAACTTGTCAATCAACGTGTTTTTGTATCCTAAGTTGTGTTAATTGTTGATCAAAGATAAGGGCCCTACGGGCCTAGGTGCTTTGTTTTCAATAAAAAAAAAAAAAAAACTCGTTTGTCCTAGATGCAATGAATCTATTGCATTAGTGAAGTATGAGGGGGCTTAATATTATAGGTTTGGGGTTTATATATAGGTAATATTATAGGTTTATACATAAGGGAGGGTAAAAGGGGCTATAACTCAAAAATAGCGGTCCTATCATTAAAAAAGGGGTCTATAAGAATAGCATTGGCGAGAAGATCAAAGATACTCGTACTTGCTGCCAATGCTAATCCTACCTGAAATGACATGCCACTTCTTGAACGATAGCACCTTAATTTTAGGGGCTATAGCCCCCTTTTGTCATCAAACCCTGGGATCCTGGGGATGTAGCTTCATACAAGCACCTAAAATATTAAGCCCTCTCATACTTCAACAATGTAATAGATTCCTACCTATATTCGACAGCAACGTTTCCTGAACCCAGTATGTCACTACACTGAAGGAGAAAATAGGTCAACATAGAGCCTGTTGGGTTGCTAGGATGAGTTTCGGTATGCAAATCATGATAAAAGGACACTATATACATGGATTTAACAAAATAATCATATTTTTAAATTGAAGTTCTTCATTTCACTCAAAATTCAGACACCGCGATGGGAACTACTCTGTAAGTGACGTCATAGGGTCAACTAACGTTGCTGTCTGTCTGGTATAGGACAAATAAGTAGTGGGGCAAAGGATGTTGGAATTTTGAGTTTCGGGATTTTGAACGGATCACCTTTGGAAAAGAGTCGAATCAAAGGCTTAGACTTGAAGTCAACTCATTTTACTTGCTGATGAATACTAAGCAATGGCTTGGACATCTGGAGAGAATGAGTGACGAGAGAGCTACAAAGAAAATCTACAGAGGAAATATAGAGGGTAAGAGGAAGATCGGACGTCCTAGAAAGAGATGGCTGGACGCTGGACGAGGTTGAAGAAGATTTGAGGAAATTGGAAAACAAGGGCCAGGGATCGGAGAGGGTGGAGCTGCCTTGTGAGGGAGGCCAAGGTCCTACATGGACTGTAGAGCCGAGGAGGAAGGAAGGATGAATACTAAGAGTTGAAAGTGAAAGTAGTCTCTAAGTTAAACCAGTGTGGGCACACCTATACAGTTAGTTAAGGACAGTAAAATGCACACAGTTGACTGATTCAGTCCTTCATCCACTCCTGGAGGACAGAGGTCCCTGCCATGACCTCTGCTGTCACCTCCTGCGCTGTTCTGCCGACAGCGCCCTCTTTCCATCCCCAGCCTAGCCCTTCCGGAAGAAGTCCACAGTCTTCCCAGCATCGGCTGGCGTATTCCCAAACCCCACGTTCGATCGAGACCATTTCGCCAAGGAGGGTGATAAATCGCCATTCTAGTAGAATTTGGCTGCTTTGGCGCAGAACCGGCTGAGGAGCTGCAAACAAAAAAACAATATGGCGCCGGCGCCGCTGTTCGAGTTCGAGGAGCGTTTGGTATAAGTTTCAAAGTTTAAATTCAGTTAAATCTAAGTTTCTTCATGTTACTTTTTACAGGAGGGTGTAATTTTGTTTTGATTATACTGCATTTTTTTATCCGAATCTGTTAAACTTTAATTTGGTGTCTATGCACTGATAATTATAAAAATTTGCACTTAAAAATAGATTTAAATCAAACTGTTTTTCTATAGCTGAAGTGGAGGACACAGGTGCAGGTGTTAATGAAAAAAAATTTTCAGGACCCAATATTAATATAAACTATTCATTCAGAAATAATTTTTAATTAAAAGTAAATTAAACTGCATTTATAATACTGAGTAATTAAGGGGATACGTCGTTTTCGTCCCGGACATTTGGTCCCCGGACATTTCGTTCCCGAAAAAATTATCGACTACTTCCTCCAGTGTTACCAGTAACATCGACATCCTATGAATATGTTTATGCGCATGCTCCGGATCTTAGCGATCTCGGACACGATTTTAGGTATCACTACTGTCTCTAATCAGCAAAAATGTTAAGAGTGACCGCAATTGTAAAAACTGCGTAGTAGTGACAATGCCTCGTCAAGAGGAATCTAGATTTGTAATTTTATTTTTTCTAATTGATTTAAAAAGGGTTATATACTACACTCCTGCACGTGCAAGACTTTTTTCTGTGGTCTGAAAGATTTTAAAATTTTAATTTTTTTTTAAAATTGATTAAAAAAGGGTTTAATACCACCCTCCTGCACTTGCAAGACTTTTTTCTGGGCTGATTTTCAGTGCTGATTACAGATATTTCATCAAAATTGTGGTTTGAAAGATTTTAAAATTTTAAATTTTTTTAAATTGATTTAAAAAGGGTTTAATACTTACCCTCTTGCACTTGCAAGAGTTTTTACTGGGATGCTTTTTAGTGCTGATTACAGATATTTCATCAAAACTGTGGTTTGAAAGATTTTAATTTTTTTTAAATTGATTTAAAAAGGGTTTAATACTACCCTCCTGCACTTGCAAGACTTTTTTCTGGGCTGCTTTTAAGTGCTGATTACATATATTTTATCAGAACTGTGGTTTGAAAGATTTTAAAATTTTAATTTTTTTTAATTTCATGTAAAAAGGGTTTAATACTACCCTCCTGCACTTGCAAGAGTTTTTTCTGGGCTGCTTTTTAGTGCTGATTACAGATATTTCATCAAAACTGTGGTTTGAAAGATTTTAAAATTTTAAATTTTTTTAAATTCATTTAAAAAGGGTTTAATACTACCCTCCTGCACTTGCAAGAGTTTTTTCTGGGCTGCTTTTTAGTGCTGATTACAGATATTTCATCAAAACTGTGGTTTGAAAGATTTTAAAATTTTAAATTTTAATACTACCCTCCTGCACTTGCAAGAGTTTTTTCTGGGCTGCTTTTTAGTGCTGATTACAGATATTTCATCAAAACTGTGGTTTGAAAGATTTTAAAATTTTAAATTTTTTTAAATTCATTTAAAAAGGGTTTAATACTACCCTCCTGCACTTGCAAGAGTTTTTTCTGGGCTGCTTTTTAGTGCTGATTACAGATATTTCATCAAAACTGTAGTTTGAAAGATTTTAAAATTTTAAATTTTTTTAAATTGATTTAAAAAGGGTTTAATACTACCCTCCTGCACTTGCAAGAGTTTTTTCTGGGCTGCTTTTTAGTGCTGATTACAGATATTTCATCAAAACTGTAGTTTGAAAGATTTTAAAATTTTAAATTTTTTTAATTTCATTTAAAAAGGGTTAAATACTACCCTCCTGCACTTGCAAGAGTTTTTTCTGGGCTGCTTTTTAGTGCTGATTACAGATTTTTCATCAAAACTGTGGTTTGAAAGATTTTAAAATTTTAAATTTTTTTAAATTCATTTAAAAAGGGTTTAATACTACCCTCCTGCACTTGCAAGAGTTTTTTCTGGGCTGCTTTTAAGTGCTGAATTTTGCACAGCCCAGAAAAAAGTATTGCAAGTGCAGGAGGGTAAGTATTAAACCCTTTTTAAATCAATTTTAAAAAAAATTTAAATTTTAAAATCTTTCAAACTATAGTTTTGATGAAATATCTGTAATCAGCACTAAAAAGCAGCCCAGAAAAAACTCTTGTAAGTGCAGGAGGGTAGTATTAAACCCTTTTTAAATCAATTTAAAAAAATTTAAAATTTTAAAATCTTTCAAACCACAGTTCTGATAAAATATCTGTAATCAGCGCTTAAAAGCAGCACAGAAAAAAGTCTTGCAAGTGCAGGAGGGTAGTTAAAAACCCTTTTTAAATCAATTTAAAATTTTAAAATCTTTCAAACCACAATTTTGATGAAATATCTTAATCAGCACTTAAAAGCAGCCCAGAAAAAAGTCTTGCAAGTGCAGGAGGGTAGTTAAAAACCCTTTTTAAATCAATTTAAAAAAATTTAAAATTTTAAAATCTTTCAAACCACAATTTTGATAAAATATCTGTAATCAGCACTTAAAAGCAGCCCAGAAAAAGGTCTTGCAAGTGCAGGAGGGTAGTTAAAAACCCTTTTTAAATCAATTTAAAAAAATTTAAAATTTTAAAATCTTTCAAACCACAGATCTGATAAAATATCTGCAATCAGCACTTAAAAGCAGCCCAGAAAAAAGTCTTGCAAGTGCAGGAGGGTAGTAAAAAACCCTTTTTAAATCAATTTAAAATCTTTCAAACCACAATTTTGATGAAATATCTTAATCAGCACTTAAAAGCAGCCCAGAAAAAAGTCTTGCAAGTGTAGGAGGGTAGTATTAAACCCTTTTTAAATCAATTTAAAAAAAATTTAAAATTTTAAAATCTTTCAAACCACAGTTCTGATAAAATATCTGTAATCAGCACTTAAAAGCTGCCCAGAAAAAAGTCTTGCAAGTGCAGGAGGGTAGTATTAAACCCTTTTTAAATCAATTTAAAAAAATTTAAAATCACAATTGTGATGAAATATCTGTAATCAGCACTGAAAATCAGCCCAGAAAAAAGTCTTGCACGTGCAGGAGTGTAGTATATAACCCTTTTTAAATCAATTAGAAAAAATAAAATTACAAATCTAGATTCCTCTTGACGAGGCATTGTCACTACTACGCAGTTTTTACAATTGCGGTCACTCTTAACATTTTTGCTGATTAGAGACAGTAGTGATACCTAAAATCGTGTCCGAGATCGCTAAGATCCGGAGCATGCGCATAAACATATTCATAGGATGTCGATGTTACTGGTAACACTGGAGGAAGTAATCGATAATTTTTTCGGGGACGAAATGTCCGGGGACGAAAATACCCTAAACCGTAATTAAGAGTTCTTTGATAATTATTTTCTGTAAAATAAATATTAAAAAATTAATTAAAAAATTTTTCTTAACATATTATTCTATTGTGATATCCTTTTCTTTTAAGAATATTCTCCTAATTTTACATAGTTCTATCAAAATTAGCTTAAATGCCAGCTTTAAAAGGTCCTTCAATTGGGCAACTTGGTATTACCTTTGCTTTTAACAACTATATGAAAAGAATTTAGGCTCCTCTTTTAGTGGTATGAGTATTTTCTCCAGTAAAACTTGCTTGTAATACTTAAAAAAATATTTTTTATTCACTAAAATTTACTAATTTAAGAAACTTTTAAAATTTTATTTATTTAATTAATTTATTTAATTAAAATTTTGAATTGCACGTTTATGGAATTTCTAACATTATTGTTTTTAATCAGAAATTATTAATTATGCATCACAAGTAATATTGAATTGTTGTGCTCAATGGAATTTTCCAATTCTTTTTATACATTTCCAAAAGAATTAAATTTTTAATAATAAATAAACTTAAAGCTATATGGTGTTTGTGATTATTAGGTGTGGTATATAAGATAAGAGTAAAAAAGTTAACTGAGTCAAGTCCACATGTGCTCAGTCCTACATTTTATTTGAGTTTGATTTGCCTTAAGTTTTTACTTGATCAATGACTTTTATATGAGGTACTCATAGGACAAAAATATTTGGATTTCAAAATATTGTTCGATGTATTTCAAGCTGAATTGAACCATAAATAAAAGCGTTATTGGGGTATATTACTGTTTAATTTTTTAATGAACTTTAGAATATACTTATATATTTTCAATAGCTACACTCATGGGAAGTTAGTTAAATGAATAATTTAAAATTAGTATACTATGGAAATTTTATAACAATATTTTTTTCCATTTCTTATAATTATGAGAATAAATATTAAATTGTTCCAGAATTATCAGAAGAAATAAAAACTATCCTTAATTATCGTTAATAATATTTTTGTGAAAGACAGATAAGAAAGCTAAAGGTACAACAGAAGGCGCTAATAGTCTTGTGTAGTACATGCTTTGTGAATAAACAAGTTCATTCACTGCTCAGTGAAGTAACGGGAGGTTGCCAGCGCTGCCTAGATCCCCTCGCCAAATGGTCTCGATCGAACGTGGGGTTTGGGAATACGCCCCCGGGGTGCTCCAGGGACAGGTGGCGTTTCATGTACTCGAAGCTGGTGCGCTCCAGGATGCTTTCGAGAAGTGCTGGGTCATCCAACAGGTCCCGGTGATACTCCTCCCCTATGTGGCAGAGGGATGATGTTGCTTAGGGGCCATTCATTAACTACGTAAGGGTCCCGAGGGGGAAGGGGGGTTGGAAAAATCTCTACATACCCTTACTTTGGGGGGGGGGGGTCCAAACCCATTCTTACGTAAGATTTTCCAAGTTAATAATTACTGATAAATGGTATTCCAAAGACTAGAGATAATAACATAATGGTAATATGTAGTTGACAGCAAGAATATTACTTATGTGTTGAAAAATAAAAATATTTGATTTACGTTAAACTGAGAGTTTGTAACTGATCCTTTTCTAACATTTTATTAGTTTGAAAAACGAAATGATTTGAAAAGTCTTACCTACCCTTATATGGGGGTAGGGAGGTTAAAAATTGCCAAAATCATCCTTACGTAATTAATGAATGGCCCCTTAGTGGTTGGGACACTTTTCCCTACGCGATTGTGGGTCCATTTTGAGCAGTGTTTCCCAACGTGGGGCAATTTGAAAATTTTCAACCAAATTGCCCCCAAGAGGGTGAATGGACCAACAGGTTTTATTTATTTTCCAAGAAGGATTTTCAAAAAAGGATTGGCGCAAGTTCAGAATCACAGATGTGCCAAGTCGGCAGCTGAATTTTGAGCCTTAAACAACCTTTTGTAGTTTACATTAAATGCAAAATTTGGGCTAGGCCTAGTACGCAAAGAGATCAAATATCCCCAACCATCCATGATTCTGAACTTGCGCTGAGAGTAATCACCATTTTCCTCATGGAAACCAAAACATTCATAAAACCATTTGATTGATTTACAGACACTGTAAATTAAGTAATCTTACATGGGGGGCAAGGAAAATTTAAAAAGGCTTGGGTGGGGCATGGACTGAAAAAGGATGGGAAACAGTGGTTTAGTTTTACTTTACAGACCCCGGTGGTCAATTAACGTACAAAAATGAAGATAAAATAATGGATTCTGGCAACCCAGTCAGGGTTAACTTAACTCTTATTTTTGTGAAAAACTGATTAATGAATGCAGCTTCAATTTATTTTTTTCTTCAGTTTTATAGCAACTTAAAACTCAATTAAATGTAAGCAATTCCTATAATTTATATTAATTATAATTTTTGTGAAGGTGCTGATAAACAGTACCAAAATTGACATGTTAGTCCCTGCCAGTTCTATAGAAGTAGAATTGCTTACTTGCTAAACAGCATTGGCACTGCCAAATTTCGCAAAAAATGTCAACCAAGCCTGGTTTGTTTGGATATATACTAACTCCTTATGAACTTATTTAAGTTTTTGTATTAAATCCTACATTTACGTACCTAAAAAAATAATTTTTCATGTTTTCAATGACAATATATATAACAATGTCCAGTAGTACCTGCCCATTAGCAAAAAAAGTATAACATAATACTTAAAAATTTAATAACTTAAATTGAGAAATAATCATGAAAACGTTTGTGAAAAAAGTCATATGGTTTACATACGCATACTTCTATGATTTATGACTAAAGCTTTAAATACATTTGCTACAAGATTTAAGATATGAGCTGAACATCCATCATAATTATATTCGTATTCCTTTCAGTCCTTTTCAGTTCATTGCATATTTTGACGACATTAGCAGCATTGTTCATTTAAAATATTAAAATCAAATATAAAGAACAGGTCAAAATTATAAAAAATATTACTTTTAAACAACTTTATTTGTATTCTTTATTAAATAACTTCCCAGAAAGTCAGTAAAACAGTTGGAAGTAAATACTAAGTTTGATACTAATGCCATCTGTTTATAGGAAAAATGTTTGTAAAAAAGTACATGTGTTTTAAACGCTTAACAACCCTGCTTTAAATTAAAATGATAGGTTCGATAATCGTAGGAAAATATAGTTTGTAATTGCGATCATGTAAATTATTAAATTCTCAAAAACTGATCGCACAATAAGGGACTTACAGAGCATCACTCTATCTGACTTTTTTGTTCTTGGCGAGTTCAGTGACAGTTTCTGCAGCCAGTAAAGGTTCCCTCTTCATGAAATTTCCCCATTGTTCAGAAGCCAAGACTTCGTAGAAATTATTTAGAAAGAAAGAATGGGCCAATGACGTCAACTTGCCCTCCTGGTGTTTACTCCCAAGTGACAAGATGTCGCACACGTTCGATACGGACACGTTGGAACACAAGAAGTCTGAGCATTCTTTCTTGAGGGAGGGGACCTGGTACTTGTCGGCCGCGTAGTAGAGCTTGAGGGCGCTCTCCCCCTGAAGGTCTTCCACAACCCCTGTGTACAGGTGTGTCAAGAAGAGGCCGAGAGTAGAAGGGTCCAAGTCTTCGATGTCCACTATGCTGGACGCTGCTTCCCTCATGTCGCTGGAAAGCATGGCCTTGAAGACAGGGGACCGGGCGCTCAGGATGGCCCTGTGGACCGGGAACGAGACACCCCCACACTTGAGTTGGAAGTCGGAGAAGTCCTGGTCCTGGTAAAGACACTTGAGATCGGTTTTAAGATCATCTGCTGAATCACCGGCCCGTTTGGAAGTGGACATTTCAAATGCGGTCATTGAATAACATACTCGCCTAGAAAGAATTTTATGACTGTTCCTGGGAATGATTTTAAAATCTATACCTATAGAATAACCTTTATGGGAGACCTCTTCCTTCGTGAAAGAATTCGATATTATCCACCATCCGTTGAGATCTAGAAACACGTGCTCCTTTTGTTCGCTTCTCAGCACGGAACCTTCGCTATTCAGCAATGACACCAAAGTGCGGACGTAGAATTTTACTGTCGATACAAGTATCATTTCTATAGAATTAGTTGCTGTCTCCGAGTCTCTAATATTTAAACCCAAGACCAACCTTTTTGTTAAGCCCTCATGCTCAGGACCTTCTATAGCACAATATCCATTGTATCTTCCTTCTGTGTCTCTTAGTTCCCCCACGTGTACTTTCAAAGATGTTTCAAAAGCATCTATCACAGAGTGCATTTCATACTTAGACTCTTCCTTAAATTCTTCACCTCTAAAGCGGAAAAGCAGAGTCAATCGGTCCTCGTGATCAGTCTCGTTCCTCCTGATGCGTTCGACAACATCTCGGAACTTGGGTCCATAGGGAAATTGTAGAACACCTCCTACGACATCGTTCCCCGTTATTTCTCCCGTGCAGAGAAGGGTTCCATCAGAACCAATGAAAGAAAGTTCAGCATGCAAAGGGTACGGGTCCACGTCCACGAGTCTTTTGAAACCACGCAGATGCACTACCAGTTGCTCCCCGCGGCCACTGAGACCTCTGGGATAGAGTTGGTATGTGTGTGCAAGGTAGAGCGCCTCTGTCGTCAACGACGGCTGGTGGATGTCGCCGTTCCAGCAGCTGAAGTTGCGAATTGTCCACTTCACCTCAAGACAGGTATTCTGTGTAGCTTCCGCCATTTCGTATTTTCTTCTAACTACCTAAACCAAGCGAAAGCGTCTGTGAAGAACTGCTACTTCCGAAAACAGCTCAGTGCAAATCGACCTTCTTTGAAAGTAATCGATCCGTAGTATAATATTTCGGGATATTAATTGAGTATTTCATCAGCTGAAAACTCAGGAAAGAGGATTTTTAGTAAAGGCAAGCACGTTGTACGACGTTGTTTATATTTGATCTGTCGTGCATGTGCTGACTTGCTGAGTAGAGTTGAGCAGTCTCTTCCTTCTCTTCATACGTAGTTTACTTTTTTAAAATACAGAGTATATTACATTACTTACATTGTCGCACTGAGATACGCTCTCTGGCGGAAGCTATCCAAACCACTATAGGGAGTAATGGCATATGGATCTTTGCATTTTAAGGGGCGCTAATTTGAGATTTTATAATTGTTACGTGTTTTTTTATTTTTGAATGAATTGAGGACTGCATGTTTAAAAAAATAATTTTAAAAATTTATTTTTGAAATATAAGTTATTTTAGGCGGAAATTCAATCAATTTTTTAAATTCATGTGTTAAATTTAAGGAATTTTTTGATTCGCGAATTTGCTGTTTTGATGGGCATTGCTAAATCCGAATTTCAAGTTTATTTTCATTTAAAAAGTCACCTTCACATGAAAAAATGCAAAGAATCTCAAATTTTTTCTCTTTTATTTGTTTTTTTTACTAATTTTCCCAGAAAATATTCGTTTCTCGAAATTTAACATAACAGTACACCAAATTAAAGTACGTAAAATTATCTCTAAGATGCAAACATATAAATTTGTTCATCAAAACATTCCCATAACTTAATATATAAATTTTAAAAAATTATTATATTTCTTCCGTCTAAAATACCTAATATTTCATAAATAAATTTAAAAAATTATTTTTTTAAACATTCACAGTCATCAATTCACTAAAAAAAACCTACAGAGCATTTTCAATCACATGACTCGGCCTAACAACGGCCTTAGCAACGTTGTTTTTGCCCGCCAGTGACATCATGTGCGAATGCTTCTATTGGATGCTTGTAGTTCCCGCCCCTAACAACAGCCTTAGCAACGTTGTTTTTGTCCTCCAAGTGACGTCATGTGCGAATGCTCTATTGTATTAGTAATATACTAGTATAATACACCAGAGGTAAAGAGAGGTATTCATTTCCACCAGAAACGCAACCGATTACAGAGGAATCCCTGAAAATTGAAAAACAAGCCCTCAATAGCTACAAAATCCACTTGGTTCGGTTTGGTTTTTGGTTACATATATTTTCCGGTATGTGTGCTTGATCTCAAGGATCCGCTTATACACCTTCGTCAAGTAAGACAGACACAACAGAATTTTTACTGGCACAAAGAAGGAAAATACACCCAGGGGCGAGGTGAGAATCGAACTCACGACGGAGCAGTGCGCAGACTGCTGGCGTGAAAGGCAGAGGAGCAAACCGAACAGGCCATCCGTCCCCCCAAAATCCACTTCTAAAGTGAATTGGAATACTTTGACGCTGCCAACAGTTGCTAAGGTCTGATAGATATGGTTTATCAACCCGATCTGCTGCTGCTTCTGCAGTTTTAGCTGACGTTGGTTTGGTATCAAAAGAAGACTTTACTTTAATAATTAAATTAATGTAAACAAAATACACAGAGAAGTATCAAAAGCCCTAATAGAAGCATCTATTCTATTTCTTTTACTATTTTCATAATCTGTGTAAAATTACACAACTTCCGATACTTTTTGCGATAGTGTAGCTCGAAAAAACCTTTTCCCATATATGAACATTACACCCTACTGAACATCCATTATTATATATTCATATTCCGGATAAATCCTAGTTGATGGGTACACGTTGGCGATAGATGACGTAGTCTGAGATAGATTGCCAAGTCTGGCGATCGCGAGTTGAATGACGAACGGTAATGCGCGATTCATCTAAAATGACGTAAGAATGCGCTCTTGTGTTCTGCGTTGTATTGTAACATTCCGAAATGGCCAATTGAAGATCGATGACGCAATTGAGTCGGAAAACCAATAAGCTATCATGTTGCGCGTTAGATATGCGCTTTTTTCTTCTTCAAATCTTGTGATCTCTGCGCATTTTAAAAATAGGTTTTGATTCAGATCTGAAGCTGAAGTGAAGTAACATTTGTGTTTGGTATGTTTTTGTTTTTTGTACGTGGCGTATTCTTTGTAACTTCACTGATTATAATAGGTAATTAATATTTTTAAATGTTATTCTGTGCATTTTATTTTATTCTAAATGAACCATTGCTTAATTTATCGCACGACATTAGTGTTGCAAAGGCTGGAAAAAACCCGGTTTAAACCCGGGAATAAACCGGGTTTTTTGGGAAGGGAATTTTGAAAATTTCCGGGAGTTTTCGGGAATTTTGAATTTTGACACGGGAGAAGGAAAAAACATCTGAACTCGCTTAAGAAATCGTGTTTATGTTGATTTTCTCTTCAATGTGGAGTATTATAAATTCCCGGGAGTTAGCAAATTTTAAGACACGAGTAGTAAAATATCAAAATTATGCTTAATATGATGACTAAAATTTATTTTGAACTTCATATCATAAACAGGGAAAATCTGCGTTGTGACCTTTAGAAAATATATTCAAATTTAAACAATTGAAATAATTATCTGACAAATACCAAATCACCGATCTACATACATTTTTTTTCTGTTTTTGTCATGGTTTGGTGCCCACATGGACATGAATGATTCGATTTTATGATCGATTTGAATCGCTTGAACTAATGTTAAAATTACATACACTAATAAGTTAAAAATAACAAGTTTTGAGAAAAAATAGTTTGAAATAACGAAATAACTCTTAGCTACGAGAATTCTTGAAGTGAAAATTTTGACCTTAAGCCTAAAGATGGCCGTCTTTGTTTATATTCAAAACTTCCTCAAAATTCCCAATATTCCCCAAAATTCCGGGTTTATTCCCCAAAATTCCCGGGTTTTTTCCCATGTTTCAAAAACTGCGGGAATTTTGCATCTCTACACGACATACGACAAGATGTCGGAATTATAATATTATCGTATCGTAGTATTACTGTCTTCAAAATTCGTCAATCAAGTGATAAATACTTTAAAATATGTTTAATTTGTTTCCTTATTCAGTTTAAGTAGTTATAGCAATGTTTTAGCTTTCCACAGCGAAAAAAACATGGCGCCTTTCGCATTTGGCGACAAAAAAATTTTGGCGCCAAAAAAGCGCCAAGGTGTACCCATGAAATAGGATTTTACCCATATTCCTTTTCAGTTCATTGCATATTTTGACGACATTAGCAGCATTGTTCACTTAAAATATTAAAATCAAATATAAAGAACAGGTCAAAATTACAAAAAATATTACTTTTAAACAACTTTATTTGTATTTTTTATTAAATAACTTCCCAGAAAAAGTCAGTAAAACAGTTGGAAGTAAATACTAAGTTTGATACTAATACCATCTGTTAATAGGAAAAATAATTGTAAAAAAGTACATGTGTTTTAAACGTAACAACCCTGCTTTAAATTAAAATGATAGGTTCAATAATCATAGGAAAATATAGTTCATAATTGCGATCACATAAATCTTAAAGAAGAGAGAATGCGTTCCTGCGTTGAGTGCCGACGTTGACGTTGCTAACGTGTGTGACGTTTTGTCTGTCGCGCACATACACGAGGATGACTACCTGAAGTCGGTCGCCCTCGACTTCATTCGGAAAAATCACGGTGACGTCATAGGGTCCAAAGAATGGGGCAGTCTCTTAAAAAGCGATCCTGTTTTAGTTGCTGACACGGTTACCCGTTTTACTCCGAAAAGATATGCGAAAAAACTTATTAGCTTTTGAGACCTTCTTCTAACTTAGGGGCCATTCATTAATTACGTAGGGGTGATTTTGGCAGTTTTTGACCCCCTCCTACTCCCATGTAAGGGTACGTAAGATTTTTCAAACCACTCCCCCCATTCTTACGGAAGATTCCATTTCGTTTTTCAAAATAATAAAATGTTAGAAAAGGATCAGTTACACTAAAACTTTCAGTTTGACGTAAATCAATTCAATCCAATAAAAAGATACATCTGATATACCTTCATTTAAAAAAAATTAAAGCTTCGATAATATACCGAGATCGTCAGCATTTTTAAGGTTTTATTGGGTTATTCAATAGTAATTTGATTAGAATAATTGAAATTTGTTTACATTAACTTGGAAAATCTTACCTAAGAATGGGTAAGGGTATGTAGAGATTTTTCCAACCCCCCCTCCCCCTCGGGACCCTTACGTAATTAATGAATGACCCCTTATGCAAACTTTTCTCCTGAGAATATTACATAAGCAAGTTTTTGGTCATTTTTGACCCCCCCCTCCCCTTGTCAGCAAAAATAAGCAAACTGCAAACCCCCCTCTCTTAATTATACGTAAGAGATCAGCCCGACCCCCCCCCCTTTTTCTTTTTTTTCTACAAAATCTTTTCTGTTCTCCATGAACACTTAACCTATCGTTAAAACTTTCCTTGCGAAGAATGCTTTTTCTTAGTTCAGTTTTTTTTAGTGAAAGTATTCCGATTCACCCGCTTAACGTAAAAGACGAATCAATCTTGTGGGGGTGGGGGGCAGTGGCGGATCCAGGGGGTGGCACTCTGCATAAGCGTAACTAGGGAGGGGTTATTGGGGTTGTAAACCCCCCCCATTACATCGACGGTTTCTAAAACATGAACCCAAGGAAGGCGGTTCACAAGGAACTGTTCTTTTAGGAACTAACCCAAAGGGCCTCAAAATAAGTTTAAACACTACATTGAGAGACAAATTTTTAAATATTTCTGGGGGAGAACCCCCAGACCCCCCTCTAAAATTTTTACGTCTGTTATAGTGCTATACTGTATTTTTCCCTTGAAAATTAAGCCTCTTAGATGAAGTTTTCCCAAAAAAAGTTGTTTATATTATACCTATATTATGAGACATTTTTTAAAAGGTAATATTTTGGAGGGGTTGACTGGTCGGAGTAACACCCCCCATGAGTCAACTCTAGTTACGCCACTGGCACTCTGGAGAGTGCCCCCCTTGGACCCAGAAAATCCCTCATAAGTACGAAAAAAAGTCCCAAAAAGTACTAAATATGAGTTAAAACCCTACTTTTAGAGGTCAAATTTCAACATTTTTTCAATGGAAGGACCCTTATACCCCCCAGCAGGGCTTAAATTGCACCGGAGCGGAGCTCCGGTACTTCTTGGGTTTCAGTAAATTTTTACATTTTAACCGGAACGCACCGGAGCGCATAAAATCGCGTTCCGAACCCTTTTCGGAAAGACCAAAATGTACCCCTCGATGTTTTTCGATTACCGAAAATTACAAACGCCTTTCACCTCACTACACTACCCCCGGTCAACAACGACGAACGACCTTGTTTTCCTCACCCTCAAATGGAAGGACACCCCCTTCGGTGACTAATAACGGGACAAGAGATAAGAAGCCCTCCTGAATGGAGAAGTCTCGCTTGTCTGTAAAATTTCGCTTGTTAACCAGATGTGTCCAGCAGTCCATTCTTCTGTAAACATTGAAAGTAGTCTTTAAGATAACAGTGGGGTCACAATAATAGGTTGAAAGGGGATGGGGCAGGTAGGGGGGATTTTAGTTTGGTCAGTGAGGCATGCCTTGAAAGATTTACGAGTTTTGGTTGTGTTTGTGTCCACCTGGGTCTGGGTGTGTACTTCCTGTTCTCAAAGGGAGCGTTGCTGTAATAACAAACATTTGAGGCCCCTAGTTTCAAAAACGGACTCTTACCAAAAACAAAATTTTACAGGAGGGAGAAAAAACTGTCATGATGACTAAAACAAGAAAAATTTGAAATTAAAATTGAAAAAAATTTGAAATTCAATCTATTTGCTGTATACAGCAAATAGATTGAATTTCAAATTTTTCTTGTTTTAGTCATGATGACAGTTTTTTCTCCCTCCTGTAAAATTTTGTTTTTGGTAAGAGTCCGTTTTTGAAACTAGGGGCCTCATTTCATCTTGAAACTGTAGATTCTGTGAGGGTTCTTGACCAGAGAATTCCAGAAATTTTTGTGTGCTTTGGGGGGGGGGGGAGCCTGTCCGAAGGAGTGATTCGTAACGCATCTTCTTGAGCTCTTCATTTCATCAGCTATTGGTTCATATCATAGTGCACGGTGAATCTCCATAACAGCTCTGTTTTGCCTGAAATTTTCTTCGACAGATACGATACGACATTGAATTAAAATAAAGTTAGAGAATTTACTCTTTCTGCTTTCTGGTAAGTTCCAATTTGCTTTACGTATTTTATTGTAATCAATGAATTTTAAGAAACTAATTTGATTTTTCTAAGTGAAATTTTTCTGTTCTGTAATACCTTTTAGAGGTTAATTGTGAGTTGAACTTAAGCTAATATTGGGACCTTTTCCTCCAGAAATACTTTGTTTTTCTTTCGCTTCTTATTTTCTTATATCATTCCCCATTCCCTCTTATTTAAGTGAAAGAAGGTTATAAAAAAGTAGTAAATTATACATGAAAACACTGTTTATCAGATCTATGCTTTAATCATGAATTTTTGAAAATTTTCCGAATGAACTAAATGCTTATTATCGGTACTATTTAAATGCGTTTCGACGTTTTAAAAATATTTAGAAAAATGCACTAGACCCTCGATTAACCCGGATTAGATTATCCAGGGTTATCGCTCATCGCAAAAAAGGACTGTAATTCTGGAGTGGGAATATGGGAAGACAATTCATATGTAATTGTCCCAAAAAGTTGTGTAGTAATTATTTCAATATTTTTTACGAAATTATTTTCAATTTCTTTTTCAAATTTTCATGAAGTTGATTATTCGAATTACATTATTTGCTACTTAAGGAAGGGGTATTTCTGTCCATCTGGGTTACTTGAGAATTTACTGTGCATTTATAAGGTAATACATAAAAGGATTTTTTTTTTTAAAAGCGCACTCTCAATCACTTCTTTGGGAAAATAATAAATGTACGCGCTATACCATATATTCCCTAAATGCCTATACCTATATCATGAACTTCGTTATTCCTATAACCTTCACATCTCAAAAAAAGTATTATTCCCTGGATATATTATTCTTCTTAAAGAAATTTCTATTTTTGTGTCGAAGATTTTTGGTTAAAAGCCCAAGTAAATCGATATATTTTTAAAACAAATACGAATTTTTTCAGATATTTTTTTTCGGTCGTTGTATTAAAAATGAAAAAAAAAGATTAATAGGAATTCTTTTAAAATTTTTCTTTAGAACTTTAAAAAGGAGTTAAAACACTACTTTTGAGGGTCAAATTTCAAAATTTTCTGGGGGAGAACCCCAAAACTCCCTCCAGACCTTTGATATAATGTTTCTCCCTTGAAAATTCTGCCACTTACAAGAAGCGGTTCCCTTTGGGAACCAAAGAGCATGAAACCCCAAAGAGTTTGAAGAGGAGGTAAAACACTGGTTTAAACCGGAATTTTCAAAAATTTTTACTGGAGGATCTCCGCCCCCCTTTAAAAATTTGATGTTTATTTATAACTTTTTTTTTACCTAGAAAATTCAATGCTTTACGAGTAACTGTTATTTTTTGATGTAACCCAAATGGTCTCAAAATGAGCTGAAACATTACTTCAAGAGGCAAATTTTAAAAAAATTTTCTGGGGGAGAACCCCCAGACCCCCCTTTAAAATATTTACATATATATGTTATACAGAGTACCTTTTCTTTGGATGTACCTTAAATGTTGTAAAAAGAGGCTAAATTTCTAAATTTTTCTGGGGGTGAGCCCCAGCCCCACTTAAAACACATCCTTGCCCCCTACGACCAAAAACTGAAATGACGCTCCTGTTAAGCGGAATGTTGAAATAGTAGCGCTCCGGTACTTCTTTGGTTAGAATTTAAGCCCTGCCCCCCAGCGGTACCAACAGGGGATCTTTGAGTGATACTTTTTAGAAAACCCCCAACATTTCACATTTTTCTCAAAAGGTAAAGGTGATGGTTTGAAAAAGTACCCCCCCCTTGGATCCGCGCCTGGGTTGGCCCGCATTGGTAAATAGAGGGCGTCGTCCCATTTCTTTACAAAATAAAACGCCAAATCTGACCTTGTTACGCAAAAAACAACATTCATTGAAGTTATCAGAGACCTTTGATTCAATTCGTGTTATCTCAACAGAGCAGTCAGTGATACGACGTGGCTAGGGCAGAACAGCGATAAAATAGCTCTACTGTATTTGAGATCCTAACTAAATCATAATGGAGGTAAGAAAAAATGGCGAAGACTTTCGAGTCGTGGTATGGATTATCAAAAACTTCAGCTGCTGGAACAGAGAAATGCACGCGAATGTGATCACCAGTCCGCCATTCGATTGCGGTTCCATGATCATTCTAATGCTGTATCCCAGAGGCGTGAGTGGCTGCGGAGAAGACGTGGTTGTTCGAGTGAGCGTCGATCCACCCTCTTCTCTTTCCGGCGAGTTGGCCTTTATAAGTGGGTACGGGTTTCTAGGCCCCCTATGCACGCTAGACGTAGACTCTAAAGAAGGGAAGGAGAGATTTGTCCAACCTCCTATTGCAACCCCACTCAAGTTCGAAGACGCTGCTTCCGAGGATCACCTTACTCTTCGGTTCCGGATGAAAGTTCCTCGTGGGGAATATTCGAAAGTAGAATACTTGAGTACGGAAATAGAGGTGTGCCACATGGACTTGCCGATAGCTGGTGGACTCAGTTTATTTTCGGATAAAGTTCTTAACAAAGTAAAGAAATTCCCTTTCGAGGTAAAGGTATTCGCTTCTAGCGAAAGCTCTAAAATATTGCTTAAACTGAAGCCGAGTGGAATAGCGGAGAAGGCTCTAGTTTCCACGAAGCTGTACGTGCATCAGCACGATAGGGCATCAGATCGGGTGCTACTTGAAGAGAAAGAGCGCGTTTTGCCCGACAGAGCAACGTGGACGTTTTCGAAATGCATTACAAAAGAAGAAGCACTGGGAGGAGGATTCTCTCTGTCCTTGGAGGTCAAAATCATTCCGGGGACCAACGTAAATCAATCGTCTGACGTACAAATCCGCTGTGGAGGGGTTGTATTTCTCATTAACCGGATGATTGTGTGCAGCCGGTCTCCCATATTCGACGAAATAATCTGGAGCTGGACGCTTCCAGTAGACGTAGAGGACATGGACCCCTCTACGCTCTCCCGATTCCTGGCCTTCGTTTACAGCGGGGGTGTGGAGGGCCTGCAGTTTGGAAGCGCCATCAAGCTCTACAACGCGGCCCACCTGTTCCGCACTTGCGACGTGAAGACAGTCTGCATTTGCTACTTTCGGAACAACTTGTCCGTTTCGAACGTGTGCTACTTTTTGTCCTTAGCGGACAACCTCGGCGACCGCAAGTTGCGGTCGGTGGTTCTCGAGTTCATCGTTGACAATTACCACGAAGTGTTGAGTTCCAGCGAATGGCGAATACTCTTGAAGAGAAACCCGCTCTTAGTTGCTGAGACTGCGACTGAATTCGCTTGGAAAGGCAGTGGCGGCTCGTGAGTTGATAAACTGGGGGTTCACACCCATTTTATAAAATTTAAAATTTACACAAGATCTAGAAAGAGAAGGATGTTGGGCCAATGCATAAAAAAAAATTATCTCTCTTAGGAGAGTAGTTTTAAATGCTTCACTGCATGCGCTTTTATTTTGAAAAAATATGCATTTAATGGAAATAAACAAACACTTATGAATATATTCATTTCATTTTTATAATACCATTGAGGGGAAAGTCATAATGCTTATCCATAACATTATACCTAAGAAACACCTTTTATAATTATTAATTATTAAAAATTAGTTGACATGAAGATTATAATTGTCTTTTCAAAAAGTGCTTTTCTCATTTTCTAATTAGCCGAAACAATCCAGACGACAAAAAAACCAAGCTGAGCTTCAAAAACGCAAGCCTCGGCACACAAAATCTGTGCTAGCGGGAATCCAAATTGCGAAGCCGTAAGTTGAAATTCCCCCGGCAAGCAGTCGGGGTTTCTTCGGAATTTCAAATGTTTTACGCTCACACGTGCGAAAAAGGAAAGAAAAATAAGAGTTCATTCTTTTTTCGATTTCTTTCGCGTTTCCGGTAGTAAATTTTTCTTATTCAATAGAGAAGGGGGGGGGAAACATAATTCTGAGTATAAAAAAGAAATTTAGAATATATTTCCATTGATATTTATTTATCTTTATATTCGATTTTTGTTCTACTTTTTCTGTGGGTGTTCACGTGCTCCTGTGCTCCTATGGACGAGCCGCCACTGTGGAAAGGAATCGTTGGACTTTTGAACGTTTCTTAAAACTTTTTTTTGTTCTTGCTATTTTAGGATTAGCCGGGCGCCAATGCCCAGTGTTCTAATAAATCGTCAAAAATAAATATCAAATGAGATTACATTAAGATATCTCAACTATACTCGACAGCAACGTTTCCTGAACCCACTTCGTCTCTACACGGAAGGAGAAAATGGGTAAACACAAAGCTTGTTGGGTTGCTATACTCAACAGCAACGTTTCTCGAACCCAATACGTCACAAATGCGGAAGGAGAAATCGTTAAACACAAAACCTTTTGGGTTGCTAGGAGGAGTTTTGAGTAAAATGAAGAACGTCAATTTAAAATATGATTATTTTGTTAAACATATACATGAGTTTAACAAAATAATCCATGGACCATGGACTTGGTCTAGATTGTACTAGATCAAGTGGAATAAGGAACTTCTTCTTCAATGGCCAGACAGCCCAGGATGGGCCCTTGCCTTCCTCAGAATCAAATTCCAAGCTCTTCTATCCTTGGCCTTGGACATCCAGTTGTTAATTTTCAAAATTCCTATGTTCAGGTTCAGGTTCAACCTCCGTGGAGGTTGTTAGAGGTATTTGCTTGCTCAATTGAGCCGCATAACCTTCTTTCCGTAACTACGATGTATTTTGTTTACGATTGATTTTGTTTGATGATAAAAGATTGGATCGAGTATCCGACCCTTCCTTGTTGGTTTTTGTTTTCACTTTCTTAGGTCTGAGAGTTTTGTGTTTTAATTATTTTCCTTTTGTTCTATTTATTCTGAATCCTGGTTCTCCTGGTCTTCCATCTCATCTTCTGAATCCGTTTTTGAATTCCGGACGATTATTCGACGAAAATCTGTGAGGCACTTTCCAATCCCTTGGCACAGATTATCTTTAAGGGATATATATTTGCTTTCGTTTTCCTTTAAGTTTTTTCTAGTGCTTCTGTAAAGTCTTTTGATACTTCTGATATTCTTTTTAGATGTTGATCGATCCCTGTTGAAATCGTTTTTATGATTTTTGATTCTAAATCTTCAGAATTCCGTTCGTGTGTGTTTTCCTTTTCTGAAGAGAAAATGCTTTTCGTCATAATTTGAGTTTTTCTACATGATAAAATCAAAATTGAAAAACGTGCAAGTTTTCCATTACCAACCAGATTGCAAAATTTTGATTACAAATAGTACACGTAGAAATCGAAAACATGATTCTAACTTGTAATTATCACGACTGACTGGCTAATGATTTGCTGTTTTGACTAATCTGAGCATTTTTTCTAAACTTGTGCTAAAAAATATTAAAAAAAAACGTATATTTTCTAAACATAAAGTTTACGTGAGATTTTAATTGACTCCCCCCTGGTGAGATTTTGCTGGACCCCTCCCCCCTTTTTGACCTCATGTAATTTATGGACGTCCCCTAAGCTATGTAATTGCTTAACATGAGTTTCCTTAACTAACAGGAGTTCGTAATTAAAAAAAGAAACTTCGTGGCAGTCGTGATGCTCTATTGTATAATTATACGATACACAGACTATAATCACATCCAACACAATATAAGGCGGACTCTAACTCTCCTCTCAATAAAGACGACATAAATTCTGTGGGCCACGAAAATATTATTTTTTTCAGATTCCGCATTAATCAATCAATCAATCAATCAATCATCGGAAGTCTCGAGTTACTCGAAGTCCACTTTAGTTAGCTGTTCTAGACTTTTCCGGTGGCAACCGGTTAGTGAGCTCGCCAGCTGTTCGATTCGAAGCAAGTTGGTTTTTGTATCTCTGGAGGGGGACAGGAAAAGGGACAGGGTTTCTTTGAAAGAAATCATCCCCCCGATCCCGGGGTATTATTACAGATAAGTTTCTTACGCATTATTTGTTCTTAAGCATCGCTAAATTATAGAATAAGTTACTCCCAAACAAACTTTACGATTCTCTTTAGTCACATTAGATTAACTCTAAAAATCTATATTGTCTTGATATTTCGAGGTGTGTAATTTATTTATTGTTAAAATGTGAAGTAGATTTGAAACATCAGTGGGTAGTCTACTAGATTTTTCTAAAGAATAATAAAATCTTAGCCTTTCAAACTTGAATCTGATTGTTTTGAATAACAGTTGACTCCGCATATTCTGATCACTGTTAATGTAATCAAAATTGACCTGTCCCGATTATTTCTTTTTAAGTAAAAGCAAAATGTATTGTTTTATGTGATTAATATATCGTATCAGCCGCATATTTATGTCAGCCTCCTTTGTTTTTGAGGAGAGAAAGAGTTGCTCACTTGATCTGTTCGTTCTAAATTGGAATGAACGCTGCCTTTTCGGGAAAAAAAGAGCTCCTACAGATGTTTTCTGTAGGAGCGAATCTGATATTCTCTGTGCAAAAGCAGCAGCGATGGAAGGGAAGGATTTAAACACCTGCCTGATGGTTAAATTGTGTAGTGGTGTTTACTCTTCTGAATACCATTTGATTAGCTTTCTTCCTCGGACGTTTTTGAGGGAGGAAAAGATGAAATACGATAGTTGTGGATCGCTTGCGGTTTGCATAAAAATTCATCGGTGTTTGTGATCACATTAAGCGGAGTCAACTCTACTTTCTTTTGTGTTTTGGGGTTCTTTGCATTTGGTATGTTTTTCTGTATGTTATAGTGTTTGTCTTGTGGAGTCGTTAGTCGTGGAGTCGGAGACTCGTCTTGGAGTTGTCGTTAGGGATCTTCGGGTCACAGGGGTGCCAGTTTTCCTTTTGGCCCCCTACAGAAAAGATCCATCAAATCCTTAATATTAACTATCTCCGTTCGGCAAACGCTCCAGTTTTCATTTTGAGGGGGTGGGCAAAAATTGTCTTAAGTAAATGCATCTCTCTATATATAATGAAGGTGTCCCTGGGTTCCTGGGTTCCTGGGTTCCTGCCTGCCTGGGTTTGTCCGGAACAGATTTGGCTCAATTTCTCCAAAACTACCCGTCCGAATCGAACCAAACTTGGTACACATACGTATGGGGACGGGGGAAAGACAATCACATCATTTCCAAATTTCTAAAACCACCCCTTCACCCCCTTTTAGGCCTTTTTGTAAAATTCACCTTACTTCTCCGCTAAAGAAGATCTGTTTAACTCGCATTGTTGCAAATAATACAACAAAAACAATTTTAAACATAAAACAAAGTATTTAAAGATAAAACTTGGCTAAAATTGTTTTAAAAAGGTTATTAATAATTTAAAAAATTAAAAACGGCCCTTATAAAAAACTTTATAACAGTATTTTCTTATTAAAAACTTCATTTTCCATGAAACTTTAAGATGAAATAGAAAGTTTTAAGAATTAGACTGGTTAAAGTAAAGATTACATCATGCAGTTTTTTTTAGAAAGTTGATGATAGAAACACTAGATCAATTTGTTATTTAACCTTATAATTTGTTTCTTTGGTGTAGTTTAACGGGATTTTTTTTTCAATTTAAACAGGGGGTATTTACAAATTTTGGGATTTCAAAAGTCTGTAATAATTTTAATGGATTTTTTTTCACTTAGAATGGATAATTGGGTAACTGTCGTAATTAAATGTGCAACACCGAAACTGGATGGTTAGGTTAGATTTACACAGTTGGAACCGGGAGGGAAAAGGCACAGGGAGCACGGTGATGAAAATGCACCGGGAACACCGAGATGAAAAGGCACCGGGGACACCAAGATGAAAGAGGCACCGGGATATGAAAAAATACTGGGAACACCGGGATATGAAAAACTACCAGGATGATTGGTAATTATGGTTACAGAAAATTAGGCATGTAACTTGAGAAAATTTTAATAAATTGATACACTCCACCCGTGCAAGGCCGGGCATATCAGCTAGTAGGCTATAAAATGCAGTTTTTGAACATTTCTACGCAAGATTTAATCTGGATAAACTTAAAAATTTCGTTTTCTTGATTATAGGATGAGTAACAAGCACTAAAGGGGGTTTAGGGGAATCCCTAAGATATTTGGAAATTCAACCCTTAAAAAAAATTTGAAACTCATTTTTGGATACTTTTCACAATGGACTCTAACCGTCTGACGTCACACGGAACCAACACGTGACCTACTGAGCTTGCGATTGGTTACCACAGATACTACACTAGTAGATCTACTAGTGTAGTATCTGTGGTAACCAATCGCAAGCTCAGTTGTAGGTCACGTGTTGGTTCCGTGAAGTCTCGAACCAGATAGGCGGTTAGAGTCCATTGAAAGACACCCAGGGATGGTTTTTTTCTGAAATGAAGTTAAGCTTAGGATCCTTTGAAATAATGATTTATCTTGAGTATGAAATTTTAATGAACTATCTCCATTTCGTAACGAATAGACGACATTAGTCATTACGTCACTTGCTTGTTTGGAAACGTTGATTCCATCCGTGATTGGTTCCGTACGGATTTACTTCCAATCACGGAACCAATCACGGATAGAATCAACGTTTCCAAACAAGCAAGTGACGTCACACTAATGTCGTCTATTCTTTTAGGGGGTCTGAAGGTACCCCCAAGAAAATTTTTGGAAATACTCCCCTTGAAAACTGAAATTAAGGTCCGTATTCAGAAACTTTTAACACGATTATGAACCGATACGAGACCGAGAACAATCTATCGAAATGATCTCGAAACGATCAATTTCAAACGAGTACTCCAGCTCACTCGTCTCCTCAAAAACGAGTAATTCAGCGGACTCTGACTGGTAAAAAAGAAATTCGCGTCATCGTTGGGAGGTTTATTAACTTCCATTTGGATTGTCACTTTACTTTTCTTTTCAACTAATCAGAGTCCGCTGAATTACTCGTTTTTGAGGAGACGAGTGAGCTGGAGTACTCGTTTGAAATTGATCATTTCGAGATTATTTCGATAGATAGTTCTCGGTCTCGTATCGGTTCATAATCGTGTTAAAAGTTTCTGAATAAGGACATTTTCGGCGGCCTTCAGGGTGAACAAATTTATTTCCAAAATATTCAAAATTATATTCCTCTAAGTATACAAAATATGAAAAATTCTGGGTCCCAGGCACCCTTTGAGCCCTTCTCCTCAGGCCTGGCGCTTACGAACCAATCAAATGAGCTTCTCCAAGGATCGGAATTCCCGAAGTTTGCCGAACGGAGATAGTCGATGTTTAAGGTGACGAACTGGTGAAAAGAGTGTCAGGAGAACTGGATATCCGCCTGAGGGTGACCCCTGAAGAAGTCCTTGGGCGGTTTCCAGGTTTTAATTATTTTAATTTAATTTACATTATGTTTTATAGTTGCTGCACTTAGCGCGCTATTTACATTATGAATAATTTAATCTATACTCGACTGCAACGTTTCTTGAACCGAGTACGTCACAAATGCGGAAGGAGAAATCGGTAAACACAAAGCCTGTTAGGTTGCTAGGAGGAGTTTCGGTACTCAAATCGCGTGATTGAAAAGCACTATATATGGGTTTAACAAAATAATCATATTTTTAAATTGACGTTCTTGACTTCACTCAAAATTCAGACACCGCGATGGAAACTACTTTGTTTATTAGTGACGTCATAGGCTCAACTTAAGTTGCTGTCTAGTATAGATGAGGTGGGTCGCGTTGAATTTTGTTTATAAAAAGTTGGTCGCGAAGCTCAAATTTGAGAACCCCTGGTTTAGGCTAAGTTAGACAGCAGCTGCTGCATTAAAGGTTTTAGATGCTCTGATGCGTCTTTTGGACTAACAGGTGGGTTAGGCTTCTAGACATCAGGGGGATGAGTAATAGCCTGTTTCTGATGAATTTTTGAATTAAATTGTCGAATTTATATCTCTTGGTCCCTATTCGTGTTTTGTAGCATTTTCAGTTCCTGCCAACTTTCAAGAGAGTTGAACCACGGCTTACTAGATACTTATACAGGCTAGCCGAGTACGGAAATCATTGCAAATCCAAATGGCAATACTGGACCAACTGGCAAAGCATATCCACAGTGTTGAAGGCGGTGGGTGATATAGGTAGGATCCAAGCGGGAAAAGTTGTCAAATGGTTCCCTATCGGAAAAATTTTCCCAGTGTTCCATAAACCAGTATCAAATTATACTGGATCCAGTATAAATGATACTTGATCCAGTATAAGTGATACTGGAACCAGTATAAATGATACTGGATCCAGTATGATTTGATACTGGTTTATGGAACACTGGGAAATTTTTTCCAATAGGGTTTTCATTGTTTAAAACTCGGCTAGCCTGTATAAGTATCTAGTAAGCCGTGGTTGAACACTGTCGGAGGTTTCCCCAGATGAGGTAAACCATTCTGTCAGTGACTATTTTTATTTCGAAGTATGGTAGGGGAGAGTAAAAAAAATTCCGACGAAATATCTCTTTTAGAGAATTCATAATAACAAATTTTTAAAACATCTGTGTCCCAAGGTGCCCCACTAGGAGGTCCACCTTGGGGAAACTTTCAATAGTAGCAAAAAAATGATAAATTTTATTTTGAAAAAGGCAAAAATAGCATTAATTAAAGGAAAAGCTGTTTTATAATCTTAAATTCCACATCAAATATATTTTACATTCAAATATTTTCACTGATTTCCTTCCAGATACTTTTTTTTGCACCAATAACTAAATAATACTTTAAATTCGTAAATTGTCTATTTGTTTTAATAAAACAATTTTTTTACTGGTGAGAGGTTTGGTGTATCTTTGAACATGTCCCAAGGTTTCCCCACTTGACGCTTTGCATTAAACTAAATTTCTCTTTGAATTTTCTTTATCTTTTCTAAAATATTAATAGATACACGTATTTCAATCTCAACATAATGAGGTATTTGCACGTTTTGAGATTAAATTTATTAAAATAGTAGATAAAAAACCATGAAGAATGACGTTTAAATGAAGTTTCTGAGTTTCCTAGTTTCTGAGATATAAATTTTTTAAATTTCGTTTTGCGTTTTGGCGCGAAAACAGAAACACTGTTGTTTACAAGCGCTGTGACGTCTCATCCAATAGTATCCCGTTTTCCGCTCATTGAAAAACAGTAAAAGACTAGTTTTGATGGCGCTGTGACGTCAAATCCCGTTTTTTGATCACGTGACTTTACTAGTGTTTTGGCAAAAATAAAATTTAAATTTAAATTATTTAAAACATATTTTTGTACTTAAAAATCTGATATTTGAGAGTTTTAAACAATAACGTATCAAAAAAGCGTAAAATTAAGAAAATCCCACACTTATGCAAATACCTCATTATAATATCATAAATACACTTCTTTTATTAAAAAAATGCTTTTCTAACTACAAGTGATTGTAACTTTGTATATCACGCATAACAAGAAAACTGATGTAAATAAGTATCCAGCCGCACCAAATATTCCAAAAAAAAGTTGAAGAGTAGATTTTAGTTTCTTTCCTTATCACCTAAAAGCTTGAGATCATAACTATAAAATTGCGTCTCAAAAGTAGAGTATCCCAAGGTGTACCCCCATACTGGAAATAAAAACCTAATAATAAACCTAATAATAAATTTTTTGTTCCTGAAAAAATTATACCTAAATATGAGGTGAGTCGCGTTAGTTCATGAAAAGTGGGCCTCGATGTTCAGATGTTCGATGTGTCAGAACTCCTGATCTAAAGTGTATTTCATATAACCCCAGTAATTTTCAAAAAATTTCATTGAAAAATTTTAAGAGATATGCTCAGCTAAAAACTGTTGTAAAAGTTACAAGCTGAAAGTTTTTAAAAACCCTATATTTTTTAAATATGACATTTGAAAATCATGACAAGACAAATAAAATTGCTTCTCTTATTTCATTTTGTGGGACTAAAAAGTTATTCCCCCCAAGTAAATTCCATTTCTTTTTACAAACTCAGTTTTTTAAGGTCGGTTGCTTATTAAAAATTACAGGTATAATATAAACTCAGCACTACCCCTTTTCTTCAGGTTGGAATGGTTCAAGAGGCTTATGAAGAAACCCTCGAAACCCTCGCCCCACTGTGTTTCAATATTGGTTTTACTTAATTTCTCGGCAACGTGATTATTAAAAAAAACACTTAATATTTTACTATACTCACCATAACTTAAATTTAAACCTAAATTTGATAAAGAATTTTAATAGTGATATTATAAATTTTTCAATAAACAATAAAGTGGTGAGCAAAAGTATTTCTTAGGTACTATCCCACCGTTTTCAGGAAATTGAAATAATAAACTTCATTGAATTTAACTTTTTAACTTCATGAATAAAATAAAAACAATAAAATATTGAAATAATAAAGAGAAAAATACCATAAATAAAATTCCAAGTTCCAAAATTCCAAAGTTCTTTACAACCCCAAAGTTTTGTTTAAATGGGGTTATAAGAAACGGGACATTTTTTTAAGGATAATCTACCAAATATCTACCAATAATCTAAGAATAATCTACCAAAATGAAGAACAAAAATTGAATTGTAAAGAACTTTTAACCTCCAAAAAAGTTCACTAAAAAATTCCAAGATACTTTAATTGCGAAAATAAGATAAATTGAAATAAGTTGAAAAAGCATGACTTAGGTCAAACCGGAATTTTTCCTTGAAATAATTATTCCAAAACGACAAAATTTAAAGTATGTCTTAAAGATATTCTGTGATTTTTTACAGATTTTTTGGCCCACACACAAAGCAGCAAATAAAAAGGTTTCTTATTATTAGGAGCCGTTCAAATATTACGTAAGCATATGTTTTCAGAGATATTTTTAACTCCTCAGAGAGAGAGTACTATTTCCCTCCTTGAAAATCGGAAATACTCTTTAAAAAACTAGCCAGGAGTATTTTCACTCTTTGAATTTTTCACAAAGGTTCAGCTTAATAAATGCACCGCGTGCCCCACCGAAATCAACAAATATTTTTTTCTACTAAAAACACTAACTGATCTCAGCGGAGACATTTTCGCCCGACTTCTGGCTAAAGCCAATTGCCAAATGTCACGACACGCTAATTATCATACTTTTTCATTCAGCCATAGTAATTTTCTTTCACTTATTGTTCTGATGCTTAGGGAGTTAGATTGCGATTTTCGGGTCTCTGTATATGTAGTTCATGCTATTTCCCTATTTTACTCCTCATAATTCAATTTCACTCCTTTTAAAAAGTCAAGGAGTATTTTTACTCCTCCAAAAAATCCTAGGAATAACACTGCATGTTTTGGTCATTTTTGACCCCCTTTTCAGCAAAGATAAGCACTCCCCCTTAAAATTACGCAAGAAACCTGCACGACACTCCACTTAGTTATTTTTTTGTACAAAATGTTTTGCAGTCTACCCATAGTTTCCAGAAATTCATTGTGCTCTATGAACACTTAACCTATCATTACAATTTTCCTTGTGAAGTTAAAATGCTTGAAATTATTTATGCAAGAAACAAAAGATTTTTGAAAATGCAGTGTTGGTACTAACATTTTACGTAAGCATCACGCTTACCCCCTCCCCCTTGTTAGGAAGAATCAGCAAAGAGTAAACCCCTACAACACTTGTTAATTCCACTTTGTGTGCTAAATTTCCCATTTTCTAAACTCTTTGAGATGTTCTATGCAGGGCCCGATTTAGAAAATTTGGAACACTAGACACAACATACCGGAAGGGGGCCCCCGTTGCCACCTTAGTTGATGTATGAATGTAGAATCGTGAAAATTAATTGTTAGCTTAGTGTGAAAATACACTATCGTCAGGGAGTCAGGGGCAGACATGTTCTCGGTTATCTTCCTTTTTTTACATTGCTAAAAGTTTTGGATTTTTATTTCCGATTTAAAAAAGGAATGAAAAAGCATTCTAGGAAGTATAAAAAGTTATTTCTACTATATATTTTTGTCAACTTTTTAAAATTAGGGGCCCCTAGGCCCGGGCCTAGTGGGCCTAATGGTAAATCAGGCCCTGGTTCTATGAGAATGTCACTTGGTTGGTAAGATATGGGTTTTTCAGAATAGGGAATATGAAAATGACGTATGAAAATGGCCTGTTAGAAAAAAATAAGGCAATTGTAATTATTATTAAGAATGGGTTATACCCTATTCGCACTGCACGGATAAGGGGCCCTTTAGGTGCAGTGCGAATAGGGTATTAAAGGTTGAAAATGAGCCCTTAACCCCCTTAACTCTCGAATAAATTTCTAGAAAATGGTTGTAATAGTGCCTATTTTTTATTCGAGAAAATTGTATAAAAATAAGTGTGTAACTGTTCCAGGCAAAAGATTTTTTAAATCTTTTAGGAACTATTGAAAAACGGCCCTCACCACGAGAGCGAGAATAAGGGAAGGGGTTGAAGTATATCCTTCTAAAACCCCAGCCATTCCCCCACCTTGCCTACTATAGCGGTTTTTATTTGCCCGCAGTGCTAAGGTCTAAAGTTCTAATATTTATTTCGGTGCGCTCTTTCAGGATATGGAATTAAAAATGGGTCCTCCATAGAGAAATAACGCTTTGCGTATATAGTGAATTGTAATGATTAAGAATGGGTTATAGTTTAAAAACTGGTGGTTAAAATATCCTTCTGACCCAGCCTTTCGCCCACAATGTCTACTGTAACGGTTTTTATTTCCCAGTGCTTTAGGGATACGTCCATGTATATATTACGTGAGGTGTTTTTTTTTCCCAATTTTTGGACTCCTCCCTCCCCCTTTGTGAGATTTTGCTGGACAAAATCTCTTTTACAAATATCTTTTTAAGTGCCTGATAATGAAATTAGCCTATCCACCCTATTGTTGTAGTTTCTTAACTAATTTCAAATTCAAACCATATTCCCTCATTTAAAAGACCCTCTCCCCCCAAAAAAAAGAATACATCACGGGTACGAAAGGAGCCTGATTAGGTACTTTTCGGCCCGCCATACTTGTGTACTTGTAAGTTGGAAACCCACGATCTATCAGCTGACAATCAGCAATTACCTCCCTCTCTTCCTTGGGTATATCTAACTGCTAAAAAGTATTCTGAAGCTACTTTTGGAGGTTCTCAAGAGGGCTTCGCACAAAAGGACTGGAAATCCCTGCGATAAATACACTGAAAAAAATTCCCGTAAAATTTACGGTTTTAAACTGGCTGCTGGGTTGGTTGTGCAAAACCGTAAAAATTACAAAGTAAATCCGTAAAAACAATGGCGTATTACCATTTTAATCCATGTTTTTCGGATTACAAAACGCCGTTGTTTTTACGGATTTACTTCTACGGTTTTCCACAAGTATAGTCTGTTCATTTAGAATTGGCGCCTGAAACAGGATCAAAAACGCTCAATAATGCTTCATAACGGTCATCACACAACTTCATTGACCGATTTTTTACAGTATTTTAACTACTTCTGTTCCGGCTGCCTTGTCATTGTAGAAGAAAATGCTTTCAATGATAATTACAATAGTAACTGCTTCTAATACATTTCGTCTCAGGCGCCAGTTCTAAATGAACTGACTATAACCCAGCTGCCAGTTTAAAACCGTAAATTTTACAGGATTTTTTTAAAAAGTGTAATAGAAGGTTCTGAGAGGAGACCGCTCAAAGCTCTACTACTGCTTTTCTTTTGCTGCACCTCCATAAAAGCGAGGTTGCAGACCTCTTCCTTAGTATATTTAATGAAACTAACTTTCATTCTGTTTCAGAGACTAAACTAAGAAGCTTTATACACTGGAGATTGAAGGTGATCCGTGAGTTTGTAGGATGAGATGACCAACCTCCCTATAGAGTGATAGTTGTCACGAATTTCACACTCTCAATAAAGCATCGTCAAAAAGTTTTAAGGATGTTTCATCCTGCGCCTTAATACCCACCTAAAACACTTAAGAAAAATACTAGCCGCGTTCACAACAGCCAACCTGTTCAACCGGAGAAAGAGCTAAAGAAGTAGGGGAACAGGGATCTCCGACAACCAGCCGTGAGGAAATTGAATAGCCCGTTCACAAGAACACTCGTTCTACCAGTAGAAAGAATCACGTGACAAGCGAGCGAGCTCGTAGAAATGCATTACGGGAAGCGAGCGAGAGTGCCCTTTACAGGAGGTTGATCCAATTAAAACATTTCCAAGTGCTATTGCCCAGGGGAGAATTTTCAACTGATAGTCAGGTGATTTCTTCCCTGCGTAGGGAGAGCGGTGGAAGAAGAACCGGTTTTCTCTGCCTTTCCTTCGGTAGAATGGCTCTTGTGAACGCGGCTACTGTGTCAAAATTATTAAATTGAACGGGTATAGGATCAAAGGGAGGAACATATTTTTCCTTTTAATACAACAGTTCAAAAGGCGAGTTTCTCCACAGATCAATGTTTCATCACCTAGCAGTCAAAATGACTGCCTCCGAGGGTTCAGTAGCTTCTAGTGTTAAAAGAAGTAGCCTCAAGATACCCCTTGAAATAAGCAGGAACTATATTTAGAAATGCCAAATCAATGTCCAAGTGCTATACTACTAGCTCATCAGTCACCAATCATTAAATTAAGAAAAAGTTTTAAAGTCGAGCAAATTCACAATTTATGAAATGTAAATCCTTTAATTCAGTCACCTCTGAAGAAATTAAAGAAAAATTTATGTAGGAAATGCGACGCCAAGGGCAGGTGGTTGGGGTTTGCGGATGGTAGACTCATTTTGTTACCTTCCCAATTACTTTAGATTCTTAAATTTATTTCAAAAATAGATTTTTTTTTTGTGAAGAATCTGACTGATAAGTGTAGAAGTCTTTAAAAATAGGGTTATTTTGAAAGAATCTGACTGATACGGTTACAGTTAACGTTGAAATTTAAAAAAATTATGTCCCCCCGTGAATGCGCAGGAAAATTTATAAATACCAATCAGCATTTATTTCCGAGTGCCATACCCGCTGAGAAGGCTCAGACTCGACCAGGGTTCGATCTGAGGGCCTTTCGGATGGCAGTCTGGTGTGCTAACCACCAAGCCATCCGTTCCTGCAGCTACGACAATCTTCTAATTAATATGAAGTTGATACTCCTCTATTTTGTTATAAATTTTATTTAGCTTTTTATAGTATAGATGGCGGCAGCATCGCCGATCCGCATGCGTGTGGACTTCATTTTTGCTATTTTAGGAAAGTTTAATAAAATAATAATTGGAAATAGAACCCAGGAACTGCCGCATGCCACGCAAGCACTAACACACCAAGCCATCCGTTCCTGCAGCTCTAACAATCTTCAAATTAATTTGAAATTGATAAATAGAATTTCATAGGAAATAGAATAGGTATAGAATATAATAGATAGACTAGGGAATAGAATAAATAGAAAATTAAAGTTTATAAATAGAAAAAATCGGGGATCGAACCCAGGTACAGAGCATGCTAACCACACACGCATCCACTGGTCCATCTACTCACACAGCTACGGAAACATATAATAGCTGTGTATAATACAAGAGGTTGGTTGATTGGTTGGTGAGGTAAACATATAATAGCTGTGTTGTACAATACAAGAGGTTGGTTGGTTAAGTTTTATGGAGAAAAAGATAATACAAGAGGTTAATTAACTGGAAGGCACTTTTAACAGAGCCTGCTCTTGATTGGTTGGTTGAAATTTCTCTCGGGAAAATATATGTTTTTTCTTTTCATAAAATAATAACCGGGGGATGGAACCGAACCCAGGAACTGCCGCATGCTGAGCGAGCATCCTACCACTGCTCCAGTGGAGATTCAGTAACTAACGAACTTAATATAACATGTTTCTTATTGGGTTAACTTTTGACGCAGGCGCATCGGATTATTTAATGTTCCTTTCTAGGCCCTAGTCTCTTTTGAATAACCTTATTGAATTTAAATAGAATAAAAACGGGGATCGAACCCAGAGCTTGTGCATCACTAATTAAGCTTCTCTTGAGGACGAGTGTCAACGTATAGACAGTGAGTGCCCAGATTCTAGGAACTGCTCAAATCAACTCGCATTTTCACATATCCCACAGGTCTGGTCCGTCCGAGTTTATTGCGCATGCGTGTGGACTTTATTTTTGGTGTTTGTTTTTTTGGAAATTTTAATTAAATAATATCTATGTCCATGTAATGTATTGCTTTTTCAATCTAATTCCTTCTTTGTCCACACGCATGCGCAATAAACTCGGATAGACTATTAGGCCTGTGGGATATGGAAAAATGGGGATCGAACCCAGAGCTTGTGCATCACTAATTAAGCTTCTCTTGAGGACGAGTGTCAACGTATAGACAGTGAGTGCCCAGATTCTAGGAACTGCTCAACTCATAGAAGAGACCAGTCCAAACCCAGTTGCCATTTGATCGGAATAAAAGTTCTTTTTATTATACCCTTTTTCATGTTCTTTATTGTGCGAATAATAGAACTTCGCATACTATATACGTCAGATCGGCCCATAGACTTACACTCACAGCTTATAAACCGCCACCAGAGGGCAACACTATACCCTGTAAGCAGACATTTTGTTCGTTTACGAGACTCGGCAGAAATAGGGGTCGTCTCACCTTTTTTTTTTTGGGGACGCCCTTGTATTGCTTACTAACCACCTGTGTCTTGTTTCTGAAATGAAATACAATGAATTTTTAAAAAAAAACTTTGTCTTTATTTAACACACGAAAATATTTCAATTCACTGGAGCCTGTTGTCCCAATCTGAAAAAAAAATATAATAAGATAATACAAAATATAAAGTATACATTAACAAAAAAAACTTTATATACACAAATAAAATGTATATAAAAGTACTCATTTTTAAAATTCCCAGATTTTTCGTTGGTTAATTCCAAAAAAAAAGTGCTGGACTATTCCTTCCAAATTAAAAAAAATACGTAATTATTAGGATCTGAGTTGCTTAATTTTTACTAGTTTATTAGTTATCTAGTTAGTTAATTAGTTAGCTAGTTATTAGTTAGAGTTCAGTTGTTACTTTCGTGGATATAACCCCTTTCATCCCTTGAGTGGGTCGATAAATTGAGGACCAAGCGTGCTTGGGAACTAAACACTGGGGGTCCTGCGTTAGACTGACCACCTAACCGGGGCATATGCCTTGCATCCCAGGGCCCCACGGTCAAGAAAACGAAGATGGGCATCGTAGGACTTGGCCCACTATAGGGCTGTTGCGCCGATGAGTTTAGTTTTAGTTTAGGATATAACCCAGTGCCTTAAACATATTTTAAACTAGAGTAGAAGCAGAAGTTGAAGTCAATTTGCCACAAACCCCCTTTACCATTCTCTTGATTAAATGGATAGTTTTGAAATGTTTTTTTTCTATTTTACACATTTCGCAGATCCAACTTATTAAGGGGACTGATAAATATCTAATTTTATATAAGATATTTTTGTATAGGCAACGCTAATATTCAAATTCTTGATTTAAAGGAAAACATACTTAAATACCTCAAATTAAAATTTTTGTGCTTTAGCCCAAAAGGTTGAAGAATTTTAATGCTCTAAATTCGAGATAAATGTGTTTTCAATAACTTAAATATTAATTTTAGATAGGTTTCTTAGTATTACCTTCTACTATAGATGGACCATATATTTTTTAATATACGAGTTGCTTTGTATCAAAACTATGAGATAATTATAGATTTAGTTTGGTCTAGTGTCCCCTCTACAAAGCCTTGATTGTTTAAACAAGGTCGGTTTGGGGAATGGTCATAGCGAGGTCTAAGGATTTTACCAGATTAAATTTATAAAATTTAAGGTTTTTTGACACACTGATTTTTCTTGAGCATTAACAACCAGTACTCCAAAAGACATTAAATCTATCAATATAAACAGTTAAATCCCTATACCCGACCCTACCAAAATATGGACTTGATAGGTTAAATGCACCTTTATAAAACTTTAAAATTGATTAAATACTACTTTTCTTAATTTCGGGGTTTTTTAGCTCAAGGTCGAAAAGGGTTATGTGGAAGGCCATCTAATTTTTTCTTAATTTGACATTTAATGTAGGTTGCATCTAATGCCACTTGGAATGTCCAAGCTTTTTGGATATGTGGAGAATTTGGGGGAAAAGCTGTTATATCAATACTTTTTGAGGGGAGGTAGAACTAAAAATCCCCCTGGTAAACGCATCAAAAACTGATTCAGTGGAAGCTCTTATAGCGACCTGCTCTTATAAAAATACTCTCTTATAAAGACCCAAAAATTAGTCTCTATAAGAGCACTTTTATGCTCTTATAAAGACTAATCTTCGAATCGATTCAGCTTATCGAATACTTTTCGGGATCGGTTTGTGTGCGTCACACCAGAATTAACCAATAAACAAAAATCAGAGTATGACAAACAGCACCAAGTAACGATCGCATCTTCTTCTCGCTTGCTTTCGCCCGGGGTAACCGGCTACAATCCCAAACGAAACCTTTCGCTACCTAATGTCCTTGTTGATTTTAGACTTTAAATTTATTAGCGTATTCATTTATCTTTCTTTATTTCCAATTTCTTGACTTGTATTTAAGACATAAATTTTTCAAATTGCATGCAGATGCAGGTGAAATTGATGTAATAAATTTTGTTAAGCATCAGACCTTTCTAAGGAAGCTAAGCTATGCAATAAATTAATATCAAAATCAAAATTTAAAAAGCAAATATTTATACTCTGTAAAATATTGATCTTAAACTTTATATAAATTAAAATAAAAGCAAAAAATAAGGTAACATAACATGAAATTGGAAGTATCAATACTTCATAAAATAAGAAATAATTGTTTAAAGTGAGGAAAGATCAATTGGATGATTCGAACTGTGTTCTAAATCCCAATGATATCGTTTTCAGGTTGAGATTTCCTCCAGACTTTATAAATTAGTCTACTAAAAATACATCATATTGAGGGAATCGAGTCCACCTTCCCGAAAAGCATCAAAATTGATAGTTTAGCTTCACGAGTTTATTGCTTTTAAACGAGTGATATTCTACACTCAAATGTATCACTCGAAGTTTGCTCTTATAGCGACAAAAAACTCGGTACGGATTAATTACGCTATAAGAGCTTCCACTGTATCAACTAAAACCAACTCCAGTACAGAGCATTTTGGGAATCCTAAAGTACCCCTTTGCTGAAGGTTGGTAAAAACTAGGCTTTAACCCCCTATCAATGTAAAATGTATATGGATAGTATAATAGAAGGAGACATAGCCAACTCTTTACAATCTTTTACATCACCGAAGGGTACCCAGGAACTGCGGTGTACTGGACAAATTTTTATTTGTAGGATTTAAACGTTGAAATCATTCTGTTTAAGGATATTTGGTAATTAAGTTCGTTTATGAAAATACTTTCCTTTAATAAAATTTTAAAGTAATATTACAGGGATTTATTTCTAGTGGGCATTAAGGGTTTGATTTTTCATTTCATGGTCTATTTTCTGTCATTGCAAAGCCTTGTCATTTTACACGGCAGTTCATTCTTTAAACGATTACAAATTAATGTTTACTTTTCAATTACCCCTATTTAGGACCCACAGGTTGACAGTGATAGATACAATTTATAAAAATTCAACCACTACCCGAAAACGTCCAACATCACTAATAGTGATTTGTATTTCAATTCTAAGTATTAATTTTGTCAGTATTTTTATGTTTGTTTATTGTGTAAACATTGTAATTCTATTATACCTGTACAGGATTATTTCTTCCAGGTTATGTATGTTCAACTTGTAATTCCTTCTTTCTTTGTCAATAAATAAATTTGTTTGTTTGTTTTTAAATAGTAAAAGTACTAAATAGTAACTAGTGGGGACTAAATAGTAACTAGTGGGGACTAAATAGTAACTAGTGGGGACTAAATAGTAACTAGTGGGGACTAAATAGTAAAAGGTATTAGACTCAAATTTTAGGGGAGGGATACGAACTAGGGTCAGGTGGGGAAAAATGGGTCTAGGGATTTTACCAGTTTATATTTATAAAACTTGATGATAGCATGCCAAAAAACATTAAATTTTATAAATATAAACTGTTAAAATCCCTAGACCCATTTTCCCCCATACTACCCTATAATATCAATTGATTCAACCCACCCCCGATCACTTGAGTTAAATTACTTCCGAGATACACAAATACTTACACGTGCAACAAGCAGTGGTGGATTTCAAAATGTGCCGCCTATAGGCTGAACCAAAAATTGCCGCCTATTCACTGTCGTAAAATTTACGGTTTTAAACTGGCAGCTGGGTTGGTTGGGGAAAACCGTAAAAATTACGAAGTAAATCCATAAAAACAATGGTGTTTTACCATTTTACCAACCCAGCTGCCAGTTTAAAACCGTAAATTTTACGGGATTTTTTACAGTGTGCACATAATGTCAAAATTTTACTATCTTAGTTGCAAGTAAAAATGGGGGTCTGGGTCAGCTCCAGATTTTTTTTTAAATTGGCCTATAAAAGTAGTGATTTAGTTGATTTTGAGACCCTTTGGGTAACATTTAAAGAGAACAGTTCCTTGTAAACCGCACAATTTTCAAGGTAAAAAAAATATAAATAGGCGTCAAAATTTCGAGGGGGCTGGGGGTCCACCCCCAGGAAAATTTTAAAATTTCCCCCTTTAAACTATAGTGTTTCATCTCATTTGAAACCACTTTGGGGAACACGCAAAGGGAACCGTTTCCTGTAAGCGGCAGAATTTCCAAAGGAAAAACACTATGTAACAGACTTCCAAATTGTGGAGGGGGTTTGGGGGTTCTCCCTCAAAAAAAAATTTGAAATTTTATCCTCAAAATTGTGTTTTAAGTCCTTTTGAGACTTTTTGAAGTCTTTCTTTTGACTCTTCTCCATGACAATTTTTTATATGTTCCGCGGACCGAAACAAATGGAGAGGTGGGCTGGAGGTTGCCCATATGTGGTCTAAAGAAAGCATAGAATAATAGATTTGTTACTTTGCTGAATCAAACTACTCATAACTTCTGGGTGGGGGTTGGGATTTTGGTTACCTGAAAAGAGCGTTCTTCGTCTTTCCAGTGCTTGTGTTTCCTTTCTCTTCTCCTGTGTTTTGCGGAAAAAAAATTCCACCGTCCAAAATTTGCCGCCTATGAAAATTTGCCGCCGTAGGCTTCAGCCTAGCTAGCCTATTTAGAAATCCGCTACTGGCAACAAGCTTCGATGAGAGTGTGCTGAAAATTTCACGAAAACAAGGAGATCCAGTATCAATAAATTTGTTTAATCAGGCGATTGATTTTGATCAGATACAATATTTTAACTTACGATAAGCGATCGACCTTTAAGTTTGCTTGCTTTTAGCTAATCAAACTACCAGATTACCAGCATCAAATTTTGAATAGTTAAAATCATTTCGACAATTCAATATCTAAAAAAACCTCTGAATCCGCATTTCAAATTCATAAAAAATAATTGAATTAAAGTTCAAACATTAGAGTTGTGTGTTTAATCACAATTTAAGTTTGCAAAATTGATTTTGATCTATTTAACTTATGATAAGCGATCGACCTTCAATTTTAGGCTAGTTTGCTTAATTTTAGGTAATCAAACTACCAGATAACTTAGCATGCAATTTTGAATAGTTAAATAAAATCATTTCGACAATTCAATATCAAATATACACGCAAAAACTGAATTCGCATTTCAAGTTCATAAAAATAATTGAATTAAAATTCAAACATTAGAGTTGTGTGTTTAATCGGAATTTAAATTTGCACAATTAATTTTGATTGTAAAGATCGATTATTTCCGGGAAAATGTTAATTCATATTGGTACTGAATCACTTTACACATATAACCTAATATTGAATTAGTAAATTTATTTATTATCGAGGTTTCCTGAAAAATAAGGATTCAAGATTCCATAATATTCCAGAGCTACACCATACCTTAACACTGACAGGACATGAAAAAGGTACAATTCATTCACAATAAAAAGGGTTTAAAATAAATTTTTACGATTCTTTCGCGTTAGTTTCAGCATTGGGAGCTAAATCGATTTGTTAGATGCAACAGTCTAATCATAAAAATCTACGATTTTATGAACATACTATTATTTCTAGTAGCATTAAGCTGCACATAAATTAAAATAAGTATGGGACCATCTTAGAATATTTAAGTATCTTAAGACTACTTGCTATTAGGTATAATTACATTTAACAATATTCAAGTAGGAATTAGGTAGTCTAATCCTATGATTTAACGATTGTACCATCCTCATGTTATTAGTTACACTAAAATGTTTATAAATTGTACTTTAGGATTAGCTGGGTGCAAGAGCCAAGTGATCTGACAAATCGCTATAAATAAGCAACTATCAAAATATCTCAATTAACAATGTTGCTATTAACTTTATTAGAGGCTGATGGGACTAATCAACTAACAATAATAAACAAAGAGAACTAGTGATTCAATGCAACAATGTATACTGTGTGAACTGACTTTAATATTAGATAATCAAGTTTCTTTTTCTGAATTTGGCAATTATAATACATAATATAGAATTTTGTTTTGGATTGTTTAATGATTTTATGTGTCATGTCTAGAACGCCACCAGTGAAGTTCAATTGACAAGATTTGGTCCACGCTAATCCTACAAACCTTATAAATTTAAACATTGCATAACAAGACTTTTCAAAATGCTAACTACGCAGTTAGATTTTTATAGGCTTAAATTTCTTTCTAAGTACGGTTCAGTTGAACAATATTCAATTACCGCTTAAATAACATAGTTAAATCTCTAAATTTAGTGTGATACACTGAGAACATATAATAATATAATATATAATAATATAATATAATCTCAACGTTCACATTTACCGATCACTTCTAATAATGTTTCATAAGGTATACTACTTTCTGCAAACTAACGAGCTACTTCAAGACACTAAACATACCCGATGATTGATTGCAAAACAGCAAAAACTTGAATTCTTAATTTTGAGAAGAGCGATTACATAATTTCAAATTATGAGCTAACAAAGTTATTTATAAAAAAGATCGAACCAGCTGCTTAACTTGCTATACTGGAAGTTAAAACCTTCGGAAACTCAACTATACTCTTATACTAGACTGCAACGTTTCTTGAACCGAGTACGTCACAAATGCGGAAGGAGAAATCGGTAAACACGAAGCCTGTTGGGTTGTTAGGAGGAGTTTCGGTACGCAAATCGTGATTGAAAAGCACTATAAATGCACGAGTTTAACAAAATAATCATATTTTTAAATTGGCGTTCTTTATTTCACTCAAAATTCAAACACCGCGATGGGAACTACTTTGTTTATTAGTGACGTCGTAGGGTCAACTTAAGTTGCTGTCTACTATAGTATGATCAGCTCAGCCGACAAAACAATCTTTCCTTGATGACTTAATTTCTATACATATGTTATTTTTATGAATATTTAAGACACTATAAAAGGATATTTCATCTCACAAAATAGAAAGACTAACACCTTACTCTGGCAGCAAAAACAGTACGCACTTACCCACACGAGCTTCGGCTTCCAAATAAGCTGCACGTGTCAACTGACTGCTCACGCCTCCTTCCGTCATCACTAAAATTCCATAAAAACCGAAAAAAAATCGGAATAAAAAACACTTCTTCAGTATCAACATTGCAATTAAAAACATTTAGTTAAAAATAATGTTAATAAATGGAGCCAACTTAATTCACGGGTTTCCGGGTTCGATTCTTTCTCTGGAATCGAACACGGAATCACCATGTGATTCCATAATCTGTGAATCCCATACCACATCCTACATGTAGGATTTAGATTTAATTCTTTTTTTTTTGCGAAAGTATGGATTTTTATTTCGGACTTAGGGGATTTACGGAGGGGGTCGTGGGGGAATTTTTGTTTCAGGATATTTCATTCTAAATATTTCAGGATAGATTTAAAACGAGAAGGATGTTTTCAATGTAATCAATCCTTCTTTTCAATGCAAGTTGTGAGTCATTCTGCCATGGCGGGTTATTTTTTATACATTATTAATCCCACCAGGGCCGTATCCAAGGGGGGGGGGTTTAGGGGTTCAAACCCCCCCCCCGAAATTTTGACATCAATTTTTATACTGCTATTTTTCCTGAAAATTATGTCTCACAAGGAGCGATATCCTCTTCGGGTATAACCCAAAGGGTCTCAAAATGAGTCAAAACCCTACTTTTAAGGGTAAAATTTCCAAAATTTTTTTGGGGGAGGACCCCCAAACCTCCATGAAATTTTGAAATCTATTAAGTATACGGTTTTTCCTTCAAACTTGTGTGATTTACAAGGATTGGTCCTCTTTAATGTTACCTAATATGTCTCAAAATGAGTTAAAATGCCACTATTAGGGGAAAAATTCAAAAAAATTTTCTGGAGTAGGAACCTAAAATCCCCCTTAATATTTCGCCATTTATTACAATATACCTTCTTTTTACCTTGAAAATTCGGCCGCTTACAATGAGTGGTGCTCTATGGGTGTAATCTAAAGGGTCTCAGAAATGAGCTAAAACACTCTTTTGAGGGGAAAATTTCAAAAAATTTTCTGGGGGAGGACCCCCAGACCCCCCTTTTACTTCGAATTCATATTGTTCAAACAATTTTGAAATGTAGTGCATCAAAATTTAAATCCAGTGTTGTCACCTAAAACTTAACATATAAAAGTACCCGTAAGGAGGTACCTCAGAAAATATTTGAGTCAAAACCCCCCCCGAAACAAAAGTCTGGTTACGGCCCTGAATCCCACGACCCGCCGTAAATCCCGTAATGGCCGAAATCGAACCTATACTTTCGCAAGAAAGGATTTTGTCTAGTGTTCGGCACTAGTTAACTAGAACTAGTTTCAACTAGTAGTTAACTAGTCAACTAGTAGTTAACTGATCAACTAGTAGTTAACTAGTAGTTTAACTACTTTTAGTTAACTAGTCAACTAGTTAACTAGTTAACTAGTTAACTAGTCAACTAGTTAACTAGTCAACTAGTAGTTAACTGATCAACTAGTAGTTAACTAGTAGTTTAACTACTTTTAGTTTAAAGTAGTTCAACTATTAGTTTAACTACTTTTTAAATGAACTACTAGTTAAAACTACTTTCAAATTTTCAACTACTTCAAAAAAATTATTTAAAATTAAAAAATATATTTAAAATTTTTATCAAAGGTATAGTTCTCAAACACCATAACCGGAAATAAAGACCATTTTCGCACGAAGTATAAACGTTTTTAGTGACTCAGATAAAAAAGATGTATTAGAATTTTGCCAAAAAGTAGGTTATGAAATTAAATAGACTAGTTTGGGAAATAGTTAACTACTAGTTGCAACTAGTCCCATGAAAAAATAGTTAACTACTAAGTTACAACTACAATTTCCCAGACTAGTTAGTAGTTGGTAGTTAACTATTTTTTGCCAACTAGTTCCCGAACACTAATTTTGTCTATATCCTCTCTTGGATGTGGTATGGGATTCACAGTTCCGGGATCTGATACACTGATTCCGCGTTCGATTCCAGTCTCCAGAGAAAGAATCGAAAACCGAACCCAGTGAATTATGTTGGCTCCATCTATTACTAATTTATTTTGAACTAAATTTTTTTTATTGTCTTACGAAAAACCCCGTGACCTCAGGATGCTATGTTTCCCCGGTTTTTATGGAATTTTCAAACGTGTACTGACTTTAATTAGAAATATGCGTTTTAAGTCAATATATTAAAGTAAATAGAGAATCGGTCCTCTCGTTTTGAATAACCCTCTATAAAAAGTTGCAAAGATTTAATTGAACAAAGATTAGTATTGAATTCATTAAATTCAAATTAATTTCAAATTTAATAGCTTCAATTTTGAAAAGATAATTTTGCATGTATGTATTTCAATTTAAAAGACTGAATTATTGATTGCAATGACAATGTTGTTGTTGTTACTTATTCTCCCTAATCTCTTATTCTCTCTAATCTAGATTTAGACAGGACCAGGTCCAAAAGATTCCACACCCTCAAAAAGTCCATGACCTGGACTTGATTCTCTTTTAAATCAGCCTTATCCAGCCCCAAAAATGCAAGAAGATGACTAGGGGAGGCCGGGGCTGAGCTGCATTTACTACATGTCAAAAAAGTCTTACGCCCCTGGTCATAAGCGAGAGATTTAATATGACCACTAATGAGTCTAGTAAGGGCAGTTTGCGTTGCTCTATCTCCAACTATCTTCAGGGCAGCTCCTGGATGGTCAGCATGATACCAGTCATGCGAAGGAGCAATGACAATAAAAAGGTTTTTCTTCTTTAGAAAACGACTAATACTATCCCATATTCCCCTAGAAAAATATCAATATCCCTCTCTAAAATTTTGTATTGCCTTGCCCATGGGCGTAGCCAGGTTCCATGTTAGGGGGGGGCAAGGATACTTACCTTTGCCCCATGTCATGGTCTCAGGTAACTGTATACTTTTACACGTACTTTACATAGTACTTTTACACGTTAAATTTTAGAGTAATTATACGAAGGGTTTGAACTTTTGCACACTTAACTTAAATAATAGTGTAATTGATGTGTGCTCTAAGAAAAATGGGGGGGGGGGGGTCTGGGGGTCCTCCCCCAGAAAACTTTTTAAAATTTGCACCTTTAAGTAGTGTTTTAGCTCATTTTTAGACTCTTTGGCCAGAACAGAACCACCTCTTGTAAGTTGTAAGCCACATACTATTCTAGGGAATTTATGTGGCTAATAACTAAAAGTATAATTTGTAGAATCTAATCGAGTTGAGTTAAATTCAATAAATTTTATCTATTTTATTTTATGTTACCGGGTGAAACATTCGTATGTTTGGACATTAAAAAAAAAATACCAAGCTTGAGGAAAATACGCAACTGCTTTAATTACATAATAATTTAGAAGAGACTGAAGAAGAATACAAAGTTACAGTTAGTCTGAAAATAGTCCGAGCAACTTTGTATCAACTGTTCAAGTTGTTGCAGTTACTTGAATAACCATGATATAAGATATAACATTTAACAATAACCTTAAAATGTAAAAGTAAAACCGTCCTGCTTTTTCAAATATTATTTAGCTTTTTTTTCACTCTTAAAGAAAAAATTCTCTTATTAGATATTTTAAAACAAATAGTTTATCCCCCAAAACTAAGATGCAATACTAAATTCAACTTACTTTAATTGCTGGTGATGGTGCTGGATTAAGGCTTTACATAATACGTCTAGATATCAATATGGAGGACTGAAATACGTACTATTTTTAAGTTCAATGCTTGAAAACTAAATCACATATCTTAGACTAAAGGGAATTTTCTGCAGGAATCAGGAATAGCCAATGACCACACGGCTTTCTTTCTATTCGTTGAAAGGTCAGCCAAAGCTTCGAAATAATAATGGCTGGGTTCACAAAAGACCCCTCTGTTTTTGTGTAAACACTTGAGAAACACGTTGAAACAATTTCCTGACACATCCAGACACCTAAGGGGCTGCCCACACCAAGGAAGCCACTCCAGAGCAATAAAATAAATCAATCTTGACCCCTTGGCCCTCGCAGCCTTCGCAATACAAGGTAACGTTAATTGACCTCCTGGACAGTCGAGTAAACAAGACACTCTCAACCCCCTCTCTTCTATTGGGAAGGCTGAATGGGGAACCTGAGTCCGCCTGTCAAGATAACGATCTTAATGGGACAGTACGCACGACGAGCTCCGTGTGGGCAGCCCCTTAAGCCCCCTTGCTTGTTTGATTCGTTGAGTGCCGAAGATTTATGATATCCTTTCACACCCCAATCCATTGTCAAAGGCAGGAGGTGTACGTATAATTGGATTTTGTGGTATGGGAAGAGCATTTCCCCCTCACCCCTATTTCTTCTCCAATTAGGACAGTAGAGGACAACAGGAAAGAGGGAGCGTTCACCCCCCGCTGGCTCCTGTATGTGAACAACAGGTGTGACCAGTAACGAGTTTACTTTACCCTTATCTTATCTTGGGGCTGTTTGTCAACTCTTCCCATTTCTAGCCGTTCAATAGATTTCCACTCCGCGGGAGGTGGTCAACTGGGGTTGTATCTTATCTCGTATCTTTGAAGTTGTCGAATATTTTGACTGGCTCGGTCGTTTGGGGAACTAAAAATGCTGAATGAAATGAATTCTGCGTGAATTCTTCCGCCACATCTCACATATAAGCTCGTTTTTTTGGCACATATACTTTAAAAAAAATTGAAGGGTTTCAGCTTTAAAAAAAATTTTCAGAAAAAAAAATTTAAAAATGTTTTTCAATTTTACAGAAAAAATTATTTTGGGGGAAAATTTCTGAAGAGTTATGAAAAATTTAGGGGGGGGGGCAGCTGCCCCCCCCTGCCTCCCCCTGGCTACGCCCATGGCCTTGCCTGCCGCCAAAGATGGGCGCAATCAGATTACTTTTGTAATCAGATTAATAATCTGATTGAAGTAATCAGATTACATTTGTAATCATCAATCAGATTACATTTGTAATCTGATTGAAAGTAATCAGATTACATTTGTAATCTGATTACATTTGTAACCATCAATCTGATTACATTTGTAATCTGACCGAAAGTAATCTGATTACATTTGTAATCTGATTGATGTAATCTGATTACATTTGTCAATCAGATTACTTTTGAAATCAGATTGACACAACTTAATTACAGTGGTCCGCAATTCACCGGAAGTGGTTCTTAGATAACCGGAAGTGAACCATACCTTACCGGAAGTGGTTCGCAACTTACCGGAAGTGGTTCGCAACTTACCGGAAGTGGTTCACAACTTACCGGAAGTGGTTCACAACTTACCGGAAGTGGTCCACAACTTACCGGAAGTGGTCCACAACTTACCGGAAGTGGTCCACAACTTACCGGAAGTGGTCCACAACTTACCGGAAGTGATCCTTAATCTACCGGAAGTGGGTCACAACTTACCGGAAGTGGTTCGCAACTCACTTCCGGTAAGTTAAGGACCACTTCCGGTAAGTTGTGAACCACTTCCGGTTAGTTGAGAACCACTTCCGGTAAGTTATGGTTCACTTCCGGTATGTTTTGGACCATTTCCGCTAAGTTTCGGACCACTTCCGGTAAGTTGTGAACCATTTCTGATAAGTTTTGGACCACTTCCGGTAAGTTTTGGACCAATTCTGGTAAGTTTTGGACCATTTCCGCTAAGTTTCGGACCACTTCCGGTAAGTTTTGGACCACTTCCGGAAAGTTTTGGACCACTTCCGGAAAGTTTTGGACCACTTCCGGCAAGATGCGAACCAACAAGTACATTCTGTGTGCCTTCACATTATCAATCAAAAAGTAATCAAGATTTATTATGAGATTACTTATTGTAATCTGTAATCAGATTGCAGATTACATTTGTAATCAGTAATCAGATTACAGATTACAATTGTAATCATTAATCTCCATGTGATTACTTTCGTGATTACAATTGTAATCATTAATCTCCATGTGATTACTTTCTTGATTACATTTGTAATCAGATTACAAATGTAATCAGATTACAATTGTAATCGTAATCATCAATCATTAATCTGATTACATTTTGCCCAACTCTGCCTGCCGCCTTTCATCTCTTTCTGCGTCTTTCGCGGAAGTTCTGTGAACGAACGCTGGAAAGAAAGAGAGAATCCTTTCGGCGGTGCCATTTTCGTGCTGCCATCTAGTGGTAGATACTTCAGTCTTGCTGTGCCTTTTTGATGTGGTGCTTCCCCCTAGCGAAGGACTGATGAAATCTTTCCCTGACTGTATAAAGACCAGTACGGGTTTCATTTGTGAGGTCAGTATAAGTTTTAAAAAAAATAGTTTTAAAAAGGATTAAATATATTTGAAATTACTAAAAAATGCGGATATTTGTTGTGGTAGTGTCAGCAAAAGGAATTCGAATACGGTGAGTAGAGCCCCGATTATCCGCGAGGGCCACGAAAAATTTTTTTTAATTACCTTTTATTTATGATTTTTTTAAAAAGGCGTAACTGGAACTGAACACTTTTTCTTAACAGTACAGTATATTGCTTTTTGTTTACTGTTCCTTATTTTAGTGATTTAGATGTAGAGCAAAGGTTTCTGTTCTGCTGTACTGTACATATTTTAAAAGTTTTACGTATCATATTTTTTGTACAATAAATATACGTACTAAATAATAAATATACGTTATTATTATTTATTTGTAGATAAATTACGATTCAATAACTATAATTTAAAAAAAAAAAACTCAAACGTGTTTATTGACCAAACTTTTTCAACTACTTTACATTTTATCTGGGTTCAATCTTTAATTAGGTTTGGAAGAACATGTAAAACATTAGATTACTGTAATACCAATTGCACAATAAAATATTATCTAGTATAATAAAACATTCTTTACCTTAACGTTAACCCATTTCTACTGACAGAGAACTCTATAATTTAAACTAATAATTTATTTCATAGCTCTTGCCAACATCATACCGAATAGGATCTGTGAAGTTGAGTTGTAGAGAAAGAGCTTTCAATCTTGTGTTAGAGATCATTTATATGCGGAGAACTGGATAATGAACGATTCACCGCCATTTTAGTTACAATCTGTAATTTCACCAATAAAATATTTAGTTTTTAAATTTATTTCGTTGAATTTATGAAAGAAAGTAAGCTAATGAACATTCATAATATCCTATCCATTAAAGTTTTAGCTCTCTTTTTAGGTGTTTTTCAAAACTTTTACCAGCAATCCAACACAATTTTTAACATCACGTTTTGTTAAAACATAGGAAGTACAGACAAACTAAAATTTGTGTACTTTCTCCATCAGCTCTCAAAACCTCCATGTAATTTTTTAAAAAGAAACCGTGGGCTATTGAGTTCAGCTGGTCATCCTGTTGTCTATTTGCAAGCATGGGCGCCCATATGCGTGAATTCAGGAGGGGGGCCGAGAAAATTTTTTTCAAGTTAGCCAAAGCCAGTCAAGCCCGTAACTACTAGATTTAAGTTGCTTTTTTAAGGGGGATTTGTTCAGAAAAAGTTTTGAAATTTTATTCTTAAAAGTAGTGACTTCTAAAATAGGATCACTCCTATGCCAAATCGCAAAATTTCAAGTAAGAAACTACTAGTACTAAATATGTGGTCAACATTATTAGAAACTATTTATATTTTGCTTTTGAATTAGCTTACAATCCTAATAAAAAGATTAATACAGTTCAAAATTTAAAATGAAAGGAATCAAAGGAAGATTTTACATAACTTTTCTAGTGCAAGGGGGGAGCCCGGGCCCCCCTTTGCCCTTATGTATGTGGGCGCCCATGTTTGCAAGGGACAAGATGTCGCACACGTTCGAAATGGACACGTTGGCACATGAGAAGTCGACGCATTCCTTCTTGAGAGAGGGGGCCTGGTATTTGACTGCCGCGTAGTAGAGCTTGAGGGTCCCGGTGTACAGGTAGGTCAAGAAGAGGCCAAGCGTAGATGGGTTCATGCCCGGTCCCCCGTCTTCAAGACCATGCTTTCTTGTCTGTATAGAGCAGGGTCTTGAAGACGGGGGACCGGACACTCAGGATGCTCTTGTGGACCGGAAAGGAAACATCCCAACACTTGAGTTGGAAGTCGGGAAAGTCCTGGTAGAGGCACATCAGTTCCTCAAGTCACACAAGGGACTCAGGATGTTCTTGTGGACCGGGAACGAAACATCCCCACACTTGAGTTGGAAGTCGGAAAAGTCCTGGTCCTGGTAAACGCACATAAGTTCCTTTGTAAACACTGTAACTGAGCTTATACTTTCCACTAGGGATTATTTTAAAGTATAAATTCAAAGAAATTCCCCTTTTCACCTCTTCTCTCGTCAAAGAATTACAAAAATCCCAAGAATCTTTATAATAAAATAGAATCTCATTCTCTTCTGTTCTCACCACAACATCTTCATTACTGAGCACGGTCGTGCGAGTAAGGACCGAAACGTTTTTCTTGAAAGAAACAGGTGTTAAAATCAGTCCTCTCTTCGAAAGAGCATTCTTATTTTCTTCAAACTTCAACATCATCCAAGCCATTTCCCTTTCGTCATTGATGGGATATTTAAGGAATGATATTATTTTAGTAGGCATTGGAATTACATCGCTCAATATTTCAGATGATATTTTGATGGTGACTTCGAATGCACTAATCTTTGTATTCATGTACTCAGCTGTTTCGATCTCACCTTTTACAGTAAGATACCGCAGAGTAAGTTGGTCCTCGGGGAGAGGCTGGTTCTTCCTGATTTGGGCAACCACTTCTTTGAATTCGGGTCCAGGAGGAAGTTCCAGAACATCCAGAAGCTCTTTGGAATCCCCCTGTTGCGTGCAGAGGAGCGATTCATCGGAACCGATGAAAGACACTTCACCACGGAATCTCCTAGTCATTTTACAAGTAAGGTGCACCACTATAAGTTCGTCCTCACCACTGAGACACAGTTCGGACGAAATTTGGGGATATGAACCAGCTTCGGTACTCGAGATCACTGTCGTGAAGCTCATTGTTCCAGCAGCTGAAGTTCTTGATGGTCCACTCCATCAAAAAGCATTTTTCTTTTCTCCTATCCATTCCGAAATCCTTTTTACAAAGCCAGACTTCTCCGAAAAGGGCAGCCGTTGTAGAAAAATTAAAACCTGGAATGGATGCGATCGTTTTCGCTGCTGAAGCTTTAGAAGAAACACCTACTTGCCGATAATAAACAATTTTCATTTCCGATAAGAAGGAAAGTTCCAAAGGTTTAAAAGATATACTTATAAAACAGCGTTTCGTGAATTGCATTAATCTCTTATCACGGTTGTGAAACTTCTAGTAGGGCCGTTAAAGGGAAAAAAAAAAGCTTTTTTAAAAAAACGCTTTTATTAAGATGTCCTAAAAATTCAAAAATAATTTTTTGGGTTTTGTGAAATAATTTATTCGGGAGTAGAAAATAACCTTCCGGTAAGTAAAAATTAACTAATTTTCTGATCACTAAAAATAAAAGCGTGGGCGCTAGTAATTTATAATTTTACATAAAAGAAAATGAGAAAAGAGAACTTAGAATAAATAGTGAATAGATAATTACTAGCGCCCACGCTTTTATTTTTAGTGATCAGAAAATTAGTTAATTTTTACTTACCGGAAGGTTATTTTCTACTCCCGAATAAATTATTTCACAAAACCCAAAAAATTATTTTTGAATTTTTAGGACATCTTAATAAAAGCGTTTTTTTAAAAAAGCTTTTTTTTTACTTATTTTATTTTCTACTTTTTAGTCTTAGAATTTTGCCTAAAATCTTAATTTTTATTCCAATTGTTGGTATGTAATTAGTAAAACCCCTTAGAATTAAATGCTAAAAATTTAAAACATTACCCCTCTATTTAGGTACTTATAAAATTTTTCAAAGCAAGTCATTTGTAAGAAATAAACTTTTCCAAACACCAGTGAAGAATTTACAGAAAAAAATATTCCAAAGGAAAGAGATTTTATAATTTCTTTTTTACTGAAAAAGCCCAACACCCCATGCAAACATATTTCAGTATTTCTTTAAGCTATAAATAATTCCATCTGAACGAAAGCGAAATCTAAAAGAAATGAATAGCAATAACTGTCATAATAAAAGCATCGAAACTCCCATTTATCCATCAAATGAAAATAAAAAGTATTTCCAAGCTTTTAGAACAAGTGGTATAGGTTTAAATTCACATTACTATCTTCGTTAATTATCTTAATTGAAAGGTAATAATTCAAGGTTTAAAGATTGAATATAGTTCAAATATATATAATACGCCGTTGTATAAGTTTTGGGGGTCATATTCTTTTTAGAGCGTCTTAAATTCGAGTTAATCGGATAATCAAAAATACTCTTTAATTACCCTAATTACGGAGATTTTGACTAGCTGACAATTGAATATTGCATTGTCATGAATATTACACCATGCTGCAAAGTTTCAAGGCTTAATATCATTTAGAAGTACCTGAAATTTTATGTGCAAGAATCTAAATGACAACCTTAAAATTTGCATAAATTTGTCTTTAATTTCTTTAATTATTTTAAAATTGCCGTTTTGATGATTGAATATAGTAGTACTATGCCTATTACACTATTGTTCCTTTTTTTGGGAGCTAAAATATTTTTTAAGGGTCTCAAAATCGAGTTAATCGGATAATCGAAAATACTCTTTAATTACCCTAATTACGGAGATTTTGACTAGCTGACAATTGAATATTGCATTGTCATGAATATTACACTATGCTGCAAAGTTTCAAGGCTTAATATCATTTAAAAGTACCTGAAATTTTATGTGCAAGAATCTAAATGACAACCTTAAAATTTGCATAAATTTGTCTTTAATTTCTTTAATTATTTTAAAATTGCCGTTTTGATGATTGAATATAGTAGTACTATGCCTATTACACTATTGTTCCTTTTTTTGGCAGCTAAAATATTTTTTAAGGGTCTCAAAATCGAGTTAATCGGATAATCGAAAATACTCTTTAATTACCCTAATTACGGAGATTTTGACTAGCTGACAATTGAATATTGCATTGTCATGAATATTACACTATGCTGCAAAGTTTCAAGGCTTAATAACGTTTAGAAGTACCTGAAATTTTATGTGCAAGAATCTAAATATTTTGCGATAATTTGCCGTTAATTAATTTAATTACTTGAGAATTGTCGTTTTGATGATTGAATATAATAGTACTATGCCCATTACAGTATTGTTCTTTTTTTGGGAGCTAAAATCTCTTTGGAAGGGTCTCAAATGTCAGTTTTTCTGATAATTAAAAATAATCGATAATTTACTTAATTTTTTGGTTATTGATTAGATAATAATTGGATATTGGAGTGTCATGAGGGTTACATCGTTGTGTAAAGTTTCAGGGCCCTGACATATCAGGAAGTGCAGGAAAATCGAGTTGTAAGATTTCACCCGTGACCTTGGCCCAGAGCAAGTCTAATAAAAGCGTTTAAAAAACACCCGAATTGTTCAGATTGTGATAGAATCACCAAAATTGCTGGAGGTATAGTTTAAAACATGCTGAATCCAAAATCGACCAGAAGCACTCTGGCGGAAGCGTTGTTTGGGAAGCTATTTTCGGTTGTTTTAATGATAAAAAGATAATTTTGGTGACGAATATTATGTTTTAAAGGTCAAGGATCATGATTATGATACAAAAATGTGCAATTTATGCATAAAAATTGATTAAAATTCAATAAAATCTCTAAAATAGTGTGATAGAGTCAATCGGTAGATTTTTTCTCAAAACATTTATAGAGAAGTTTTTATTTCGACGGTTTTACATGTTTTTGAAGTGCTGATTCCGAATATCAAGTTTGCTGTCACGTGGTAGGTCGGCTTTATATAAAAAATGGCTGAACATTTCAAAAAATCTTAAAATGTTTTTCTCTATCTTCAGATTTTTGCTTATATTTCAATAACTATAACTTATTTGAAGATGATCTCAGTTACAAAGTTAAAGTAAACCAAATTAACTATAAAATTCACTATTAAACTTCTATTTTCTGAAGAATAGTGGTTCAGTTAGAGAGTGCTGAAAAGCAGCTATTCTTCTGCAAAAAAGTCACAAACGTACGTTATATTGAATATTAAAATTATTTAATTTTTAATTAATTTCCTTAAATTATTAAATATAAGTTATTTTACTCGGAAAATACAACAAAATACTTAATCTATGTATTAAATTATAGGAATGTTTAGAGCTTTCTAAAGAAAAGTGAATTTTTCTTCTTTCAATAAAGTGAAGAATGCTTTCTATTTCGCCACTAAATCTCTAAATAAATAAAAATTGTTTTCAAACATCTTATACCAAATTAAATAACATTTAATTTCTACACACACAAATGCGAAAATCACTGTTTATCAGAACGCTTAATATGAACACTTAACAACTCGTCAGAAAATAAAAATTAACCATAATGCATCTTACGTACTACTTTAATTTGCTGTACTGCACTTTTTTGAGAAACTATAAGTTGTCTGAAAATAACGAAAAACTAATAATTAAAGTAAAAATTACGAGGCAATTTTTGATATCTAATATTTAATAATTTATAATTATTTTTTGAACATGCTTAGGCATCAATTGATCCGAAATATTTTTCCTTATGGTTAATACACCAAAAGTAAAGCGAAAACAGCTAGGAAGGTCCGTTTTGGCTGCAAGGCGTAAAAAACTTTATTCGCGATTTTCGCTTATCTCCTTCCCCCTTCTTAGTAAATGAAAATGTAGGGCACTATTTTAGTGAGGAATGAAATTCTCTTTCATGTGGCATAAAAATTTGTGGACATTATTTGTTTTCTAGCTGGTTGAAACGTACGTTTGTCACTTTTTGAAGAAGAACAAAAGAATAGCTGCTTTTCAGCACTTTCTAACTGAACTACTATTCGTCAGAAAATGGAAGTTTAATAGTGAATTTTATAGTAAATTTTGTTTACTTTAACTTTGTAAATGAGATCATCTTCAAATAAGTTATAGTTTTTGAAATATAAGCAAAAATCTGAAGATAGAGAAAAACATTTTAAGATTTTTTTAAATGTTTTGTAATTTTTATATAAAGCCGACCTACCACGTGACAGCAAACTTGATATTCGGAATCAGCACCTCAAAAACATGTAAAACCGTCGAAATAAAAACTTCTCTACAAATGTTTTGAGAAAAAACCTACCGATTGACTCTATCACACTATTTTAGAGATTTTATTGAATTTTAATAAATTTTTATACATAAATTGCACATTTTTGTATCATAATCATGATCCTTGACCTTTAAAACATAATATTCGTCACCAAAATTATCTTTTTATCATTAAAACAACCGAAAATAGGCCCGTGGGTGGCCATTTTGTTTTTGACCGGAAGTCCCAAACAACGCTTCCGCCAGAGTGCTTCCGGTCGATTTTGGATTCAGCATGTTTTAAACTATACCTCCAGCAATTTTGGTGATTTTATCACCATCTGAACAATTCTTCCCTTTAACGGCCCTACTATTCTTTTTTTAGCAATTTGGCAATCACTCCATTGCATAAATGCGAATTCATAAAAATTGGGGAGATAGTAGGTGCGCATCTATTGCGTTGACTCTATAAATACTTCAGAACAGAATTTAATAGTATAATTTTAAAATGGAAGACTCATAATAATGTGAGTTATTTGTCAAATAAATTACTATTCAATAATTAGAATTTTTTTAAAAAACTCAAATATGTTTATTGACTAAATTTTTTCAAGCACTCTACATTTTACCTTGGTTCAATCTTTAATGAGGTATGGATTAACACGTTATACATAAGATTACTGTAATAATACTAGACCTCTTAACCAATGGGCAATTCTCACATTTTTTTATATTTTTATTCAATAGAGATATCCAAGAGAGGAATACATGCTCAAAAATTTTTTAATTACAATGCTTATTTATTTTTTTAAATTTAATTTCATTCAAAGTTTGACGGTACAGCTTTAGAATAAGTCCGCTTTCCGCCATGTTTAACCACAACTCAATTTATGACCGACAACTATTGAGATCTAATTGTTAATATTATTATTATTAGATCCTAAAATAATAGTAATTAGTATAATATTGTGAGAGATCTAATAGTACGATTAGATCTCTATAATGACAACACTTAACATGTTGTTTTCGGAACTGTGGTTAAACATGGCGGAAAGCGGACTTATTCTAAAGCTGTTCCAGTTTGACTTTCAAAAAGGGCGCGAAAACAGTATGTGACGTCATTCAATCCGAAACAAGTGCAAGCGATTGCCAATTTTTATTTTAAAATATTGAATGAACTGTATTTTTTTTTTAACTTTTCGTGTTGGTTTTTGAATTTAGAACCATTTTTTAACTTTTTCTGTTTTCAAAAATTGCGGGAATTGCCCATTGCAAAATAAAATATTATAATATAATAAAATATTCTTTACCAAACCCACTTTTACTGTTAGAGAACTCTATATTTTTAACAGAGCTCTCTCCAGCACCTTACCGAGAAGGATCTGTGAATATGCATAGAGAATGGGAAGATTTCAAAGTAAAGTTGAGTTTCAGAGAAAGTGCTGTCAATCATGTGTTAGAGACCTTTTATATATGCAGAGACTGGAGAATGAACGATTCACCGCCATTTTAGTTACAATTTGCACGGATCCCCATAGAGTGTAATGGTAATACACTCTAAGTATAAAAATCCTAAGTATATAATCGTAATAAGTATAAATATCTAAGTAGTGTAATGGTAAAACAATTATTGCTTGCTCCAAAATAACATCAGTGAAAAGTATTTTAAAAATTTCAATAGTTCTAGCAGAACACAAAATGTTGCTTTTGTAATTGTAAGTAATTAAATTTATCTTAGAATTTTTTTTCTAAAACATCGGATTGATTGGCAGGAAAAATAATAAGGTAAATGCTTAAATTGGATTGTTAGAGCATTTTCAATCACATGACTCGGACCTAACAACGGCCTTAGCAACAGACGCTTTATACTCCAGCAGTTAAGGCTGTGCGTGCACTAGCGACTTTTGTCACGGTGACAAAGACAAAATTGTTGCCTTGGCTATTGAAACAAGTTAGAGTGCGCGCACTAGGCGACGTGACACTTGGCCGATTTTCAAGAATGGACTCTAACCGTCTGACGTCACACGGAACCAACACGTGACCTACTGAGCTTGCGATTGGTTACCACAGATACTACACTAGTAGATCTACTAGTGTAGTATCTGTGGTAACCAATCGCAAGCTCAGTTGTAGGTCACGTGTTGGTTCCGTGAAGTCTCGAACCAGATAGGCGGTTAGAGTCCATTTCTTCATAGAGATCCATTGTTTTCTAGTGATATTTTTGATACTAGTGATACTGGTCGCCGTGAATTAAGTCACTCGTGCGCGCTCAGCCTAACAGTTGAAAGAAAATAACTGGCCGTGACGTCATGTGCGAATGCTCTTTTGTTGGCAAATTGTATTGTCATTTGGCATGCTATCGCTCTTTTCAAAGAGAAATGTATGAAACGAAATTTTTATGGACTAGTAGTCATGAAACTAGTCTCAACTCAAATGGACTCTAACCGTCTGACGTCACACGGAACCAACAAGTGACCTACTGAGCTTGCGATTGGTTACCACAGATACTACACTATTAGATCTACTAGTGTAGTATCTGTGGTAACCAATCGCAAGCTCAGTTGTAGGTCACGTGTTGGTTCCGTGAAGTCTCGAACCAGATAGGCGGTTAGAGTCCATTCTAGTTGTATTACATTGTTTTCAATGGACTCTAACCGCCTATCTGGTTCGAGACTTCACGGAACCAACACGTGACCTACAACTGAGCTTGCAATTGGTTACCACAGATACTACACTAGTAGATCTACTAGTGTAGTATCTGTGGTAACCAATTGCAAGCTCAGTAGGTCACGTGTTGGTTCCGTATGACGTCAGACGGTTAGAGTCCATTACATATCCAAATAAAGGTGGTTAACAAATCTTGTTCGCCAATGGAGGATGCCAACAATTAAACAACAAAATATTTGGTTTTTCAAATTTCATTCACAGAATTTATGAAGTAAAATAAGCTAATAAAATAAACCTGAGCTAGAGAGAAGAATATAAGAAAAATTAAAATTCGTCTACTTTTCTCTCTGCTCATCCAAAAAAGTAAGAGTTTCCACAGCTAACAGTGATTCGCTCCTCATAAAGCTTCTCCATTCTCCAGACCTCAAAACCTTACTGTAATTCTTTAATATGAAACCATGAGCCACTGAGGTCAGCTTGTCATCCTGGTGTTTATTGGAAAGCGACAAAATGTCGCACACGTTCGAAATGGAGACGTTGTCACACAAGAAGTCTGCGCATTCCTTCTTGAGGGAGGGGACCTGGTACTTGTCAGCTGCGTAGAAGAGCTTGAGGGCGCTGTCACATTGAATTTCATCCACAGCCCCGGTGTACAGGAAGGTCAGGAAGCGGGAGAGGGTAGAGGGGTCCAAGTCCTCTATGTCCATGCAGCCGGACGCGGCCTCTTTCATGTCGCTTGAAAGCAGGCGTTCTAGAACAGGTGACCGGGCGCTCAAGATGGCCCTGTGGACCGGGAACGAAGCATCCCCACACTTGAGTTGGAAGTCGGAAAACTTCTGGTCCTGGTAGAGGCACATCAGTTCTGTTGATAGCACTCCAACTGAATTGTCGGGTTTATTAGAAGTATCTGTATTTGTACTTGTGCCAGGAGGTCTAAAGCTTTTTGTTGGAATTATGTGAATACTCTCTGGAAATTCTTGAAAGAGACCTAAGCAATGCTTATACTTTCTACTAGGGATAATTTTGAAGTATAAAGTAAACGAAAATTCACTTTTCGCCATCTCTTCTATTGTCAGTGTATTACAAAAATCCCAAGAATTTTTATCACGAAATAGATGCTCATTCTCTTCTGTTCTCACTACATCTTCATTGCTAAGCACAGATATACGAGTGAGGATTGAAACTTTTTTCTGGTAAAGAACAGGTGTTAATTTTAGTACTATCTTTGAACGATCGATTTGATCTTCTGCAAATTGTAAATTTATCTGGTCCGTTTTTTCTTCATCGAGGGGATATTCTGTAGATGATATTCTTGTATGTGTTGAATTTAAATTGCATAATATTTTAGATGATATTTTGAAGGAGACATCGAATGCGTTTATCTTTGTGCACCTGTAATCTACTGCTTCCCTAATACTTCTTATACGCCATCGTAGTGTGAGTTGGTCCTCAAGAGCCTTGTTCTTCCTGATTTGAGCAACCACCTCATTGAATTTGGGTCCAGGAGGAAGTTCTAGAAGTCTTACATTCCTTTTTAAATTCACCTGTTGCGTGCAGAGGAGTGATCCATCCGATACAATGAAAGAAACGTCACCACAGAAGATTATAGGCTTAGTACAATAAAGACGCACCACCAGTTGTTCGTTGTGACCACTGAAACCTCTCGACTACAGTTCGACCCAAAGTTTAGGAGTTGTACCAGATTCGGTACTCGTAATCACTTTGTCGTGAAGCTCATTGTTCCAGCAGCTGAAATTCTTGATAGTCCACTCCAAAACAAGATATTTTCCTTTCTCCGTATCCATTCCGAAATTCTTTCACTAAGTCAGAATTCAAAAAAGAGTAGCCGTTGCAGAAAAATGAAATCCTGTAATGAATGCGATCGTTTTCGCTGCTCTGAGAAAACTCCTACCTGTCGATAATAACTAATCTGATACTTTTCTGATAAAGGGGAAAGTTCCATAAGTTTAGAAGATGAAAAAATTATCAAATAGCGCTTCATGAATAGCATTAATCTCTTATCACGGTTCAAACTTCTTTTTTCAGCAATTCGACAATCACTCCATTGCGTATATTAGAGTTCATAAAAATAGGGGAGACAGTACACGACGAAAAAGTCCCCCCCCCCCCGCCGTTTTGTCCATTTTCAAAGCGACTGAAAGCAAACGGTTGAAAAACCTCCTACTTCCGATATGCCTTTATTTGAACACCGATAAGCAAGTGAGATCGCACCGATAACGCGTTATTATCTGCAAAAAACAGCTGGAAGGGAAGTCAGTGTCCCAATTAAATTCAACTTTAATTTAAAATTAAAGTCACTCCTTTACAGAATATTTTTGAAAGGTTCTATCTAAATAACCATTATTTTAAACATTTAACATTTAGATAGTTTCGTCATTAATGTGAAATTCATTTTATATTGTACAAGAAAAGCTCTATAGTGTCAATATCGTCCGTATGAAATAAATTGCAAATCACAACACTGTTCTAATACTCTATGTCTGAACAATTATCAATATTATTTTTAATGAATACTTGTTGCTCACTGAGGAAAGTCTCGACGCCAATTTTCCCAAAAGAAAAAAAATTCCAAAATTTGCAAGTTTCTTTGTTTTTAATTGTTAAAATTTGTCTTTATTTAGTTAAAAAACGCAAAACCAACATAAAAACACAAAAAAAAACCCCTGGAAGTTTGCGAACTTTTTCTTTTTTAAGGTCTGAAAAAGTGCTATTTACACTTACTTACTACTATCTTCTCTAATAATGAAGATAGTTTCACGAATTTTTTTTTCTGCGCGTTTTTTATGACTTTGCCAACAATACCATTGAAGTTAAAAATATGGTTAGAACAAAGCAGAAAGTCTAGGAGATGTTGGTTCCAAATCAAAGCCACGAAACGGACTTTTGAAACACCTGTATATAATATTCACATTTTTGTTTCAGATGTTTTACAAATCAAATTGATGTAATAAAAAGCATATATTTCGACTGAAATTTTGTTGAGGTCAAAAACAATACATGTCAATTGTCCAGCAATTTACTTTTTAATTTTATAGACACATTAAGCTTTTATTTTAATTCATAAAAAGCATCTGGAAATGCTGATGGGCCCTGCAAGTATGATATTTGATGGTTAACCAATCGTTAAAGAACATTGAATTGATTTAAACGATAACAAAACCTTTAAATACGATTATCTCTAAACACTGAATTTGAACATGTACTATTTTTCTACTTATGGGTTCGATTAAGATTTGGGAAAAATATTAATAACTTACGGTTATTTTTTGCCCTCTGCTTCAGCAAAGGTTGAAACGTTTGGAAGTAATATCTGAAAGACACGGCCACAGAGTACTAGAACAGAGAGTCCACGGCCATAGGCCATAATGGAAATCGAAAATCATGACATCTTGTTACAGGTTGGGAGAATTGTGGCGCTGGGATCGCACTAAACTCACTAGCGTCTGGATTCAGTCTGAATCGTTCGCCGGCTGCCTATGGGAGATCGAAAACACCTTTTTGCACACGCTCTGAGTTCTAATTTGGCGAGAGATTTAAGCGGCCGGCATACGTTCCAGACTCTAGTGTGGCGCCCTCACATCAGTAACGCATTTGAAAATAGCCTCGTGGACCCTCTGTTAGGATATTTCTCTGTGGACACGGCCAACAAACCTGTAAAATGATTCACTGATTTTATTAAGTAAACTAAAAGGCGTAAACTAAAAATCAGAAAGGGATTGCTTTACCTTTACAACTTAATAAAAACATTTATCAATCTATTATAGGCATTAAAAGGTCCAAAACAATTAATTCCCATACATAAAATAATACAAAACATTAAAAAAATTACATTATAATAAATTAAGAAAAAATATCTGATTGGTTTTTTACCCGTTGCTCTACTATTGAAACACCTTTTTAATACATGTGGAAGATTCTCAGTAAATCCCTTCCAACTAAACCGAAGTACAGTAAACTCAATTGGATCACTTACTTTTTCTATACTGCCGTCCTAAGCGAAAGTGCACATAAAGGCAATTTCAGACAGATCTACTTTGAGAAAAATCTCACCAAAAAAGTATTTGGCGGATTCTCCATTCTGTGTGGTAGACCCTCCATCTCAGATCAAATATTGGCTACCCTAAAAAAATACTCTGTAATTAGCTATGGCGTTGGGGTGCGTTCGAGGCCAGAATGCAATGCAGTAAAGAAAAAACACAACATTTCAGCTGCAATTCTAGCGACTTACATATTCCGGATTTAGTAATGGTATCCACATTTAAAACTATACGGCAATGTATTTAAAACTATTAAATTTAGTTTAAATTTATTTTCGTATTAAATTGATGTTAATTTTAATATTACAAAATAATTTTATCTTTCTTTCAATTCTGATAGCTTATAGGGGGGTTTGTTCATGATTTTGACAACTATTCAAGAGGCTTTGAAGTAACGAGATACATTCTCGCCAAATAAAAAAAACGCGCCAATCGGGAAAGATAGTGAATTTATAAGAAAACTAGTTTATGTGCACTTTCGCTTAGGACGGCAGTATACTCGACAGCAACGTTTCTTGAACCCAGTGTCGCGTACGACACAAGAACCCTGTGGTTAATCCGGATACCATCCGGGGCCAGGGTAAAATAACATAAAATTAGGTATGAGAATAATGGGAAATACACTTAACACACACGTGGTCTCACGATGGGACGCGAAGCTTAGGGGGGCTAACTAATTAACATAAATTACCAACTGAACGGATACTCATAAATAAACCCATGAATTTATGCAGAGTGACAATAAGAACAGAAAACAGTACAGAGAAAATATCTGGACTTACCTCCCTTGGTCCGGTTGCACAGCATCTATTTTTCTTAACAATCCAATGCACATTCTTTCTCTCAATAACTACTCACGTTTTATATTTTAATGATTAACTATTTATTTCTTGGCTGTTATATTTACAACATCATTAAAACACTATATACAGGACTACTATACAGGAGGAGTTTCGGTACGCAAATCGTGATTGAAAAGCACTATAAATACATGGGTTTAACCACAGAGAAATATCCTAACAGAGGGTCCACGAGGCTATTTTCAAATGCGTTACTGATGTGAGGGCGCCACACTAGAGTCTGGAACGTATGCCGGCAGCTTAAATCTCTCGCCAAATTAGAACTCAGCGCATGCGCAAAAAGGTGTTTTCGATCTCCCATAGGCAGCCGGCGAACGATTCAGACTGTATCCAGACGCTAGTGAGTTTAGGGCGATCCCAGTGCCACGATTCTCCCAACCTGTAACAAGATGTCATGATTTTCGATTTCCATTATGGCCTATGGCCGTGGACTCTCTGTTCTACTACTCGGTGGGTTTAACGTTCTTCATTTCACTCAAAATTCAGACACCGCGATGGGAACTACTTTGTTTATTAGTGACGTCGTAGGGTCAACTTAAGTTGCTGTCTAGTATAACCACTGGAATGCACACAAAACAAAGTTTTCTGTCCAATAATGGAATCGTAAATCAAATAAGTAATGTCACTTGTTGCCAGTCCTGTAATTGTTTGGGAAGGAGTGATAAAATTACAAGTGATAAGGAAAGAGGAAGGGAGGGTTGCAATAAAATCCCCTGATGTATTTTTGCAATCAGTGTTATTCCTAGGATTTTTTTGGAGGACTAAAAATACTCCTTGACTTTTTTAGGAGGAGTGAAATTCAATTATGTGGAGTGAAATGCGAAAATAGCATAAACTACATATACAGACTAAAGAGACACGAAAACTGCAATCAAACTCCCTATAATAAGCATCAGAAAAACGAATGAAAAAAAATTTACTATTTCTGTATGAAAACACCATTAAAAAGTGTGATAATTAGGGTGCCGTGGTTGAAACCAAAAAGGGGTTCACAAATAGAGACAGAAAAGTGTTTTGGTCACTTGCCTCCTGGTTTGGGTACTCCGACGACGAAAATTCCCTCAAAGATGAAGACCAATGACTACCACTTACTTCTCTTTTGAGTAGAAAAATATTATTTGCTGATTTCGCTGGGGCACGAGGTGCATTTTTTAAGCTAAACCTTTGTGAAAAATTCAAAGAGTGAAAGTACTCCTGGCTGGTTTTTTAAGGAGTATTTATGAGTTTCAAGGAGTAAAATACCCTCTCAGAGGAGTTAAAAATATCTCTGTTTGCAATAGAGTTTAGGGATAGAACCATAACAAATCTTTCAAAACCATCCGATAGGGTCATTTAATGGTGGAATTAATGTTTTTAAAGTGTATTTGAATCAGTGGAACAAATTTATTGAAATATGTATTGAGTGTGAATACTGTTTCTTTCCTTTTTCAGCATTAAAACAGGTGGGAAATTAAGGGGTTCCATTAAGGGACTGTTCAAATATTACGTAAGCAAGTTTTTGGTCACTTTTAACCCCCTCCCCCCTTGTCAGCAAAAATAAGCAAACCGCAAACCCCCTCTCATAATTACATAAGAAAACTGTCCGAACCCCCCCTTTTGTTCTTTTTTTTGTACAAAATAAGCAATACTTGGATTTCAGAAATTCATTGTTCTCCATGAACACTTAACCTATCGTTCCTTGAGTAAAATGCTTAAAAATAATTTCCCAGTTCAGTTTTTTTTTATGTTAAACTTATTTTTGGTTGAACTTTGTAATTAATTATTTATGCAAGAAACAAGAGATTTTCGAAATTGCAGTGCTTGTAACATCTTACGTAAGCATCACTCATACTCCCCCATCCCTTTTTTCAGGAAAAATAAGCAAATAGCAAACCCCCTCCCCCCTTAGGTGCTTACGCAATATTTGAACGGCCCCTAAGAGAATATAGGGGAAAAAATCAGTGCTTCAAAAACTCGCTCAGTGAAGTTTTACATCCGATGCTACAAAACCTACTGTGATGCAAAAATAATATGCGTTTTTAAGGTACGATTCGAAATAATTACATAAGTATTATAAAATTCAAAATAAAAAATTCGAAATTTAAATTTAAGGAAATATTTTGAAAAGTTAAAACTGATAAATTAAATTAAGCTTTTAAATGATTTTTATCTAAAAGTAAGTTTTAAAAGTTTTTTCACTGCATTGCATCTAAATCTTATACGCCTGTAAAACGATTTCTCCTTTATAGAAGGCTTGAGGCAGAAAAGCAAACATTACTGTTAAAAACCTTGCTAGCACAAAAACCGCGTATACATTGGGATTACATCCACCTCACAGATCATAGGCGCCGACTCCATAGGGTTTGAGGGGGCTTAGCCCCCCAATATATTTTATTTAAAAAAAACTTTTTGACTTCACGTAATTTATGGATGTCCCCTTACGAAAAAAATGATATACAAAACCCTAGAAAAACCTTTTCAAAAATGTCAGCCCAGTTTCTAACCTAGTTATAAGGTTTTTTTCGTGCCTTGCAGGCGTCCACTAGCGCAGGTTGATTTTATCTTGTCACAAGATTACAGGTTATCAATGACAACCTTACAAAAACCTTAAAGAGAATTTAAGGTCACAACAAGGTTTACAAAACCTTACATTGCTTGCATCTGTGCATGTATTTTACTTTCCTTTCACCTCAATCAAGAGACTGAGAGTTATAGCAGCCAGTAGAGGTTCTTCCTCCAAAAAAACCTCCCACTCCTTGGACGTTATCACTGCATTGTACATCTTCTTTACGAAATCGAGGGCTGCCGACGTCATCCGCTCGTCCTGGTGTTGGTCAGCCAAGGTCAAAACGTCACACACGTTCGAAACGGTCAAGTGGACACACAATAAGTCGCCGCACAACTTCTTCAGGGAGGGTACGATGAACTTGTCGGCCACGTAGTAGAGCTTGAGGGCGCTGTCACTCTGCAGATCGTCCAATGCCCCGGTGTAGAGGAAGGTCAAGAATAGGCCGAGGGTAGAGGGGTCCATGTCTGTAATGACCATGCAGCCGGACGCTGCTTCTTTCATGTCGCTCAAGAACATGGTCTTGAAGACAGGGGACCGTGCACCCAGAATGGCCTTGTGGACCGGGAATGAGACATCCCCACACTTGAGTTGGAAGTCGGAAAAGTCCCGGTCCAGGTACAGGCACGATAGGTCTTTGGCAAGTGCGTTGTCGTCCCCTTCTTCTCCATGCTGACACAAGCGACGCCTATCGGTGAAGGTCGGCATCACGTCGACCCTCCTGGGATCGAACTCGAAGAGGATTTTATGCTCGAACTTCTGGCTGGGAACGATCTTAACGCGCACGGTCAGAGAAATCCCCTCGCTGCTCCCCAGCTCTTCCCTCGTCATCAGTGTTCTGAAAAACGGCCACTTGGACCCCCCGTCGAACACGTGGCCGTTGTCTTCGGACCTGGTCCCCGCGCCGAGCACGGACACCCGCGTGTACACCAGAAAGGGGACACCCTTCGGTGACACCCGTAGGAGCTCGAGTTTCACTCTGGAGGCTGCTTTCCTCTCCTTGGCCGCCGCCTTCAGGCTCATCGCGACCACCGAGCCGTCATCGGAGGTGATGAAAGGGGGGATGTCGGCGATGTGACACGTCCTGGGCATGTACTCCGGGCCGTCAGGGCACCGCCAGTGGTCGAAAGTCGAAGGTCGCGTCTTGAAGGTGACGTCCATGGCGACCTTGATCTTGGTTCGAGCGCGGATGATCGATGGCATGGCACTCCGTACCCGCAACCGCAACGTGAGTGCGTCCTCGTGCGTCGCTTCGTTCTTGCCGATTTCGTCGACCACGTCTTGGAAGTTGGGCCCGGGAAGGTTTATCAGGACGCCTTCCTGCTCTTTTTTGAAATCCACCTGTTGATAGAGATAGGAGATTTTTGAGATTATTGATGGATCTATATCGATAGCTCTATAGAGCAGTGGTTCCCAACTCAGAGAAGTCCGTGGACCACTAAGTCTAAAATTGGAATCTTCACGGACTACCCCTTTGTCAGGCGCGTAGCCAGGGGGCCCCCCGAAATTCAGAAATTTTCCTTTTTTGACCATAGAAAAGGACCATATGTACCCCATATCCCCCCGTAAATTCCAATATCCCCCCCCCCGAAATTCAGATATTTTCCTTTTTTGACCATAGAAAAGGACCATATGTACCCCATATCCCCCCGTAAATTCCAATATCCCCCCCCCCGAAATTCAGAAATTTTCCTTTTTTGACCATAGAAAAGGACCATATGTACCCCATATACCCCCGTAAATTCCAATATTCCCCCCCAAAAAAATTTTTTCCTGGCTACGCCACTGGTAGCTTAAAATCTTTATCTTCACAAAATTGCATGATGAAAGTTTACTATCCCTAATTAAGCATGGAAATTTATCTAATGCTCTGAAGTGTAACTATATTTTAAGAAAAATTTAATTACACCTCACGAGAATTGGTAATTTTTGTTGAGAGTTCACAGATCCACAAAATTGTGTCCAAATTTTTTTCAGAATTCTTAAATCCACTTCCAATATTTATAGAAGAAAAAAATATTCTTAACAATTTGTTGACCTATCCCCACAAATTACAAAGCCAAAAGTATAATTCCATCTTTTCTTGTTTAATTTATTTAAATTTCTATTATTTATAGGAAATTTTTTGTGTGCTTCCGGGTCTCTCCACGGAACACTTCCAAGACTCTCACGGACCACCGGTTGGGAACCACTGTTATAAGATTTTAAACCTCATATCTTAATGAATTTTTCTCTCTCACACACACCTAATAAGAAGGGTCTATCTACCTCTGAAAAAATTTGTAAATTTGACTCTTTAAAATAATGTTTCAACTCATTTTCGGACAATGAGGGAATTGCACAATTTTTTTTTAAAATTTTATTATAATAGAGGATGAAAATCCATGAAAAATGACGTAAAAATTATTGAAATCGGAAAACTATTCCCCAAGATATTAATTTTTAAAATGTCGTTTCCAGTATTGGTGGAAAAAACAGTAATTTCGTTATGGCTGCTGTGTGACGTCACAGCGCTTGGACCCACTGGTTTCGCCATGTTATTGTATGTTTAGCTTGCTTCATTCTGCTATTCTTCATAAAGTTTTAACTAAAAAACTATGATATTTTAAAGACACATACAAATATTTTTTATAAAAAGATTGGCGTTTTCTTTTTCAAAAAATATTAATTGGTTTTGGAATTATTAGGATTCAAAGTTTTAATTTTTTCTTTTTCTGGCCGTTCACTAGAAAAACAGACGAGTTTTATGCGTGTTTTGGTTTTATGATAAGTCTGATTTCTTTTATGTTCAACAGTTCACTAGTTTCGACGGCGCTGTGACGTCAAATCCCGTTTTTTGATCACATGACTTTACTAGTGTTTTGGCAAAAATAAAATCGAATTTTAAGTTATATAAAACATATTTTTGAACTTTAAAATCTGATATTTGAGAGTTTTAAACTATAACGTATCAAAAAAGTGTAAAATTAAGCAAATCCCTCACCTATGCAATTCCCTCATTGGGACGGACTGACTGTTTGCTAAGCAACAGAATATTGAAGGGAATAAACTGCTCAAAACTGGTCTCCAAAACTTCGAGACGGGGTTTGAAGCTTATAATAAGAGCACTCTGAACACACACCCTTTTGAAATATACTTTATATAATTTTTTTTTAATTTTGAAATAACTATAATAAATGAATAATAATTTAGTCTACTGAAAAAGAACTTTTGAAAGATAATCCTCCGAAAGTTAGGAACTTAGTCAGAAAAGCGGGACTTAAATGAAAGAAAGCGGGACATTTGGTCAGCGGGACTGAGAGGCAAAAAAGCGGGACTGTCCCGTGAAAAGTGGGACCTCTGGTGACCTTATCTATGCAAAAGAAGCTCTTATAAAAACCAGCTGTTTCAGCTTTTGAAAGAGAAAGTGGTGTCATTTCAATTTTTGATTGGGGGAGGGGGCTGGGCCACGCCTTAACCAGATTTTTTTTCGTGGGGGGGAGGTTCCACGAGAATCTCGAAAACTCAACTACATTTTTAAGGTATCCCCTAAAGAGTTTAAGTTAAAAAGGTTTTAAAATCTTATAATTACCTAATTATTCCTTTATGATGGAAAAATAGGTACTTTCTGTTGGGTAGACTTTAGAAATAAGACTTTGGTTAAAAGCTCTTCTGTTTAATAACATAATATCCCGTCGATCCGCGAACAGGAGTGATGTTGCCAAGTATAGTAAACCCTGCCACACTACGGTTGATTGTTAAAAATGTGGTTTTTTTTGGCGATTTTGATGGTCAGACTTTAAAATCTCGTATTTTGGCGCGTTTTGCTAAACGTTGGCTAAAATGGTCGACGGGCTAAATGCGAAAGTATACCGAAAAATATTTTCAAATAATTTTTAAATCCATCCCTACCTGTTGCACGCATAGGAGGCTTCCATCCGACCCGACGAAAGAAACGTCGCCGGAAAACTCGGTGTACGGCGATTTGTAGCAGATGCGCAGCACCATGTATTCCTCGGAGCCTGTGAGTCCCCTGGGGTACAATTCGAGGGTACTGAACGTGAGCCCCCAGGACACCCGTAGGTCTGGGGGACTGGAGATCCCCCTGTCGTGAAAGTCCATGTTCCAGCATCCGAAGTTCTCCACGCGCCATTCCAGCAGGTTCCATTCCAGCTCTCTCCCATGCACTTCCTCTCCTTCCTCCATGTTTTCTGCGCCGGAGAAGTCTCTCGTGACGTCATCAGGCAGCGCGGGGGTTGAGTCAGTGGTGGGGAGGGGGATCGTTACCATGGAGACGTTGATGGTCAGGCTCGACAAGAGGGGGTAAAGTGGGGTAACATTCCCGGGATCCGGGATCCAGATATTGTCATATCGAGTATTTAAGAGGATATCGTTTTGAATATATTTAGTTTCCTTTAAAAAACAACTTTTCAATTTTTTCTTCAGAAAAATGTAATTAAAATTAATATTTACATGGAACAGTGTGTTGTGTTGTTAGTGTTCATCCTCCCTAAAATTTTAATGCTTAGTATTTTAAATTATAATGGCAATGAAAAAAGTCTTGTTTCCTGCCCTTGTTCCCTCCCAGCTACCCCTGCTCATCTTCTTGTTTGTATTGGTGCCACTCCGGACCAATTGTCGGATGAGCAGGAAAGGGTTTTTAATTTGATACAGCAAGGCATGGTGTCTTGGACCTGGTGTAGGCCTTCCAACACCAGGTGGGATTTGTCCTACCTCCTACCTACGTACAAATGGGCAGTCAAGCAAGTAAGAATTTGAAAACCCCATCCCACTTTCTCTTAAAAAATCCCTTATCCCTTATAAAAAGATTGCATTCTAAGGCAGGGGTGGCCAAGATATGGACCATGTGCCATGTTTGGCGCATTGGATGAATTATAATGGCACATCAGTCATTAAATAGAATCATATCATACAAAATCAAATTAAAGATGTTTATGTCTCAGTTATAAAACAATTATTTGAGTCAATTGCAGGGGTGGAAAATCTGCTCCAACTGTGCCAAAGTGCTCCAAAATGGATGCCTTGCTCCAATCTGTTCCAAAACCAGCAAAATTCACATTTTTGTGCCAAACTGCTCCAGATTTTCCGTTCAATTTGTTTCAAATTTTGAAAATCCTACCAACAGGGAAAGAGCCAATCTTCAGCCATCATGATTACCATCCGCGGAATCGCGATTTTCCGCTTTTTCTCTACAAAATATGAGCCTCCATCTAAAATGGGGATGCACAACCTGCAATTTTTTCAGATAATCCCTACTATTTTTTACCTTCCAGACTATTTCCAAGAAAAATCACTAGTTATTGTGGGAAAATCGTGACTTTTGCGAAAGTTTCGTTTTGCTCTGGGAAGTAACATGAAAGTGTAATGCTACAAAAATGCTTGATACGAAATCACCAAAGGGTGCTGCAAAAATGCAAATCATACCCTGATACGAAAACACTAATAGTTGTTCCAAAACTGCTCCAAAATTGATTAGCTTTGCTCCAAAACTGCTCCAAAAATTGATTAGCCTTGCTCCAAAACTGCTCTAAAGCTGCTCCAAAAATGAATTTTTGGTTTTCCACCCCTGCAATTGCAATGCTTGAAGATAAGAGTGAATGTTCTGAGAATAGAAGAAATTCGATCAAATGTTTTGAAAGAATTAAAAAAGTATTCCCAAACGTATAAGAGCCGTTTCAAGATTTTGGTAAAGAAGAAAATTTCTTTCGAACCTTTAAAAACCCGTATTTGCTTTTGAACTTTTTATAAGTGTCATAAAAATAATACACATAATAAAAAACACGAGAAAGAAAAAAAAAACCTACTCGGTGTTGATCGCAATAAACAATGGGCAATACTTTTCAAGCATACAAAATGCTTCTAAATTCAAAAATCGACATGAAAAGTTTTTAAAAAAATTTGTTAATTCAATATTTTAAAATAAAATTCGACAAACGCTTTGCACTTGTTTAGGATTGAATGAGGTCAGATCTGTTTCGACACTACTTTAAAGTAAAAATCAACAATGCTTTGAATCCTAAAAACCATTTTTTAAATCAATGATTCGGATTGAATGACGTCACATGCTGTTTTCACGCCTTTTTTAAAAGTCAAACTTTGGAATTAAATTAAAAGGTAAATAAGCATCGCAATTAAAAATTTTTTTCGGATATATTCCTCTCTTGGATATCTTTATCGAATAAAAAATTATAATAATAATGCAGGAATTGCCCATTAAGTAAATTACAAATATGCATATCACTTTAATGTGCTGATAATGCAAAATTTTCTGGTTATTCAAATAAGATTTGAAAACAAAGGCCTATCTTTTTTAATAAATTTAAAAATATTCTATTTAAGAGAACAAACACGCTATTAAAAAACCAATGAGGTCATTATACAAAAAACTTATTTTATTATTCCTTCTCATAATCACCATTTCAAACTTCATAATAATCTGACAAGCAACAACTTAAAAAAAGATGATTATCAACTTCAAAAGAACCTTGAAGGCTTTAAGTCATCCATCCTCATGAAAATAACCGCAAAAAGGATAACCAATTTCTCTATCTGTAGTTGATAAGAGAAACAATCGTACCACTTTAGGTTTTGGATCATGAAAATGTCTAGTTTCACTTTAGACTTTTTCACCTGGCAGTTTTGTCTGCTACTTATTTCCTTCATTAATTTATTGTAAAACAAATTTCTTACATTCAAACCCCTTAAAAATACCTTTAAAAGGAATAACATTTTTGAGCTTCAGAGTTTATCACAAAAAAAGTCAATACACTAAAACCTCACAAAATAGATGTTTAACTCATTGTAAAATATTTTTTAAAAAAATAGACAAACACTTTCATAAAAATTTAGTGATTTTCAGACAGTTTTTATCGTTTTTTTTTCAAAACAACAAATGTGGTGTTGGACACGTTTCTGCAATAAACAGTTCAATTAACTAGCATTTTAAAATGATTTAAATATTCGATAATAATACTTTAGTAAAAGAAATGTTGAAGAAACAACCTTATTTCTGTGCTTAGAATTAAAGCAGTGTTTCTCTATCACACAATCAATAAATAAGTCCTATAATGTTCAACCGGAACAACATGTTACTTTGACAAGTAAGCCTTTGAAGCCATTAAGCTTATGTCCGGTTTGAACTACTATATAGACGGAAGTGTTCTAGGGCTTTGTGACGTCACACAAACTCGTCTATTACACAGCTCTCAAAAAACCAGCCCGTTCTTCGGATCTCAAAACTTGTAAACCGTGTAATTATTCTGCGAGATGAATCTGTGGACTTCAGTGGCGAGAGCACCGTCCTGGTGTTTGTCCGCGAGGAACAAAATGTCGCGCACGTTCGAAAAGGACACGTTGGAACTCAAAAAGTCGGCACACTCCTTCTTGAGAGAGGGGACGAGGTACTTGTCGGCCGCGTAGTAGAGCTTGAGGGCGCTCTTTTCTTCCATTTGCTCAACGGTTCCGGAGTATAGATATGTCAAGAAGAGACCTAGCGTAGAAGGGTCCAGGTCTGTAATGTCCATGCAGCCGGACACTGCCTCTTTCATGTCGCTCAAGAACATGTTCTTGAAGACTGAGGACCGGGCACTCAGGATGTTCTTATGGACATCGAACGAAACATTACCACATTTGATTTTAAAGTCGGTAAACTTCTGGTCCTGGAACAAGAGGCACTTCAAATCTTTGGAAAGGACCGTACCTGCGCTTTCGGGTTTCTCATCATCACACCCTCCACAAACGCTCGAAAAGTACCTGGAGGCAAATGTGGGCACCACATCACTTACTAATTTCGTTGCAAACTCGAAAGCACCGGCATGGACATGCCTGTACTTGTTCGCAGGAACGATTTTCACGCGCAGAAGCAGGGAAAACCCGGCCTTCCTCACTTCGTCCACGGTGAGCGAACTGGAAATGGTCCATTTCCTGTTATGTCTCACCAAATGTTCCACCTCTTCTTTCCTCGCGACTCGGCCATTGTCCAAGACGGTCACTCGCGTCCAGACCAGAGTGTTCCTTTTGCAGAACCCGGGGTGGACCTCGAGTCCCATCAGGGACTCGCCGTCTCTGAAGACCCAGACGTTCATCCTCCCCATTTCGGCACCGGCGGGGTAAGACACCCGTGAAATCCAGGTCTTTCCGCCTCCACTAGCCAGAATTTCCGTGAACGCCGCCGTCGGAATCTTGGCGGTGGCGTCCGTCGCCTCTATGGTCGTGGTAGCTCGACGCAGAGCATTCATCGTCTCGTCTCTTCTGCTGATGCACCGAAGCGTCAGTCGGTCCCCGTGCGAAGCCTCGATCTCTCTGATTTTTGCAAGGACGTCTTCGAACTTGGGGCCGGGGAGCAGATCCGTCAGATCGCGACATCCGTCGTTACTTTCTGCACTCACTCGGTGGGTGAACAGGACAGATCCATCGGGACCGAGGAATGACAGGTCGAAAGAAGGGGCGCACAGGGAATAGTCGTGCACGCGAACCACCGACTGTTCCTCGCAGCCGCTGATCCCTCTCGGGTACAGCTCGAACTTTTCGACGTAGCTGGGATCGAACTTGGGGCTCTCGATCGCATTGCCGTGAACTTTTCCGTTCCAGGAGGTGAAGTTTTTGATGGTCCACTCCACCACGTTGGACGTTCCTCCCTCCATAGAGTGTTTTCAGGTGACGTCACAACCAGTTGAATCTTTTAACTGCTGTAGGTCAACGCAGGGTTGCTAAGATCTTTGCTAGGTGCGGTGGTATCTGTTGCTACGGTGTGGGGTCACGTGATTGCAAATGCTCCAATAGAAGAATTCCACGACCAGTTATTTTCTTTTAACTGCTAACTGCTGTAGGTCAACGCGTCTGTTGCTAAGTGCTGCGGTATCTGTTGCTAGGTGTGGCGGTATCTGTTGCTACGGCGGCGGTTGCTAGGTGTATGATTGCAAATGCTTCAATAGAAGAATTCTACAACCAGTTATTTTCTTTTAACTGTTAACTGCTGTAGGTCAGCGCGTCTGTTGCCAGGTCCGGCGGTATCTGTTGCTACGGCGGTTGCTAGGTGTGGGGGTCACGTGATTGCAAATGCTCCAATAGAAGAATTCCACGACCAGTTATTTTCTTTTAACTGTTAACTGCTGTAGGTCAACGCGTCTGTTGCTAAGGCCGTTGCTAGGTCCGAGTCATGTGATTGTAAATGCTCTAGTTATCCTTCACAGCTCACCAGTCAAACATTCAGCAAGTCTATAAGAAGCCAACTACTGTGACGCTATCCTTCCCAAGCTTTGAATAATTTTAATCTGATCATCGTATCATTTATGCATGTCCTGTGTCTTGCACACTGCCTTTCATTCAAATACAGTTGTTTTTTAGTTAGCGAAACAACACCTGTATGGTTAGATAATTCCTTTATCTAACCATACTTGATAAAGAAGAAAAGGTTTTACAGATTGCTTCTTTAAAAGCAATTTATGCCTTTGTCAACATATATTGTTGCCAAGGCACAATTTTGGACTTTAATTGATAGTGGAACACAGAAACATTGCTTTAACTCTAACTAAGCAGAGAAGTAAGGGGACATCCATAAATTACGTGAGGTTTTTTTTTTTTTTTCAAAATCTGGACCCCCTCCCCCCTTGGTGAGATTTAGTGAGATTTTGCTGGACCCCCCCCCACGTGAGATTTACCAACAACTTTTTAAAACCGATTTTCTATCCTATTCATTTGCATTTAGTGCTTCATAGCACCTAAAACCTTTACATTATTAATAATGTGTAGTGGGGGGAAAGGACATTATGTAATCATCCGGTCGACGGCAATAAATAGAAGTTAACTCTCTAATAATTTCTAACTTAAAAAGTTGACGTGAGATTTTAATCAATCCCCCCTCCCCCCTTGGTGAGATTTTTCCAAACCCCTCCCCCCTTTTAGACCTCACGTAATTTATGGATGTCCCCTAAGCTGGTTTCTTCAACATGTCCTTCACTAAAGTCGTATTTTGGGATACTATTTAGAACTGCTTATTTCAGAAAAGTGTCAAAACACTAAAGGGGCCATTTAAATATTACGTAAGCAAGTTTTTGGTCATTTTTGAACCCTCCCCCTTATCAGCAAGAATAAGCAAACCGCAAACCCCCCCCTCTCGTACTTACATAAGAAAACTGCCCTCCTCCCTTTGTACTTTTTTTGTACAAAATCTTTAAAGTTTAGATTTTTGAAGATCATTGTTCTCCATGAACACTTGACCAATCGTTAAAACTTTCCTTGCGGAAAATACTTAAAATTATTTTCCTAGTTCAGTTTTTTTTTGTGAAATTTATTTTTGGTTGAATTTTGAAATTATTTATACAAGAAACAAGAGATTTTCGAAAATGCAGTGTTTAGGGGGGGGGCAGCTGCCCCTCCCTGCACCCACCTGGCTACGCCCATGTCTACAGGGTAGATGTAGAGCACAAAAACTGCATATTTTCTCAGTCTTCATATCCCTCAGACTTCTGAAGTGTTAAGCCTATAATTGTTCCTAATTTTTAAGTCCATATTCCTAAAACTTACATGGAATCCTCAATAGAAACCGAATATTTCGACGCCAAAAATGTGTCATTCGTATAAAACAGTGTGTAAATTAAAAATACTTTTGAGAGGAATTGATGGAGAAAAAAATAAGAATGACCGACAAAACCGCCATCATTACAGGGAGTAAACTTTCCAAACCGAGTAGGATAGAGGTAAAAAAAAAGTCGTAAGTGAAACTAGCAGAGCTTGTGATCCGAAACCTATTGTGTTATTGTCCCGCTTATCAACTACAGATTGAGAAATCTGTTGTTTCTGTCGGTTTATAGGGCAGAGAAAAATTCCCAACTCTCTCTATCTCTGAACCACGGATTACTAGATACTTATACAGGCTAGCCGAGTTTTAAACAATGAAAACCATTTGACAACTTTTCCCGCTTGGAGCTCTACAAGACCTACCTATATCATCCACCGCCTTCAACACTGTGGATATGCTTTGCCAGTTGGTCCAGTATTGCCATCTGGATTTTTAATGATTTCCGTACTCGGCTAGCCTGTATAAGTATCTAGTAAGCCGTGTCTGAACCCAAGAAAGGATACACGAATCTAGTTTCGATTCTCAAAAACATTTGATGGTAGCTATTTAAAATCTAAATAAATCTGTTCATTTTTTTAAGTAATCTACTACTATACAGGGTGTCCCAAGATAAGTATCCACCCCCTTTAACTTTTGAACAGCTATAGGTATAGTTATAAAAGTGGTGTTTAGGTATAGTAAAGTGACCTTACGCTATCCGATACGACAACTTTTAACACCCCCAAGCAGCAATGTTAGGAGTTATAATTTTTATTTAAAATACTTTTATAGCTAGAGAGTTGGAAAATTTTTTAATTTTGAATAGAACCCCTAAAACGCACGCTCAATTAAGTAGAATTAACCGAGTTTTTACCCCTCTTAAAACATTCCTCTCCATAACCTCATCATTTTTTCAATTTTTAAATCCTTAAAAATTTCTATAAAATTAAAATTGTATAGTACAAATTCTTACATTTATTGCTTGTGAAAATTGCATTTTTTCAGGCCTCAAAAAAGGACAAAGTTATTTATAAGTTTTTGATTAAATCTTGTCTTTATTTAATTAAAAACACAATACTATTATACTATACTTATACTATATGTAATAACACTGAAAAACTTTATTATGAATTATTTCTTTTTTTAGGCCTGAAAAAGAGTGCTATTTTTACATGCTAATATCTCCATAACTAATATTTGCATATATTTTTCACATAGCAGTAGAAACCTGGATGCTTTATAGCTAGGCTGACCAAATAAGCCAAAATAAATTTGATTTTAATTTAAAAAAGTGTTTTTACCTTTTTCTCCAGTGGATGTTAAACTCCATTGAAACTCCATTTGAGGACCCTAGAAGCCACAGCAACTACTTAGTGCACTTAACTCCAATACTAAAAAAAACTGCACTTGTACCCCTTGGCTTCTAGGCTCCTCATTTATATTCATTAAACTGCTTAAAGATTCAGTTTCATAATATTTATTTTAATTGTCTCAGCATTTCTGCTTTTCACTTTTGTTCTGTGAATCAAGCACTTAAGCAGAATGGACTCTAACCGTCTGACGTCACACGGAACCAACACGTGACCTACTGAGCTTGCAATTGGTTACCACAGATACTACACTAGTAGATCTACTAGTGTAGTACCTGTGGTAACCAATTGCAAGCTCAGTAGGTCACGTGTTGGTTCCGTGTGAAGTCTCGAACCAGATAGGCGGTTAGAGTCCATTGTCTAATAAAAAAAATTCAGCTAAAATTTCATCAGTTTGAAATAGGGAACAAGTCCTTCAAATATTTTTTTTCAACTGCACAAAATTTTTCGATGATTGTTCTGTATCCTAAATAGGGTCCTGAATTTTCAGTAAAACTCTGGTAGATATACAACTAAAATTCTATTACTTTATACAGTTTTACTTTCCAATTTTCTCAAAACTCCCTTTTTCAAACTCATGATTCATTAAAAATTTTTACTTATGTACAGAAACTTTTAAAAACCATCTAGGAAACAATGACATTTTATTTATTTATTTATCCAAAGCTAACATTGATTTTGAAAGCCGTTTAGTTAATTAAAATTTTTAAAAATTATGAAGTACATTTTTCAAAAAAATATGTAGTTTTAAAATAATAGTATATCAGACGTTAGAAAAATTAAAAAATATTGAGTACATCTGACATAACTTAAAGTATATAAAGTCATAAAAGTAGTAGTAAAGTAGTTAAAGTCATAATATATTATTGTACTACACAAAAAGTTGTCATAAAATTAAATAAAGAAATTATAGTTACAATTTAATGTTTATTAAACTTTCAGCCCTAAACAGATTTCATTTAAAAACTGTTGTGTTACTTCCAGATTAAAATGAAAAAAAAAATACTCAAAGGAGTTACTCAATGGATATTTCTTAGGGTTATTGAAATATGAATTCAAATGTGCAACTGTGCATTTTTACAAATATAATATTCACTTTTAAAAGCGCTTTAAGAGCTAAACACAGAAAATCTAGAAAAGTGAATTACAGAGAAAAGGGTTCGTTTAAATATTACGCAAGCACCTAAAGGGGCGTGTTTTTATATGGGGGAGGGGGATTATTCTTACGCAAGACATTAAAAACACTGTGTTTTAAAAATTATCTTAAAACTAAAATAATTTAAAAATTAATTTCATAATTGAAAGAAAGGATAAGGGGCCATTCATTAATTACGTAAGGATGATTTTGGCAATTTTTGACCTCCCCTACCCCCATGTAAGGGTATGTAAGATTTTTTTTTCAAACCCTTCCGCCTATTCTTACGTAAGATTCCATTTCGTTTTTCATAATAATAAAATGTTAGAAAAGGATCAGTTACACTAAAACTCTCAGTTTGACGTAAATTTGATTTTTAGTTTTCAACAGATAAGTAATGTTCTTGCTGTCAACTACATATTACCATTATATTATTATCTCTAGTCTTTGGAATACCATTTATCAGTAATTATTAACTTCGAAAATCTTACGTAAGATTGGGTTTGACCCCCCCACCCCCCAAGTAAGGGTATGTAGAGATTTTTCCAACCCCCCCCCCTTGGGACCCTTACGTAATTAATGAATGGCCCCTAATACATTTTTCAATTTAGAAGCCCGGTGGCGTAGAGGAACCACACCACAGGCCCGGGGTTCAAATCCCGGTCCACGGGCAAGGCAGACTCAGCCCTTCATCCCTCCGGGGTCGATAAAATGAGTACCAAGGTTACTTGGGGAAATCAAGAGGGAGTTAGCATCAAGCTAGCCACTCCTCAGCTGACTGTGACTTTCAAGTCACGCGTTCTGTAACAGTTCAGCTCATGGCCTCACCCAGTGAGGCTAGTTATACTGGAGTTTGAAGGTCCAACGACCTAGGTACTCCCTCAAAAATCCCCCTTGATTTTTTTTTTTTTTCAATTTACTAATTAGTTTCTTAATTTATAAAATTTAAAGACCATTACTGAAAGTTCTGTACAAAAACAGGAGTTGCTATCGTACTTGAAGGAAGGGGGATAGGGATTTCCATATTTTGAATGAGAAGGGGAAGGGGGATTAAAAAATACCAAAAACTTGCTTACGTAAGATATTTTAATGGGCCTTACTGAGGATGGTGTTTTTTACCAACACGATCCTCCACAGCGAACTGAGTCAGTGTGTCCAATGCAAGTATAGGGTCACTCGTCTTTAGAGTGTCCCATTCTTTAGATTTCAAAACTGCATTAAAATTATCCAGGATGAAGTTGTGCGACACGGCAGTTAGCTCCTCGTCGTGGTGTTTGTCCGCGAGGGACAGAATAGCACAAACATTCGAAAAGGACACGTTGGTACACAAGAACTTGGAACATTCCTTCTTGAGGGAGGGGACCCTAAACTTGGCTGCCGCGTAGTAGAGCTTGAGAGCTCTGTCACACTGGAGGTCCTCCACGGCCCCGGTGTACAGGTAGGTCAAGAAAAGACCGAGCGTAGAGGGGTCAAGTTCTGTGATGTCCACTACTCCGGACGCTGCCTCCCGCATGTCATTAGAGAGCATGGATTTGAAGACGGGGGACCGGGCGCTCAGGATGTTCTTGTGGACCGGGAACGAGATATTGTCACACTTGATTTGTAGGTCAGAAAAGTCCTGGTCCTGATAGAGGCACATTAAATCTTGCACTAGTACTGAATCGTCAGGCATGTCAGAAGTTTGGCTTCCGGAATCTTTAGTGAGCACTTTCACCGAATCCTTGTTAGAAGTGACCGGATCCGTTGAGGGTTCTTCCTCAATAAAGCAGATAGTTTTATTTGAGTCAATGCTGACACAATTGTAATCACAAATCGTGTGAAAGGGACTCTGAATCAAAGTTTCTGGTCTTCAAACAGAAAAAGAGGGAAATTACTTTCCCAAGTAATCCTTCCTTCTCCAATGAATCGGGGAATGTCCAAGGACTGTCGTCGCGAAAAACGTGTTCTTTTTTTACACAGCTGACAACGGTGTCATCGCTTCTCATCAATCTCATACACATCTCAACGGCGAAAGGGTATTCGTTACTGGTTGGTGGTGGTTGGATCATAAAATGAACTCTATTGTCTTCAGAAGAGGAGGTTTTAAAGTGCATTTTTGCAAAATTGTCGTTTGGGGACAATTCAATGTAGAAAAAGTCTTTTGTTTCGTCCGATTCCATCTTTTCGATCCACCTCGGATTCATTTTCAATGATACTTTTAAACCATTTATGGTTGTGCAGATGCGTCTAAGTGAAGGGATTGGCTTATTATTGTTCCGAAATCTCAGAATGATGAAGTCCTCCTCGCTCTCCCGGATTCGAGAGAGCACGTATTCGAACTCGGGTCCGGGAGGAAGCTCTAGAACTCTTTCGGGTCTTTCTGTTTTCACCGGTTGATAGCAGAGCAGGTCTCCGTTAGAACAGAAGATGGAGAGTTCACCAGAAAAGGTGTATCTGACGCCGCAGAAGCGCACCGCCATACGTTCTTCTTGTCCACCGATACCTTTCGGGTAAACGGAACAGTATCCGACGGAGAACTTTGGACTCTGGATGCAATCACCGTGCACTTCCTCACACCAGTGGCTAAAGTTCTCGATTCTCCATTCGACAGTGTAGTCTCCATTTAGCGCCATATCGCGAACAGTTTCTTTCACAGCGCAGTGCCGAGCGTGAAACAACAGCAGGGAAAACTGGGCAGCCACCTATCACAATTAGTGGCGGGAACCACTAGAAAAGAAAAGCGCGAAGAAGGGAGTCCTTCCTTCCTGAGTTTACTGGCTGCGATAGCGAGACTCGTACGAAGGTCACAGCTCGAGATAAAACGTGCTGCAAATCACACACGGATGTTTAGGAGCTTACTTGCCTTTAAAAAAGAATTAAGTTTTTTTATTTAAAAATGACTGTTTTTAAACAAAAATTGAAAAAAATGGGAAATGCAAAGGAAATTACTACTTTCATAAGAGGGTACCTCAGAGCCAAAAGGTCATTTTCCCTGTTTTGCTTAGTTTCCCTAGTAGAGAAGAAATACTGTAATTTCATATTTTAATTTTTAGGAAATTATTTAATTGACTGCATTTAAATTAATTTGATGCAAGTATTATCAAAAGTTTATAACTTTAAAAACTTGAATTTAGTTGTAAAATTGTTTTTTTATACTCTTAAAGACACTGAAATTTTTATATTATAATTCAAAATTGTCTAGAAATTGTTAACTTGATTAAATGAATTTCATTTAAGTAATTTCGAAATGGTTTACTTTTAAAAATCGAATTTAAATAAAAGATTCTAGTTTATCCTCTCTCCTGGAGAAACTAAGCGGTACAGAAACATAAATTTTTTGCTCTACAAAGGGGTGCCGGGTTTTTAAAATCTGTGGGGTTGCTCATATTCATTTTATGAAGTCAGAGTGTTGTGACTTTGACTTTTACACGTTCAGTTTTAGAGTACTTATATATAGAAGGATTTTAACTTTTGAGTACATGAATTCAAATTTTTTGTAATAAATGTGAGCTCAAAGTAAAAGGGAGGGGGGTCTGGGTGTCCTCCCCCAGAAAAGCTTTGAAAATTTGCCCCTCAGAAGTAGTGTTTTAGCTCATTTTGAGACTCTTTAGGTTAGACCAGAACAGAACCGCTTAGGTAGTGGCATATAAATGGGAAAAGTAAAAGTAGTAGATAAATACCCCACTAAAAATAATCTGAAGATTTTCTTAAGAAAAAGCCACTTTCTACAGAAGTTTTTTAGCAGTTTTACCACTACCTTTAAATTGTCTTCAGAAGTTTTGAAGAAAATTTGCAGACATTTTAAAGACATGTTGTATCTTTAAACTGTCTTCAGAATTTTTGAAGACAATTCACAGACATTTTAAAGACCTGTTGTATCTTTATATAATCTGCAGAAATATTGAAGACAATTATAAAGACATTTTTCAGAATGATCAAAATCTTCAAATTTTCTTCAAAATATATTGCTTTCACAGAATCTTATTTTATAAACATGATATTTTCTGCAACAAAATATTTGAATCTTTAAATATTCTTTAGAAAGAATATACCAAGCCTGGAATTTATTGAAATATATTCCAGGTTTGCGGATCACTTCTTGTAGAAGAATATTTGAAGATTTAAATGTTTTGGAGAAAATCTTCAGAAAAAAAATCTGCAGAATATCTGCAGTTATTTGAACATCTTCATTTTCAAGGAAATCTTAAGAAAACATAATCTTAAGATTTTCTTAAGAATATTATCTTAAGATTTTCTTCAGAATGAAGATGTTCAAATAACTGCAGATATTCTGCAGATTTTTTTTAAGGAAAAAGTGAAGATTTTTTTCAGTAGGATAGGTTTAAAAATTGCAGGGGGGTTAAGGGCCCACCAAAAATATTTTGAAATTAGCCCCTAGAAAGTAGAGTTTTATTTTATTGTGTGTCCTTTTGGGCTACCCCCAAAGAAGCCTTTTTGAAAGCGGCAGAATTTTAAAGGGAAAAAAAATATTAATAGACGTGGAAATTTCGAGAGGAATTTGGATGTCCTCCAGTGGCGTATATAAGGGGGGGCGAGGGGGCCCTGCCCCCCCCCCCGAAATTCGGACTAGGTGTACCAAAACAAGTTAAAACACTGTGTTTTAGGGTCAAATTTCAAAAAATTTTTGGGGGGAGGACCCCCAAGCCCCCCTTTTGTACTTGGAATTTTATTATTAACAACTTTATTGTAATAAGTTCATCAAGTTCAGTGTCCCCTAAATGAATTTTCTTGGACCCCCCCCCCCCTTGTAAAAGCTATAGCTACGTCCATGAATGGGGGTGCCTTTTCTTCGACACTAGATCCCGTTATGTGATATTGATGACTTTTGGGGACAAAAATACTCTCATTAGGAGTGCCTGTGTCAGGTTTTTTTTTTATTAGCTCATTAAAAAAAATTTTAGGCAAGAAGTTTTTCATGGGGATGCTCCGCACCCCCACAAAAATTATAGGGGTTGCTCGAGCACCCCAGCACCGCCGGAGTCGGCGCCCCTGCTAAGGAACAAAATATAGCCAAAAAAAATACATGGAGTAATTATTCTGTTTGCATCTAAAATAAAAATAAAACATTTAAGACACTCCAGACCACTTGGAGGCAAACAAATATCAGATTCGCTACTCAACTTAAGTAACTCGTATTTCCCCATTGCACTTCGAAACAATACATATTTTAATATTTCTTTAAAAAACACGTTCTAATCATGAAATTGGATACACACATGATTGGCTTAGTGTAGTTTTTATAAAATTTGATTTTTTTAATTAAAAATTGCAATTGCGTTTTACAAAATTACCATTGCTTATTTTATCCCCTTATAAAGGTTCGCTTAATATTGACCTAAAACGATTAAACCTGAAATAAAATGAAGAAAAAAAAGAGGATATTTGCCGTTTCACTTAGAAAACCTGGCATATTTGTATAAATCTATTAAAAATATTAATAAAGTGATAGCAACAGATGGAGACGAGTTATTATACTTTCAACAAAGCAAGTCTTTGCATATTTTCACTTCTGAAACACTTTGCTGGAAAATGTAATCCTTTCTAACCTAATTAAAGTCCAAAAACATGGGATTCAATGAATTTGATACTGTTTGAGAGTATCATAAAAAAAAGAAACTTGGAAAAAATTCCTCTGTACCTAGCTAGCTAATTTAGAAACCCTCATAGAATTTAAGAGTTAAAAACCCTCCCTTCCAAAACTTCTCATTTTAAAGTAGAAAATCTTCCAGAGAAAAAACAACTTGTAGCCTAATTATTAATCGTTAAAAGCAATAGCAATAAACGACCACAAAAAAAACTCATTCCCAAACCTCAATTTAAACAACTCCCCCCAATTATTCCAAAACGCATTCGCTATTTTTTTTTCAGCAGCTCAAGAGAAAGAATTACCGGAACTTCAAATCTAAAAATAGCACAACGAAACACTAGTAAACCAGGAGAAACCGATCGCACAGCAGGTAACTTTTAATTGGGCAATGACTCCCGCACGCATAAATTAAGCCAGGGTCAAATCAAGCGATCCATTAGTCACGTCTGTTCATTTCAGAACTCATAATAAACCACCGGGCTTCTTTGTGTAGCACGTGTGGCCGTTGTTCTAATCGCGTATTTTTTTTGTGATTTAAACTTTAAATTTGTGTGAGTCGTCTCCTACATTCTGACAAGAAGTCTTCTCGGATTAAACAATTTTTCAAGTAAGTAACGACATACCTATTTTCTTTTTTTTTTGTGTGTGTTTGATAATCTTTTATAGGTAGAGCATGTAGTGTTCCCATTTTAGTTTAATTTATGTCGTATTGTATAAGAACTTTGCTTACCTTTGCTGTGCCGACATTATGTTCTTGCTTTAAACCAGTTGAGGTATGGTTTCTGCTCGCATCCGAGGTAATTTTAACCAACTTGAACTTGCTCTCTGCCATGTTGTATTGTTGGTTGGATGGTTGGACCTGAAAACGTTTTAAGGTTTGCCTTCGTGCTTGTGAAACTCCTAAGAACCAACCAACATAAGAGTGCATTAAAGGAGGTATGTGATGGTTTCTGCACACATTCAGTTAACACTAAAACCAGCTTAAACTTATTTGCTTCTCTGGTCAAAGACTTCGTTTGTTTGCCCTTAATAGGCAATAGGCTTATGCACCAAGCCAATGAAGTAGTAACTGGACAATCTAGTCGATATTAAGTCGGGTTCATAGCACTAGTGGTTTAAGTGAGTTGAATGGCATTTTCCTTTTATTTCCATATCATTTAGTTGACAGGAACCAACTTAAAAGTTAATTATAATTGTTTCACTGGTTAAAGTCTTGTTTGGGTGCCTTGAAGTAGGCTTAACTAAGCATCTGAGATTCTTCCCGGCTCATAAACAAGTGTTTTTAGTTGGTATGGATGGTAATATCTTTTAATTTCAGAATTATTTAGCATAAAAATTGTATTTTTATATTATATGTTGGCTGGGACCTATATAATAACGACTTTCCTAAAAATGAGCTATAGCTATATGGCTCTATTGCATCACTATTGCATATTATGTTTCTTTAACTAAGCCTAATAATCCATCCATCCATAAAAAGGGAAAATTTAGAGTGTCAATCTTACGAAATTAAGATGGCTTCGATATTTTTCTCTAAATTGTTGGGTCCCTTACGAAAAGTGTTCCCTCTTACATTAAATCCTAAATGAGACATTAATTTTATAGAAATTGTATGTAGGTTTTTCTCTTATTCCTCGGAACTTGCTAACATTTATTTGATAGTTTTGCTTCAAAGATGCAGGGAAAAAACCTTATTTTTCTCCTAAATTACCAAGTTTATAGGTTTGGTACTGGATACTTGAATCTTTAATGTATACCTAGTCATTATAAGAATTGTGTAAGTATGATTATTGTTTAAATCAGTGAATGATTATCTTATTTAGCATAGTGTAATTCCTAAGAAAAACTTCTACTTGAATGATTAGAATTTCATTTGTTGGTTATTGAACCTGCCTTTTATTATAAGTTAGGGTAATTTGATAAGTTTTAGTGTAGTTTCATAAAGAGTGCAGTTTCATAGGTTTTGATATGAAAAATATTTAGGACATTCTGTCAGAAAGTTTATGAAATACTTAACATTCTTATAAGTTGGATATTAAAATATGAATTTTTAAATTTACTGAAAATACAACTATCTTTCTATTGCTGAAATTAGTGTTCCCTTAGGTACACAGGGAGTTATATTTTTTATAGATATATAGGTATATGTAGGTGATACATTTTTTTTATTTGAACATGGAGTATCAAAGTACTTTTAATTCATAGAATAATACTGTAATAAATACATAAGACAGTATTGATTTTCCTTATGTAAATGGGTGTTTAAACCTTTCTCTATATTATAATTAAGTTAGTGTAGAATTTTTTTTATGAAAGATATTTCTTATAAAAATTTTAAATGAAAACTCTTGGCATGCTGTCAAAAAGTTATGAACTACCTTAACATAGTTGTGGCAGGTGAAAATACAACAGACTCACCAAAATCAAAACTATTTTACCCTTTTTTGGGGATATCTTTTTCATTCTGTACTATTGCCAAACATTTTGTCCTGCTAGCTCAGGTTTCAGAACTATATGTAAAAACTCAAAATTGCCACATCATTAAGTTAATGAACTACTTTAATTTTAGTATTTGATATTTGATAAAAATGTTACCATTAGTTTACCATTCTAAAACTTAGGTCCAAGTTAGAGTATGCTTTGAGGGTATTATTATGGAGCCAGGTAAAATGTTCTTTTGGAACTAAAATATAGAATAGCAAATTAAACTATTTAATTTCTTATTAAACTTCATCACTTTTTTTTATTGTTTTTTGGAATTTAAATAAGCTGGTACATAGAATTTTTGAATTTAAACTGGTTTTCTTATCATTTATAAAGTTTTATGTTCAAATGAAGGTATTTTTAATCACAATTGGAAAATTCAATTACTTGTTATTTTGTCTGCCATTTATGTTCAGGGTGTTTTTTTGCAACTATTTTCCATTTTCATTAGTGTTTATGAATTAAGTATTCAACAATGGATATTAATGTTTAAAATTAAGTTAGTTTCAATGGCATAGCAAAAAAGTATGATCCTAAACAAATAGTTAAATTTATGTGTAGTATACATACTAATACTAAGAATGTATTAAGATTTTGTAGAAATATGATTTTTTTTTTAAGAAATGTCTATCTCTTTGGTATCTGTTTCTCAGCAATTGATTTTAGTCAAAATTGATGATATTTTATCATATCTCATTCTTAAACGGCTGTGGTGGTGTGAGATAGGTCCATGTTTTTAAAGATTTTATATACAAAGGTAAATCTACAGTTGATATTTAAAAAGTTTTAATTGAGTTTTTGAATTCAATTAAATTAGTTACAGTTAATAACTAAGTATAAAAATTGAAAATAAAGGTAGCTATTGGGAAGATGTACTGGTGTGTGCGAAATTTTTATCAAAAAAGATAGATTCAGGGAAATATTTTTGAATGATTTATTTTCTAATTCATTTTAAATGGGCCATATTGTTATCATGTTTCCAATGGAAAAAAAAGTTTACTACAATCACACGAAAAAAAATATATTTTTACTTAGGGAACAGTTTTTCTGATAACAAGAATTTTTTTTTGGTCCTATCAATGTATGCAAGTTTAAAAACTACTGAATTATAAAATAAGGCTACTTTTCTAGGAAAATGTCAATCTTCATATTGAAATATTATAAATATAATCATTTTCCAAAGCAAGTTTTTTTTTGTAAAAAAACTGAGTTGAAGATTGGAGGGAATTGTATTGGAAATTATCAATAGTGCTTTTTTAGTCCTTATTCCAAAATATCTTCACTACTTTCACTCTTTTCATTAATATCTCTAAGTGAACCTTATATTTGGTTTTAATTGTTTATACAAAATTATCAATTCAAATTTTAACTGATGTCCAAAAATATCTTAGTCAATACAATGCAGTAAAAGATGCTGCTTTATCTGAAATTTATTTCATTTTAAAATCTGTCAATTTAATATTTATACCATGCTGAGTTTAATTAAGAATACTCAATTGTCCCAGCAAATGTTAAGTTAGAAAGGAAAATGTCTCAAGTGTTTATCTGGGGTCCAAAAATATCTGAGTCATTAAAATGCAGTTAAAGATGCTGCTTTATCTGAAAATTTATTTCCTTTAAAAGGAAGTATGTTAATTTCATATTTATACCATGTGTGTGTGCTGAGTTTAAATAAGAATATTCGAATGGCTCAGCATCTCAAGTCTTGAGATGGTTAAAATATTTATTTGCTTTGCAAAAAATTGTATTAGTAAATTTATTAAACAGAGAAGAGCTGTGTCTCAAGTATTTCTCTGATATTGAGAATTTAATGTCTAGAAATTCTTTCGTATTAAGCATGCAGTTAAGAAACAATATCCTTTAAACACTTGAGATAGTTTAAATTATTTATTTGTTTTTGCATAAACTAGTTAAACTAGTTTACTAGTTTAACATTACTAGTGGGTTTTTTTTTTTTTTTTTTTTTTTTTTTTTTTTTTTTTTTTTTTTTTTTTTTTTTGAGTGCGATACTTGGTTTTAAGTAACTGGTGTTAACATAATTTTGTTCGATTTTTGAGACCATTAAAAGTTCTTTTTATCACTCTTAACAAAGAAAATGTGAATTCATATCAAAGTTGTAAAAATGTGTAAGTAAAAGTAATTCTATAAATTAAAAATTTAAAGGAACTCGTCTCAATTTTGAGCATTTCCAATTCATTTTACTGATGCATATAAAAAGTATATTAAATGCACTTATGTTGATAATATTCTTTTCATACCAAAAATGGAAACAATGTTACTTTAACAAAATAATAAATTAAAAACAATCCAAGCAAATTCGGTTTATAATAGTTAGATATGTATGTCTAGTACCACTGTCTAGTATGCTGTGTCTAGTACCACTACACCACTGAACTGACCCCTTCCTTCTTACCCTTCTTTTTTAACCCTTTCTGTGTAGTGGGGGCTCTCGTGAAAACGATGCTTTGGAGACTGCGAAAGGGTGGAGACTCTTTTTCAGAATCCTTCAAGCACGAAGATTAGCGATGATGGCGACTGCGAAGGGGTGGAGACTCCTTAACAGAAGCCTGTGTCTAGTACCACTACACCACTCAACTGACCCCTTCCTTCTTACCCTTCCTTTTTAACCCTTTCTGTGTAGTGGGGGCTCTCGTGAAAACGATGCTTTGGAGACTGCGAAAGGGTGGAGACTCTTTTTCAGAATCCTTCAAGCACGAAGATTACCGATGATGGCGACTGCGAAGGGGTGGAGACTCCTTAACAGAAGCCTGTGTCTAGTACCACTACACCACTCAACTGACCCCTTCCTTCTTACCCTTCCTTTTTAACCCTTTCTGTGTAGTGGGGGCTCTCGTGAAAACGATGCTTTGGAGACTGCGAAAGGGTGGAGACTCTTTTTCAGAATCCTTCAAGCACGAAGATTAGCGATGATGGCGACTGCGAAGGGGTGGAGACTCCTTAACAGAAGCCTGTGTCTAGTACCACTAAACCACTCAACTGACCCCTTCCTTCTTACCCTTCCTTTTTAACCCTTTCTGTGTAGTGGGGGCTCTCGTGAAAACGATGCTTTGGAGACTGCGAAAGGGTGGAGACTCTTTTTCAGAATCCTTCAAGCACGAAGATTAGCGATGATGGCGACTGCGAAGGGGTGGAGACTCCTTAACAGAAGCCTGTGTCTAGTACCACTACACCACTCAACTGACCCCTTCCTTCTTACCCTTCCTTTTTAACCCTTTCTGTGTAGTGGGGGCTCTCGTGAAAACGATGCTTTGGAGACTGCGAAAGGGTGGAGACTCTTTTTCAGAATCCTTCAAGCACGAAGATTAGCGATGATGGCGACTGCGAAGGGGTGGAGACTCCTTAACAGAAGCCTGTGTCTAGTACCACTACACCACTCAACTGACCCCTTCCTTCTTACCCTTCCTTTTTAACCCTTTCTGTGTAGTGGGGGCTCTCGTGAAAACGATGCTTTGGAGACTGCGAAAGGGTGGAGACTCTTTTTCAGAATCCTTCAAGCACGAAGATTACCGATGATGGCGACTGCGAAGGGGTGGAGACTCCTTAACAGAAGCCTGTGTCTATTACCACTACACCACTCAACTGACCCCTTCCTTCTTACCCTTCCTTTTTAACCCTTTCTGTGTAGTGGGGGCTCTCGTGAAAACGATGCTTTGGAGACTGCGAAAGGGTGGAGACTCTTTTTCAGAATCCTTCAAGCACGAAGATTACCGATGATGGCGACTGCGAAGGGGTGGAGACTCTTTAACAGAAGCCTGTGTCTAGTACCACTACACCACTCAACTAACCCCTTCCTTCTTATCCTCCTAATCAACTACTTAAGGTGGTAGAAATTATCCATTTGTTTTGAATTAATTTTTTTGTAATTTTTTTTATACAGAGATGAGATTGTGTCTCAAGTATTTTTCTCTGACAAAATGTGTTTAATTAGCTGTAGATCAAAGAGTATTTTTTTGACAATATACACTCATGTTTATGAAAAATACAACACCATGAAGAACTTGTTAAATTTTGATGAAATTTGCACAACTGGTCACCTTTGTAGATGCAAATAAATGATTAAATTTTCAGAACAAAGGAACAAAATTAAACATCGAAAATCAGTGTTTTGTAGTCCATACGCACAGCAGTGAGAGCTTCTATACGATCATAGCCTTCTAGAACGAGACAGGCCTGGCCACTTAAGCATCTCCGGAGCGATGAGTCATCCTAGCCGTCGATTGATTCTCAAGGTCTGAGCTGTGTGCGTACGCGGGAACTTGGAGCAAGCGCCTTTGTCTCTGCTTTGTCCCATGTTTCCCTTGCTCTTTTTGCATCCAGGCCTTTATAATGCCGGACCATTGCTGTGTCCCAGGATGCAAGGGTAATTATACAAAAGGTGCCAGCAATGTAAGTGTGTTTTCCTTCCCTAAAGATGCAGAAAGAAAGAAGTTATGGCTTCGGAAAATACCGAGAGCTCAAATACCGAGAGCACATAGTAAGACAAATATGTTTTTCTAAAATAAAAGTTTGTGGGGTATTATCTTGCCTCCCAAAAATAAAATTTTTTTAATAGATATTAATAATTTAATTAAATGTTATGCTTATAACTTATTGGATCAGTTATTTGCGTTTCATGTTTTTACCTTTTAAAAGTTTATAAATAAGTACACTTTATTGACTGCAAATGGAAATCCTATTTATTCATTTCAAATATTAGATTATTCATATATAAAGGAAAAAGGAAATAAACCTCAAGATATATTATAGTACCAGAAAGAGAGAGAGCGGCTGATTTTGAATACTCACTTGATATTTAAATCCTACTTAAAGTTACAAGGCGGGGGTTAATATGGTTAATATTTATCTGTGTAAGGATTAAAAATATTAAGATAGGACATGATCTATTAGTTGTTAAAATAAAGACAGGATTTTTGTTATTATAAAACAGAAATATTTTATTTAAAACGTCGCCCGGTTCAGCTAGCTTCGAATCTCAACTAAACAGCAAATTTTCGAATGTTAATATTGGTTTGAATGACTCAAAAACGAATACAATCTAACCAAAAATGTTGATTTTATAATGCAAGTAGTAATTTAACTGAAATTATGCCGAATCTAATCTAATAAAGCTTGTGAAAGTCGATCGTACTCGGAACAAGGTTTTTTTAAAAATCCCATCTATCAAAATATTTCCCCGATAATGTAAACATTTTCACTCAGAATCATTAGTATTGGTTTCCTACATCACACACAGGTCTTTTTTTCTTTTTCCGATCATTTGTTTATGATTTATAGCGATTTTTCCCCTCCAAAATCGACGCGTCAATGGAAACTCAATGGTAGCGTTCGTCGGAAAGGATGACTCATCATTCTTCTGTCCCGGCCTTCTCGCTCTCGAAGGCTATGATACGATACGTCAATGAATCAACCAGATTTCTTTTTTGCCTGAGGATAAGATTTCCATCAAAGATTCTTCGCAACCCAAAGTTTACCAAATCTGGCAACAGAACAAGCATTTTGAGAATGAAGACTAATCAACGAAATTTCAGTCAAGCTCCTTAGGTGAAATATTGGGTGAAAACATTTGCTGAAAGAGAAACTGTTTTTGATGGATGTAATGGAGGTTTGGAACATTCCAAAAAACATGTGTCCGGGGTTTGTACTGATTAAATACAGATACAGCTTCAGGAATGCTTCAAAAGTAGGGTATAACTTATGGCTCTAAAAATGTTTTAATGCAAATGTGGCTGTTAAGGATCACCTTCATTTCTTATCTCATAAGGTTGTGTTTTTTTTTCTCTGCTCCTATTGGTGCGTGAATAAAGTGAAAGTAAATAAAATTCCCTGATCATCCAAAAAATATTTGCACGCGAGCGCTGCGGGGGGCTTGATTACAGATGGGCGTCGCGCCACAGGTTGGTATCCCGGCTAACCTTAGGTTAACCTGGATTCAAAACTTCTCTTTGGCAGTTGATAAAAGAAAAAAAGCTTTAAGCCAATCAGAGCTGTCCAGTGGCGTATATAAGGGGGGCCGAGGGGGCCCTGCCCCCCCCCCCGAAATTCGGACTAGGTGTACCAAAACAAGTTAAAACACTATTTTAGGGACAAATTTCAAAAAAAATTTCTGGGGGAGGACCCCCAAACCCCCCTTTTGTACTTGTAATTTTATTATTAACAACTTTATTATAATAAGTTCATCAAAATCCAAATCCTACCAAAAAATATATGTCCAAAATCAAACTAAGTATTCCAAAAACAAGATAAAACCCTGTTTTTAGGTGTAAAGTTCCAAAAATTTTCTGGGGAAGGACCCCAGATCCCCTTTTGTACTTGGAACTCTATTTTAATAACTTTTTAAATATTCAGTTCATAAAAATATACATCCAAATTCGGACTTAGTGTACCAAAACTAGTTAAAAACCTGGTTTTTTTAGCCAAACTTCCAAAAATTTTCTGGGGGAGGACCCCCAGACCCCCCTTTGATACTTGTATTTTTATTACTAACAACTTTTCCTATATTAAGATTTTAGAACCTAAGTTATCACCTAAAAAGCTACATTGGACAGATGAAATATGTGGGGGAGGGGCTGGGGAGTAATTTTGGGCCCCTCCTGAAATAAATTCCTATATACGCCACTGGAGCTGTCGAAAAAGGTTGGTTTCAGGTTAACCTTAGGTCAAGTTAGTGGTGAGTACAACCGTTAGTGTTAAGTTATAGTCTGTGTAAATAGAATCGGCGGTTTCACGTCATGCTTTACCATGGCAACGCAGAAGAAATACATTGAGAAAAAACTCAAGGTCAACCGCCGATTCTATTTACACAGACTATAGTAATAAACAATACTGTTTTGAAACTATTTCCCTGACGAGAGTTATTAATTGAAAATATGTAGATTTAAACTAATAATATTTTTTTTTTCATGCTTCTCTTGGGAACTAATTCCGTGGGAGTTGGGTGAAAGTTTGAAGTCTTCCAAGTGTCTTCTCTCACCATCATCTTCGTACCTGCCGAAAATATCGTAAGTAAAATGCATTCTTTTTGAAAAATTTATTTTAGGATGGTTTATTCTTTGTTCAAAATTTTGATTCTGTGTGATGTGAGACGGTTTTGACGTTAATTAACTGGTTTCTTAAATTTAATTGGGAAGGTACTCAAACTACATTCCTATAAAATATATGTATCTGAATATAAGAATTAAAAGTAGTAAGAGAATTTTTCGCTGAACCTTGATAAGCATTTTCAAATAATTTTTGTGCCAACTCCTGCTCTAGACCTAACTTTTACAGGTTCATAAAGTATTTTACAATAATTTATATACATATAAAATGATTTATCAGTCTTACCGTACTTGGTCATAGCCTTCTAGAACGAGACAGGCCTGGCCACTTAAGCATCTCCGGAGCGATGAGTCATCCTAGCCGTCGATTGATTCTCAAGGTCTGAGCTGTGTGCGTACGCGGGAACTTGGAGCAAGCGCCTTTGTCTCTGCTTTGTCCCATGTTTCCCTTGCTCTTTTTGCATCCAGGCCTTTATAATGCCGGACCATTGCTGTGTCCCAGGATGCAAGGGTAATTATACAAAAGGTGCCAGCAATGTAAGTGTGTTTTCCTTCCCTAAAGATGCAGAAAGAAAGAAGTTATGGCTTCGGAAAATACCGAGAGCTCAAATACCGAGAGCACATAGTAAGACAAATATGTTTTTCTAAAATAAAAGTTTGTGGGGTATTATCTTGCCTCCCAAAAATAAAATTTTTTTAATAGATATTAATAATTTAATTAAATGTTATGCTTATAACTTATTGGATCAGTTATTTGCGTTTCATGTTTTTACCTTTTAAAAGTTTATAAATAAGTACACTTTATTGACTGCAAATGGAAATCCTATTTATTCATTTCAAATATTAGATTATTCATATATAAAGGAAAAAGGAAATAAACCTCAAGATATATTATAGTACCAGAAAGAGAGAGAGCGGCTGATTTTGAATACTCACTTGATATTTAAATCCTACTTAAAGTTACAAGGCGGGGGTTAATATGGTTAATATTTATCTGTGTAAGGATTAAAAATATTAAGATAGGACATGATCTATTAGTTGTTAAAATAAAGACAGGATTTTTGTTATTATAAAACAGAAATATTTTATTTAAAACGTCGCCCGGTTCAGCTAGCTTCGAATCTCAACTAAACAGCAAATTTTCGAATGTTAATATTGGTTTGAATGACTCAAAAACGAATACAATCTAACCAAAAATGTTGATTTTATAATGCAAGTAGTAATTTAACTGAAATTATGCCGAATCTAATCTAATCTAATAAAGCTTGTGAAAGTCGATCGTACTCGGAACAAGGTTTTTTTAAAAATCCCATCTATCAAAATATTTCCCCGATAATGTAAACATTTTCACTCAGAATCATTAGTATTGGTTTCCTACATCACACACAGGTCTTTTTTTCTTTTTCCGATCATTTGTTTATGATTTATAGCGATTTTTCCCCTCCAAAATCGACGCGTCAATGGAAACTCAATGGTAGCGTTCGTCGGAAAGGATGACTCATCATTCTTCTGTCCCGGCCTTCTCGCTCTCGAAGGCTATGACTTGGTAGCTTTGGTTTCCAAAACTTACAATCTTCCCATTTCGTCAAACTGTCGGCTATTTTTCTTTGAAATTGTCCCTGTATTATATTTCAAAGAAAAATATAATTTTCACCATCATACAGCCACGGGAGTTCACCTGCCTCCACTAAACTTTTTATGGTTTAAATAAGCAGTAACAAATAAAATGATTTAACACCCAAGCAACAATGGATAAAACAACAATGAGGATAGTCTAAAAAAAGAAACTTAGATGAAAAAAAATCTCAACAATGCATTGTTGATATCGAGTCGATTGTTGCTTGTTTTAACAAAGGGGTCGTTCAAATATTACATTGGGTCATTTATATTGGGTCATTTTTGACCCCTTCGCAAACCCCTCATAATTACGCAAGAAAATTACCCGATCCCCCTTTGTTCTTTGTTGTACAAAATGTTTATCAGTGCCTAGATTCCAGAAATTCATTGTGCTCTATGATTACTTAAACCTATCGTTAAAATTTTCTTATGATGTCAAAATGCTTGAAATTTTTTTTCTAGACTAATTTTTTGTAAAATTTATTCTTGGTTGAATTTTGAAATTATTAATGTAAGAAACAAGAGATTGACACAAAGGAAGTGTCTATTTGGACGGCAAAAACGGTAGTTGGTCTCGCGGTTACGTAGCAGTCCCGGCGCTTAGTGTGATCTCCAATCAGAACCGTTGCCGTGGAAGTAAGAGTAGAGTTTAAGTTGTAGATTTGCCGTCCAAATAGACAGTGCCTTTCACAAAAACAGTGTTTGTAATATCTTACTAACTCATACCCCCTTCCCCTTATCAGGAAGAATAAGCAAAGAGCAACCCCCTTTTAGGTGCTTATATACGTAATGTTAGAACGGTCCCTATCTAGGAATTTATTTTTCTTTCGTGATCTGCTACTGTGTACTTAATTTAACACATTTAGCTGGTTGTGGAAAGTTAACATCCATTTTTTTTTTCTTTAAAATTATTCCAGGGACATGTTGTAAGAAAAATAATCATTATTTACGCATGAACGCATGTTTTTTAAGCAACTCGCCAAAGTGTGCAGGACTGAAATATGAAGTACAATAAGATTGTGTTTTCCAGTTACTTGATAATAAATAATATTCGCAATTAATTTGTAAAACTAAACATCCTTTATTTTAGAGTAGAATGAAGTACCGTGAGGAAAAAAAATTCTCTCACGACCCTTTAAAGACGACATTAGTCATGACGTCACTTGCTTGTTTGTTTGGAAACGTGCAAGTGACGTCACACTAAAATCGTCTATTGGTTTGGTTTGGTTTTTTGGTTACATATATTTTCCGGTATGTGTGCTTGATCTCAAGGATCCGCTTATACACCTTCGTCAAGTAAGACAGACACAACAGAATTTTTACTGGCACAAAGAAGGAAAATACACCCAGGGGCGAGGTGAGAATCGAACTCACGACGGAGCAGTGCGCAGACTGTTGGCGTGAAAGGCAGAGGAGCAAACCGAACAGGCCATCCGTCCCCCCAAATCGTCTATAGAGCATTCGCACATGACGTCACTTGGAGGACAAAATCAACGTTGCTAAGGCTGTTGTTAGGGGCGGGACATAGAAGTATCCAATAGCAGCATTCGCACATGATGTCACTGGAGGAATAAAACAACGTTGCTAAGGCCGTTGTTAGGCAGAGTCATGTGATTGAAAATGCTCTATTAGGACAGTATTTCTTTCATTTAAATCCTTTCATTTCCTTTATATGTATGTTCTTTAAAAATTATTTAATAGAGCATTTTCAATCACATGACTCGGACCTAACAACGGCCTTAGCAACAGAAATGTTACAGTTTTTTGCCCTACAGAGGTTAACAGTTACAGAAAATGACTGGCCGTGGAATTCTTCTATTGGAGCATTTGCAATCACGTGACCCCATACTTAAAAACCGCCTTAGCAACAGATAAACAACGGCCTTAGCAACAGTTAAAAGCCCTACAGAAGGTACACAGTTAAAAGAAAATAACCGGTTGTGACGTCACCTGAAAACACTCTATGAGTTCATACAGTAATAATTTTCTGTACTATTAATTAATTTTCATAATTTTATTTGTACTATGTAAGTTGGCAATACGTTTTGGTTTTCTTGTTGTTTGTTTGTTGTTGTCTGTCGCATATTTTGCTAGTTGCTACTGAAGTATTTCTCTATAAATTAAGTAAGTATTGAAGTCTTTCTTTTGTGTAGAAGATCTTTTTGCACATCATTTTACTTTTCACTCTGCTTATTAGTTGAATTCACATCAACACTTCTCCTGCGCAGAAAACATGTATTGGTCCCTGCTGGAATGGCGTGTGGAGAACTTTGGCTGCTGGAACATGGACTTCCACGACTGCAGCATCACCAGTCCCCCAGACCTACAGGTGTCCTGGGGGCTCACGTGCAGTACCCTCGAACTGTACCCCAGGGGGCTCACAGGCTCCGAGGAATACATGGTGCTGCGCGTCTGCTACAAATCGCTCGGCGGGTTTTCCGGCGACATTGCCTTCATCGGGTCAGACGGACGCCTCCTATGTGTGCAACAGGTAGGGATTTATTTGAAAATAGTTTTCGGTACTTTCGCATTAGCCCTTCGCCCATTTTCGCCAACTTTAATAAATTTTGCCAAACCGCTCCAAAATACGAGACTTAAGTCTGACCATCAAAATCGCCAAAAAAAAAAAAAAAAAAACACATTTTTTACAACGAAGTGGGTATTTCCAGGCTGTGGCTATGCAACCGTCGGATCTGTTTACTTTTGAATAATTACAAGTTCATTGGCACAGCTGAAATAAGAGTCCTCCATTTGGCGATCCGTGTTGCGGTCGCCAAGTTGGCAGTATATCATGATTAGTTATAGTGTATAGTTGGCGACCGCAACCCAAGTCGCCAAGGTCCATAGAAGCAATACATTAGGTTCGGGTAAATTTTATTAGATTCGGGGGAAGGTTAAAACTTTTTCCAGGTCCGGCTGTGCTATTTATTTTTAGCTTATAATCAAAAGTGGCAGCCACGATTTGAACATAGCAGGGGCGGATCCAGGGGGGGCCATGCCCCCCCCCCCCCCCCGAGATATCCTAACAAATAGCTTAAAAAACACTTTCTTAATGCTAAAATTCAAAAAATTTGCGGGGAGAGGACCCCCAAACCCCCCTTTAATATTTTGACTTGTGACATCTGTTTAAGAGTGTTTTTCCCTTGAAAATTCTTCCGCTTAAAAGAAGCTGTTCTCTTTTGGGAAGTTTTAAAATAGATGAATACTATAGTTTAAAAGGGCGCATTTGCAAAAATTTTCTGGGAGAGGATCCCCAGCCCTTTTCAAAATTTGGCATCTATTTAATTATAATTTTCTCCTGTGGTTTACATGCTTTCAAAATCAGCTGAAACTTTATTTTTAGTGTCAAATTTTAAAAAAATTTCTTGGGGGTTAACCCCCAGACCCCCTATTAATTTCTCATGGTTACTTATTTACTGTTTTCTCCTTGAACTTGTTTCTCTCCTCTCCTTTTAGGAGTACAAGATGTTGCCCTCTTTAGGTGTTATCCAATGGGTACCAAATGTACAAAAATGAGGTAAAAAAACTTCTATTTGAAGCCAAATTTCACAAAAATTTTCTGACCCCTCTTTTGCTTTCGAGCTAGCATTATCTGATGATACCTTTTTAACTTTTACATAGTTTCGCATTTCATTTATGTTATACTCGGAAAATTGGGAGCCAAACACCTTGCAAAACATAAGTATTGTTATGCCCCTACGAAAAAGGTTTTGCCCACCCCCACTTTCTAAAACAATGACACCAGCCCTGGATATCCTCTAAGAAGTACAGAAGTTACTATAAACCCCAAAAAGCTGCTTAAAAGCAAGCACTCCTCAAAAAATTTTCTGAGGCACTGAAAATTTCGAATGTAATACCCTCCGACTCTGACATGGCCGCCCCCCCCTCCGAAAATCTGGTCTGGATCCGCCCTTGGAACCAGGGCCGGATTATCCAATAGGCAAAGTAGGCAACTGCCTAGGGGCCCATCGTCAGCTAGGGGCCTCATCCCCAGAGGGTGGGTGCCCATATGTTTGAATTCAGGAAGGGGTTCAAGAAAAATGTTTGCAAGTACTAGTAACTATTTATATTTTTTTCAAGCAGTAACTAGACTATTTTTTATGAGGGCTAGACTATTTCAAAGGGGCCCTCAAGAGTACTTAATGCAAAAATTCTTGCATAAAATACTGGAATTTCAAGCAAAAATTGGGTGTCTAAGACTCCTCCCCAGAAAAAGTTCTGAAATTTTATTCTTAAGAGAAATGTTTTAACTCATTTGGGTGACTTCTAAAATGGATCGCGAGGGGGGCCTGCACATAGGCCCCCTTTGCCCTTTTGTATGGGCACCCATTCCACAGAGAATTTTTCTTGAAATGTTTCTTTGAGTTAAAATAAAAAAAAAATTATGCAAGTCTGGACCTAAGCAAGGGGCCCGTGAAAAAATCGTCTAAAATGGTTCCACAAACGGACCTCTCAGATTCCTTATAAATTAGCTTAAAAATGCTAGAAATGCAAAAAACAAAAACTAATGTTTTGAAAAAAAAATTATTCTTTAGTATACTTAGGATTCCTAACTTTTTAATGTTCTTTCTTCCGGTTCCCCACTTTTCCATAGTTTAAAGCACTGGTGGTTCATACAGAACCCCGGTGCTTCACAGTAAAAAATTTTCATTAAAATAAGAAATTTCATAATTTAATTGTAGTCCGCACATCGCGAGCAGTGGTGATGTTTTTTTCTTCAATCCCCTTGAACTGCTGCGAGTAAATCCGGTATCGGACGTTGTTCATGGCCGTGGACTGCATACTATCCCTATACATATTGTTAGAAGAGTAAATTTTTAATTTTTTTGTACTTTAAATAAATGCTATAATAAAAAATACGTTCATTTTGATTTGTTTTATTTGTTTAATATTGTTTGGTTTAGCTAACGTTTTATAACAAAAAATTATTGAATATGAGCCTTCTTATTATGAAGCTTATGAGCTTTGTTATTGAATAACAAGCCTTCTCACCACTAGCGGATCCAGGGGGGGGGGCTAGGGGGCTTGAGCCCCCCCCCCTCCCCAAAAAAAATTAGAAGTTTTACACTAAAAATATGGAATTTTATGCACCACAATGAGTTAAAACCCTGTTATTTTAAGGTCAAATTTTCAAAATTTTTCTGGGGGAGGACCCCCAGACCCCCTTGGTACTTGTGTAGACCCCCTTGTACTTTTATTACAACTGTATTTTATAATAAGTTTGTCAAAACGCAAAAATTCTACCATAAAATCTACGTCCGAAATTCGGATGAGGCATACCAAAACGAGTTGAAAAAGAGTGTTTTTTTATTTAAATTTTCTAGGGGAGGACCCCTAGAGCCCCTTAGTACTTGAAACTCTATTATTACAACTGTTTTATATTAAGTTTGTCAAAACACAAAAATTCTACCATAAAATCGATATCCGAAATCGGATGAGGCGTAGCAAAACAAAATGAAAAGTGGGTTTTTTTACTTAAATTTAAAAAAAAATTCTGGGGGAGGACCCCCAAACCCCCCTTTTAGTGGTTGGAACAGGATAATTCACTACCTTTTTCATATTTTTAGATAATCAAGAAGATACAAATGGATTATGAAAATTAGCCTTAGCCCCCCCCCCCAAAAAAAAAACAAATCCTGCATCCGCCGCTGCTTCTCACTGTAGTAAAAGCATAATTATAAATAATATTGCGATGTGGTTTTAAAACATATTTTAGAAAGGAAAGAGTAAGAGAAAAGGGGCCCCCGAGAGTGCATTGCCTAGGGGCCCCGACATGGTTAATCCGGCCCTGCTTGGAACATAGGACCTTTGGAATGCTAGCCACTGAGTCATCGGGGCTGTTGCCAGGCCATCAATTTTAATGTTTAAAATATGTAATGGGCCGTCAATATATAAATAAGCTTATTTCCACGAAAGTTGAAGCATGCACAGTATAATAGGAGTTTTTTTACCGTACTATTTTGTGTTTTATTAATTGTGTGTTTATTATTGTGTTAAATTATGTTATTAAACAATCCTGGCTTCAATTCGAGTAGGTACCAAAAATTAGTCATATTTTACCATCCATCATAGTAGGGGAGCCCAGAGTGTTTTGGGAAGTAAGTCTAGCGCGTCAGATAATCATAAGGGGGATACCTTGCATGCTTTTGAGTAACTCCACCAAATATAAGCTCTCTATGTAGGGGGGTTTGTCTAGAACAACCCGTCAGATTTGTAAAAAAAAATTAGTTAAATGGACATACTCGAGCGCGTCTGATAACGATAAGGTAGGTTAGTTACCAGCTAAAAAGTGTACATTTTCTAAAATCTGCCGATTTGAGCGGTGGGTAAGAGAGCGGAAGGGTTACAAAGTTGCAAAGTAAAGCCAAGACCAGGAAGACGCTATCGCTCTTTTTGAGAAAAATGTACGAAACAAAATGTTTATAGACTAGTAGCCAGGAAACTAGGTTCAACTAGTTGTAAAAACTGTCTTGGTAGCCAATCTGACGCGCTCGAGTATGTCCATGTAACTAGTTTTCTTTCAAATTTTGACGGGCTGTTCTAAACAAACCCACCAACATAGAGAGCTTATATTTGGTGGAGTTACTCAAAAGCATGCAATGTACACTATCTACCAATAAGTATTTGGACACCTGTGATAAAAAAGAAAAACAAGCTTTATTTATAATCAATAGTTGGTAGAGCCTCCACGAGAGGCAATTACAGCGCGAACCCTCCGGGGCATACTTTCCACAAGTTCTTGTGTGACAGCTGGTGGTATTTTCTTCCACTCGGCTTGGAGAAGACATGCAAGTTCCTTCACCGATTTTGGACGGGTAGTGCACCCCCTAATTCGACAATCCAACTCATCCCAGAGGTTCTCGATAGGGTTGAGGTCTGGGATCTGGGCAGGCCAGTCCATTCGATTAACCCCATTGGCACCATACCAAACCTTGGTGACCCTCGCAATATGGAAGCTGGCATTGTCGTCCTGGAAGTAACAGGGGTCCACCCCGCAAAACTGCCTCAACGTAGGAAGCACATTGTCATCCAAAATAGTGCAGTAGGCATCGGCGTTGAGATTACCATGAATGGGGACCAAGGGTCCCAATCCATACCAGGAGAAACACCCCGAGAGCTAATTCCACCTCCGCCGAACTTGACTGTTGGCACAATGCATTCTGGTAGGAGACGTTTTCCAGGCATGCGCCAGACCCAGACCCTGCCATCCGAACGGTAGAGGGTGAAGCTTGATTCGTCTCTCAAAAGAGCCCCTTTCCACTGATCTACGGTCCAATTTTGATGTGCTTTGCACCACATTAATGGAGCTGCGCGGTTGGACTTTGTTATCAAAGGCTTATGGGCAGCAGCACGACCATGAAAACCAAGCAGATGTGCTTCCTTACGGATGGTATTTATTGAAACAACACTCCCGGATGCCTGCTGAAACTCCTGGAGTATGTGGGCCATCGGATGGGTGCGATTCTTCCGAATTTCTCTGGACAGCATCCATCGGTCTCTATCTCCCAGCTTCATTGGTCTGCTGACTCTAGGCACATTCCCACAATCACCGCTCACCTTCCACTTCTTAATCAAATAGGCCACTATTGATTTTGGGTAATTCAGCTCGCTAGGTATGTCCCTTAAGGATAGGCCGTTTTTGTGATACCCGACAATTATACCTTTCTCGAAATCAGAGAGCTCTGAACTACGTGGCATCTTGTACGGGACAAATGCCGATATTGTTCCCTGCAAGATATATACCGGTGGAGGACGTGACATATCTCAGGACCGCAGATATAGTCATTTGCATAGGTGTCCAAATACTTATTGGTAGATATGTATCTCCCCTATGATTATCTGACGCGCTCGAGTAAATCCGCATTTAGCATCATGGGCTCCCCTACTATCAATCATCTACTCTGTAAAAAGGCGAGTCCCCCCAAATATTTTTCTCCAATCTCAGCACTGCGTGAGAGTGGTCCGTGAAGGGCCCCAGTAAAGCACAAAAAAATCCAATAAATACAAATTTGAGCGAATTGAAAGAGAAAAGATTGAATTATATCCCTAACGATGACTCTCAGCTGAGTAATTTGTGGGGATAACAGTCCTATAAATAATAAAAATTATTAAATTGTGTACTATAAATATTAAAAGTGAAATTAAGAGTTTTTAAAAAACTCGGCTACATTTTTGTAGGTCCCGAAGATTTAATTATATCATAACGAAAATTCTTAACTTATGAGATATAGTTAAAATTTTCTTTATATAAAGAATTATAATTCAGAGCATCATTATAAATTTACATGCTTAATTAGGGAAAATAAGCTTTTGTCTTGCAAATTTGTCAGGGTGTAGAATTTTAAGCTATATATGGATGGTCCATGAAGGTTTAAATTTTAAATTTAGTGGTCCGCTGACTTCTCTGAGTTGGGAACCAGTGGTATAGTGGGCATCTATTATTAACTTCTTGGTCCCCGGTCCGATTCCAGGCTGCTACTTTTGAGTAGGGTCACTTGGGGTAAGTGGGACCCCTTTTTGGAACAGTACATTTTTGAAGGTTCATAAACATTTTTTGAAGAGGTTCAATTTGAACTTGATGGCATATTCTATTTAAGACACTATTAATAAACAGAAATTTATAATTAGGTTCTAAAATAATGTTATACATTTTTCTTAACTGGTCTTTTTGTAAAAAATGAGACGGGGGTCCCACTTACCCCATAGGAAGGGGTAAGTGGGTCACCCCCTTTTTATTTTGATTGAAAGCAAGCAAAACTTAAGAGGGAGTAAGTGGGTCTTACTTGATAAAGTATAGAAGTTTTAGGTACAAAATATTTTATTCTAACTTAATCCATGTACGAGATATCTACTCACATTTAAATTAATAGGGTTGGTTGGGGTAAGTGGGACCCCTTTTTGGAACACTACAATTACAGAATGTTTTCTTCAGGTTCGAATGGTTCGGGAAACTTATAAAGAAACCCTCAAACTATTCCCCAACCCCACTGTGTGTTTTAATTAATTTCTCGGCAACGTGAATAAAAAAAAACCCAACTTAATAGTTTTTTTTACTTACCACAGCTTATATTAAAACGCAAAATTAATATAAAATTTCAATAAATTACTTATAAATGTTTCAATAAACATTAAAATGATGAGTCTAGGGTGTCCCACTTACCCCATAATGAGGGGACCCACTTACCCCTACTTTGCTTAAATTACGGGGTAAGTGGGACCCCCCTCTTAAAAATTTTTAAATAAGAGATTTTGTGAAAATTCAAATTGCAGTATGTATTTTAAGTCAAACCTGGCACAACAGTTGAAAAAACATTAAAATATAGTGAAAACTTTCCTGGAAACACTTCTTGGAAAAATGCATCTTGAACTCTCCAAAAAAAAATTATGGAAATTTTTTTACAATAGTTCTATAATCTTAAAAAGAAATGACACAAAACTCTAATATATGCAAAACCCATCAGTGTGACAAAATGTAACATGATCAATGTGAATAAGTGTGAAATGTTCTTTACATAGTTTAGTTTGAGGGGGGTGACCCACTTACCCCAGGGACCCACTTACCCCAAGTGACCCTATTTTGCTTTTATTTAACTTGTAATTTTTCAGAAGTAGTGAGATTAGTTAGGGTTCAGTTGTTATGTTCGTGGAGATAACCAGTGCCTTTTAACAATCAACCACACAGGGGTGCAGAAAATGTTCCAGGGCCCAATATTTCCCCAGAACACAATTTATTTCGTTCAAAATTTCCCCCAAAAATGTTTCCAAATTTTCATCAAAATTTTTCCCAAAAATGCCCCATATTTTCATTCTAGTTCATGTTATTACTAAAGTACAAAGAGGTTTTATTATGAATAATAACTTAATTATACTGAACTTCTGCAAGATTCAATAATTACCAAAAAATCTATAAGTTTTAATTTTTATGGGCTCAATACATTCTTTTATTCTTTCTTGCATACAAGGCATCTTAGCTATAAAATGTTCTTTAAGTCAAAAACATCGTTGTGATTAAACAAGAACGCGGTTTTTAGTGAAAATCGCTAATTCCGCTACGGATAGGTTGTTTTTCCTGCATTTCTGTCTAAATGGAAGGAAAAGCCAACTTTCAGGTATTCACCAAGGAAACTCGTTTTTACGGCGTAAATCCGTAGTTTTCACCTAATTTCCGTAGAATTCGGAGGGTATAATATTGTCCCCAGCCAAAATATTTGTTACTAATTACAACTTGGACTTGTAGAGGTTTTTTTCTTTATAAACGTAGGGAAAAATTTCCCCAAAACTGTCTGAATTTCCCCCGAACCATGTTCGGGCGTTCGGACATATTCTGCACCCCTGCAACCACAGTGTGGCAGGGTTTACCATACTTAACAACATCACTCCTGTTGGCGGGTCGACGTGCTAATGCTAAAGTAAAAGTAGTACCTATATTTCCATCATAAAGGAAGTACTACATACAGGGCTTAAATTGCACCGGAGCAGAGCTCCGGTACTTCTTGGTTTTCAATAAATATCTACTGATATTTATTTATTAATCTGTAAATATTTGTAATGCTGAAATAGTAGCACTCCGCTACTTCTTTGGTTAGAATTTAAGCCCTGACTACTTAAAGGTAATTTAATTATAAGCTTTAAAAACCTTTTTAACTTAAATAGAAATTTTTAACAATTTTCTCTACTTTTAAAGCCGACGCTTGAATGAATTATTTTTAAATAAATTTTCATTATTTTTCCATGAATTAGTATAGTAATACACAACTTTTGAGCCCTATTTAAAAAATTTAGCTGTAAATTATGTTTATGGATGGAGCCAACATAATTCACGGGGTTCCATGTTCAATATCAAAGATAACCCGCCTCCAAGGGGAGGGCACTTTTTGAGGATTACCTCTACCTTTAAACGTAAATACACAAAATTTTACTTTTTTCTATAAAGATCAGTCCAGATACCCCCACAAAATTGTAGGGATTTTGACTCTAAATAACTCCTATTTGATCAGCACAAGCACTTAATAAACAAAAAAAGTTTGAACAATCTGGGGAAAGTGAACCCTGGGCGTCAAAAAAAGGGCCAAGAAGAGAAAAAAGGGTAAAAAGAAGAAAAAGACTAATTTTAAATGACTGAAACATATTTGGTCGTTCAGAATCTACTTTTTACGCTTTTTCTCTCTTTTCCCCATTATTTCCCTTCCTTTTTCAGTCCAAGGAGGGGGCACTTTTCGGAGTGCCCCTCCTTGAATCCACACCTAAGTTAATCCCCCTCAAAGAAAAAGTCTGGTTACGGCGTGGCCCAGCCCCCCCCCCAACCAAAAACTGAAATGACACCACTTTCTCGTTCGAAAGCTGGAACAACCGGTTTTTATAAGAGCCTCTTTTGTATATAAAGCTATCGATAGATCCATCAATAGTCTCAAAAATTTTCTATCTCTATCAACAGGTGGATTTCGGAACAGAGGAAGGCGTTCTAATAGTACCTCCCGGGCCCAAGTTCCAAGACGTGGTCACCGAAATTGAAAAGAACGAAGCGACTCACGAGGACGGACTCACAGTGCGGTTGCGGATAGAGACTCATGTGCCGTCGGTTATCCGCGTGCGAACCAAGATCAAGGTCGTGGACGTCACCTTCAAGACGCGACCTTCGACGTTCCTCTACTGGCGGACTGATGGGACAGTGTCCAGAGATGACCCAGAGTGTCTGTCCGGTACGTGTCACCTCGCGAACATCCCTCCTTTCACCTCTGATGACGGCACAGTGGTTGCAATGGTTCTGCGGGCCGCAGCCAAGGAAAGTATACCCACCTCCAAAGTGGGACTTGCACTCATACATGGGTCCTCGGAGGGAGGGAGGGCCCCCTTTTCCTTCTTCAAGAACGTTCCCCCGGAGAGAGGGAATCCACTGAAGGACGTTCTGGTCTATACGCGGGTGTCCGTGCTCGGCGCGGGTACGCGGTCCGAAGTCAACAGCCACGTGTTTGCCGGCGAGACCAAGTGGTCGTTTTTCAAAACGCTGATGACAAGACAAGAGTTGGGGAATAACGAGGGGATTTCTCTGACCGTGCGCGTTAAGATCGTTCCCAGCAGGAAGTTCAAGCATAAAATTCTCTTCGAGTTCGATCCTGAGACAGTCGACGTGATGCCGACCTTCAGCGATAGGCGTCGCTTGTGTCAGAATGATGGAGATGGGGACGATAACGCACTTGCCAAAGACCTGTCGTGCCTCTACCTGGACCGGGACTTTTCCGACTTCCAACTCAAGTGTGGGGATGTTTCCTTCCCGGTCCACAAGGCCATCCTGGGTGCACGGTCCCCTGTCTTCAAGACAATGCTCTCTGTTGACATGAAAGAGGCAGCGTCCAGCTGCATGGACATTACAGACCTGGACCCCTCTACCCTCGGCCTATTCTTGACCTATCTGTACACCGGGGCATTGAACGATCTGCAGAGTGACAGGGCCCTCAAGCTCTACTACGTGGGCGACAAATACCAGGTTCCCACGCTCAAGAAGGTGTGCGGTGACTTCTTGTGTGCCCACTTGACCGTTTCGAACGTGTGCGATGTTTTGACCTTGGCTGACCAACACCAAGACGAGCGGATGAGGTCGGCAGCCCTCGATTTCGTAAAGAAGATGTACAATGCAGTGATAACGTCCAAGAAGTGGGAGGTTTTTTTGGAGGAAGAACCTCTACTGGCTGCTATAACTCTCAGTCTGACTGAGAGGAGAGGAAAGTAAAATACAAACCCAGATGCAATCAATGTAAGGTTTTATAAACTTTGTTGTAACCTTACGTCGTGACCCATTTAAGGTTTTTGTAAGGTTGCCATCATTGATAAACTGTAATCTTGTGACAAGATAAAATCAACCTGCCCTAGTGGACGCCTATAATGTACGTAAAAACCTTTAAGCAAAGTTAGAAACTGAGGTGACGGGTTTTGAGGAGGTGTTTCTAGGGTTTTATTATATTTTTTCTATAAACTTCTGTTTCTGAAAGGTTTTTCGACAAACCTTGTTTTGCAAAATACGATGACATTGAAAAGTGAAGGTTAACCATAAGGTTACATTCTATCTGTAAGGTGGATGTAATCCCAATGCATACAAGGGTGAAATGCATCTTTGTGGTGCTATACTCGACAGCAATGTAACGTTTCCTGACCCTACGACGTCACTAACAAACAAAGTAGTTTCCATCGCGATGTCTGAATTTTTTAGTGCAATGAAGAACATCAATGTTCGGTTGCTAGGAGGAGTTTTGGTACGCAATCGTGATTGAAAAGCACTATATATACATGGGTTTATATCATGCTTTTTATACAAAATAATCATATTTTTTTAAACTGACGTTCTTCATTTCACTAAAACATCAGACACTGCGATGAGAACTACTTTGTTTGTTAGTGACGTCATAGGGTCAACTAATGTTTGCTGTCTAGTATAGAAAAAGTTAGTGATCCAGCTGAGTTTACTGTACTTCGGTTTAGTTGGTACAGTTTTGCTGACAGCTTTCCACAAGATAAGAAAAGGTGGTTCTGAAGTAGAGCAACGTGTAAAAAACAATCAGATATTTTTTCTATTTAATTTAATTTAATTTTCTTAATGTAATTTTTTAATGTTTTTATTATTTAATGTATGGGAATAAATTGTTTCAGGATCTTTTAATGCCTATAATAGATTGATAAATGATTTGATTACTTTGTAAAGCCACTGCTTACTAGGTACTATACAGGCTAGCATAGTTTTGAATAATGAAAACCATTTGACAACTTTTCCTGCTAAGAACGCCACAAGTCCTACCAAGAGGATAACATACTGACAAATAAGGAAAAATGTCGTATTGCTGTCGTAACTGCTGACTGTTAGTGATTGTCAGCTTATCTTGGCAAACTTTGTTACCATTACAACCTACTACATCTGGGTAACAGTAAGTACTTTTTTTAATAGATCTCCTGATCCACTTTCTCGCCAAAGACATATTTTTGAGCCATTAAGCCCCGCCTTCAACTCTGTGGATTTGCTTTGCCAGTTGCCCTCTACATTTTTAATGATTTCTGTATCTCGGCTAGCCCCTGTATAAGTATCTAGTAAGCCTTAGTAAAGCAAGGATTGGTTAACCCTCAAATATCATGCTTGCAGGTCCCATCAGCATTACCAGATGCTTTTTCTGAATTAAAATAAAAGCTTAATGTGTCAACAGAATTAAAAAGTAAATTTCTGGAGAGGACATGTATTGTTTTTGACCTCAACAAAATTTTAGTTGAAATATACCTATGCTTTTTAGTACATCAATTTGATTTGTAAAACATCTGAAGCAAAAATGTGTGGAAGGGAAAAATATGAATATTCATATACAGAGTGTTTCAAAAGTTCGTTTCATGGCTTTGATTTGGAACCAAACCAACATCTCCTAGGCTTTCTGCTTTGTTCTAACCATATTTTTAAAATCATAATATATAAAGTTATTCATTTATTAACAAATTATTTTACTGTTTAGCTTTAAATTACATAATGAGAGAATAAATCAATTTATGTATATAAGTAAATATGTGAAAATGTATAGGTAAGGAATCACTGATACTTAGTTATAAAATTTTACCGATATTACTAAAAAAATATCTTTCAACTGGTTTAAAAGGGTTTAGAAAAATTAATGCATAATAATCTGACCAATATTAAAGAATAATTAATAAAAATATACTTTTATACACAAAAAACATCATTTTTAAAATTTATCCAACTTTATACTTCAAATTATACTAATACTTCAAACTTATTCAACAACAATCAAAAAAGTTAAAACTCGGGAAATCTTAAAAGCTTTGAATTTTAAGTTTAATAATAGAAATAATTTAACTAAGTATATTTAAAACACCTTAAAATAATATATTCAAAGTCTAAAAATACAGTGAAAATCAAGGAAAAAACTAGAAGGGATTTTTGAACTGTTCAAATGTGCCCCAACATTTTGTGTTCAATGTGCTCCATCTACCATCTCAATGTTTAAGAGTGAAAATATATATTTATGATTGAAAGTGGGAAAAAAACTTTTTTGGACTTAACTATATTGATAACAATTAACATCACTAATGGCAGCCAACATACTTGAATGATATGGAAGCGCACGGCGAGCACAGCTAGTTTTAGAATTTTGCAGAAAATCTTCAAATGATTAAAATTTTTGGTAATTAAATTGATTTTTTCTTGCTGTTGTTACTTATGAAGCATTATGACAGTGTTTAGGTAAACAATGAGACTATCATTATGTTTTAAGTCAAAATTCAAACGACTAGGGGCACTAATTAGTTTGCAGCTAATATTTGATGGAATTTTTGTGTGCAGAGCGTTTTTTGTTTTATCCAACTATGGCAGCCAAACTGGCTCATTCCTAATGAAACCCTTCCATTCTGTGGATTTCAGAACATTCCTGTATAAATTCCCCAATACGAAATCATGGACCACAAACAGTGTTATTCCTAGGATTTTTTTGGAGGAGTAAAAATACTCCTTGACTTTTTTAGGAGGATTGAAATTCAATTATGAGGAGTGAACTTAGGAAATAGCATGAACTACATATACAGACACAAAATTTCTATTAAAAACGCTTAGTTTTTAATGGCCAAAATGAAAATGAAAAAAAAATGCAGATGCAATTTTGGGTTTCAATCAATCGAACTCCCTAAGCATCAGAACGATAAATGAAAAAAATACTATGGCTATATGAAAACACAATTAAAAAGTATGATAATTAGGATGCCATGGCTGAAAGCTTAAGCTAAACCTTTGTGAGAAATTCAAAGTGTGAAAATACTCCTGTCTAGTTTCTTAAAGAGTAATTCCACCCTTTATGAAAAAAACGATACAAACATAGAAATCTGAGACCTTTGGAACTTTTATCAGGAAAAGGTAGATAACTGGTTATCAGTTATTTTTTCCATTTCGACACAAGAAGCCGCAGCTGCCTTTCTTTCGCAATGCAAACAATAAGAATGAAGTGTGGAAGGGACAACACAAATTTCTTTAATTGCAGGGATGAAGAATGGCAGAAAAGCTAAAAATTTAAAACTGCAAACGACATTTTTGATCACTTAACAGGGTGTTTCAAAAGCCCGTTTCCGGCTTTTATTTGGAACCAACGTCTCTTACTTAGGGTCATGGGATGTAAGGTGTAACCCTAGGTAAGTAAGTGACAAATACATTGAGATGGATTACAGCGCCCCTAGTGGCAAAATAAGAAAGTTTTAGAAATTAATTTACAAAACAAAGGACCTTACAAACAAACCTAAACTTCAATGGTATATTGTTGGCAATGTCATAAAAAACGAGCAGAAAAAAAATTCGTGAAACTTTCTTCATTATTAGAGAAGATAGTAGTAAGTAAGTGAAAATAGCACTTTTTCAGACCTTAGAAAAAGTTTGCAAACTTCCAAGTTTTTATGTAGGTTTTGCTTTTTCTGGCTAAATAAAGACAAATTTTAACTAAAAAATAAAAAAAAACTTGCAAATTTTCGAATTTTTTCTTTTGGGAAATTTGGCGTCGAGACTTTCCTCAGTGAGCAACAAATGTTCATTAAAAATAATATTGATAATTGTTCAGACATAGAGTATTAGAACAGTGTTGTGATATGCGATTTATTTCATACGGACAATATTGACACTATAGAGCTTTAATAATATAAAATGAATTTCACATTAATAACGAAACTATCTAAACTTTTAAGTGTTTAAAATAATGGTTATTTAGATAGAACCTTTCAAAAATATACTGTAAAGAAGTGACTTCAATTTTAAATTAAAGTTGAATTTAATTGGGAGTCTGACTTCCCTTGAGCTTCTTTTTGCAAATGAAAACGTGTTATCGAAGTTATCAGCGGGAACTCACTTGCTTATCGTCGTTCAAATAAAGGCATATCAGAAGAAGGAGATTTTTCAACCGTTTGCTTTCAGTTGCTTTGAAAATGGACAAAACGGCGGGGGGGGGGACTTTTTCGTCGTGTACTACTGTCTCCCCCTATTTTTATGAATTCCCATATCAACGGTGAAGGGGTGAAGACGAGAAACCTCGTATCTCCAAAATCCCAACTTTTCATGAGAGCAAAAAAAACTAGGGTCACTTGGGGTAAGTGGGTCACCCCCCTCAAACTAAACTATGTAAAGGACATTTCACACTTATTCACATTGATCATGTTACATTTTGTCACACTGATGGGTTTTGCACATATTAGATTTTTGTGTCATTTCTTTTTAAGATTATAGAACTATTGTAAAAAAATTTCCATAATTTTTTTTTTTGGAGAGTTCAAGATACATTTTTCCAAGAAGTGTTTCCAGGAAAGTTTTCACTATATTTTAATGTTTTTTCAACTGTTGTGCCAGGTTTGACTTAAAATACATACTGCAATTTAAATTTTCACAAAATCTCTTATTTAAAATTTTTTAAGAGGGGGGTCCCACTTACCCCGTAATTTAAGCATAGTAGGGGTAAGTGGGACACCCTAGACTCACCATTTTAATGTTTATTGAAACATTTATAAGTAATTTATTGAAATTTTATATTAATTTTGCGTTTTAATATAAGCTGTGGTAAGTAAAGTAAACTATTAAGTTGGGGTTTTTTTTATTCACGTTTCCGAGAAATTAATTAAAACACACAGTTGGGTGGGGGAATAATTTCGAGGGTTTCTTTATAAGTCTCCCGAACCATTCGAACCTAAAGAAAACATTCTGTAATTGTAGTGTTCCAAAAAGGGGTCCCACTTACCCCAACCAACCCTATTAATTTAAATGTGAGTAGATATCTCGTACATGGATTAAGTTACAATAAAATATTTTGTACCTAAAACTTCTATACTTTATCAAGTAAGACCCACTTACTCCCTCTTAAGTTTTGCTTGCTTTCAATCAAAATAAAGAGGGGGTGACCCACTTACCCCTTCCTATGGGGTAAGTGGGACACCCGTCTCATTTTTTACAAAAAGACCAGTTAAGAAAAATGTAGAACATTATTTTAAAACCTAATTATAAATTTTTGTTTATTAATAGTGTCTGAAATAAAATATGTCTAAAAAAAACTGTTCCGAAAAGGGGTCCCACTTACCCCAAGTGACCCTACTTTTGGGTGCATAGGTAGGTATAAAAAAAACTCAATTTCGGAAAAATTGGAGATACGAGGTTTCTCGTCTTCACCATAGATATATGCAATGGAGTGATTGTGAAATTGCTAAAAAAAAATGAAGTTTGAACCTTGATAAGAGATTATGGCAATTCATGAAGCACTATTTGATAAGTATATCTTTTAAACCTTTGGAACCTTCCCCCTTATCAGATAAGTTATTATCGATAGGTGGGTGTTTTGTCAGATTCATGTTTTCGTTTTTCTACAACGGCTGCCCTTTTCGGAAGTCTGGCTTAGTTAGTAAAAGGATATATTGGAATGAATAGGAGAAAAGAAAAATGCTTTTTGATGGAGTGGACCATCAAGAATTTCAGCTGCTGGAACAATGAGCTTCACGACAAAGTGATCTCGAGTACCGAAGCTGGTTCATATCCCCAAATTTCGGCCGAACTGTATCCCTGTGGTGAGAACGAACGTATAGTGGTGCACCTTACTTGCAAAATGCCTAGGAGATTCCGTGGGGAAGTTTTTTTCATTGGTTCTGATGGATCGCTCCTCTGCACGCAACAGGTGGATTCCAAAGAGCTTCTGGATGTTCCCACTGGACCCGAATTCGAAGAAGTGGTTGCCCAAATCAGGAAGAACCAGCCTCTCCACGAGGACCAACTTACTCTGCGGTACCTTACTGTAAGAGGTAAGATCGATACAGCTGAGTACATGAATACAAAGATTAGTGCATTCGAAGTCACCTTCAAAATATCATCTGAAATATTGCGCGATGTAATTCCAATACCTACTAAAGCAATATTCCTTAAATATTCCATCGATGATGAAGAGGAAATGGCTTGGATGATGCTGAAATTTGAAGCAAATAAAAATGCTCTTTCGAAGAGGGGACTGATTTTAACACCTGTTTCTTACAAGAAAAACGTTTCTGTCCTCACTCGGTTGACCGTGCTCAGCAATGAAGATGTTGTAGTGAGAACAGAAGAGAATGAGCATCTATTTCGTGATCAAAATTACTGGGAATTTTGTGATTCTCTGACGAGAGAAGAGGTGAAAACTGGAATTTCTTTGAGTTTATACTTGAAAATCGTTCCCTGTAGAAAGTATAAGCATTGCTTAGGTCTCTCTCAGCTAATTCCAGAGAGTGTGCACGCAATGCCAACAAGCAGCTTTAAACCTCCCGGCAAGAGAATTTCTGGAGAAGTATCTTCATCGAGGGCAACTGCTACCGATACTTCTAACAAACCCGACATTTCAGTAACAGTGCTTGCAAAAGAACTGATGTGCCTCTATCAGGACCAGGACTTTTCCGACTTCCAACTCAAGTGCGACAATGTTCCCGGTCCACAAGAACATCCTGAGTCCCTTGTGTGACTTGAGGAACTGAAGTGCCTCTACCAGGACTTTCCCGACTTCCAACTCAAGTGTTGGGATGTTTCCTTTCCGGTCCACAAGAACATCCTGAGTGTCCGGTCCCCCGTCTTCAAGACCCTGCTCTATACAGACAAGAAAGCATGGTCTTGAAGACGGGGGACCGGGCGCTTGGCCGCTTCTTGACCTTCCTGTACACCGGTGCTGTGGAGGACCTTCAGGGGGAGAGCGCCCTAAAGCTCTACTTATATCTGTCTGCCCTGGCAAGGCACGAGTGGCAAACCTAAAATCAGTACCCACAGCAGAAAAAGCAGTGGCGAGTGCAGGATATCGGGTATCTAATAGAAGTGAGATAACCACCTTTATGGCTTTTTTAGTGCACTCGCCACTGTTTTTTCTGCTGTGGGTACTGATTTTAGGTTTGCCACTCGTGCCTAGCGAGGACAGACAAACTTTACGCGGCCGACAAGTACCAGGTCCCCTCCCTCAAGAAGGAATGCGTCGACTTCCTGAGTGTCAACGAATGTTCACATTAGCTTGGGGAACGTACCCATACTACGTGACCTATTTTTGACCCCCCTCCCCCCCCTTGGTGACCACCCGTCTAGTTTTCACGTAGTTGTTCATAAATACGGTTTTCAAGCATTTTTACCAAACAGAAAGTTAAAAAAGTTAATTTGACTTAATTTGTCTTTATTAATACAGCGCTTGCCCCGTGGCGCCAAAAGTACGTGCATACAAGTGGAAAATATATTATCTAGAAGAAAAAACTTATGTAAAAGTTATTGTAACAGTAACTTAATTTACAAAAACAAGTATTTTTTTTTCTTTATTTTTTGACTACGTGAACAAACCCTAAGCCTCCCCCCTGTGACCAAGCGTGGTATTTTGAAGACCCCCCCCTAAACAGGTCACGTAGTATGGGTACGTTCCCTTACTTTCTTTCATAAATTCTACGAAATAAATTTAAAAACTAAATATTTTATTGGCGACATTACAGATTGTAACTAAAATGGCGGCGAATCGTTCATTGTCCATCAGTTCTCTGCATGATAAATGGTCTCTAGCGCATGATTGAAAGCTCTTTCTCTATAACTCAACTTCACAGATCCTATTCGGTAAAATGTTGGCAATTGAATAAATTATTAGTTTAAATCAGATATTTTTAACTCCTCTGAGAGAGTATTTCACTCCTTGAAATCGGAAATACTCTTTAAAAAACTAGTCAGGAGTATTTTCACTCTTTGAATTTTCACAAATATTTAGCTTTAAAATTGCATGCTTGCATTCGTTGCCCTTCTGAGTCGTTTCGAGGAGTGTAAGATAGAATGAAATGATTTGTATAAATATTAATAGTTAGCTTACGTTAGATAATAAACGTAATTAAGTGAAAAGTAAGGGGTAGTCATTGGGTCTTCATCTTTGAGTGAATTTTAGTCGTCGGAGTACCCAAATTAGGAAGTATAAGTGACCCAAACACTGTTATTTCTCTATTTGTGAACCCCTTTTTGGTTTCAGCCACGGCACCCTAATTATCATACTTTTTTATTGTGTTTTCATACAGCCATAGTATTTTTTTTTTCATTTATTGTGCTGATGCTTAGAGAATTTGATTGCGGTTTTCGTGTCTCTGGATAAGTAGTTTATGCCATTTCCGTATTTCACTCCTTCTAAAAATGTCAAGGAGTATTTTTACTCCTTCAAGAAAATCCTAGGAATAACACTGGTTTAAATTATAGAGTTCTCTAACAGTAGGAATGAGTTTAGGTAAAAAATGTTTTATTATACAGGATTCCCACTGTCCTTGAAAGTCCTTGAATTTTTTTCTGTTAAAATTAGGTCCTTGAAAGTCCTTGAAAAATGCAAAAGGTCCTTGAATTTTGAATCCACTCCAGCCGCCTTTCGCTGATTTATCTAAATTTCCTTTCCGCATTTGACAGCAATAACCAATAACCGTAAAACTATGGTAGTAACGCCCTCTGCATCGGTTCCGCAAGTGAACAAACTAGGTAGAAAATTAAGTTGGAGTCAGTAAGTAGGCATTTTAAAAAGAACTCCAATTGCTCTAGAAAGATTATAATTTTTAAGTGTCTGCAAAAAAAGGTCCTTGAAAAATTTTGTTGAGGTCCTTGAAAAGTCCTTGATTTTCAATGTTTTCAAAGAGTGGGAACCATGTTATACGAGATAATATTTTATTTTGCAATTGGTAATACAGTAATCTAATGTATAACATGTTTTTCCGCACCTAATTAAAGATTGAGACCAGGTAAAATGTATATTTGAAAAAGTTTGGTCAATAAACACATTTGAGTTTTTAAAAAATTATAATCATTGAATCGTAATTGATTAACCAAATAACTCATTATTTCCATCTATCTATTCTAGTCTATTTTAAATTACTATTAAATTGTGCTCTTAAATATTTATAGATTCTTCTCTTAGCTCTTAATTTTATTATTACAAGTATATATGTTACGGGCAATGTGATAAATTCAGTGGAATTTATGAATGAAATTTATTACTTTGCCCGCCTCCACTTCGGGCATTATTAATAATGCCCGAAGTCTATCCCCTATTAGTATGTCCGAAGTTATCATATCTATCCTTTTTGGCCTTGAGCCGGCCTTAATCAATTTTAAAGTTTTATAAAGGTGCATTTAACCTATGAAGTCCATATTTTGGGAGGGTCGGGTGGGGTAAAATTGTTATAGGGATTTAACTGTTTATATTTCATGTTAGTTTGGAGTACTGGTTTTTATTAATGCTGAAGAAAAATTAGTATGCCAAAAACATAAAATTTTATAAATTTAATCTGGTAAAAGCCTTAGACCCCGCTATGACCATTCCCCCACGACCGACGTTATTTTAAACAATCAATGCTTTGTAGAGAGGACACTAGACCCAACTAAATCTATAATAATATAACATTCTCAGAGTTTTGATACTAAGCAACTTGTATATTAAAAAATATGTGGTCTACGAAAGTAATGTTAAGAAACCTATCTAAAATTAATATTTAATTTATAATATTATAATCACTTTGATCCCAAAGATTTCCAATTTTAATTTAGAGCATTAAAATTTATTCAACCTTTTGGGCTAAAGCACAAAAATTTTAATTTGAGATATTCAAGTATGTTGTCCTTTAAATCAAGAATTTGAATGAGTGTTTATACAAAAATATAAAGAATATCTCCTAACATTAGATATTTATCAGTCCCCTTAATAAGATGCATCTGCAAAATTAGAGTAGTAAAATCCTTTCAAAACTATCTATTTAATTAAATTATGCGATTTTAAGATGTGAAATCGAAAAGCACTAGTAACGTTTAATACTGGAAATTATACTTATGTGTATAACGCCCTATAAATTGTATTATACTATGTTTGATTTATTACATTTACAGGAATGGAATTGTAGCAGCTGATAGTAATTAGTTTTTAAGGCGCAAGTTCAGACTTGCGTATGCGCCAAGTTTTTAGCGTTAAAGATCACTATTATGGTAACCCTAACTCATGTTAAGAGAATGTTTTGGCTTCTAAATGTGCCGCTAAGCAGCCAAAACTCGCCAAGCATACGCAACTCTGAACTTGCGCCGTTTTTATATGTGATTGAGAAAAAAAAATAAAGATTCATTTGTTTGAAAAAAATGTCTAACTTTATTTTCAGGAAAGGTAAGTTTGGCGACCACAGGGTAAGTCAGCTGGCTAGGTACACTCCAAAAGGTCGCCAAACGGGGACACTCGTACAACCAACTTTTTCTAAAGGTAAGTGGAGGGGAACCCCAATTCTTGCGAAGGCCCAACTTGTAAACAAACAAAATGTCTTCTTACAGGCTGGGACTTTCAGTGTTGCCCTCTGGCGGTGGTTTCTAGGCTGGACTTGTGTAAGTGGTAGGACTTAGCAGAAGCTACTAGGCCTTACAATGCTAGACTATTAAGCTGACTACTACTTATAGGACTTCCACCAACTCAGTAGGTAGTAAGCTTAGTATGTGTGATTTCTGTTCACTCTATCTACGTTTTCCAGAGCTTTATATCTTAAAATCTGGCGTAAAATACGATGTCAACTTGGTGCATCAGCGCCGCAGAAGCACCCCCCACTATACTCGACAGCAACCTTTCTTGAACCCAGTACGTCACAAACTCGGAAGGAGAAATGGGTAAACAGAAAGCCTGCTGGGTAGGTAGGAGGAGTTTCGGTACGCAAATCGTGATGAAAAAGCACTATATATAATATGTTACGGGCAAAGTGATTAATCGGCCGTTATTAATAATGCCCGGAGTGGAGGCGGGCAAAGCGATAAATTTCATTGATAAATGCCATTGAATTTATCACATTGCCCGCCTTCACTTCGGGCATTATTAATAATGTCCATTTATAACTCCCATTGCCCGTAACATATACTACATGGGTTTAACAAAATAATCATATTTCTAAATTGAGGTTCTTAATTTCACTCAAAATTCAGATACCGCGATGGAAACTACTTTGTTTGTGACGTCATAGGGTCAACTTAAGTTGCTGCCTAGTATAATTTCAGGTATGAGGCCCCACTGCCAATAAGGAAGATGTTATAAGAAGTTTTATTGATACTGAATCCCTGCTGGAGCGGTGGCAGTTCCTGGGTTCTATCCCCAGTCATTGTTTTTTTTTAAACCTTTTCCTATAGAAATTTCAATCAACCAATCAGAGCAGGCTCTGTTAAAAGTTCCCCCTTGGCACTAACATCGGCCCAGCTTCGATAAGAGTCCTCCAACCGCCATGTTTATCCACAGCTCTCACAGCAATATGCTTAAATGCTGTCATCATTTGAGCTTATGGGTAAACATGGCGGCTGGAGGACTCTTATCGAAGATGTGCCGATGAGATTTTCCCCCATAAATTCTGAAGGCCTAATAAAAGTCCTCGATGAAAATCGATTAGGTTTCTTTATAATCGATAATAATTATCAAATTAGTCTCCAGTAGCTTTATTAGTTTACAGCAGCATATGACCACATGGCCTAGTGAACTAAAACATCAATCTACGAATAGGATGGTTGTGGGATCAAACCCCACCAGCTGCTGTGTGGTATGTTTGTCTTTTTTTCCTGAATTGATACATTTAATATTCAATAAAAGAATTAAGCTAGCTGGGACAGGAACGGATGGCGTGGTTGATGGTTAATGCACTGGTATACCGTCCTGAAGGTTGCGAGTTCGATCCTAGGAATATTTTATTTATTTTTAAATCATGAAGTATTAACTTTAAATTAAATAGAAAACTGACTAGTCGCAGGAACGGATGGCTTGGTGTGTTAGTGCACCAGTATCCCAGTTCCTGGGTTCTATCCCCAGTTATTATTTTGTAAGAAAAACTAACGAAAGAAATTTCAACCAACCAATCAATCAGAGCACTCTTGTATGGGAATCGACTGTCCTTTATTATCGATTACAACGTCAAAATTCCTAGTATTCAGTAAATCTTTAAACTCCTAGCAACATGTGACCCAGTAGCATGGTGGGCTGGAGCGTCGTGCTTCGAGGCGGAAGGTCCAAGGATCAAACCCTGCCTTCCGCGAATACGTAGATAATGTATTTTTGAATTGTATGAATTTATATATTAATTTTAAATTAATGAGGTACACCTGTGGTTACAGGACCGGATAGCACAGTGGTTAGTGCACTGGAATTCTGTGCTGTAGGTCCACGGATCGGTTCTGTAGATTTTATTTTTAAAATTGTGAATTATCAACTTTAAATTAATTAGAACTTAGCAGTAGTAATTTATGTGCAGTAGACGCGGCGCAGCAGCTTAATGCGTCGCGCGATGCTGTCGCCATCTATATTATAAAAAATAAACTAAAATATTGAACAACATGGTGGAACATCAACTTCATATTAATTAGCAGACTATCACAGCTGCAGGAACGGATGGCTTGGTGGTTAGCACACCAGTATGCCATCCCAAAGGCCCTCAGATCGAACCCTGGTCGAGTCTGAGCCTTCTCAGCGGGTATAGCACTCGGAAATAAATGCTGATTGGCATTTATAAATTTTCCTGCGCATTCACGGGGGGTCTTAACGATTTTTCTTTCAACTCTTAACTGTAACCGTAACAGTCATTTTCTTGGGAAAAATAGTACTATTTTTCCAAGATTTTAAAATTTATTTGCCATAATTCAAGACTTTATCCTTTTGCCATTACGGAAACTACGTTAAATTAAAGAGTCTTGGAATACTAATTAATAATGTATAAACTGAGTGTTCCATCCCAAACCCCACCGACCAACCCCTGGGCGTTGTTTGACCTCCTTAAATTTGATTTAATTTTTTCAGTGGTGACTGAAGCACTAATTTGCATATTTCAGGAAACCATTCGTTGCCATCTTTTCGAAGTTAAATATGTTCCCGTAATTCAATATTGGTTGGTTGGTTGCTGGGGGGTTTTAAGGCGCAAATAATTAATTTTTGATACAAGAGTCTGCTGGCAGAGACGAGTCTGTTCTGATTGGTTAGTTGTTGTTGTTGTCTTATGCCACTTGGAATATCCAAGCTCCATCCGCAAAGCGGATAGGATTTAAGGCAAAGGGGGGTGCGGCTCCTGAGAAAGTGAAATTCATTTTAGAAAATATTTTTTTTTTTTAAATAAAATAATAACCGGGGATAGAACCCAGGACCTGCCGCATGCTAAGCCAGCATCCTACCACTGCTCCAGCGAAGATTCAGTAACTTAAAAACTTATTATAACATCTTCTTTATTGGGTTATCTTTTGACGCAGGCGCTGTGTTGCAGAAAGTGACAGGCTAAGACATAGCCAATGTTCAAGCACCTGTTATAAATGCAACAGGAATTTTGTTTCCAGCAGTGTCTTCCTACGTTTTATTTGGCCAAGTATTCCTTCTCCTGATGTTTTAGTCTCAATAAATCTCAGACATGTATAGTTTAACTTGTTAATCAATTAGGTTTTTTCAAGGTCTGTTGGTTATGACAATATTTTTAACCTAGGAACCTTTCACATTTATAGTTTAAATATTTCCCATTTTTTATATCGGAGATGTAACTTTACCAAAACTTTCCTACATCCAGCTTGTGCAGCGAAAGTTTAAACATGTAATGATGTTCTGAAAAAAAAAACCAGACACCAGAAAAGAAAACCAAAGCATAGTTTATCATATACATTTATTTTTCGAGATATTTTAAAAAACATTTTGTCAATCCGATATAAACATTAAGTGTTTCAATGTTGGTTTCAGAAAAACTTACCGATTAACTTTTTTTAGATAGGATTTTCCATAAAGCTAATGAAGGACACTGAGATTCCTGATTCATATTTAATCGGCTGTAGGAAATTTCGATGAAATATAGCTACCAACTACTAAAGGAGCTTTTGACTTGATCAATTTTGAGCTAAGAAAGTAAATTTTGTAACGACATGAATATGGAATATTTTTGAATTTACCTTCAGTAGAATCAGCTGCAAATCTCAGTGTTAATCATTGGCTTTCAAACCCTGGAAGAAAACTAAACAACGTTATTAAAAATAATAGTAACAATCTAAAAAGACATATAAAATAACTTCGATGTTTTAATAAAAAAATTTGAATAAAATATTATATTTTAACAATTTAAGACCACTTGGTCATCTGGGCATTTTTGACTCATACATTCTAATAGATCGTTATGATCACTTTTAAAAGTCACTGATGACGAATCCCATTAAACGTTCTTTGGATGACAAATAGTCGTTTTCAGAAAAGTGTTGGATGTGAGAAATCCTGCTCGTCGATGCCGATGAGCTGTGGAAAAACACTCGACTCAGATAAGTTGCTGAGTAGCATTTGGGAATCCTGTGGAAAGAAAAACACATGATCACTTTATTGGTCAGGCCTGCATCTGCATCTTGAACAGGCACGGATACAGGGGGGGGGCCAGGGCCGTATCCAAGGGGGGGGTTTAGGGGTTCAACCCCCCCCCCCGAAATTTTGACATCAATTTTTATACTTCTATTTTTCTGTCTCACAAGGAGCGATATCCTCTTCGGGTATAACCCAAAGGGCCTCAAAATGAGTCAAAACCCTACTTTTAAGGGTAAAATTTCCAATTTTCTGGGGGAAAACCCACAGACCCCCTCGAAATTTTGAATTCTATTAAGTATAAGGTTTTTCCTTCAAACTTGTGTGATTTACAAGGAGTGGGCCTCTTTAATGTAACCTAAAGTGTCTCAAAATGAGTTAAAATGCCACTTTTAGGGGAAAAATTCAAAAACTTTTCTGGAGTAGGAACCTAAAAACCCCCTTAACATTTCGCCATTTATTACAATATACCTTCTTTTAACCTTGAAAATTCGGCCGCTTACAATGAGTGGTGCTCTATGGGTGTAATCTAAAGGGTCTCAGAAATGAGCTAAAACACTCTTTTGAGGGGCAAATTTCCAAATATTTTCTGGGGGAGGACCCCCCTTTTACTTTGAATTCATATTGTTTATACAATTTTGAAATTTAGTGCATCAAAATTTCAATCCAGTGTTGTCATCTAAAACTTAACATATAAGTACCCGTAAGGAGGTACCTCCCCCCCCGAAACAAAAGTCTGGTTACGGCCCTGGGGGGGGGGGCACTCGGGGAAATAAACCCTCTTTGGGCTGAAAAAGAAAGGGGGGAAAAGAGAGGAAAGGTCAACAATTTTTCAGTCATTTAAAAAATGTACTTTTTCTTCTTTTTTCCCTTTTATCTGTTTCTTTTCCCTTAATTGGATTGAAATTTCCCCCGAAACAACACGAAAATGAAGTTTAAAGTAGTTCCTTTCGAATTTGCGGTGGTTCGTACTCAACGGCTTCACCCGCCGAATTGAGCTCTCCGATTCGCCAATCACGACTGTCAATAACTAGGACACGCCCTGGGAAAAAAGGCGTATCATTGGTGGGAAGGTCGACGAATGACACGAGAGGCTGCCTCAGCCTAGACGCGCCCCTAGGACACATAATGAAGGTTTTGACGGAGATTGAATTGAATTGCCTTTTTTTCCAACCGTGCATAATAGATAGAAAGTCTCGAGGGTCCAAACAAAAATTACGCAGAAAGGGGACATTCTGGGCTGTATCCCCCTAAAAAAATATTTTTTACAAAATTTTAATTATTTTTTCCCTTAAAAATTTGGGAGTAACCCAAAGGGGTGTTGGAACACTAGTTTAAAGGGGCAAATTACAAAAAAAATTTTGGAGGACCCCCAGCCCCCCTCGAAATTTTGGCATTTATTTATCATTTTTTTTTTTTTTTTTTTTTTTGCCTGGGAAATTCTATGCTTTAAAAGGAGCTGTTCTCTTAGGAAGTAACTCAAAGTGTCTCTTAATTAGCTAACACTACTAGAGGCAAATTTTAAAAATGCTTAAGGGATTGACCTCTCAGACCCTCCAATTTTACTTGAAGCTCACATTGTAAAATTTTGACAGAATGTGCAACATTATTCAAATACCACTTTCAAGTGAACTAAAATAGTAATAAGAAATATTGTCGAGTCTACCCCTCAAAAGAAAAGTCTGGTTGGGCCCTGGTGACATCACACTTTTGAAATTACCAAAATAGCAAACAATACTACTATTTTTTCGGAAAAATGTAGCTTACCAAAGGTATAATAAACAACAGAGTGTTTTCAGGTGACGTCACAACCAGTTATTTTCTTTAACTGTTAACCTTTTGTAGGGCTTTTAACTGTTGCTAAGACGGTTGCTAGGTAACGCGGTATCTTTTTTTTTTGCAAGATGGTGGGTTTGAATTTATTAAATTTTGTGCAAGCAGTTGACTGATATTTTTAACTGAGCTTGTATTTTTGTCATCAATACAAGTTAATTTATAACAGCTGGTCTTAATGGTGGTCTTCTGTTTTTAGAAGTATAAATACTATACTTACTGAGGGGGTCTGTCTAGGTTTTTTGTAAATTTATCTATTTTGCAAAAATTTAGAATTGGAGAAAATTTCTGTGAATATTAAAAAAAAAAATGCACCAAAAAATCTACAAAGACAAAAAAACTTTTTAAACTTCAAAAACCAACTAAGATTTAGTTTGTTATGACTAACAGTTTTTCAATTTAGAGAATACATCACAAGTAGCTTATCAGAGACCTTGCTTTTTAAAATGTATTTAATGAACAGGTGCCTGTTTCTTTTTCTTAAAGCTGAAAGTCCCTTTTTATGAAATGGTGAATTTGAGAAGATACAACTGAAAGATGGAAAAAATTTCCTAGACAAGCCCTTGATAATAAAAATAATTACTGATTTTTTTACTAACAAAATGTTTGTGTTGAGGTCTAGTAAAAAAACATTCATGAAAAAGCAATGAGCATGTTTATGTATTCCTTAATAAATACTATTCGAGCACAATTAAATGGGGTTTGAAGGTTTTAAATTGAAACAACCCTATTTTAAAGTGTATGGTATTACATTTTAAAATATAATTATTTAATTTCGCAATTTTTAAATTAAAAGCTTGTAGGTGTTTTAATAACAATATCTGTGTGGTATGTCAAATGTTTGGCACATAAAAGGCACTAATATGTTACATAAGAAAAATTGCGATTTATTGTAAAAATTTGGAAATAAAATTAATATTACCCGCTGGTTTAAGGGTTCTACCCTCATATTGGAGAACTTGAATAAAATTTCCTGCAATCATGTAGACTTACAAATGTTCATGCTCTTCAAAAAAAGCTATAAAAGATTGATAAGAAAACATTTATTAAAGACTAGCTGATATGCCCGCCATTGCTCGGGGGATAAAAGGCTTATCAAACTGTGTGTTAAAATAAATAAGAATTATCGTTTAGATGCAATAAAGTCAACAGTCTTCCCGCTAGGATTCTTTTTTCATGTCATACCACTTCGTTAAGATGTAAAAAAACCCTTTAAAAATACCACCTGTTTAGATTTAATGTGTGAAATCCCCATCCCCGTTTTTAAAGAGTAATTTTTCAAAATAGAAAAAAAGTCAGGGGACCTTCTGAACCCCATTATTTTTTTCTCTTTTGTCCTTTTCTCCCTCCATCAATTTCTGCAATTGGTATAAATGTATATTTGAGGCAAATTTCTCCGCCTTCGCTCACAATAAAGATATATTATTGAACAGCAATGTTTATAGATAAAATTTATTTCCCCCTCATCCCGCTAAATTTTTATGAAATACAAAACAATTAAATATACTACATACTTTTGTACTTTTTTAAGATCTTAAAAAACCGGTTTAGAATTAGTGTTTATAACCATTTTTTACTAACGATAATTTTTTTAAAAAATCAGGGGGAGACCCCCTGAACCCCCCTTTGCTGATTTATCACCAACACATTCATTGAAAGAAATTTCAAACATGAAATAAAAGTAAACATCATTTGAATCGACACTGAAAATGCCTGTGATAAAATATTGTTTAATTTGAACTTTGCTGGAAATACATAAATTTGATTAAATAGAAAAAAGAATAAAACTTTTCAGTGGAATGGTTTTTGGTTGTTATAAAAAAATTATTTAATCATTAAAAATTGTTTCGTTATCATATTTTTTAAAAATTCACCTGGTTTAAAACATTTCAAAATAAATATTTCCAACAATAGAGGTTTTGCGTGTCCTGGAAAGAGCAATAACCGCAATAAATTTAACATTGAAGGCTAAGCATAAGAATTTAGAAAAGGGACAAAAAAGGCTCCTTGGAATGTTTTGATTCAGAAAATTCTTTTTCGCAAACCTTCCTGGTTGTGTGAGGAACAACATGCTAAAATTTCATAACAATCACATTAATAATGTGGGTGCTAGGATCCAAAAACTAAAAACGGGAGTGAATATTCAAACCCCCTTGCACCCCCTCCAGAATGGAATATCAAAAAATCCAGAAATTACTTTCTTTGAAATTCTCTCAAGAAGGTATCAACAACAGTTCAATTCGTAATATCGATTTCTCGGTATTGTTTTCTTCGAAAATATAAAACTTGGTTTATGCTCAGCAAAAACGGGTTTTTGGAATATTCAGACCTCTTAAAATTCGAATATCCAAAATCTGAAAAATGCCTTTCTAGAAATTGTTGCTAGGTACCTTCCTGCGAAATAACAAAGATCTGGGGTCATTTGGGACGCCGCTGGGCTCGAAAACGTCAAAAACGCTCCAAACCCCCCTGTGGGTCAGAAAAAAGATATTTCGAAAAATCCCTTCTTAGTGCGCGTATACACCGTAAGGTCTTCGACCCTACCAAGTTTCGAGTCTTTAGCCCCGGTAGATTTTGCTGTGCGTTGCTGAGTGAGTGAGTGAGTGTGTGAGTGGTAAAGCTCTTTTATTATTATAGATAAGAAAATGATATGCATTTAGAAAGGATAATTAATTTAAGTTTACTACTGATAGTGGGGTCGCTTATGTCATGTTTCGAAAAATTTTTGGCAGAAGCTTAGTGAGTGCTATCATTCGATTCGTAATGACGTCTACATTAACGTGGTACCGGGTGTTTTTTCCGAATTCCGTGCAGGGGGTTTCTATGACGTCATGAATGCAAGATGGCCGCCGCAGGAAAAAGCTGTAAATGGCGATCTAGCAATGTTATCGGAACTATTTTTGGACAAAAAGCTCAGAAATATATATTTTTATCGAATAGCTACAAAAATAAGCATCTAAATCGGTTAAAAATTGCGTTTATGACGTCATAACCAAAAAATGGCTATTTTCACCAAAAATACAGTATTTTGTCATGTAATACTTTAAATAGATGCTATTTTCAACGTGAATGTAATGAAAATATGTTCATAATAAAAAAACCAACAATGAAAATTTCATTGATGGTCACAAAAGGCAGATATGATGTCAGAAATCCAAAATGGCTGTCACATAGAATAAAATTTTTTATTTTTTTATTCTAAAATTTTTTAATTGGGAATTATTACACTTATATGAATGTAATAAAGGTATTTTGAGGATAAAATTTAACAAAACATTTTAAAATTCCTGAAAAAAGCATCGAAATATTAGGTGTGAAAGACAGAACTACAGTATTTTGTCATGTAATACCTTAAATAGATGCTATTTTCAACGTTAATGTAAAGAAAATATGTTCATAATTAAAATGCCAGCAATGGAAATTTCATTCTTTGTCACACAAGGCGAATATGGCGTCAGAAATCCAAGATGGCTGGCATGTGAAATGAATTTCTTTAGTTTTTTACTCCAAAATTTTTTAATTGGGAATTATTTGATCCTTAAAATGACTTTATTACAACATTAATAAAAAATAATAATTCCCAAATAAAAAATGTTGGAGTAAAAAACTAAAGAAATTCATTTCACATGCCAGCCATCTTGGATTTCTGACGCCATATTCGCCTTGTGTGACAAAGAATGAAATTTCCATTGCTGGCATTTTAATTATGAACATATTTTCTTTACATTAACGTTGAAAATAGCATCTATTTAAGGTATTACATGACAAAATACTGTAGTTCTGTCTTTCACACCTAATATTTCGATGCTTTTTTCAGGAATTTTAAAATGTTTTGTTAAATTTTATCCTCAAAATACCTTTATTACATTCATATAAGTGTAATAATTCCCAATTAAAAAATTTTTGAATAAAAAAATAAAAAATTTTATTCTATGTGACAGCCATTTTGGATTTCTGACGTCATATCTGCCTTTTGTGACCATCAATGAAATTTTCATTGTTGGTTTTTTTATTATGAACATATTTTCATTTCATTCACGTTGAAAATAGCATCTATTAACGGCCGTATTCACAGCCATCAGCATCAGAGTTATCACCTTGGCGACGAAGTGTTAAGTCCAAAAACCGTATTCACAGCATCCGAATCAGAGCTTATAATCGTCCTAACGATAGCACCTCGAAGCTGGAGGTGTCAAACTCTGACTCGGTATCGACGCATGCGCAGTCGCTACTTCTCCACGGAGACGAGAAAGCTTCAAATAAAATGGATGCCGCCCGACCATTTCGACTGAGAAATTGTAACATCCGATCCGGATAATTAGGCTTCCGATTGAGCAGATCCTTGTCGAGAAATGATTTCTATGATGGAATGAAGAATAGAGAGGTAGGTTCTGTATAAATATAACCAATAAAAATGTCTATCTGGTACTTGCTCAATGTTCATGCATACTACACTACTTGATACTACAATGTAAACATGGCTATGAGCGAACTACAAAATAGATTGTGTATTAAAATGAAACGCGATGTCATTAACTCCTATCTATAATATTTATTTTCCTCTTGTTAAACGTTATGTTTTGAATCAATTTTAAACTTTTTATTCAATATCCTTATATTATGTTCTCAGGCGAACTTTTGATTTTAGTGAATTCTATTATGCTATATTTTTAATTAAAAAGTTGTCTACCTAAATACAATAATTAATATTACATAAGGAATTGAATTTCTGAAATCCAAAAAGCATTTGTTTATTTAAGAACACTCATTTATAATTATAATTCTCTTTATTCTGTGATTTTAATTGAGTAATGAACTGTTTTGTTGGAGGTTTAAAAGCAAAACATTTATTTAATGTATATTGTCTTTTTCATGAAGATTAAATATATTTAATTGATAATTTTTTAAAATCAATTTTAATCTCGATATTACATATTTGAGGGTTTAGATTTTTCTTTTTATTACAGGTATTGACCTCAGAAACAGTTGCTTTTGAACAGCTGCTTATTTGTGCCTTGAAAATTCATTTGAAAATTATTGATATAGTTTTAATTTTCTTTTTAAATTGTGAAACAAAATATTTTACTGTATTAGTAATGTAATAATTTCTATGTATTTCTTATTATACATTTCTTATTATGTATACAAGAATTGTTCCTTTTTATGTTCAAAAAGTTGCTCAATTTACTTTTTATTGAATAAAAAATCCACTTTAATTAATGTTGTTTATGAGTTTGTAAATGTATATTATGGTAGCTTACAGTGGTAATATTTTTCAGAGTTTTCATTACTTTCTTCAAATCAGAATATAATTTTTGATTCAAAAGAAACTGAATTATTTTTCAAAATGTCTTATTTTTTGCATGGAAGTTTAATGTGTTCTGGCAGAACTGTTTTCTTTCTTTTGTTTCATAAAGAATGTTGGGTTTTTTCTCTGTATTTTTTTCTTATGTATAAAGTTGAAATGGCATTTTAATGATTTTATTAGCCACTAGCTGATATGCCCGGCCTTGCACGGGTGGATTGTATCAATTTATTAAAATTTTCTCAAGTTACATGCCTAATTTTCTGTAACCATAATTACCAATCATCCTGGTAGTTTTTCATATCCCGGTGTTCCCAGTATTTTTTCATATCCCGGTGCCTTTTTCATCTTGGTGTCCCCGGCGCCTTTTCATCTCGGTGTTCCCGGTGCATTTTCATCACCGTGCTCCCTGTGCCTTTTCCCTCCCGGTTCCAACTGTATAAATCTAACCTAACCATCCAGTTCCGGTGTTGCACATTTAATTACGACAGTTACCCAATTATCCATTCTAAGTGAAAAAAATCCATTAAAATTATTACAGACTTTTGAAATCCCAAAATTTGTAAATACCCCCTGTTTAAATTGAAAAAAAAATCCCGTTAAACTACACCAAAGAAACAAATTATAAGGTTAAATAACAAATTGATCTAGTGTTTCTATCATCAACTTTCTAAAAAAACTGCATGATGTAATCTTTACTTTAACCAGTCTAATTCTTAAAACTTTCTATTTCAACTTAAAGTTTCATGGAAAATGAAGTTTTCAATAAGAAAATACTGTTATAAAGTTTTTTATAAGGGCCGTTTTTAATTTTTTAAATTATTAATAACCTTTTTAAAACATTTAAAACAATTTTAGCCAAGTTTTATCTTTAAATACTTTGTTTTATGTTTAAAATTGTTTTTGTTGTATTATTTGCAACAATGCGAGTTAAACAGATCTTCTTTAGTGGAGAAGTAAGGCGATTTTTACAAAAAGGCCTAAAAGGGGGTGAAGGGGTGGTTTTAGAAATTTGGAAATGATGTCATTGTCTTTCCCCCGTCCCCATACGTATGTGTACCAAGTTTGGTTCGATTCGGACGGGTAGTTTTGGAGAAATTGAGCCAAATCTGTTCCGGACAAACCCAGGAACCCAGGAACCCAGGGACACCTTCATTATATATAGAGAGATTACTATTGGGATATACTATCATAGCTTTAATAAGTATTTTTTTCATTTTTAATTATTCATATTTTTTTTTTCAAGAATAAAAAAATAAAGGGAAGATTGAGTGACCATTTTAAGTATTTTAAATTTTATTTCATAAATACATGATGCAAAAATAATAGGTACTACTGTTTTAGTATTTAGTAGTGTTATTAAAGTATGGGCCTTTATAACTGTAAATCATTAAATAACTTTTATTATAGTCAATATCCTAAGGAAAAAAAACCTTTTTTTTAAACAATCTAGCTTCATTTAATAGCTTCAGAATTTATTATTCACATCAAGGAAGGGTTGGGAGAAATTTTAAATTGATAGGTAGTAATAATAATAGTATCTTAGATAGTTTTAATATTTATTGTTCAATTGAGTTTCAAAAATTTGTGCAGGTTTACTATAGAACAGCTTTGCAAAATCTCTTGAGACTTACTTTATACTGCTTTTGTGTTTTAGAATTTGAGATTATAATCAATGCTAATTTATATAGGTCAGGTACCTAATATAAACTTATGTAACAAAGCTTAAGCTCCTAAGAGTAAAACCATCGTTTTTATAAATTTATTCTTCATAGAGCACCTTTCATTATTTAATTATTTTCTACATCAATGTTTTTGTTTTTTTTCGCTCCAAGAGAGCAGCTGATTTTGCTCGTTGCTTCTTTTTGCCACTCACTTTTCTCTTCATAGTTTGTTTTGAGCCATTTTTACTGCATAGGTTTTCATTTCAATTTATTCATATTAATCTAGTATCTATCAATAAATTAGAATGTCCTTATTTTTAATTTGATCTCAAATAATGCAAAATTAAAATGTTGCAAAGGACTCATACATATAAGGTATAGGGAGAAAGAAAACCCTACAATTCACTGATTAAAATTATGACAGCACATGAGCACATGTAAAATCAATTCAATTCCCAGAATAATACCCCAAAATTCATTACTCGATGATAGTTAGCAAAATAAATTGTTCATCATAAACGATAGAAACACGTTGATTAAGGTTTTTGCCTTTGAATTTAATAATTTTTAACACCTCAGTAAAAGTACAAATTACTAGTTAAATGTATTGGTATAAGCCAGTTTATAAATGTATCATCAAGTTACATACACTCAGCAAATTATTTAATTTGATATATAATAGTTATACGATTGTATTAAACATGGCAGTATTTTTATTTCAGTCGATCGGCCAGCGTAAGGCATTGCCATGTGTTTTTATTTACTAAACAAACTAGTTACGAGTGATGTGATTCTCTCTAGCCAATCAGAGAAGACCTTTTCAGCGCGAAACACCTTCGCCAAGCAATCGCCAAAGCCAGGATCGGACTCACTTGATCCGAGTACTATGAATACGGATCCACTGCTGACACGGTGCTATCACGACCTCGCGTTATACTAGTGTTGAATGAGTCTGATGTTCACTCGGATGCAGTGAATACGGCCGTTAGAGTATTACATGACAAAATACTGTATTTTTGGTGAAAATAGCCATTTTTTGGTTATGACGTCATAAACGCAATTTTTAACCGATTTAGATGCTTATTTTTGTAGCTATTCGATAAAAATATATATTTCTGAGCTTTTTGTCCAAAAATAGTTCCGATAACATTGCTAGATCGCCATTTACAGCTTTTTTCCTGCGGCGGCCATCTTGCATTCATGACGTCATAGAAACCCCCTGCACGGAATTCGGAAAAAACACCCGGTACCACGTTAATGTAGACGTCATTACGAATCGAATGATACCACTCACTAAGCTTCTGCCAAAAGTTTTTTTTACACCATTGGTTTTTGACACAAGCGACTCCACTATGATGAAATTTTATGTATCAACTTGTAGGAAATGGGAACAGTGTTTTTAACATTACAATTTTTTTTTAAGTTTTAAAATATATTTGATTCAAGGTTTCTTTAAAAAACTTATAAATTAAAATTGGTTTGAAGAATTCATCCAAAATACAGATTTTTTTATGAGAGAACAAAAATTAAAAATAATAATCCTTAAAATAATATGAATAGTTATCAACTTTCAAATGAATTTATGCAACTAAACAAATTATTTTAAAAAGCAATATGTTTATCTTAATGTCAATTGTGTAACATAACAAAAATCCTTTTGTTTTAGAAAGAATTGACAGTTTACTAGAATTAAATGTATCATTAACTTCCATACAATAATTTTACACTTTAAACGTTTTCTAGTAATTTTTTCTTATAGAGTGTTTTCAGGTGACGTCACAACCAGTTATTTTCTTTTAACTGTGTACCTTCTGTAGGGCTTTTGACTGTTGCTAAGGCTGTTGTTTATCTGTTGCTAAGGCGGTTTTTAAGTATGGGATCACGTGATTGCAAATGCTCCAATAGAAGAATTCCACGGCTAGTCATTTTCTGTAACTGTTAACCTCTGTAGGGCAAAAAACTGTAACATCTTCTGTTGCTAAGGCTGTTGTTAGGTCCGAGTCATGTGATTGAAAATGCTCTATGTTTAAAAAGAGAACTATTTTTTTAAAAACTCATGTTATAAAATACCCTAATAATTTTAATATTCATTTTTGGCTTGTAGGTTAGAAAGAGAATTACTAAATTTTTTTGAGAAAAGTAATTTTTAAGAAGAAAATAATTACATATTGTAAAAAATTTTAAAATGTAAAATAATTGTATCGACATTTAGCAACATCAAATTTAATTATGGTGTAATAAACATTATTTTAACTAGTATTTTCAAATAAAAAATTATTTTCGTATCGTTATTTTCGTAGAAAGGTTTGAGTCCAACTTGGCTGTGCTTTTTTCCCGGGATCTTAGAGACAGAATATTTGGGGGCAAAGGATTCTTTTCTATTGAGGTTTAAAAAAAAACTCGATTTGTTCCCCCAATTTATGCGCATTACGCGATACAATCTACAATATCAGCAAAGCTTTTAACCATGAAGTTGTTTTTCCTGCCTCTAGCCTACTATCAAGGAAAAATCGTTTTACAGGCGTATCAGATTGAGGTGTAATGCAGTGAAAAATACTTTTATAAAACATTTAAAATATATTTCTCACAGTTATAACTTCAAATTATTTCCTTACTTCTTAATGTTTAATCGAATGCAATTTTTAAATCGCACCTAAACTCATTTTATTCTTGAATTACAGTAGGTTTGGTGGCCTAATATTTGCATTCTGAGTTACCCAAGTTGTTTAAAATTTTCTCGAATCTAAATTTAAAAATAGTTTAAATATTTTTACCCAAGAAGAACCTAATGTCATTTACCAAAGAACACAGTGTTTGGTGCTAAGGTATTTCAAAATGTTTACCCCTAAAAATTTGGTTTCTTGCATTCAAATATAACTACAGTTTTTGCCCAGGAACTCTATAGAATCTGGATTGATATGCACTATTTTTAAAATATAAGCTACTCTGCTGGTATTAAATGATAAATTACTATTCCATCGCTTTTAGAATCATCAACTTTTACATGGAAACAAAGGTGAATTTCCCAGTGAATAAACACTTAGTTCATTCACTCAGTTGGAGTTAAGATTTGCACACTTCAGATATCATTTTCAGGATTTTTTCGCCCAATTTATATAAATATGGTAAGCTTCCAATCAGGCTTTGTAGCCGCAGTATGGTGAAAATTATTTTATGTTGATCGAAACTGATTGTTTTCAAGTTACCATATGCTCAATAAACTTAGGGGCCATTCATTAATTACGTAAGGGTCCCGAGGGGGAGGGGGGTTGGAAAAATCTCTACATATCCTTACTTGAGGGGGGTCAAACTCATTCTAATGTAAGGTTTTCCAAGTTAATGTAAACTAATTCCAATTATTCTAATCAAATAACTGTTGAATAACGCCAGAAAAACTTTAAAATGTCTAGTTGACAGCAAGAATATTACTTATCTGTTGAAAAATAAAAATCTGTGATTTACGTCAACCACTGAGAGTTTTAGTAACTGATCCTTTTCAAACATTTTATTATTTTGAAAAACGAAATGTAATCTTACGCAAGAATAGGGAGGGAGGGGTTTGAAAAAATCTTACGTACCCTTACATGGGGTAGGGGGGGGTCAAAAATTACCAAAATCATCCTTACGTAATTAATGATTGGCCCCTTACAGATTTTCCAATTTCCAAAATGTAGCATTCTACATTATTAAAACCCTTGAGTAATTGGTGGCTAGAGCTAAATCTCAAACTTAAAATCACAACTGGAGGATTATTATTCAATTAAATTAGATTTACCTTTGGTTTTTCTTTTGTGTTGATGGTTGGTTTATGCATGCAATGTACTAAATTACATTTATTTTATGATAGATTTTCTGTACTTTGTAAAATCTAAGTTGTGACTCATACTACCCTTCTCTGTAGTGTGATTCACAACTCTTTACAATTGCATTATTAGACAGAAAACTTTCTTGGGTGTGTATCCCAGGGTTTTGAAAACGTTAGTCATCCAGTTGAGTTACTGGATTTAGTTGGTAGGCATGAGAACTACTTTCAACATGAAAAAAAAAAATAGAGTGTTTCTACCTGTTTTTTAGTTTGGCAAAAAAAATAGTGAAACAGTCAGATACTTTTTCTCATTTTATTAATAGAATGTAACATTTCAATTTATATTATGCATAAGTGCCACTCTTCCGTCCTGGGGACGGAATTCCGTCTTTCTAAAAGTTCTGTGAACAGAATTCCGTCCCGGGTGTATTATGAAACGCAAAATCAGCTGACCGATTGGCAGCGATTTGTACTAAATTTCAGTAATTATCACACATTTTGCCCATAAATAAGCCTGTTTTACTCAGAGTAAAAATTTAAGGACCTATTTAATTGTTCATATGATATTTTAAAAGTTTTTCTGGAATTTTAAAAAATTGCTACACTGGGGAAAATGATTAAAAAGTTAGTTCAAAGTTAAGTCTTGCAATTTTTGAAGAATGGCACCCAAGTAATGTGTGAGAATCAATTGTTATGGAGCTATATTTTCAAAAATGTCTTGATTAAGTTGTAAAGCAACCCCTTTCTGATTTGAAGGTTACCCCTTCTGAGCGACCAACCCTCTTAATGACCGATTTTTCTCGGAACAGAAGGTGGTCGCTCAAGAGAGGTTTTACTCTAGTAGTTTATCTGTAATAAGGTTGGTTGGTTGTTTGGGGTTTTATGGCGCATGACCCAAGACTTCTGTAATAAGGACCTTCCACAAAATATTTTAGCTTAAAATTGAACCTTATTCACAGTATTTGTAACTCTAAACCTTATAGGGCTTTCATCACAATTTTACCATGTTATTCATTATAACTTTACAATATCACAAAGGCACTGTCTATTTGGACGGCCAATACAACTAAACTCTACTCTTATTTCCACGGCCACGGCGTGTGTTTCACCTCAATGCTGTGAACCCATCACTAAGCGCCGGGACTGCGCCGGCGCATGGGCCAACAGCCGTTTTGGCCGTCCAAATAGACACTCCGTATCACAAAAGCAGTACACTGGCTGAAAAAAAAAAACAAATTTAACCCTAATTTTGAATTCACAAAATTATAAATAGAATTTTACAGCTTTACAAAAACAGGGCTATTTATAAAAAGTCTGGAAAGACTCCTGTTAGGTAGCATAATATTTTACAACTAATTAAAGGAATAGTTAGGGGCCATCCATAAATGATGACACACTTGGAGGGGAGGAAGGAGGGTTTGTCAATCTGTGACACTTTGTGACAAGGGGGAGGGGGGTTACAAGAATTGTGACCTTCACACACAAAAAAAATAGCAATTTTTTTTTTTTTTTTTTTGAAAAATTAGTTTAAACCACATTTTTCAGAAAACTAATGATATAAGAGTTCACTTTGAAATTATAAGGTGAGGTGTTCTTAAACTTGAAAAAAAAAAGATGGTTCCAGATTCTCACTAACTTCATTCTTAACTTTTTATTGGTACCATCAGAGCATGTCACATGACATGTGACAAAGGAGGGGAGGGATATGGCGAAGTGTGACACTTTAAAACATAAGGGAGGGAGACCACAGATTCATGCCAATATAAAAGAAAAATTTAGACTTGTATGGATAAGGAAGGGTCCTCAACAAGTTAGCACCTAAGACACTACAAATATTCTTTTTCAATATACTAATTAAAAATGTGTCACTATTACCTACTTGGGCTTGTAATTCCTATTTGCTTAGTGGTTTCTATACTCTTAGACATTTCTTTATAGTTGACAGTACGAAATTCAGAACTGTAAAAATAAGACCCCGAGATAAATTTCCAGAGCTGAAAACAATAATGTTTAGAAAATAAATACCCTTGAAAAATAAAAAATTTCAAAACAATGGAGCAATTGAAAAATATTTGTGTTTTTATTGCACTTTTTTTTTTGACAAAAATACACCACTCTCTAAAACTTAACAGGTTGACAGTTTGTAGGAAAATTTATCAAAAACAGATTAGAAGAGTTTAAGTTACATACGTATGAGCGGCCTATTAAAGCCAAAATAGTTAAAGGATGTTATAAAGTAGTATCTGATTAAATAGTTATTTTTCAAGCATCAATTTATTTTTTTAAAAAGATAACAAGTTCATTAATTATTTAAAAAGCTCCAATTTAAAGTTTGAAATCTTATTGAACAGATAAATGAAGATATATTCGACAGTTATAATGGACTCTAACCGTCTGATGACACACGGAACCAACACGTGACCTACTGAGCTTGCAATTGGTTACCACAGATACTACACTAGTAGTAGTACAGATACTACTAGTGTAGTATCTGTGGTAACCAATTGCAAGCTCAGTAGGTCACGTGTTGGTTCCGTGTGAAGTCCATAGAAATACATACTAACGTAACGTTAGTATTTATATCTATGGTGAAGTCTCAAACCAAATAGGCGGTTAGAGTCCATTATACAAAATTTGACAACCAGCTAGTGAGTTGTATAATTTATTTCTCAACAATCACATCTCAAAACTAATAATTTGCATGACAATGAACTAGTTACAAAATAGTTAACACCAGTGGTGTGAGTTACATCTGACCTTTTGGAAAGTTCAGAACCGATTACAAAAGATCTCCTGAGTTTTGCTTGTATACAAGTTAAAATGGTCAAAAGTAGAAATCCAAGTGAAATTAGTCACACAAAGAATTTACAAGAAAAGTTTAAAATTATTGACCATGAAATAGAAGAAAAAAGCATGAGTTTTAATGGTTTAGCAAGATACCACTGCTAAAAACATTATAGACTTTTTTACAGAAATAACATTAGGACTTTCTTGATTATTAACAAAAAAACAAAAACACTGAAAAAAATTAAACAAATTTTTAATGACATTTTGTTGGTTACTTATGACATTTCCTTGAATGATAAGTGGGCTTTCTGTAAGAAAATAATTACAAGTAGTACAAGTATTTTTACAATTATCTATGTACTGTACAATATAGTATTTACAAGAGTTTGAAGACTTTTACAAATGGATACCACAATTTTTCAAAACATCAAAGTTTTTTTTTAATTATTAACTCAAATGTTTGTTTCTTTGTGTAATGGAAAACAGTTGAAAAGTATTTTTAACATAATATACAGTATGGGTATTTACAAATGTTTGAAAACTTTAACTTTAAGAAAATCACAATTCCTTCTATCAACACTACATTCTTTTCAGTATTAGTTGCCAGTTTTTACTTAACAAATAATGATCAATTCATAAAAATATCATTGAAGAAACATCAGATTTCATTCATAAACAAAATCAGCTAAAAGATGTTGATCTACCAGTTACTTAACCTCTTGTTTTTGTTGAACATAAATCCACTAGACAGAGGTTCTCAAACTGTGGGTCGCCGGTCAGTTTTTGGTGGGTCGAGACAAGTTTTTGAATTCAAGAATTTCCTTAGGAAATGATTTTGTAATTGAAATTTATCCAAGAATACCAAAAAAAAAGAGAGTTAAAACCCTATTTTTAAGAGCCAAATTTCAAAAATTTCTATGGGGGAAGACCCCCAGACCCCTCTTCTGACTCTGGAGCTCATAGTTGCTCCCACAATCAAACAATTGGATAAGCTTAGGTTCACTTCTTTTTAAATATCTAAAATAATCTCTAATGTAATTTATTATTGTAACAAAATAGTATATGGCCAAAACCCACACGCACAAAGCTAAAGTCATGTAGGGGGTATGGGAAAATTAACTGAAGATGAGGTGGGTCGCGTTAGAGTTTATTTATAATAAAAAGTGGGTCGTGATGTTGGAAAGTTTGAGAACCCCTGCACTAGAACTACTAAGCTGTTGTTAATTTTCTCCACTAACTTAAAGAACACTTTTTGTGTTAAGTTAAATTTTATTAATTGTGTTAATGATAAATTGCAACTTTTTGTCACCTGAACAGGACACAGTCCCCTTGGTGATTGATGCCCAAGTTTTGTTTTCCTAATTTTTTGTGCACTTAATTATGTTTGTTGTATAAATAAAGCTATTATTATTATTATTATTATATGGTTTTGCATAACAAAAACAATTTAAAATGTCTTCAGTATTACTAATGTTCACTAGGGTTATGATTTTTTTTACAAATGTAAAAACCTGTGATGGAAAGTGATGAGTAAAGTAACAACTTCACAAAACTGAGAAATAAATACTTCTGAGGAAAATTTATAAACTGCAATATTCACATTTTTAAAACATCTTTAAAAATTATTTGTAAGCTATATTCCTTTAGAAATAAAAGCTTTCTAGACTGCAGATTTATGCTTTCAAAGCTTACTGCCAGATGCAACATCTTAATTGGTGCAAAACCTTTTTTAATTTTGTAGGATGAAATAATTTGATTTTTATGCAACAAACAAGCTATTTTTTTTTCTATAACAGGCTTTTAAACCCAGAAAAATCATGTGACCCCAATGAACACAATGTAGAACATATACAAAGATTGGAACCTTGAGCAAATAGATAAATAGGATTTCTTTTAACACAGTAAACATGTTGAGTATTATGAACAGCAGAAACTGATTTGGAGGAAGTACTATCAAGAGGTGTAATTTTAAAAAATAACCTAATAAATCAATTGTGCACAAAACTTTTCCAGGAGTTACAGTAAAAACTGTTATAAAAACTTCTGTCACCTTTTGAAAAAGTTAACTTTGGCAAAAGTCCTTATTGGTAGCCAAGTTGGTGCTATTTTAGGGCAGATTTGTAGTTTAAACAAAACAAGCCTCAAATATCCATTGGTTGTCAAACAACAGTGCCAACATGACTACCGATAGACATTCGCCAAAGCTACCTCTTTCAAAAAGTGAGATGGCTGGTTTTTATAAGAGCTTCTATTCTAAAGAAAAAATAAAAGGTGTTTTTTTATGATCTTCAATGTATACAACAGAAATAACAAAAAATTTAAAACTTAAACAAAAGGAGAAACTTATTTCTGTTCAACATTATAAAATTGCTTAGTGTCATTTCCAAGAGTCTTTACTATGGTGTTAAATCTCACGACAAACTCAGCTGCAGATGTTACAAAAAATGGTATGTAAACCAGTTCACTTTGAAGTAGCTCGAGTAGTTAGTAGTAACAGGGCCGGCCCCAGGGCAGGGCGCTCCGGGCGGCCGCCCGGAGCGCAATGATCTAGGGGCGCCAAAATCATGGAAAATGAAAATAAATTTTCAAAAAAAGATTGGAGCAAGTTCATAATTTTGAGCGATAAATGCAAACAGGCCCCCTTTAACCTTGGCTGTCACCTTGAAGAGGTCATTCAAACAAGATAACCGGACAGTCGTTCTGTCGTTTGTTTATCTGCACTCCCGTCCCCTATGTTGTTTTAGGGTTTCTTCCCTGTTTCCTCTGAGGAAATGAGAGAGAGGGGGGGGGGATAGGTGGCAAGGAATGCAGGAAGTTCTCGGTTGGGGATATCGCCCCCCCTTCTAGGCTTCTAGTGAAAATATTCACATGATTGGTGCTTCTCAAACACCAGTGGTCACTGCCTAATGAGACGATTTCAGTGCTTTGGGTCTCAAATGAAAATTGTCATTGCTGTTGGAGAACATCAAGCGTTTGCCTTTATATTTTTCTATACACAAGGAGAAAAATGTAAGTTTATACTCAACTCTTTTAAAAGAATGTTTGTTTCATGTACTTAAAATTATGACTAGGTGTGGAAGTTTCATGTTATTACATTTATTTTATAATTATTATTTTGAAGAGTTCTGTTTCGAATATTACACGTTTCAAAAGATTTTTGATCGATTTATACTAGCTTTATGTTACATACTTCGGTTTATTCACATGTTTTTACATATTTAAGCGCTTTGCTACTTATTCCATTCATCCAATTTTAGATTTGTCATCAATAATCACAAACTTTTAAAATCAAGTATAACTTTATGAATCTAATATTGTAGATGAAATTTAGTGAACCCAATGCTAATTTTCCGCGGAATTCCGTTTTTTGTGACTTTTTCTATTAAGTTCCGCTTTTTCAACTATTTTCCTCAAAGTATCTTTTTTCCACGGAGAAAATCTATCGGAGATATCTTTTTCCTCCTTCACTCTATCCTTTTCTCCCAGGGTTCGTACGCTGCCTTGAAAACCTTGAAATTCCTTGGAATTTTCAAATTTTTGAATTCAAGGCCTTGAAAATCCTTGAAAAAACGTATTTTACCCTAAGATGATCATTGAAAATCCTTGAAATTTTTGGCTAGGAAATAATTTTAAACAGCAAAATCTTAAGCAAAGAAAATAACGAAACCCAGCGAACCCTCGGCAGGGTGCGCACGGGGCCTTGGAAATCCTCGAAAGTCAGAATTTCATACATGATTTTCAAAGCCTGGAATGTCCTTACAAAAGCGCGAACTTTTGTACTAAAAGCCTGAAATATCCTAGAATTTTAATTTCTACAAGGCTTTAAAAAGATTTCAGGGTGTCGACTGATTATGTTTAAGTCCGGAAATCTTATAACGGTCCGAAATTTCTATGAAAAATCCCGAATTTTCATACATGCTTTCGGACGTTTGCCTGTAAAGTTGGCACTTTGACGGCGTGGACGCGGGCAAAAAAACAACTTGACGGACGGTTCGCGATCGCGTATCAATATCCTTGGCTTTAAATGCTTGTTTTTGGAGAAAGTGTTCACTTTTTGTAGTTCAAATATTATGTCCAATATTTAGCTGGAAAATTAAAAAAAATATTGGAGTAATTTCTTGTTGTTTGCAAGAAGGCAAATAGAAATTTATGGTTTGAACTTGATATTTTTAATATCAAACAAAGAATTACTGAAAGTAATTGCATTACAGGAAAGTTTTTTGTTGTAAATATATTATTATTATGTATGTGGAAGAATTCTAAAACATAATGCTCTTATAAAGTCAACAGGAGATACGAATGCTTAAAAGGGTTTGAGTAGTTAATTAATGTTTTAACAATTTAATCCTTAAATTAACTTTCAACATGCAGAATAATCATAAAATTAAAATTACCCTAAAAAAATCGGACCGCCCCCCTTGAAAAGTTTCTTAATCCGTGTCTGTTTAGTTCTCTATTTTATGTTTTCTCTTTATCGTACATACATCAAGCGAAAAAAATCTCATTAATATTGTTTCAACTTTGTAATTATCAATTATTTGACTTGAAATCACTGGTTCGTGAGTTTGCCGAAAGAAAAGTTAGAAAAAAGGCATTTTAATTACTTCGGTTAGTTAGAATTTATTTATAATATGGGATATTAGTTCAGTTAGCATTACTACATTTTAATTTTTGTTATTTTGCCTTAAGTGCTAAATTGCTTGTCTTGTTATCTGATGATTGATAAATAAGATTAAATAAATAAGAAATAAAACACAATATTTTATATGTTTCTTTTATTATATGTAAATTAGAGTTTTTACTTTATTTTAAGATGTTTATGGATTTCTCAGAAGGTTATATGCCAGTATTTTCATTTTTTTTTTATTAAAAAGAAGAAGATTTGGTTAAAACGCTTTGAATCTCTCCTTATATACTGACATTTTGTTTCATATTCTGAGAAATGTAAGCTGTTTATATAATTCTTTTGAGGAATTGATAGTGGAAGCAAAAAAAAAATCCTGAGACAGCTGGCACCGCGATTTCCTGTGGACTAAATTATTTAAAAAAATGTATAAATGTAGGGCTTTGTAAAAAAAAATATTCGGTTTTCTTGGAAAAATAAGAATGTTTCCTATGATACAAGAGTATTTACAGAAATTCAGAATGCGATTTCAAAGAATTTTTAAAAGAAAAAGCTAAATTTGCTTTGAAAACTAAGTTTCACAAGCAAGAAACTTACTTCACTAATATTTTTGAACCGATCATTTTTGTTTCATTTTCTGAATTATAAAAAGATAAATCCACATTTAATATGTTTTAAAATACTAAATAAATTGATGTAGGATGATAGGTAGCTGCTAATGCAAGAAAATTAAGATACGCAACTCCATAAATCTTTAAAAATTAACTAATAAATGCTTCCCGTGCAAGTTCTGGTATATCAGATAATACATTTCAAGAAGTGTAATAATAAAACATTTCAAATAAACCAACTGAATTATAGTTAATTTCTCTAATTTAATTATTCTAGAGTTGAAAAGAAACGTGAATGAAAAGAAACCAAATAACGCCTTAAAAGGACAAAAAACGATAAAAATAAAGCAAAAATTAGACAAATTATTCTGAAAAAATCATTTATGAGGTATTAATGATAGTTCCTTGCATTTTAAGATATTTTTTCCCTAAAAAATAGAGCCATTAGCACGTTTTACGCATGGGGTCTATTAGACCCCACAAGGGGGAATATGTGACTTGGTTCTCAAGAGGGTAGGAAGGTTAAAAAAACGGAGAGGGGGGGCGCAAAATTAAGATTTTGCCCGGAGCGCCAAAATGTCTAGGGCCGGCCCTGGTAGTAAATCCACCACAACTACCAAGTTGCTCAATTTCCCCCATGGCTTTAGGGGAGCTCGAACACCAATGACTATCGGTGCTGACACAACACCAATGACCTTGAGTTAAGCGATACTAATCCTTGCTAATGAAAAATCTTTGTTAACAGTTTTCAAAGCTGTTCCAGGATTATTACTGATCAATATATAATGTGCTTCAATCCACTTTGTCAAAGTAGGATCTATAAAAGTCTTTAAACGCTTCAGCGGCATTGCTTCCAGCTCCATTTAGAATACGAGACACATCAGATACATCCATTCCATGTTCTTCAAGCTCCGTTACGTATTTCGTCTTCTTTCCGTCCCCATCAAACCACTGATTGTACAATTCTTTAAAAGCTTCCGGGGCATCACTTCCAGCTCCACTGAGAATACTAGATACGTCAATTAAGCCGATTCCATTTTCTTCGAGAGTTTCCAAGAATCGAGATTTGCTTCCATCCTTATCGAACCAAACGTCATGCACGTCTTTGAGAGTTTGGGGAGCATCACAGCCGGCTCCTCGAAGAATACTAAACACAATCGACGCTTTCATTCCCTCTTTCTTAAAATTCTTTAAACACTGTGATTCCATTTCATTCTTATCAAACAATATGTTGTACAAGCCTCTAAAAGCTTTAGCAGCGTGAGCTCCCGCTCCACTAAGAATAATAGACAATTCAGATACTTCAACTTTCATTTTTTCCAAAGTTTCTATACACCGTGTTTTGTGTCCTCTTTCATCGAACCAAAGACCATGCAGTTCTTTGAATGCTCTACAAGCTTTAGATCCTGCTCCGTAAAGAATACTAATAACATTGGACAGACCTCCTACTTTCTCAAAATCGCTTAAATAATATGTCCTTTCCCCTTTTTTACTGAACCAAAGGTTATATAGAGCTTTGAAAGCTTTAGCTGCATACTTTCCGGCTCCACATAAAATACTAGACACTTCAAACAGTTTTACATTATTTTCCTTAAGGGTTTTTAAATATGGAGTTTCATGCCCTTGTTTGTCAAACCATTGGTCATATAAATCTTGGAAAGCTTTAAGAGGATTGCTTCCAGCCCCATTAAGAATTCCAAATATAATACAAAGATTCACTCCTTCTTTCCTTAAATTTTTCATACACTGAGTTTTTTTACCCTCTTTATCAAACCAAAGGTCATGTAAACCAATAAAAACTTTAGGGGCATTATTTCTAGTGTTACTAAGAATGTTACACACTTCAGGCAGATGTATTCCTCTTTTTTCAAGGTTTAAGACACATTGTGTTTTGTGTCCCTGTCCATCAAACCAAAGGTCATATAATTCTTTGAATAACTTAGGAGCTGCAGTTCCTGTTCCCTTTAAAATGGTAGAAACGGTAGCTAGATCGATTCCCTCTGTCTCTAATTTTTTTAAATATCGAGTTCTTTTTCCGTTTTCATCAAACCAAAGGTTATACAAGGCTTTAAAAGTCATGGCAGCTTTTGTTCTAGTACCATAAAGAATGCCGGACATATTTGATAACTTTAAACCTTTTTCATTAAGAGTTTCTACACATTGTTTTTTGCTACTTTGTTCATCAAACCATTGGTCATATAATTCTTTGCATGCTTTAGCAGCACTAATTCCTGTGTTATGTATAATAGCATTAATGTTGGATAGTCTTATCCCTTCTTTTTCTAGATTCTTTAAAAACACTGTTCTCTTCCCTTTTCTATCAAACCAAAGGTTATACAAATCTTTAAAACTTTTATGAGCAAAAGTTCCTGCACAATTAAGAATACTACTCACCCAAGACAGTTTTATTCCTTCCTTCTTTAGAGTTCTTAAACAACGTTTTTTATTTCCGTGCTCATCAAACAATGAATAATAAAAGTTATTAAAGGCTTCTGTAGCATCTTTTCCTGCTCCACCAAGAATGTTGGACATGCAAGACAGCTTTATTCCTTCCTGTTCTAGAGTTTTTAAACAACATTTTTTATTACCCTGATCATCGAACCAAAGATCATACAAATCCTTAAAAGCTTGTGCAGCATGAGTTCCAGAATTACTCAAAATACCTGTCATATTAGAGAGACTAATTCCTTCCTTTTCAATGATTTTTAAACATTCTCTTTTACTGCCTACCTCATCAAACCATAGGTCATACAAATCTTTGAAAGCTTGAGGAGCATTAGCGTTCGCTCCAACTAGAATATTAGATATTTGAGACAAACGAATTCCTTCTCTTTCAAGAGTTTTGAAACAGGGAATCTTTCCTTTTTTGCTAACCCACAGTTTGCATAAATCTTTAAAAGCTTTAGAAGCACCGCTTTTCGCTCCCTTTAAAATTCTGGATATAGTTACCAGATTTACTCCACTTTCTTCAATATCTGTAAAATATCTTGTTTTTTCACCATTATGATCAAACCAAAGATCATACAAGTCTTTCAAAGCTTCAACAGCATAGCATCTTGTTTTGTGCAAGATTATTGCTATGAGAGGTATATTGATGCCGCCTTTCTCAAGAGTTTTCAGATTATGTGTTTTGTTTCCCTGTTCATCAAACCAAAAGTCATACAAGTTTTTAAAAGATTGAATAGCAAGATTTCCAGATGAGTGCAAAATTGAAGACACATTCGACAGTTTTATTCCATCCCTTTTTAGAACTTCTAAGGACTGTCTTCCTTCTCCCTTTAGCAAAAAACGCAAAAATTGTTTAAATGCTGAGGCACTATCCTTCCCAACAACACTTGTAGCAAATATTATTTCCTCTTTCATGTCTGCAGCTTGTACTTCCAGATAACTCGATCTATTATTTTTCACATCTTTCAGCAGTTCTTCTAATACTTCTTTTCTAATTGGACCTATTTCATAAGACTCTAACCAACGCAGTGCTACTTCACACAATTCTTCGCAGTTATATGGAATATCAGACTGGTCATCGGTCTCATTTCTAATGATTTGGTTCAACTTTTTCCACTCAGGCTGGTTGACCACAAATACCAACTTGTCTAAAAACTGCTCTTTTAATTCTTTTTCTTTTTCATTCGAGAGTCCTTTAGCTTCCTCTGAAGAAGGTGAAAATTTTAACAGACAAAGTAGTTTTTTCCTCGTATCTTCCTCCTTAGAAAACTGATAGACATCATTTCCATTTATACACGAAAGACTTCTCAATATTTTGTACTTTTTCTTTTCCATATCTAAAAGATCAAATTTCAAGGGATAAATGTCTGTTGATTCACCTTTCTTGAGTTCATTTTCTTCCGTCAAATCTATACCAGCGTTGGTATAGACAATAAAATACCTCATACCCACTTCTTCTTTCTTAACAAAAAGAGTGAAAAGATGATCAACGGAAAACATCTTCCCCTTTTCGAAAGAAAATAATTGGCAATAATCGATGTTATTATCAGCATGATGGGTTCTTAAATAGCTGATTTTACCTTTGTAATTTATGATGACACCATTGGATAAATTGCCATTTTCGCCTTCAAATTTTATGGAAAGCAAGTGCTTTTGATTGAGAATATCATGTGAAAACAGCACTAATAAGTTGAATTCATATATGAATTCAAACACATTTTTTACATGCTTCCCTAATTTACTCACAATCTTTTTCTGCAATTTTAGGTATTTAAAATCTCTTTCACTTGTTTTCATCTCCTTTCTAACAATAAAATTAAGCTCCTCCCTATTTGGTTGATTAACTGCAAACACCAACTTATCTAAAAAAGCTTTTTTAACTTCCTCTTCAAACCCTCGAGGGAATTTTTTTTCTATACCTTTAGATAATTTTAACTGATTAAAGAGCTCTTCCCTCGTTTTTCTGTTTTTCGAAAACTGATGAAACCCGTGGTTTTGAACGTCTCTAGCGCACAGAAAGTTTTTTAAGATGAAATGGTCATTCACATTGATGGTCCTAAAGCGAAAAGGGTAAAAGTTTTTGGATTGCGTTTGCTTGAATTCTCTTTCTTGGGTGAGATCCAACCCAGCGGTAGTATATATCACGAGATATTCCACATTGCGTAAAGCATCATAGTTAGACATCCAGTGCTTAACAAAACTGTGAAAATAAGTGTTAAGGGAACAGCCTGATCTCGATTTAGTGAACAACCTCGAATAACCGATATTAGTAGGCATGAAACTATCCACACTATCAACACATACATGAATAGATTTCTCCTGATGGCGAATAACGACATCACTAAACTTGCAGATTTCAGGATCTCCAAAAGTCAATGTCAATGAAGGATACCTATGTTCGTTCATGGACTTCCTAATCAAACAAAGCACTGACAAGTCCAACTGATACATAAGTCTTATCAAAAGATCAGGTTTGTATGGGTTTGCTTTATAAGCAACAGGCCCTTTCTTCTGTTTAGACTTTTTCTTTACGGGATGTTCTAACTCAGAATCTTTATTCTGGATACCTTTGCAAAGTCTCTTTGTAATGGCATCATTCGGATCAGAAACAGAAGATTTTCGTTTCCTGTTTGTTTCAGGAATCTCTTCACCAGGACTAGTTGAATTATTTTCTTTTTTATCATTTAAAAACTGCAAACTTTCACATAGCTCGCTAGTTAAAGAATCTTGCAGTTCAGTCCTTGCTTCCACCAGATGATTTTCTTTTAAAAATAATTTTTTCTTTTTTCTAAGTAGTTTTTCTTTCATTGAACACTGCTCTTCAGTCTTTTCTGACTGATCTCCTAGCCGATTATCATCAATAATGGATATTTCCCTTTTCCTTGACTTTGGCTTAGTCTGGCACAGTGATTCCATGTTTTCATCTGATTCAGAATCCTTATGAATGATGTGTGATCTTTTTGGTGTAGTACTACTTGGGAATGAAACAGAACTTTTCTGGAGAGTGTCACTATTTTCCTTTTCGGAACCCCCAGAGTCGTCTTCTTGATCTTTTAAGTAGTCTGTCATTACACGTAGCTCGCTGGGCATCAAATAGTTTTCTTCTTCCTTTGTAGATGATTTTCTTTTTTTCAGTCTTTTCTTAGCTTTATAAGCACTTCTCTCAGTAGATGGAGAATCAGCAGTTTGATCCTCATCTTTCAGTTCAGGCATTTCTTCTACCAGGTGCTCTTTTATGATTGGTATACTCTTCATTCTAGGTGGCTTTCCTTTCTTCAAACCTTTGCTTTCACCCTTTTCTTCATCCAAAAGAGCATCTTCCGCTGAAGTTTTCTTTCGCTTTGATGGCTTGGCTTCACACAGTAAATCCCCGTTTCTATCTTCTTCATAAACAATAGGAGGTCTCTTTGATACAGAATCACTCGAGACTAAAGAGGAATGTTTCCTGAATGAGTCGCGATTTTCTTTTTCAGAACTTTCTGGGTCATTTTCTTGGTCTTTTAAGCCCTCCGTCCTTCCAGCTGTTGTACTTGTCTTCAAATCTTTTTCTTCTTCATGCTGAGCTTCCTTTCTAGAGAATTTCCTTTTCTTTCTTTTCTTAGCTTTCGAAGCAGTTCTGTCAGTGGTTGGAGAATTGGCATTTTCATTCGGGAGGGCGGGGCATCTCTCAGTGTGAAGCTCCTCCAAGGCGGCTTGAACTGCGCTGTGATTGGCTAATAAGGCACAGCATCTGTCTTCCAGAGACACTCCTTCCTAAAACAATACTTTCAATTTATCAAGTCTTTGTAATCAGGTTTACATCTATATAATTATTCATCATAAAGGAAACTGGATAGGCTTAAAACATTCATCACAAATCTACTTTTCTGATCTTTTTCGAGTGTTGCATTCTTTTCATTGTTCATACTGTTAAGCATCTTTTGGTACATTCAAATTCATCTTTTTATACAAAATTCCCTACTCAATTAAAGAAACAAAATAATCTCACTTTTAAAGGATGATTTTGTACTTGTAGTTTTTTGGAAAAAGCACTACCTTTTCACAGCAATTTTCATATATTTCTAGCTTTTTTAAAAACATATTTTTAATAAACAGTACATATATTTTTCATTTCCTCAGGCAAAAAGAGACACAGACATTAAAATTGGCCATTCTCCAAGTGTCTGTGTAAACTTTCCAGGTTTTAGCAAAAATTGGCAATTTTCCCTGATTATTCCCTGACTTATTAATCAAATTAAAATTCCTTGACTTTCCCAGGTATTCTATGACTCATGGGAATGCTGTCATAAGTTTATATTAACATGATGCAAACTGGATTAAACCAGTTGAAAAGGCAAACAACATTGAAAAGGCATGGCCTACATTATAACATCTGCATTTCCAAAAGATGTATTTAATTATTGTTCACTCACAACAACAATAATATGAAAGTAAGAATTGAATTTGGAAATTTTATGTGAGGAAAGGTTAAACACTTTAAAGTTTTCCTTTCACATATAATGCCCCAACTGGCAAAGAAAGTTCCATGACACCCCTTTAAAATGCAGATCTATTTTAAGATAAAGGGGTTAGTTAAAATGTGATGTATTTCGTAGTAAATTCTGTCAAACCAAAATTAACCATTTATATGAATATAATGCTTTGCATTTAAAATTTGTTCCACATTTATCATTTGGAGAGGTGGAAATCTGGTCAAGTTTTCGTGTAGGTGTCATTTTTTAATTAAAAGGACACAAGAAATCAACTGGAACTTAAAAATAAATAGGGGAGTGGGGATACTTGAGCTACTTTTTCAGGGTTTTTTTTTATAATTTTTTAAATTAATACAGAGCAAAAAGAAATATTGGGTTTGAAAGTTTGATATTTTTTCTTTTCAATAAGTGGTAATTATTTTTATTTGGATCATTTTTCTATGCATAAAAACTATTTACATTTTCCTTTTCACTGTGGCTCAAGTATCCACATGAGGAAGATTGTTTAAGGGGCTTTTACTAAATAATGTATGAATATTTTAAATGAATTTAGATTCAAAATAAACCTGGATATTATAACAATTAATTCTATCTATGTTGATTTGTTGATCCTGCTTAAAACAAAACTTTGATTGCAAAAAATGTAAAAAACACACTTCTAAATATTTACTTTTGGTGGATAAAAGGCAACTATTGGTTGCTGTACTTTCAAAATGGTACCAAGGTATGATTTTTTTTTATCATATGTGCAAAACTATAAATATGTTCACATAGGGGTGGCTCAAGTATCCCCACTCTTTTCTATATTTGGTTTTGAATTAATTTGGTTCAATTATGTTATCTGTTCATTAAATATTACCAAGCTGTTTTATTTGTCAAAGCTAAGAAACATACCCCAAAAATAACTATCTAATAAATTAAAATATGCAAGTATTAATGACTCGAGTAAAAATTTGGTAATATTTGAATTTTGTTTTTTGGATTGTCTTAAATATTTTGGTGATTTTAATGAGACAAGTAACAGAATTGCACCACTTATTTGTCTAAATATAGATTATAAATTACTTTTATGCTTATCATTTATAAAGCTCATAATAAGTTCTAATAACTCTAGAAAAACACTCTAATGAATGAATGATAGAAAAGATTTGTAGACTAAAAATAGCACCATATCATTTTTCTTTTCAGAAGCAATAAGATGGTAAATGATTACAGCATAGTAAAACAACTTTGTACACTTTAACACAATTTGAGGGAGATGTAGGGATAGTGGGTGTTCAAATTTAGTTCTTTCAAAAGTGAATCCAAATAAAGAACGATAATTTAACTACAGAAACAATTTTGCAAACTAAGGAAGCACATACAGAACTTGAAATGTTTTTAATCTTTTCAAGCAAGGAAAAGTCTCAAATCTTTCAAAAGTAAATTCCAAAAATAATAACCATTGCCATCCTAAAAGGTCATAAAAGGTAAATTTAATTTGTTGACAGTAAATTAAATTTAAAAAAAATAATTAATAAACATAGAGCATTCGCACATGACGTCACTTGGAGGACAAAATCAACGTTGCTAAGGCTGTTGTTAGGGGCGGGACATAGAAGTATCCTATAGCAGCATTCGCACATGATGTCACTCTGTCACTGGAGGAATAAAACAACGTCCTTAATAAACGTCCAATAAAACAACGGCCTTAGCAACGTTGTTTTTGCCCGCCAGTGACATCATGTGCGAATGCTTCTAGTTCCCGCCCCTAACAACAGCCTTAGCAACGTTGTTTTTGTCCTCCAAGTGACGTCATGTGCGAATGCTCTATTCTTTCTTCTCATTTTCATGGAAGTTGGTTTGGCAGATTAGTATGATGTATAGAAATAGAGTTTGAGTTAAATTTAAGAAAAATAATTGGGTAGTATCAAACAAGAGATTTTAAAAGAAGAATAATATTCAATGATAAAAACTCATTAGATTGAATAAGGACTTTACCTGAGAAAGAACATTCTTCCAATCTTCATCTTTTGACAAAGCCATTTTATACACAGCACTAGGTTTCACTCTCTAAATAAAAAAGGCCATGGTAAATAAAAGAAATAAATACAATTCACAATAATCTTTTGAAAGACATTTAAAGTTGAAAATCTTTTTCTTTATTTAGTTTAGTTTTTTGTAGCTACACTGTTTAGAATATATTTAGTTCTACAGTGCAACTTAGATAACTTTCTTTAATTTAAAGACGCAGATGACTCAAAGTTCTACTTTTTTGATTTCTTACAAAATAAAATCATCACCAGAATTACAAACAGAACATTTCAAATTTTCCAAGTGAGTGTCCCAATTAACATTCACCATTTCTTTGTGTAAAGTGTAATAAAGTCATGACTTATCTGTGACTATTGTGTAAACATTTTCAACTGAAGCGGATGGAGTGTAAGTTTTTGTTTTGAGATTCATTGATTTGGGGGGGGGGGGGGGTTTGTATGATATATGATGGGTGTAAATGTTAAAAAAACTGTAATGTAGAATTTCTGAATGTTTTCTTTTATGTTAATTAAACGTGTTTGTCTTTTTGCAAGAGTAGTTCTTGCAACTACATTACACCATCATTCAGAACAAGAATCAAATTCTTCCTGAATAGAAAGATTTGCTGATAGGTCAAAAGATAAAGAGTAATCTTTTCAATCATCCACTGAATCTGGAGAACTTCTTTAATTCAAAGTCTTCAATAATTTGAAGTTCTTCAGTGTCATTCAAACCATTGCCTTCAACTCCGAATTATCCAAGTTGCACTGAAGTTGATAGATAGATGCTGTATTAAAGATGTTTAAACATAACAAGATATAAAAATAACCACTAGTTTGATATCCTTATTACCATTCAACCTTTTTAAGAAAGTAGAAAAACTTTTACTTAACAAACAGCTTAGAAAACAGACAATCAAAATATCAATATTAAAATTCTTTAGACTAATTTCTCTAATTTAATTAATAATTTTTAATTTGTCCTTCATTTTGTTTGTTTTTTTTACCAAATTTTTAAAAAGACAATAAAGTAAAAAAGTTGGAATTGGAAAGAAATAAGAAACAGATTATTAAAAGAAAATATTAAGCAAAGTAGAAAAAAGTGAAAAATTTTAAATAAAACAATGAATATTTTCAAATTTAATTGAGTCATTTATAATAATTCAAATAAAGGAAAAGAAAAGAAAATATTTTTTAAATCTATTTAAACTTTTGTTTTATCCTGAGAGAATGTAATATTTTACAAACCCTCAAAACAGCGACTTCTTCTTGTAACCTTTCAGCCTTACTTTTCCATTTTGCCAGTTTTTGCTCATCACCACTGAAAGAGAACAATTTCAATGAAATAAAGGTCAGAAATCAGAAAGTCATTGACAACCTCTACAAAGATAGCAGTTTCTCTATAATAACTAACAATTTACCAGAAAAGGTATAAAAACATTATGTAGGTTAAAACTGACACTTGCATTCTATGCAATTGAGTTTATCATGTTGTAAACCATACCATGCGATTACGGGTTTCACCGTGTAATATCAAAGTTCATATTCTCATCAATGGCATTACCTTACACAGCCTCATCTCTACGCAACTGTTTGGCGAACAAGTTTCGTGGAAAATCCCACAGCGTGATTGGTCAAGGAGTCTTACATCACCGGACACTTACACTTACAGGATGTGACCTTTGCAAAGGTCACATCCCTCCTCTTACAAGAGGCTCAGTGTCGGAGTGACTCACATGTGTTAATATGGCTGCAACGAATTAGCGTCAATTCTCGCAAAGAAATATTTGGTTCTTACGTATTATCCGGTCGACCGTGTTGCTGAATTTGAAAACGTCAATCAAAGCCCATTGACTGTTCTATAGCTGTGCCGCTGAACGGTCGACGAGATTAGCATGCATACCCAAGATTAGAGTAATACGAGTTAGTTATGGACCGAATTATGGAAGATTTACAACACGATATATGTTTTACAATAATACAAAAAAGTCCAAAAGCCTAGGTATAACCACATGATAATGGGGTACAACATTAGCATAGAACATGGCCATGAGAATTTATTAGTAAATATTAGGCATAAGTTTCTGATTAAAACTTATATGCATTAACTTAATTTACCTACTTAGGCATGCAGTGGTCTTAAATTTTTTATGGACTAAGCAACCCGAGTAAAATTTTCCTGTGTATACAGAATTTAATTAAGCCTTACACATGGGAAGATTTCGGGAAATTTTTTTGGATTGGGGGAAATTATAAGGCTAAAAACTTTTTTTGTACCAGCACTGCAAACACTGGTTTATGTGTCTATAAGTAAAAAATACTTTAAAAGATCACATAATAGAAGAAATACTTAGTATTTCACTTCACACACTAAGAAGATATATTTCATTCTTTTTATTTAACAATTTTTTATAAAAATCAACTAGGTATTCTATACTTACTTCCGATTTCGTAGGCGATGTATTTTCTCACCATATTCATTGATGATTTCATTTTTCCTTTGCTTGATAATTTCCTTCAAACTTGGTAACTATAATTTTAAATATTACAAACAAGTTAAAAACTTTTTTAAACATTAGTTTACTAACAATTGTCACTTAGGATGAAATAATTCATCTCCTTTTTAATATTTATCATATTAACAGTCAATAAAATTTCTAATTAACTATTTTAAAAACAAACTTAGTACAACAAACAATGTATTTCGTTATCGATTACTTTTCGATAATGCACTTTTTATGTTAAAACTAGAAAATTTGTTAGATTCTATTTATAAAAAGGGGGTCGCGTAAAAGTTTGGGAACTCCTGTTTTAGAGCATTGAAAATAGTGCTAAGGTAAAAATCAAAGTAAGAAATATGTCGACAAATCAACAGAGTGTTGCGTAAGAAAAATACCTCAACGTTAGCTGCTGGAATTTTATCCATTTAATTGAGATTAAACAAAAACAATATGATTAAAACCCTTAAAAAAGAGGGGCTGGAATTTAAAATCCCGCTTTTGCTTCACATGCCATTGTTTTCGTTTTAAAAAATAAACAACTCGTAAGCATTGCCACTAAATATAATTTAAAAAGCCAGATCAAATATTTCTGTGAGTAAAACAGAAACCTGAGTTTTACAGCGCCACCTATATCAATAAAGAAAAGTACCAATATTGATGTGTTGCGATAGAAATCCTTCCTTTCGACCGGTAAAAAGAAGCTAAGAAAGTCCTAAGAAAATTTTATCCACAGTTTTTTTTAGAGAATTTATATATTATTTTAAAGATTTTCCAACTACTTCTGTGCATCCAATACATGTTCACGCTCAGTTGGCTGGGCCGAGACAAGTTTTCAAATATATTGAAACGCTTGGGGACTTGAGGAGTCTCAAAAGTTACGATGCAGATAGCTGGAAAAATAATTTAAAAATTACTAAAAATTTCATCAAAGAGCGGATTGGGCCTATAGTTTGAGAAAATTGACAAAAATCTCCTTAAAATGAAAAAAAAATCACAAATTTTCTAATTTATGTTTATAAACTTCAAACTTGGTTAAAATATTCTGTTTAATACATAAAGTGAATTAAAAATATTTGAAAAATCCTACCTCGTTTTTAGTCCAGGTAGGTCTAAATTTGGGTAAATTTCAAAATAAAAAAAAATCGAAAATTTGGAATTTTTAAAAGAAAGGCCCTAAAGATGAACTAACCTCCTTTAAACAGTTTCTTCACCTTTTCTTTACTTTAATATAAACAGTGTTAAAAAAATAGTTACAGAAAGATTTAAATAAGAAATATCTCTTGTGATACACGTTTCATTGTTTTCAAGTGCAACTAATGTTTTGTCCTACAAACGAGGTAAAATTTTTCAAATATATATCTAAAATACAAAAATGTAACTAAAAGGATGTACTTTCACCTAGTTAGTAATTTATAAATATAATTCACAAAATTTAGGTAATTCTTTTCAATTCAAGGTGATTTTTGTCAGTTTTTGCAAATATTAGGCCCGCTGCGCTCTTTGATGAAATTTTTAGAAATTTTAAAATTATTTTTTCAGTTATCAGCACGTCAAGACGCAATTTTGAGATACCATGTGTTTTGATATTCAAAAATTTGTCTTTTTGACTCAGCCCAATGCTCAGTACCCTAAAGAGTATTTTACTTTTAGCAGTCTCCTCTGATTGGTTGGTTCTAAGTTCTTTTTGAAAACAAAAGTTTTTTATAAAATAATATTAGGGTAAAGAACCCAGGAACTATTGCATCCAACGTAAGCATCCTATCAGTGGTGTTTCAGTTACTTTAAAACTTATTATAACATCTTTATTAGGTTAAAGACGCAGGCGCAGTGTTACACATCGTGAAAAGTGAAATACTGTGCCTGTGTCAAAAGTTAACCATATACCTTTCCAGAAAATAGAAAGGTATAGGGTTAACTTTTTTTCCAAATAGTACCTAGTGGTCGGCAACTAGTGGTCAAAAAGTAGTTAACTACCAACTAGTCTGGGAAAATCTAGTTGCAACTAGTAGTTAACTATTTTTTCCTGGGACTAGTTGCAACTAGTAGTTAACTATTTCCCAAAGTAGTTAACTACTAGTTAACTAGTCTATTTAATTTAATAACCTATTTTTTGCCCAAATTCCAAACATCTTTCTTACCTATATCACAAAAAACTTTATGCTTCGCTCAAAACGGTGCTTTATTTCTGGTTATGGTATTTGAGAACTCTACCATGACACTGTAGTTATAAATAGCAGTGTAATTTTTTGTATATTTTGATAACATTTTTTAATAATTTTGAAATTTTAAACAAAATTTTTTTAAAAAGTAATTGAAAATTTGAAAGTAGTTTCAACTAGTAGTTATTAAAAAAAGTAGTTCAACTACTAGTTAAACTAGTTTAAACCAAAAGTAGTTAAACTAGTTTAAACCAAAAGTAGTTAAACTAGTTTAAACCAAAAGTAGTTAAACTACTAGTTGATCGGTAGTTAACTACTAGTTGCAACTAGTTCTAGTTAACTAGTGCCGAACACTAATAGTACCCTATATCTTTCTAGAAAACTAACAAAACTAAACAAATTTAACTTAAAGTATACTGAGGGAATTGTTGTAATTCAAACCTATTACTCCTCTTGATGAATATTGTTGTGCTGTTGTACCAGGAGATTATAATTTAACTGCAATCATTAAAAACTATCAAACAAGAATCACTAACTTACATTTCAAATAACCCTCATACTATCCAGAAAGTTCTATTGCTTTTGAAGATTTTCTTAAACACAATTTGGTGGAAAAAAATGTAATTGCATGTGAGTAAGAATAAAGATTGAAATGTCTACAAAGCAAGGATGTATATAAGGAAGGCAAAAGGGCTTGCCCCCTTCAAAATTCAAAGGAGATGAATAAAAAAAAGGAGTTAAAATATTGTTTGTTATTAAGTACGGTCAAATTGCCAAATATTTTCTGGGGTAGGACCCCCAAAGACCCTTTTACTTTTTGTACTTGGATTTCTGTACCACCCACTAACTTTTTATATTAAGCTAATAACAAAACAAATAAAACCAAAAAAATTTTCTAAAAAAATTTTTTTAACCAAATATGAATGCATGAAGGGGTTTGAGGGGTCTTGGTCATCACCCCAAAAGCAAAAATCTAGCTGAGGGCCTGACGATGAAGGATGGATATTTTGGCCCTCCCTGAAAAAATTTTACAAAATGCCACTGCAATGAAGTTACATTAGTTGAGATAGAACTTCTATCATCACTTCAAATAGCACAGAAAAATTGGAAATCCTAGCCATTTTAAGAAAATCCTTTTCCCTTAGCAGTACCATTATAGTTCACTATATTGAGATTTATTTTAATAAATGTTTTGTGTGAAAGAAAATAACCTGAAACATAAGAGGAAATCAATAAAAATACCTATAAATTATGATGCAAGCAAAGCTTTTAAGAGTAAAGTTGTTTTTTCTGTCTCTAGCCAAGGAAAAATCCATATAAAAGTGAGATGCAATGCAGTGAATATTACATATTTAACTTACTTTACTTTTATAGAAAATAATTTTTATTTCTAATCAGTTCCAACATTAAATTATTTCTTTCCTTTTAATTGTAGGACATTTCAACTTTCAGGTACAGAATAGGTAATGAATTTCAGGTAATGAATACAATTTTTAATGCATTTTATTTTTGCATAACAGTAGGAAATGGAAAGGTAACTAATAAAATGAATGTTTACATTAACAAGAATACAAAAATATATTTTTCAACCTTTCTTAACACTGGGGTATACATTGAACAGCCATAAAAAGTAAACATTTAAATATCTTACAGTAATTATAAAGTATATCAGTTATATTTCACTTAATTTTTAGATAATTTAATACAAAGTATTTTAAATTGGATGTATACAGATATCACCAGTAACAATAATAAGGTTGGTTGGTTGGTTGGTTGTTTTGGGTTTTATGGCGCAAGGTCGTAACAATAATAAGGTTACAGCAAATAATTACATGACATGACATTTCAAAGCTTCTAAGCAAAAGCTGATTTGATTTTTATCAGTTATACAGTACTTAAAAAGTAAATGAAAAATACAGGAGTAGAAAAAAAGTAATAATTTGTTTGGGTTTATAACTTTCAGTTACTAATTTTATTAGATAGAAACATGGCTTTTCAATAAATGAGGTGTTTGCTGCAACAATGAGTTAACTCCCCTAGAATGAATATTTGTAAAGGTGTTATTTTTTTAATCTTATACCTAATAGTACTAACTAGAGATGTGAGTCGAGAATATTCTCCGGAGAATATTCTCGGAGAACGAGAATATTCTGAGAATATTCTCCAGGGGCGAGAATTTTGAGAATAATCGAGAATATTCTATTTTTTTATTAATAAATGTAAAAATGTTTGATAATATGAAATGGTCATATAGTATTAGTGTTGGAAACCTGAAAACAATAACAAATTCAATGAAATTTACCATTTAAAAGTCACCCTACAGTTCAGAGAATATTCTCTGAACTGTAATTTCATTATTTCGCAAGATTTTTTTTTAAAATAAGTAAATTTATTTAATACAAAATAAAATATTTTTTAAAATATTCAAAGCAAGTTTTACTGGGAGAAAATACTCATACAATTAAAAGAGGAGTCTTAATTATTTTTATATAGTTGTTAAAAGCAAAGGTAATACCAATAGTTGTCAAACTGAAGGACCTTTAAAATCTGACATTTAGTTAAAATTATGATAGAACTTTGTAAAATTAGGAGAATATTCTTAAAAGAAGGGGGGTATCACATTAGAATTATCTGTTGAGAAAAATATTTGAAATAATTTAATAATATTTATTTTACATTTACAGAGAATAATTTATCGGGAGAATATTCTCAAAGAACTCTAAATTACTATCAGATGCAGTTTAATTTACTGTCTACTTAAAAATACTATTTGTGAATGAATAGTTTGTCTTAACTTTTTGTTTGCGTTATGGGGTATTTGCATAAGGGAGGGATTTGCTTAATTTTACACTTTTTTGATACGTTATAGTTTAAAACTCTCAAATATCAGATTTTTAAGTTCAAAAATATGTTTTAAATAATTCAATTTTATTTTTGCCAAAACACTAGTAAAGTCACGTGATCAAAAAACGGGATTTGACATCACAGCAGCCTCGAAACTAGTGTTTTACTACTTTTCAATGATCGGAAAACAGGATACTATTGGATGTGACGTCATAGCGCTTGTAAACAACAGTGTTTCTGTTTTTGTGCCAAAACGAAATTTCAAAAATTTATATCTCAGAAACTGGGAAACTCAGGAACTTCATTTAAACGTCATTCTTCATGGGTTTTTTTATCTACTATTTTAATAAAATTTAATCTCAAATCGTGAAAATACCTCATTTTAATTCAGATTCATTAATATTTTCCTTTATGAGAATATTCTCAAAGTTACAATTAAATTTATATCTTACTCATCTTGTGTTCGTGAAATAATTAAATCTTCAAATTTTCATTCACTAGATAGATGTCTTATAATTTTAAGTGCGTCTCATCATTTTTTCCTCAAGAGAATATTCTCATTAAGATTCAACAAAATAAATTCCAGAAAAGCATTTCTCATATACATAATTTATTTCAAAAAAGCTATTTAAAAGTTGGAAAATCTTAAATTAATAGAACGTAACTGGCTTACTCTGCCTTACCTATCAAACATGTCGTCTTATCAATTAAGTAGAGATTTTAAAATATTTTTCAATTTAATGTCTTTCTATATTATTTATGATGACTTCTCATTGTAAAACCTTTAATATTCTTCGAATTTGAAGTTAATATATACCTTATAAAAAAAAATTTCCAAAAAAATTATTTTAGTAACTTCTAGGAGAATATTCTCGAAAATTCTCCTCTTGGAGAATATTCTCAAGAATATTCTCCAAAAGATTATTACCGAGAATTTTACATCTCTAGTACTAACAAAGTAGTACTTTGTTTTTGCGGTAAAATGTGGTGACCATAGACAACACCAACCCAGTTGTACATTGCCGTAAAATAGCACTGATTTGGCGAATAACGCTTGCTGCCACCAAGGTGGGTACTTCTGATGTGGATTTTGATTTTGGAGTTAACTCCTTGTTGCAGCAAACTCCTCAAATACAAAAAATGGCAAAAATTTGAACATTAGTAACAATTGTTAACTAGAATTAAGTTTTTTTCACACAATCTGTTGAAGCAAAAAGTGTATTCACAGCCATTAAAGGTTTGCTAGTCATAAAGTGCTTCCATTCTTTGGATCTCGAAACTTCGTTGAAGTTATTTAGAATGAAGTCGTGAACTGCTGGCGTCATCTTACTCTTGGTTCTACTTATGTTCAAGAATTTGGTTTTAATCAATTAAGATATTATTGAAATTTGATTTAGACATACAAGAAGTAATAAAAATGAACTTTTCCACCTCAGAAACATTTTTATATACCAAATTAAGATACCTCCACTTTTATTCCAAATTTAAGATTGATGACAAATAGCAGAAAAATGCTTACATACTTGACCTAGCTTCTTTTAACTAAATTTTTATCCGCAAAATGAGTCACTGTTTCCACAGCCAAAAGAGGTTCGCTTTTCATAAAACTCTTCCACTCTTGGGACCTCAAGACGTCATTGAAATTTTCTAAGATGAAATTATGGGCCGCTGATGTCAAACTATCATCTTGGTGTTTGTGTGCAAGGGACAGAATGTCGCACACATATAAAACAGAGATGTTAGAACACAAGAAATGAGCACATTCCCTCTTGAGGGAGGGGACCTGGTACTTGTCCGCCGCGTAGTAAAGCTTGAGGGCTCTGTCACACTGCAGGTCCTCCACGGCCCCAGTGTAGAGGAAAGCCAGAAAGCGGGTGAGTGTGGGGGCATCAAGGTCCTCTATGTCCATGCAGCCGGACGCTGCTTCTTTCATGTCGGTAGAAAGCATGGTCTTTAAGACAGGGGACCGGGCACTCAGGATGTTCTTGTGGACTGGGAACGAAACATTGTCGCACTTGAGTTGGAAGTCAGAAAAGTCTTGGTCCTGGTAGAGGCACATCAGTTCCTTAGAAAGATCTCTCAATGCATTTTCTGGCTGGATTGAAACAACAGGATCAACTTTCTTGGATGGCTTTCGGCTTAAAAAGCAGGTACTACTGTTATTTGGAACTACGCTCACTTCCTTTGTATTTAGAGTGTGAATGCAATTTGTTTTTTTGCAACCATTTATAAACTTCAAGCGTAGAAGTAGGGTAATTCTTTTTTCAATTATTTCTTTCATTTGGATGGAGTCTACGATGATGCACGGAGAGCTGTCTTTAAACACGTGCTCTTTTTCTTCACATCTTTTGAGAGTTTCGTCATTGCTTCGGAAACTCACAGAGCTCTTGACAGATATAAAACGACTTAGAGGAGATTGTGGGCACAATAGAAGTTCTGTTTTGTCACCTTTAAGGAGAGATTTCAAGTCCACTATTTGGTAGCCCGCATCAGGGCAAAGGACCCAAATACTATAAATATTTTCACCACTACCAAAAACTTCAGGATTGATTTTCAATGATTGATCGATAACACCAATGATTGTATTACTAACAAAATAATAGCTCCTATGACTCTTGCATCTGTATCGCACTATAAGTCGGTCTTCATGTTCATCCCCGTTCCTTCTCATCTGTGAAATCACATCTTCAAATCTAAGTTTGGAAAGGGCGTATACATATTTCCCGTTTGGATGAACCTGTTCTATGCTGATGAGTGTTCCATCCGAACCAATCAAAGATATGTCACCCAGGTGGACCGAATCACAAATACTTATCAAGAAATGTTCGTCCTTACCACTTCGACCTCTGGGATATAGATAGAAACTTCTGCCCGAAACAGTGCTCACAATCACTGGCCCGTGCACATTCGCGTTCCAGCAGCTGAAGTTCTCGATGTGCCATTCTGTGACGTCAAAATGTTCTTCTCCCTCCATTTCGAACAAACACCGTTCAATGCGAGAGCGAAACACACCGAATCACAGCCAAGCTCCAATCGTAATATCTCCTAGCGGGGTAAAAATCCATTGAGTTAGATATTAGAAGTTGTTTTATCTACTACAGTAACGGACCTCTTATCCGTAAAGCTCGGGACCGGCATCATCTCGGATTTTCGAATTTTACGGATTTTTGAACATTTTCCCGAAAACCGGGGAAAAACCGGTTTTTCAGCCTCAAAACACCGCATTAACAGAATTGCGTGTGTATCGTTACGAAAATACACAGATCTGCGGAGCCGCGCAAGAATGAAAAGAAAAACGATCTCGCGTGCGCGGCTCCGGCATCATCCCCCTCCCTCCCGAACATTTCCCCTTCTTAATAGCCGAGGAGAAAAAAACAATCCTCCCGATCGTCTGCTGCCTCGTAGTTAACTCATTCACATCGCTGAAAATTAAATTTTAATCGTATTGCAACGGGAACAAAACTAAACTGAAACTAATACGCTCTCTCGAAAATCAGCTCTACTGCATGAAAACGATGCATTCGGCACCGGCTTTCCCTCTTTCAATCACAATATTCCTAGAACACAACCCGTAGAAAAATGCATCCAATTGGTCCCTTTCAAATTGCTCTCCTCTCCCTCCCACTGATATCAAACAATACTCCGTCCGCATTATGAGAATCGGTCTCTGCGCTCCTTCTGCTCTACAAAGGGCGGGAGTGGATCGCGGAAACCGGAGGGGGAGTGGACACGGAGGACATGCTGAATCCCTTCGGATTCAGATCTTTAAAAAAGAAAACTGATTTCGGAAAACCTTACGGATTTTCGCGGATTTGGAACTTCAAAAAAAAAAAAAACTGATTTCGTAAAACCTTACGGATTTTTGAACATTACGGATTTTCGGGACACGGATAAGAGGTCCGTTACTGTATTTGAAATATAATATCTTTAATTGAATCCTATGGAAAATTTGGGATGGTTATGTGTGAAAGGGTTAAAGTTAAAAATAACTGAAAATCCAGTTTGCCTTTCATAAACACTGGTCTGTAGTTCAAAAGGTTTCAAAAGGTCACAGAATGGAACTATACTCTGTTCCACCCTAAGTTGGCAGTGACATGGGTGGAAAACCAGAAATTGACTTTTGTAGCAGCTTAAGAGAAGTTTTGTAGCAAGGCTTATTACACTTTTGTATCACATTTCGGTGTTCTTGTATCAGGGAATGTGCCTATTTTGTAGCCCTTTTTGGTGGTTTTGTATCAAGAAACATGCATTTTTGCAATAGCACTTTTAATAGCATAATAAAGACCTAAAATTAGAAAAATTTTAAGCGTCATGATAAAAAATAAACTTTAGTAAGGCCAAAAGATCGTTCTCTGAGCTCAAAAAATTAAAATATTCATTAAAAAATAAAAATTTCCATGCTTGTTCTCAATCTGTGAAATTTACTTGAAGTCCTCACAAAGGGAATTAGGAACCAAAGAAACAAAAAGTTTCTCAGGAAATTAATAGAAACGTTATTTTGAACTACTAATGTCTATGAACTACAGAAAAAATTCGGGAAAATGGGGAAAACTGCTAAAAACAGTCAAATTTTCAGGATTTAACAAAAAAAAGCCAAATTTCTCGAATTTGGCCTTAAAAAAGCCAAATTGGCAACCCTGGCTTGTTAAGACAAGACAGAAGAATGAGACTAGGTTTTATTGTTTTCCGCGGGAAACTAGCCAAACTCCCGCCTGAATGAAATGAACAAATGAAAAACGTGCTTATTTTGCCGGGTAATCAACCAATCACATACTCCGTACCGTACCAGCAAACATCGTAAGGGCGATCAGCGGGGGGAAAAAACTCGATCGGTCATTCATAGTGGCTCAGGATTGGTTCCTTCCCTGTGGACTGGATTTTCAGGGTTATCGCGTTTTTGGCACAATTTGTAGCTGAAAGGGAAATTTTGATGATTTTGTAGCAATTTGTAGCAGAAAGGGCAATTTTGATGATTTTGTAGCAGCTTGTAGCAGTGAATCGATTTTGTAGCAGCTTGTAGCAGATTTTCCACCCATGCAGTGAAGAAAAGGCTACGGTGGGTGACCGAATTACAGCCAGGAAACCGGTTCCCAGCCAATCAGCCGAAATGGATTGCTCGTTCAAGGCTGTCTTACCCAGCTTTACCCTACGCACTATATTCATTCGCTTCGGTTACAGGCTATTAAAATATGATTAAATTTAGTTATACGACAAAAATAGCAATCAACTATAATGTATGTTACATATTTACAAATGTGTCTGCGTATTCTTTATTTTAAATTACAATACAAGCTAGTACTATTTTTTCGGGCGGATGGGTACAACCTCTGCCTTTCCCAACACTGCCAACTTAGGGTGGAACAGAGAATAATACTTAGTATTTTGTTTCATACCTAACAATAGATTTCAATTCTTTTACAATTTTTTTTAAGAAAAAAAGTAGGTACTTTATACTTACTCCCTACTTTATAGGCGATGTATTTTCTCACTATGTTTATTGATGATTTCAGTTTTTTCCTTGCTGGATAGTTTTCTTAAACTTGATATAACTATAAATATTACAAACAATTAAAAACTATTTTACACTTGTTTGTCACAATGGATGAAATAATTCATCAGTTACTATTATAATATTTATCATATTAATAGTATGTAATTAAAAATGTCTAAGTAACTATTATTATAATTTAAATTAATTAATTATTAAAATTTAAATAATTCATAGTGAAGAAGAATAAGTGATAGTTTTTTGACGGTATCATGGCTTTCCAGTTCAGGGTCATAATTTTTGACATCAATTTTTATATTGCTGTTCCCTTGAAAATTTTGCAACTTATAAGGAGAAATCCTCTTTGGGTGCAACCCAAAGGGTCTCAAAAGGAGTTAAAAAACACAAGTTTAAAGGGGGAAAATTTCATTTTCTGGGGGAGGACCTCATCCCTCCTTAAAATTTAGACATCTATTTAATTTTTTTCCCTGAAAATTATGTGATTTGCAAGAAGTTCTCTCTCTATGTAACCCAAAGGGTCTCAAAATGATCTGAAACACTACTTTGAAGGACAAATTTTCAAAATTTTTCTGGGGTGACCCCCAGAACCCCTATTTTCATTTGGAGCTTGCATTATTATGTGCAACTTAATTCAATATACTACTTTTAAGTTATCTAAAACTGAACATATAAATGCACTTATTAGGGGTATCATTAAGTCAACCCCCAATACAAAAGTCTGGTTACTGCTGTTTAATACCTAATTTATACCTGAATTTACCTAAAATATTTGGAGAAGGTTCTGAAAACGGACCCAAATTTCCTCTAAACCCACCCCTGGTTAGTGTTAGTATCCCCAAAAAATTATGAAGATGAGAGGGGTCGTGTTAGTTTCTGTTTATAAAACAAGCCTGTGTCCCGCTGTTAAAAAGTTTGGAAACACTTGTTTTAAAGAATTGAAAAAGTAAAGTAAAAACCAAAATAAGAAACATGTCGGAAAGAACAGTTGTCATAATATATAATAGTAACGATAATAAAAAATACCTTAACGTTAGCTTTTGAGATTTTATCAATTTAAATTAAACTAAACACGAGCAAAGTTATTAAAACCCATAAAATAGAAAAGCTACAATTTAAAGTCCCGCTAATCCACACGCCTACGCCATTGTTTTCGTTTTCAAAATAAACAAATCGTAGGCATTGCCACTGAATATAATTTAAAAATCAACAAAATCAAGAGTTTTACAGCGCCATCTATGTCAATAAAGATAAATATTTTTATTGAGCAGTACTTTCAAAAAGGGAAAAAAACTCCAAATACCTGAGAATAGAGAAATTTTAACAGAGAAATTATTACGCTACTTTTCCGAATGTGACGTCACTCGTCAGTCAATTTCCTCAGCAGAGTTTATAGAGCATTTTCAATCACATGACTCTGCCTAACAACGGCCTTAGCAACGTTGTTTTATTCCTCCAATGACATCATGTGCGAATGCTGCTATTGGATACTTCTATGTCCCGCCCCTAACAACAGCCTTAGCAACGTTGATTTTGTCCTCCAAGTGACGTCATGTGCGAATGCTCTATTGAGCATGCGTATGTTTTTTTGGAAATTTTAAGAATGGCCCAAGCCCAATTTCCTTCATTTCTTTTTAGTTATGGAAATTTAACTTGTTTGGTATTTTTATATTAATTAAAATATATTGAGCTTAAATTTTTTATTGTCATAAAAAATACTCCGTCTAACTCATGACGAAACTGGAGACCGTTTTTTAATTGGGAAATTTTTATCTAGACAAGGGCGGTTCCAGACCAGATTTTCGGGGGGGGGGGCATGTCAAAGTCGGATGGTATTACATTCGAAATTTTCAGTGCCTCAGAAAATTTTTTGAAGAGTGCTTGCTTTTAAGCAGCTTTTTAGGGGTTTATAGTAACTTAGAGGATATCCAGGGCCAGTGCCATTGCATTGTTTTAGAAAGTGGGGGGGGGTGAAACATTTTTGTAAGGCCATAATAATACTTGTGTTCGCGAGGTGTTTGGCTCCCAATTTTCCGAGTATAACATAAATAAAATGCGAAACTTTGTTTAAGTTATAAAGGTTTCTTCAGATAATGCTAGTTCGAAAGCAAATGTGGGGGGGTCTGGGGGTCCTCCCCCAGAAATTTTTGTGTAATTTGGCTTCAAAATAGAAGTTTGGTATCCATTGGATAACACCTAAAGAGGGTAACTTCTTACACTCCTAAAATGAGAGGAGAGAAACAAGTTCAAGGAGAAAACAGTAAATAAGTAACCATGAGAAATTAATAGAGGGTCTGGGGGGTGCCCCCAATAAAATTTTTGAAAATTTGCCTCTAAAAATATAAAGTTTCAGCTCATTTTAAAAGCATGTAAACTACAGAATTTTCAAGAATGAAATTATAAATAGATGCCCAATTTTGAAAAGGGCCGGGGGTCCTCTCCTGAAAATTTTTGCAAATACGCGTATTTAAACTATAGTATTACCGGTTTGAGAGGGCTTGAGCCCCATCCAATGTTAGCTGAAGGGGGGCTAAGCCCCCCCCCCAATATTTTGTGATGTTTGGATATTTTCTGGTTTGGAATCCCCTTCAAGAGCGGTTATTTGGGGAGAGGGTAACCCACAAAAGGTCTCAGAATGTGTTAAAGATTTCTTTTAAGGGTCAAATTTTAAAAATTTTCTTGGGGAGAGACCCCAAACTTTCGAATTAAGCTGAAATGCTACTTTTAACAGAGAAATTTCTGAAATTTTTCTGGGAGAGATCCCCCAGACCCCCATCTTATTTCGAGCTCGCAATAATTACACAAAACTTTTACATTAAATGCACCTCAATTTAATCTATACATCTGATACAAAATTAGGTAATTAGGCACGTAAACTTAATGGTTGTTTCTTTTAATTTTATGCTTTTTAATGTCTTTTACTGGCCCTCCCCCCCAATATTTTATAAAAGTTGGCGCCTATGGATGTCAAAATATTAAAGGGGGGTTTGGGGGGGGGCATGGCCCCCCCCTGGACCCGCCCCTGTATCTAGATTTTATGAATTTTTAAAATGTCTACGTATTTTTCCTTCACCCTTTTCAAAATCAAATTCAATCTTAAATGAACCTGAAGATTTGTATTCCCTCATGCATGGATGTCAGCAGTTCCTACCAGAGGGCGTGCGTGTATTAGGCTGGAAAACGCACAAGCTCTGTGTTATTTCTAAAATTAGCTCTGTTATCTGGCAACGCTGGTTTGTATTTGTTTTTGTTTACGAAGAGTTCCTCTGCTTTCCGCGTGCGTGCCCATATGTTTTTTGCCGCTTGACTTTCCTTATGCCGAAGAATTGTCCTGTGAAAATGGAACAAACGCATCCCACACAAACTTCCTCCGTCATCTTGGAATGGAGAATCGATAATTTCAGCTGTTGGATGAGAGAAATGCACGGATTTGCCATTACGAGTTGTGAATCGTCTCCCATTGTTCCCAGTCCCGGTAAAGTCGAACTCTCTCTATACCCCAAAGGCCAGAGTGGAAATGGCGAACAGATAGAGGTGTTTTTTGGCGAATCAACACAAACACTCTTTCGTGAAGTATTAAGTGGCCTGTCCTGTGTAGGTCCCGATGGATCTCTCTTGTACACGCGACAAGTAAATTCCATGCTAGCAAATAGCGTTACTGGGCCGAAATTCCAAGATGTAATCTCTCAGAACGAGGATTCTCATGGAGATCACCTCACTCTTCAGTTGCACTGTCAAAATCCGCCAGAGAACCGTGTTTATATGAAAACAACTTTGGATGTTGTGAATACCACTTTGAAAATTACCCAGCAATTTTCATCGCATGAAGGATTGCATGTTAGGATAGCTTCCGTCTCCTACCATAACGGTAAAAATGACCAGAAGGAACAAATGCTTGTGATGTTCGCAACTAGAGGAAAATATTTATGTTTACAACCGTCAACCAGTGCAGAGAGGAGTAGTTTTTTACCAATCTCAATTCAATGCCATGCGAGTGTTTTTGATCAAAGCAAAGGTCTTGTAACAGAGCAGAAAACAGAGTACACATTTACAGACCCCTATGCTAAAAGAATAGTTTTGAATTCAATGTCAACGGAAAGCGGTAGTCACTCCATCTTGCGTTTGAAGATTATAAACGGCTGTCATAAGAGTTACTGCTATGATTTCTGCCAATGCATATCCCCACTTGAAAATGCATCAAAAAACATCACTCTTCGAAAGTGGGACAGTTCAGAATCCCTGATGAAAGACCTAAGGGACCTCTACCAGGACAAAGCACTTACAGACTTAAAACTCAAGTGTGGTACGGTGACATTTCCAGTCCACAGAGCAATCATGAGCGCCCGGTCCCCTGTCTTCATGGCCATGCTTTCCAGTGAAATGAAGGAAGCAGCGTCCAGTGAAGTGGACATAGAAGACCTGGATGCCCCAACACTCAACCTCTTCCTGACATTTCTGTACACGGGAACTTTTAAGGACGTGCCCTGTGACAGTGCTCCAAAGCTGTATTACGCAGCCGACAAATACCAGGTCCCCACCCTCAAGAAGGAATGTGCTGACTTCTTGTGTAGGAACGTTTCCATTTCCAACGTGTGCGTCATTCTGGTTCTCGGAGACAGACACGATGACAACCAGCTGACCTCGGCGGCGCATAACTTTATTTTGAAAAATTTTAAGAAAGTTTTAGAATCTAAAGAGTGGAAGGATTATATGGAGACCGATCCTCACATACTTCTCAAAACAGTCACTCATTTTGCTACCAGAGGTTTTATTCATTGTTAATTTATGAAGTCCCAAATGAGAAGGTTTAAAAAGGGTAGGACACGACCTTGGAGACTGACTTTGGGTTCAAATTTGGTAGGTTAGTAGTATACCCAAAGGGTTATCTCTCCTGGCCGTTACTCATAGTTGGATAAAACAAAAAAACTGCGCACAAAAATTCCCTCAAATATTATCTGCAAACTAATTAGGGCCCCTAGTTGTTTCAATTTTGACATGAAAACATAATGACTCTCATTGTTTACCTAAATACTGTAATAATGCTTCATAAGCAACAACAGCAAGAAAAAATTAATATTTACCAAAAATTTAAATTATTTAAGAAGATTTTCTGCAAAATTCTAAAACTAGCTGCGCTCGGCGTGCGCGTGTGCTTCTATATTCAAGTATGGCCATCCTGCGCTGTGGCGTATCTAGAGTTGACTCATGGGGGTGTTACTCCGACCAGTCAACCCCTCCAACATATTACTCCCTTTTAAAAAATGTCTCATAATATAGGTATAATAGAAACTTCATCTAATGGGGGCTTTACACCATGCGATTTGCGACAAATTTCGACAACCGCGATTCGAAAGAACCAATAGGAAGCCTCGAAAACTGTCGCTATTGCAGCAAATCGCCAATAAGAGGCTTAACTTTCAAGGGAAGAACACAGTAGACGTAAAAATATTAGAGGGTGGTTTGACCATCAGAATTTTTTATAAATTTGTCTCTCAATGTAGTGTTTAAATTCATTTTAAGGCCCTTTGCGTTAGGTCCTAAAAGAACAGTTCCTTGTGAACCGCCTTCCGTGTAAAGGGAAATTTTTTCATGTTTTAGAAACCATCGATATAATGAGGGGTTCCAACCCCAATAACCCCCCCTCTCGTTACGCCAATGATACTGCGTAGCCCAGTAGTTCCCAACCTTTTGTGGCCCATCGCCCCCTTTCTGGAGGTTGACTAACACCTATTGCCCCCTTTTCATTCTCATTGTATGTCTAATTTTAATTTGAAGTAAAGTGTAAATAATAAAGCAATTTTATTACCGTATATAAAAACAACCAAAGCAGTTTTATCAGGTCACTCTTAAATTTGAATCTCGAAAGATTTAGAAAGTTGACTGTTAAAATTTGTAATAGTAAATGAAAATTTGATATTTTATTGTATTATTTATTGTTGAAATTTAAATTATCTTTTCAATGGCTGCCTTGTGCTTGGTAGATTTCAGTTAAAGCTTGAATATCCGGCTTTATGTTCGTCAAGTTTAGGCGCAAATCTCATTTGAGGTAAATGTCCAACTTATTTGTTTTGTGAGGAGCTGGACAACAGAATTAAACCCTTTTTCAACTAAAGATGTTGACAGGAACAAGATGAGAAATGGTTCAGTTTTTCCACACAGTTGATGGATAAATGTCCATGAGCTTCACCCAGTCTAACTCGTAACTGCTCTTCTTGAAAATGATTTTCACCTCACAGTTATACTTCAAGTCTGGTAACTCATTCTGCAATGAGTTATCAAGCTTATCCACAGCTTCAAACGAGAATGGATCTTGAATCCAATCCGGAATTTGTAACTTGGTCAAATCTTGATTCCATGTCAGTTTTAACTGGTCAAGGTGATCAGTAAACCTTACTATACTATTATTTTAATTTCCACCTTTGAATATTCATCGCCCCCCTGATAAACCAAATCGCCCCCATGGGGGCGATCGCCCCTGGGTTGGGAACCACTGCACTAGACAGTAGGCCTGAGAAAACTTCACTTTTACACCTTTACTTAAATAACAAATTCATTTTTTCCTATGGTATTCATTGGAATAACTTATTCGGTAGCGTACTTGCTTCCTAACTAACCACCACAGGGTTCGTTCTTACGGTGGTAGTTATAATTTTTCATTTATTTAAAAAACAAACATTACATTAGGTTTATCATTCAACTTTTACAATACACAAAATTGGAGTTGATATTTTATTTTTTAAACTTATTAAATTATTTTTAAATAAAATATTAATTTTGTTTGCCATATAATTTGAGTCGTAAACATAAAAAAATTATTTATAATGTTTTTAAGATCAAACCCAGTCCCTGAATCAGAGTACAAGTAAGCTACTTACTAGGCTGTTCCGTTACTCAGGATGGTAATGAAATTAAGTAACACATAATTGGTGGATGAAACTTTAGGAGTTTTTCTCTGGCTAATTGGGTTGTACTATGGCTAGGAGAGAATACCCTTGGGGTGTACTACTAGTTTATTATGCAGTTTGAACCTAAAGTCCATTTCCGAGGTTGTTTTGTCCCCTTGTTAGTAAAGTTCTGACAAATGATGTTAAGTATGTTAGAAGTTACATTAAGTATGAGGAAAGGTGACACAAGACTATTCTGTGAATATTACCTGGAGAGGAGAATTTTTGTCCGACTGATGAATAAAAATAAATTAAGTTGTTTGATAACATGAAATGTTATTTATTACTGTTGTAAAAAACCCGAAAAGAAAATTAACTTTGACATAAATAACCTCTAAAAAGTCACTTTTCATCTAAGGTATTTCTATTTCTTTGAAGAGTAATTTCAACATGGTTTTATTCGATCCAGTAAATTCTGTTCATTAAGAAATATTTTCAAAAAGTATTAAATTAATTTTTTCTCCAGAAAATGCACAAACATTTATGTTCTGAACATGTTCAATTTTTACTACCAATAAATGTTTTCAAATAGCAATAATATTAATAGCAAGTTCTTGAATCTAGGTTTCAAACTAACAGACCTTTTCAACTTAACCTTTAGCTAGTTTCAGGGCTGTATCCAATAGAGCATTTTCAATCACATGACTCGGACCTAACAACGGCCTTAGCAACAGAAGATGTTACAGTTTTTTGCCCTACAGAGGTTAACAGTTACAGAAAATGACTAGCCGTGGAATTCTTCTATTGGAGCATTTGCAATCACGTGATCCCATACCTAAAAACCGCCTTAGCAACAGATAAACAAAGGCCTTAGCAACAGTTAAAAGCCCTACAGAAGGTACACAGTTAAAAGAAAATAACCAGTTGTGACGTCACCTGAAAATACTCTATGAAATTTTTACTTGATATTGATTTTTATACTGTTGTTTTCCATGAAATCTTGGGTGCAAGAACCAAGTATCTCCACTTCAATTCAAATTTACTTTACGTAGGTTACTTTTGGTTTTGGAGATACATTTTGGTGTGCTAAAGCGTTGCTATATATAAACTTTGCATACAATACGGGAGTCAAAACAACAACCCTTGTATTTGTACTATAAGCTCCCCGAGTATAAAAGTCTTAATTTATTGCATTATAAAAATTCCAAGTGAACAATAACATTTTTTTGTAGCTACTTGTTTATTACCCTCAACCTTAGAGATTACTTACCACATCATTATTGTTTTTAATGATACCATTTACAATTAATATTAACAAAAGAACACATGAAAAAAAAATTGCTTAACAGTTAAGCATCAAATAAACATCAATAATTTTAATATACATTCATACCAATATTTTTTAAAAAATAACCCATTTTTTATTAAATAGTAAAAATAGATATAAAAAAGTGAGTCAGTCCCCTCACAAAAATGGAATTTTCAGATTCAACAGTTATAACATGAGAATTAACACATTGTAGAAAGAGTTTCTGGACATTTTAAATGACATTTCTTAGAATAATAACTGGATTTTCTGTGATAAAACAATTAAAAATATCTTTACAATCATCTATATGTACAGTATAGTATTTTATTTACAAAAGTTTGAAGACTAACAAATAAACAAGATTTTCTAACTTCTAATAAAATCATGAAAACTTCCACGGCCTGAACAGTTACTATATTTATTAGTAAACATTTTCTGCGTTTGCAGGCCATGGTATAAGGATATTAAATCCCCACAATATGCCCTGCTCCAGAGGGCATCCTCAGTGACAAAAAAACAGCAATTAATTAATTGTTATTGTTTAATATGGTCTATTTACAAGTTATTGATGGCTTTTTGCCTTCTGAAGCAGAAGGCAAAACGTGCGGATTTAATATCCTAATACCACAGCCTACTATCCCAGAAAATATATTAATACATAGCACCATACTTCTGTTTGGTATTAACTATTTAACTTCTTAAAGTGTTTTTACTTAAGACTTAACTAATTTTTAATTGAAATTCTAGACATGTAAGTTAATTTTTTTTTAAAATGTTTTAGTGTAACAAAAATATATATTTACAATAATCTATTTACAGAATGATATTTACAAATGCTTGAAAACTTTATCAAAAAGAAAAACCACAATTCCTTTCAACAAAATGAATTCGTTAAAATATTGATATCCAGCTTTTACTTCACTAAATTTCATAACGAATGCAGGCACAGAATTCATTCTATTGCACCCTGCTCTTTGTTGAGCACATATTCAGAAGAACTGTAAAGAAGTTGCTTGTATCATGCACCACAGATTACTGAGCTCTGGACACAGCCCCATTGGTAACGAAAATTTGTGAACAGCATGCAAAGCCATTTCAAAAATTCTGAAAACACCAGACATGATCTAATTAACAGGGTGGACGAGCATAAAAATTGTTCCTCACAATTATGTCAAATTGATTATGTATAGTGTGCTGTCCTTTAAAAAACAACCCACTCCAAATTGTACCCTAAAAACAACCCATTGAGATTTTTTAATTACATAATTAAAAATAATTTTACCATCTCATATACCCTGTCCTTCTATGCCTTTTAGAGTGTCAGGGATGTAAAAACTGGTAAAAGAACGGTTTATTTACTTATTTTTTAAACAATTTGAGATAATGTGGATTTTTGGCAAAAAATGTGCTTCAGATTTACAGATTTTGTAAAAATGTATGTTATAAAGACTTTAGAGCATTTTTCGCGCATTTTTTTTATGTTATCCCATTACTATGTGAATAAAATATTTAAGTTTTAGCTCAATCCGCCAATTAGAGTCCTTCCAGGAAAAAGTGTTTTTTATTTTCAAATTCTTACTTAATTGGCTGCCAATTTGTAATGGATAGTTGGAATTAAAAATGCTTAGCACTAAAATGTTAGGGAGGATGAGCTGCTAGTAAAGTTTTTTGTTCGATTTAATTATCCTTTTTATTAAGCTTTTAATGAAGAAAATATGAAACAGTGGGTTGTTTTTAAAGGACAGCACTATATAACCTTATATCTTTCCACTAATTAAAAACATATTGCTTCACTTCTTCTCGTCAAAGTACGATCTGTAGAAGTCTTTAAACGACTTAGGGGCATTACTTCCAGCTCTGCTTAGAATACGAGACACATCAGAAATGTCCATTCCCTGTTCTTCAAAATCTGTTAGGTATTTTGTTTTTTTCCCTCCTTCATCAAACCATAGATCGTGCAATTCTTTGAAAGCTTCAGGAGCTTTACTTCCCGCCCCGTGTAAAATACTGGACAAACTAGACATGTTTATCCCTTCTCTCTTAAAATTTCTTAAGCATTGTGTTTTCCTTCCCTTCTTATCAAACAATACCAAATACAAGCCTTTGAAAGCTTTGGCAGCGTGAGTTCCTGCTCCAGAAAGGATTTTGGTCAGATTGGATAAATTAATTCCTTTTGCCTCGAGGGTTTTCAAATATCTTGTTTTACCTCCCTGCTCATCAAACCAAAGATCATACAGTTCTTTGAAAGCTTTAGGGGCTTTAATTCCTGTCCCATTGAGAATGCTAGATACATTAGATAGGTTTATTCCTTCCCTCTTAAGATTTTTTAAACATTGCGTTTTCCTCCCCTTCTTACTAAACCACAAATTATATAAGCCTTTAAAAGCTTTGGCACCATTGGTTCCAGCTGAATGTAATATGCCAGACATACTAGAAACATTCATTCCCTGTTTTTCAAGAGTCTTTAAATATTGATTTTTATTTCCTCGCTCGTCAAACCACAGATTGTACAAATCTTTGAAAGCTTTCGGGGCATTGCTTCCAGCTCCGTGCAAAATACTGGATACATTGGACAAACCTATCCCTTCTTTATTAAGACACTTCAAGTACAGTGTTCTTTTTCCCTTTTTGTCAAACCACAGGTTGTGCAAATCTTTAAAAGCTTTTGCAGAATGAGATCCTGCTCCATGTAAAATACTTGACAGATTAGACAGGTTTATTCCATAGCGTTCAAGAGTTTTTAAGTACAGGGTTTCATTTCCTAGCTCATCAAACCATAGATTATACAATTCATGAAAAGCTTTAGAGGCACTATTTCCAGCTCCACTTAGAACACTGATCACATTAGATAGATTGATTCCCTTTTTTTCTAGAGTTTTCAACATAATTTTCTTACTTCCTAGCTCATCAAACCAAAGATTAAATAAACTTTTAAAAGCTTTCGGAGCATTACACCCTGCTCCATTTAGAATACTGGACAAGCTAGAAAATTTTATATCTTTCTCTTTAAGAGTTTTCAAATATAGAGTTTTATTTCCATCTTTATCAAACCAAAGATCATAGAAGTCTTTAAAGGCTTTTGCAGCCCTAGATCCTGCTCTACTCAAGAAAGACGTCATAAATGATAGCTTAATTCCTACTTTCTCAAGCTCTATTAAACATGGCCTTTTATTACCAAACTTATCAAACCAAAGATTGTATAATTCTCTAAAAGTTTTAGAAGAATTAAGCCCGGTTCCATACAGTACACTAGAAACATTACGTAAAGTTATTCCTTCTTTTTCTAAAGATTTTAAGCATTGTGTTTTTCTTCCTTTTTTATCAAACCAAATTTTATATAAACTTCCAAATGCCTTAGCAGCATTTGATCCTGTTCTAAGTAGAACACTAGAAACACTGGAAAGTCTTATATTGTTTTCTTTCAAAATTTGTAAACACTGTTTTACATTTCCTCGTTCATCAAACCAAATATTATACAAGTTTTTAAAAGCTTCAGGAGCTTTACACCCGCTTTGGTTCAAAATAGTGGATATACTAGAAAGCTTTATTCCTTCTCTTTCAATATTCCTTAACCATTGGTTTTTATTTCCATGTTCATCAAACAAAAATTTATACAAATTTTCAAAAGCTTCAGGAGCTTTGGATCCAGCTTTACTTAGAATGTTGGACAGAATGGAAAGATTTACACCTTTGTCTTCTAAAGACAATAAACACTGTCTTTTGTTACCTCGATCATCAAACCATAGGTCGTATAAACCTTTAAATGATTTTGCAGCATTAAGTCCCGCACTATTTAACATAGAAGAAATGTTGGAAAACTTAATTCCTTCTTTCTCTAACACTTTCAAATATTGTGTCTTATTGCCCTGTTCATCAAACAAAAGGCAATAAAGGTTGTTGAAGGCTTTTGCAGCATTAAATCCAGCTGAATGCAAGATACTGGTGATGTTAGTTAAACTAACTCCCTCACGTTCAAGACTTTTCAAACATTGTTTTTTATTACCCTGCTCATCAAACCAAAGGCAGTACAGTTCTTGAAAGTTCTCTGCAGCACGAGACCTTGAACCACACAAGATACTAGATATGTTAGAAAGACTTATTCCCTCCTGTTTGATAGCTTCTAAACATTTTGTTGTGTTACCTTCTTCATCAAACCATAGATCATATAATTCTTTGAAAGCTGTAGGAGCATTAGACCCAGCTCCACTTAGAATGCTGGCCAGGTGAGAGAGACTTATATCTTCTCTCTCTAGAATTTCAAAACATTGCCTTCTCTCTTTCCCATCCAAGAAAAAGTTATAGAAATCTTTAAAAGCTTTAGAAGCACTATTTCCAGCTCCCTTTAAAATTCTAGACAGACGAACCAGGTCTACTCCGCTTTGCTGTAATTTCTTTAAGTATTTCGTCTTTTTTCCATTATGATCGAACCAAAGATCGTACAAATCGGTGAAAGCTCTAGCAACATTGCAGGTTGCATTGTGCAAAATGTGTGATATAATAGATAGGTGTATACCTTCTTTTTCAAGATTTATCATGTAATGACTTTTATTTCCTTCCTCGTCAAATAGACAGTCATAGAAACTTTTAAAACCTTTCAAAGCGCTATTTCCTGCTCCATGCAAAGTCGAAGATATATAAGTTAACTTTATCCCTTCTCTTTTCAGGACTTCTAGACAATGTTGTCCTTCCCTTTTCAATAAAAATCGCATAAACTGACGAAACCCAAATGTTCCTTCTCTCCCAACGACACCCTTGCCAAACCGAATTATCTCTCTAATGTTAACAGTATCTTGAATTTCCTGATTACTCATAAAATTATTTTTGACATCTTCCATAAGCTTTTCCATCACTTCCTTTTTGAAAGGACTAGTATCATAAGATTCTATCCACCTCAATGCGATTTCAAACAATTCTTCACATTTATATGGAATACCGGGCTGATTATCTAATTTATCTACAATAAAACTATTTAGTTTTTTCCAATTAGGTAGATTGACAGCAAATATCAATTTATCTAAAAATTGTTCTTTCATTTCATCATCATTAAGCCCATTTAATTCCCCTAAAGAAGGTGAAAGCTTTAACAGACTTAAAAGCATTTGTCTTGTACTTTCCTCTTTTGAAAACTGATAAAGACCGTTCCCAACTATACATGAACAATTTCTCAAAAATTTATACTTTTTCTTTTGAATATCCACAGCATCAAACTTCAATGAATTTAACTCTCCACTTTTTCCCATTTTTAACTCCAATTCCTCAGTTAGATCTAGATTACCATTAGTATAGATGATGAAAAACCTAATATCCTCTTTCAATTTTTTCACAAAAAGAGTAAACAACTTATCAATGGAAATCGAATTCTTTGGTTCAGATGAAAACAAGTGTCCATAATCAATGTTACCTTCAGCAAAATGAACTATCATGTAACTCGCTCTTTCTTTATAATTTATTGTGATACCAAACGATACAGTGTTGCTTTCATCATCAATTTTTACGGATAGCATATTTTTTTGCACGAACATATCATTCAAAAATAGGACAAATACACAAAATTCATACATGGTTCTAGACACACTCTGTCCATGTTTTTCCAGTTTACTTAAAATCTTTTTCTGTAATTTTGGGTAACTGAAACCCTCTCCAGTACTACAATTTCTTTTCATTTCATTTTTAACGATACAATTAAGCTCTTCTCTATTTGGCTGATCAACTGCCAACACCAACTTATCTAAAAAAGCTTTCTTAATTTCTTTTTCAAACCCTGGAGGGAAGCTTTTTTCTACATTTTTCTGCACAGCGGATGAGAAATTCAACTGCTTTAAGAGCTCTCTTCTCGAGGCTTTATCACGCGAAAACTGGTAAAACTTATCCAGCGTATTTCTTGCACATAGAAAAGTGTTCAAGATATCATGGCCCTCCTGGCCAATGGTCTCGAAGCGAAAAGGATAAAAGTGTTTCCATCGTCCCTGTTGGAGTTCCTTTTCTTCTGTGATATCCAATCCTGAATTGGTATATATTATAAGATAATCCACAGAATACAAAGCACCTGATTGAGAGGTCACATGTTTAGCAAAGCTATCTAAGTAACTGTTCAGAGAACGGCCATATCTAAATTTAGTGAACAATCTGGAATAGCCGATATTACTGAAACTATCCCCACTTTCGACACAGATGTGAACCGACTTTTCTTGATGGCGAATAACAATGTCGCTGAACTTTGTGATTTCAGGATCTCCAAAGGTTAGTGTCAGAGAAGGATGCAGATGTTCGTTCATGGACTTTCTAACCAAACAAAACACTGACAAGTCCAATTGATACATGAGTCTTATCAAATTATCAGGGTTGTATATCTTGTTTTGATAAGCAACAGGCCATTTCTTTGGTTTAGACTTTTTCTTTACGGGATGTTCTAACTCAGAATCTTTATTCTGGATACCTTTACAAAGTCTCTTTGTAATGGCATCATTTGGATCAGAAACAGAAGATTTTCGTTTCCTGTTTGTCTCATGAATCTTTTTGCCTGGAGCTTTTGAATTTTCTTTCTCGACATCTTTTAAAAACTCCATCTTTTCATTTAGTTCGCTAGGTAACGAATCTTGCAGTTCAGCCCTTTCTTGCACCAGTTGATCTTCATTTAAAAATGACTTTTTCTTTTTTCTAGGTAGTTTTTCTTTCATTAAACAATGCTTTTTAGTCTGATCTTCTCCCAGCTGATCATCAGTAAAGGGTATTTTTCTTTTCCTTGGCTTAGTTTGTGATTCCTGTTTTTCATCTGATTTAGAATCCTCATGAACGAAGTGTGATCTTTTAGGTGCAGTGCCACTGAAGAATGAAACTGAACGGTTTTCCTTTTCTGAACCACCAGAGTCGTATTCTTGACCCTTTAAGCAGGGCATCAAACCTTTTTCTTCTTCCCCTTTAGATGATTTTCTTTTTTTCTTTCTTTTCTTAGCCTTCACAACACAACTTTCAGCAGATGGAGAACAGGCATTTTCATCCGCATCTTGCATTTCAAGAATTTCTTCTGCTAAGTGATCTTTTATAATAGGTACGTTCTTCATTCTAGGTGGCTTTCCCTTCTTCAAACGACGTTCCCTTTCACCCTTTTCTTCACCCAAAAGATCATCTTCCGCTGAAGTTTTCTTGTTTTCACACAGTGATTCCACGTTTCTATCTTCTTCATAAACAATATGAGGTCTCTTTGATGCAGAATCACTCAACTTTAAAGAGGAATGATTCCTGCAAGAGTCGCGATTTTCTTTTTCTGAATTGTCTGAGTCATTGTCTTGGTCTTTTAACATCTCTGTCCTTTTAGCTGTTTTACTTTGCCTCAAATATTTTTCTTGTTCCTGTTGATCTTCCTTTCTAGATAGTTTCCTTTTCTTTCTTTTCTTAGCTTTCAAAGCAGTTCTCTCGGAGGACGGAGAATCAGCATTTTCATCCGGGAGGGCGGGGCATCTTCTCTCTGAGTGAAGCTCTTCCAAGGCAGCTTGAACTGCGCTGTGATTGGCTAACAAGGCACAGCATCTGTCTTCCAGAGACACTCCTTCCTAAAACAATACCTCGAATTCAACAAGTCCTTTTAAACAGGTTTGCATCTAAATAAATATTCACAAAAAGGAGACTGTTTAGGCTTAATCTCTTTTACACACAGTGTTATTCCTAGGATTTTTTTGGTGGAGTAATAATACTCCTTGACTTTTTTAGGAGGAGTGAAATACGGAAATAGCATAAACTACATATACAGAGGCAAAATTTCTATTAAAACCGCTTACTTTTTAATGGACAAAATGAAATTGACAAAAAAAAATGAAGATGCTATTTTGGGTTTTAATCAAACAAACTCCAATAAAACTATCTAAGCATCCGAACAATCAATGAAAAAACAATTACTATTGCTATATGAAAACACAATTAAAAAGTATGATAATTAGGATGACGTGGCTGAAGGTTTAAGCTAAACCTTTGTGATAAATTCAAAGAGTGAAAATACTTCTGACTAGTTTTCTAAAGAGTAATTCCGATTTTCAAGGAGTGAAATACTCTCTCAGAGGAGTTAAAAGTATCTTTGTTTACACACATATACTTTTCTTATCACTTTGAATGTTGCATTCTTTTCATTGTTTGCACTGTTGTGCACCTTTTCACCATTCAAAACTTTTAGTACATTCAAATAATTATCACTTTTTTATACAGGGTTTCCACTAAATTTTAAGAAATAACATTCCTTGACTTTTTATGTTAACTTAGTAGTTTTTTCATTAAAATACACCCTGATTTGATAAAAAGTTTCCAGATTTTTTGGCCAAATTGAAGTTCCCTGACATCTCCAGGTATTCCTAGCTTGTGGGAACCCTGTTATAGGTCTGTTTTTACAAGATGAACAATAATAATATGGACTTAACATTAAGATTTGATTGTTAAATACCCAAAATTTTCCTCCCATAGTGACTCATATATTACCCCAACTAGCAAAGAAAGTAGTCCAGTTCAAAGAATTTTGATCATAAATTCAGCCAAACTAAAATTAACAACTAACTTAGACTTACATTTAAAGTACAGAATAAATGTTATGCATTTTAAATTAGTTTCACATTTATATTGAACTTAAATAGAGAGGGAATAGCTTCCCTGTATGTGGGCATTTTTAAGAAAATTTTTTAAAAATAACATGAAAACATCAACTGGTTGGAAGTAAAAATGAATACTTTGATTTTTAATTTAGTTTTTCTAAACACATAAAAATTCCAAATTATCTCTGTTTTTAATTCATTTAGCTGTAACTCAAGATAAGAACTGTGAATGACTGAAAATAATTGAGGTGTTTGCTGCAACAAGGAGTTAACTCCAAAATTAGAATCCATATAAAAAGGAACCATTTTGATGGCAACAAGCGTTATTTGCCAAATTAGTGCTATTTTACGGTTATCTACAACTGGGTTGGTAATAAAACAACTTTGGACATTTTGAATGCTTATATTTAGTCCTTTCAAAAGAGAATCCAGAAACAAATAAACAATAATAATAATTTAACTACAGAAACATTTTAGCAAAGTAAGTAAACACACAGGAAAAACTGAAATATCATATTTCCTTTCAATCCAAACAAAACAGTCTCTTTAAAAAGTAAATCCCAGAGATAATAAGAACCATTGTCATCCTAAAATAACCTTAAATTTAATTTTTGTTACAGATAAATTAAATATCAACAATGAAGAATGATAATTGGTATGAAACATTTTCTTTTTCACACTTTCATGGAATTTGGTTTCACAGATTTGATTAGTAGTGTTTGAGTTAAGTGCAAGAAATAATTAAGCTATCAGACAATGGATATTAAAAGTATGATATTCAATGATAAAACTAATTAGCTTTTAATTGGAACTTTACCTGAGAAAGAATATTCTTCCAATCTTTATCTCTTGACAAAGTCATTTTACACACAGCTCCAGGTTTTATTTTCTATATAAAAGGGTATGATAAATAAGTGAAATGAACACAAACCATAACAATCATTTAAATACATAAAAAGTTAGAAAGGTATTTGTTTCCAGTTGATAGATAAAGAAAAGATGCTGAAAGCAAAATAAAACTGCTGCTTAATTGTTTGAAATTGATCAGTTACACAAAAAAAATCTATGTAAAATTTAATATAATATAAATCTTTTGAAAACTACCTTAAGTAAATATATTTTGGAGAAAAGTTATACTGAATGTTTTTTCACACAAATATTTTTGAAGAAAAAAATGAAAACTTTCAGCACACACATAAACATTTAGATCAGAAACTTAATAGTTGGAAAAACCATAATTTTAATTTCAAAACTTAGAAAAATGAAAAAAAAAATTGCAGGAAAGTTTCAGATTTTACATCAAAATAAATTTTTTATTCTTAGCTTATGGATGAGTTCAACTGGAACAACAAGATACAAGTGGGAACCCTGTGAAAGCTTCCAGAAATTTACATTAAAGTGATTAAGGCAAGTCTTCTTTGGCTGTAGAAAAGGCGTGATTTTTTAATTTAAATCAGTAGATATTTTAATCTTTTTTCTCTCTACTTACAATAAAAATAACCCTTTTAAAAGAAATTTCTTGTTTATTTTAGTTTTTAAGCTCTTTTTAAGAATGTTTATACATTAGTGAAGATACAATATCTAAATTTTTTAAACAAGTTTTTAAAAAACACGTTTCTCTTTTTAATTACATGTTTTGAACTTTTCTAGTATGACAAAACATTTTTAATTGAACTGGGGGACAATAAATAAAGAAAGGAAATTTTATAAAAGAAAGAAAGAAGAAAACATAATAGTTGTAAGAAAATAACTTGTTCTACTGAAGATCTTTAATAATTACAAGATTTAAAAATAATTGCTAGTTTGGTAACCTTATTGATATTTAAACTGTTTAAAAAAGAAAAATCTATTACTTTACTGAACAATTGGGAATACAGACAATAAAAATATTGATACTAAAAACATTTTAAGTTATTTGATAAATGTTTAAAAGACAAGTGAGTAGTTAGTTGGAATTTAAAAGCAACAAGTTATTATTAAAAGAAAATTAAAGTTGAAATAAGTAAATAATTTTTAAGAACAAAAATATCTTTAATCCAGTCAACTCATTCATTATAATTTCATTAAAGAAAGAGAAAAGGCTATACGTGATTCCCATAACAAATGACAAATTTAAATCTTAAAATCACAACTAAAGGATTCCACTAATAAATTAGTTATACCTTTGGTTTTTCTTTTGTTGATGGTTAGTTTATACATACAAGCTACTAAATTTAATTTACCCTTTCCTCTAGTGTGAGTCACAACTTGGGTTTTGCCCAAAACAGAGAAAATCTTATAAATAAATGAAATTTAGTATTTTGTATCTATAAACCCACCTTAAACAAAAGGAAAGCAAAGGTAGATCTAATTTAATCGAATAAATCTAGTGGGGTCTCACGAGTGGGATTACCCACTATTTAAAACTACTATACTAAACAAACATAGTTGAAGAAATCAATGGAAAAACAAATAAAACAATACATGTTTTAAATAATGCTTCAACCATGTTTAAAACATCTGTTTTGAATGAAATGTTTAAAAATATAACAACTATGAGTGAACGTAATAACACTTCACAAACCCTTAAAACAGCAACTTCTTCTTGCAACCTTCCAGCCTTTCTTTTCCATTTTGCCACTTTTTTCTCATCACCACTAAAAGATAATAATGTTCATTTTTAACTTTCTAGAGGAAGTAATATAATTTGTTTGAAGGTATGAAATTGCACATCAAATCCTTCCTTCCTCCTCGGCTCTACAGTCCATGTAGGACCTTGGCCTCCCTCACAAGGCAGCTCCACCCTCTCCGATCCCTGGCTCTTGGCACATCAAATACTTATCTTTAAAGTGAGGTCAAAAAAGAAAATTATTATTTTTAACCTCCTTATCAAACATATCATGAGAAGATACTTTTAACAAACCGTAATTATGAATAGTACAAAAGAAAACATACTATAATCATATTAACTAACTACCTTTAAATTAGTCAACTTATCTCAATGCATAAAAAAAATTTGGATTGAATTTAAACACGTTAAAAAAAGGCCAAAGGACAGAACAGACAATGATTAACTTTTGTATAGACGTTCACTTGCAAGTTCATTTCTAGATAAGAACTTTCAGGTTCTAACAAATTTTCACTTCAACAAAAAATTAGGATCTTCTGTATTATTCTGTTCAGCTTCAGCTAAATCTAAAAACCCAAAAACTGTGCTGCTGAAACCCACAGCTGATGGGATAATACATTAGAACCAATAATTATTCCAGTATTTTAAACTTCTCAAGTCACATAAATACTCCCAACAAATTAATAGAGAAGAAGCCATATTTTAAAAAACGTTGGTACAACAATTTAAACAAAATAAAGGTTAGAAATCAATATGAGTCATTATAGACAACCCCAATAAAGACAGTGGAAGATTGCAGTTTCTCCATAATAGACAATTAACCAGAAAATGTATAAACATTATATTTGTTGGTTAAAACTGATATTTATTACTAAATATTAGGCATAAGATTCAGTTTAAAACTTATATATGCATTATGTTAAAGTTATTAACAACTACGCAACCTGAGTAAAATTTTACCATGCTAAACCTAAATATACAGAATTTATTTAAGCTGATGACACATTGTAAAATTTTGGAGAATTTACAGGTTCAATTCCATTAACGAACCTGCTTTAATATTGCCAATCTCTTTTGAATACCATATATGCAAATATCAACAAATTTTTATGGTTTTTATTGACATAACTGAACATTTAAATCTATGAGTTTGAAATTATTTAGCAATATTTTTAATTTTTGGTGTCCAGAAGAGCTCGGCAGTATTTAGCGGGACCATTAACGGAATTGAACCAAATTTTTTTTGGATTTGGGGTTAAAAACTTTTTCTACACCCTTGTATGCTTGATACTACCAGTGCAAACACTGGGCTATGGTTCATGTATCTATAAGTAAAAGAAGTTTTTAACGGATCACAAAATGGAACTAATACTTAGTATTTTGCTTCACACCTAAGTATAGATTTCCAACTTTCTATAGTATCTTTATATATGAAAAATCAATTAGGTATTTATATATACTTACTTCCGATTTTGTAGGCGATGTATTTTCGCACCATATTCACTGATGATTTCATTTTTCCTATGCTTGATAATTTTCTTTAAACTTGATAACTAAAATTTAAAATATTACAAACTAAACTTAACACTTTATTAAATTATACAACTTAAACTATTTTACACTTAAGTTATTGGCACCTATCACTAAGGATGAAATAATTCATTTTTTATATTAATCATATTAACAGCTAATTAAAAATGTCTAATTAACTATTGTAAAACAAACTTACAACATTCTAATGACAAATTTCGTTATCAATTACTATAACTTAATGCAGTTTTTAATGTAAAAGCTAAAAAATTGTTACAGAAATGTGGTTGATTTTTAAAGCATTGAAATAATATAAAGAAAGGTTTTTCTTTTAAAGTAAGTTGCAAACCAAAGAAATGTGTCGAATAGAATAAAAAGTTACCATAACATAAACATAATAATCAACACAATGTTGGGTAATAAAAATACCTTTTCGTTAAATGTTGAGATTTTATCCATTTAATTTAAATAAAATGAGCAAAATAATTAAAAACCCATAAAAACAAAAGCTAAAATTTAAAAGCCCGCTTATGCTGCACATGCGCCATTGCCATTGTTTTCATTTTCAAAATAAACAACGTCGAAAAGTAATTTGATTATCGAGTTGCAGTCATACTTCTCATGAGTGTCTTTATTGCAACACTCTAGCTATTTATTGACCTTACCATTTAGTTTTAGCAAATCACATTTTTAAAAACAATGTATTCATATCTATCTATTTTTAATAATTTATTTACCCACTTCGTTATAAAAATTTTTAAATCTAATTCTCTTGCGTAATGCACGAATTTGGCTGAATTTCTTTTCTGCTGTTGGCAACGATCAGTTTGTTTACATACAAAGCGTGTTGATTGTTTTTGTTTTGATTTTCCCCATTTGCAATGATATTTGCTGTTTAAAAGTGTTTAGAGGGATACAATGTAACTATTTTAATGAGTTTAGTTGGAAAAGGCTTGAAATTTGTACCGATGGAATATTTTTAAGCGTAAAAATGACGCAGTAACTTTGATGGCAATCTGTGAAGTTTGTTGACAACACACATATTGCTGTCTTGATTTTGCCGATCAAATCGCCGAAATTATAGAAGGCAAGGTAAAGCGAGTTTTGAATCTTGATGACTCAGCTTCGGTTTAGTTTCCTGTGGAAATCAAAAAGAGTAAAAACGTTTATTTTTTTATTTACTTATTAAATCTGAAATTCACTGTTATACAATAATAATTGGTATGGATGGTATCAATAGAATTCTTATTTTTATTCTGTTACACCAATAGAGTATTTAAGGATTAATTAGGCCTTAATTACTAAATAGCTTAATTATAAAATATTACCAAACCAATTTATGAAAGTTTTGTAAAATTATGTATTTGAAATGGTTTCCCCAGCACTTCAGATTTTGGCAGTGCAACAAGTTTTAACAACTTATGATGGAGTAGTTATTTTTCCATGTCGAGCAATAGTATGTCCACACTAAAGGGGCCATTCATTTTATTACGTAAGGATGATTTTGACAATTTTTGACCCCCCCCTACCCCCATGTAAGGGTACGTAAGAGTTTTCAAACCCCTCCCCCCCTATTCTTACGTAAGATTCCATTTCGTTTTTCAAAATATTAAAAAAGGATCAGTTACAATTAACTAAAACTCTCAGTTTGATGTAAATAAAATATTTTTATTTTTTCTGGGGTTATTCAATAGTAATTTGATAATAATAATTGGAATTTGTTTACATTAACTTGGAAAATCTTACGTAAGAATGGGTTTGACCCCCCCCACCCCCAAGTAAGGGTATGTAGAGATTTTTCCAGCCCCCCCTCCCCCTCGGGACCCTTACGTAATTAATGAATGGCCCCAAAGACTAAATTATAAACTAAAGTTAAATCTACTTTTGACATAAAATAAACTAGTACTTCATAAGCTTTATAATAATAAAGGTAACACATAGTTTAGAACACAGAAATGCAAAGAAAAAAGAGAGGAACAATTATATTTCATAACAGCGGGGATCACAGCTTCAGACGTTTCAACCGGAAAGTGTTTATAAATGATGTCATTAAATGTAAATGATCATACACGAATAAACACCATCCAGTTAAGGAAATTACAACCAAACTACTCACTTGCTTAAATAAACTTAACTATCTTAAATAAACTAATTGCTCAAAGGTCTTAAATATGCATTGAGTGGACAAAAATAGACATTTCAAAGAGCAACATCTTAGTGTTCATAGACAATGACTGGCACCAACCTTTCTCTATGAACATATCATTCCAACACAAGTCGACAAAGAGATTCATGAACTTTACCTCATTGATAAACTCCTTCTGTTTTTTCCCGCAGTTTTGCTTATATTTGATTATCCCTCAGCCCTCCCCATACATTTTTAGGTCGAATTGGCATCTTAAAGAACTTGATGTAAGAAAAGTTGTGATACATAACAAAGGGGGTTCTGGAGGTCCTCCCCCAGAAAACTTTTGGAAATTTGACCCTAAAAACAGGGTTTAAACTCCTTTTTGGTACACCTAGTCCGATTTTTGGACATGAATTTTGGACATGACAGTGAATAATAAAGTTAAAAGTACAATTGGGTCTGGGCCATTAAAACAGGGTTTCAACCTGTTATGATATACCTTGTCCGAATTTGGGGAGTGGGTGGCCAGGGCTCCCTCGCCCCCCTGATATAAGCCCCTGGTTTTGAATCATCCTGTAAAAAAATCATTGGTAATATAACAGTGCCAATTTGGCAACCACTATAGGTTCTGTTCCAACTGTATTCTAATATTTTAGAAGAGATGAAGTTTTCCTCCTACCTCCTCTGACTGGAAGGTCCCGGTGTGTGAAAATTACTTTGGAGGTCCAAACTCTGAGGCAAATTCGAAAGGGAAACGTTGGATTTCAGTTAACATTCAATAATTACACATTTAATATTTACAGACATTGAAACATAATTTTCTCTCATCTCTCAAAACACACAACAAAACAAAACTCTCGTCTAGCAATCTAATACACCATCATTACATCATACTAAAACTAAAACTACCATCACCAATTCAAATCCTGTCCTCTCTATTTCTCCTAAAATTCAAATTTTTTTAAAAATAATATTCTGTTAAATTATAATAATAATAATAATAATAATAATAATAATAATAATAATAATAATAATAATAATAATCTTCTTTATTTAACACTATGGAAATTACAAATAAATATATAAAATAATATGAGTTACCAAGGGGAAACAGTCCCGTTCAGGTAACCAAAAAAAAAAAAAAAATAAATAAATAAATAAATAAATAAATAACAAAATTGCCGAAATATTGCCGAAAATAATAACACAAATAATAAACTTAACCTCTGAGTCACAATCAACTACAAGGTGTTCCAAAAAAAGCCCCTAACTTTAAAAATTTATAATAAATAAACGAATAGAGATAAAAATACGCCGTCTGCTGCATCCTACTTCTTGGAATACTCACAAATTTTTGTATACAAAATTTTGAAAAAGTGTAGTTCTCGAACTTTCAGATAGATGGAAGCACTACTTTTTGGATTCTTTAGGGAAAAAGAATCGTCTTGTCCCTATGCTTAACTTTGTAGGGAAATCAAATATTATGAATAGAATCGATTCCAGAATCGAATGAGTAATCGAACCTTGTATACCGTATACTATATCAGGATCGGCTTTAAACAAATTTAAGTGATTAAATTTGTCAATAGGGGGGGGACATTGAAATAGAGAAACTTTTTAGTGTATTCGAGATTTAGGGTTCATTTCCATTAAAACCAGAGATGGGCGCAATCAGATTACTTTTGTAATCAGATTAATAATCTGATTGAAGTAAATAGATTACATTTGTCAATCAGATTACATTATTGTCAATCGGATTACTTTTGAAAAAAGATTGACACAACTTAATTACAGTGGTCCGCTACTCACCGGAAGTGGTTCTTAGCTAACCCTAAGTGACCCGAAATTTCCCGGAATCGGTTCGCTATCAACCGGAAGTGGTATGAAATTTACAGGAAGTGGTCCACAACTTACCGGAAGTGGTCCTAAGTTTACCGGAAGTGGTTCGCGACTCACCGGAAGTGGTCCGAAACTTCCCAGAATTGGTTTGCTATTAACCAGAAGTGGTTCGCAACTAACCGGAAGTGGCCCAAAATTTACCGGAAGTGAAACATTACTTAACGGAAGTGGTCAGCAACTCTACCGGAAGTGGTTCGCAACTCACTTCCGGTAAGTTATGGTTCACTTCCGGTAAGTTTAGGACCACTTCCGCTAAGTTTCGGACCATTTCCGCTAAGTTTCGGACCACTTCCGGTAAGTTTTGGACCACTTCCGGAAAGTTTTGTACCACTTCCGGCAAGATGCGAACCAACAAGTACATTCTGTATGCCTTAGCATTATCAATCATAAAAAGTAATCAAGATTTATTATGAGATTACAAATTGTAATCTGTAATCAGATTACAAATTACCCCTTTCTGTACCAATTCTTGTTCATCTTGATGTACTCTACCTACCCTACCCAGTTTGTACCACGAATTTAGGACCACCCTGTGTAAACTTATAAACACACGATTCAAATTTCCACCATTTCAAGAAACTGAGACAACATTTAAAAAAAAACTAATATTTCGATGGAATCAAATTTGACTAAATCGAGATCAGCTTTCAGAGCTCCCATGCAATCTCCACCAATTAGTAAAATAGTGAAACCGAGCAAATAATTGAGAAAAATTCACCCAACTAATTAATGCCCCCCCCCTTCCCCAATGTACAAAAAAATTCTCTATTCCAATTTTCTATTTAGAAGTTCAATCGCTTAAATTTCTTTAAAGCCTATCCCGATAGCGTATTTCCAATCGCGCACGTGGAGGAAGCCGCCAGAAGCAGCACTAGCGCGGAAGTGTGACGTTCGGTGGAGGAGCCAATAAGAATTGAAGACTGTAGGTTTGCATTTGTTTTTTGGCGCTCAATACGAATCTGCGTTCTTATGAATCTTTCTTTCATCGTTTTTTTAACTTAAGCACGATGGAGGGAAATTTGTCTTTTATTTTAAAAGATATGCCAAAAGATTTCAATTTGGTCTTTGATAAGAAGACCAATAACAATATTCTATGCATCAGAGCCTCAAACAAGAATGAGGAAGATGTGAAAAGGTTCATGGATGTGCTTTTCAGCTAATTACAGACACACACTGGACAAAACGGAGTAAAGAAAAATTTAAAACTTTCAGAGCTGAGTACACATTAGGGTGGAGCGAAAAAAACTTTTTTTCGAAATTCAAAAACATACCTATGGCAAAAGTGGTCTTATGTAATAAGATGAAAAACCGCGCAAAAATTTTTGAAATCGGTTAATATCTCAGTTCGCGCATCGAGCTCAAAGTTTATAAAAATGCTTAAAATTAACATTTTCCGAAATTTTTAAGATAATATTTAAATAAAATTTATAGAAATATTCTCGCTTGTAACCTCTTTATAAAAACTCAAAAAAGTAAAAAAAGAAAATTTAATGTTTATTTTTAAAATATTTGGGTGCGCAATTTTGCTTGAAAAATGCGAAATTTTCGAATAACACTATGCGACATAAAAAAAATGGGTCAAAATGCCACAGAAACTTTGAAAGCAGATTCTTATGTAAAATGACCCCCTGAATCCGAATCCGACCCCCGTTTTTCTCCATCAGGCTCAGATTTTCGGGGAACAGCCCCTCCCACTTTTTACGTTTTTCGACGACTTTATAACTTTGAACTCGATTTTCAGGGTCAAAGAGCATTGCTTTAGTCTTCAAATTGCCCCCCAGGAGACAAGAAAGGTTCAAATTAATTAAATATGAAAATTTGTAACAAATGGATAGGTTTAAGGGGTAATTAACCCCCTAAAAACGTAAAAAAATTGCTAAAAATAGTAGGATTTGTTATACCCCATTTATTTCACTTATTTTTGAAGCAATTCATTTTAAAAGGGTCCTAACCGTTCCCCAAGGACCCAAATTTATTAATGATATGCAGCAATGATTTTTAGAAAAAGCGGTTGAGGAGTTATCACCCCCGAAGCACCCGCTGAAGGGTTTGGAAGACTCTCTGTATCGCGCTGGCGCACGCGCGCTCAAGAAACAAGGAACACTTCCATAAAACCGGCCAGTTACTATCGAACCAAAGAATTTCTACTTAGAAAAAACTTATAATATACGACAAATGTCATTTTTAAAATTTTCAAAGCATGAATATAATTTCTTGAGCACGCGTGCACCAGCGCGATTCAGAGAGTCTTCCGAACCCTTCCGCGGGTGCTTCGGGGGTGATAACTCCTCAACCGCTTTTTCTAAAAATCATTGCTGCATATCATTAATAAATTTGGGTCCTTGGGGAACGGTTAGGACCCTTTTAAAATGAATTGCTTCAAAAATAAGTGAAATAAATGGGGTATAACAAATCCTACTATTTTTAGCAATTTTTTTACGTTTTTAGGGGGTTAATTACCCCTTAAACCTATCCATTTGTTACAAATTTTCATATTTAATTAATTTGAACCTTTCTTGTCTCCTGGGGGGCAATTTGAAGACTAAAGCAATGCTCTTTGACCCTGAAAATCGAGTTCAAAGTTATAAAGTCGTCGAAAAACGTAAAAAGTGGGAGGGGCTGTTCCCCGAAAATCTGAGGCTGATGGAGAAAAACGGGGGTCGGATTCGGATTCGGGGGGTCATTTTACATAAGAATCTGCTTTCAAAGTTTCTGTGGCATTTTGACCCATTTTTTTTATGTCGCATAGTGTTATTCGAAAATTTTGCATTTTTCAAGCAAAATTGCGCACCCAAATATTTTAAAAATAAACATTAAATTTTCTTTTTTTACTTTTTTGAGTTTTTATAAAGAGGTTACAAGCGAGAATATTTCTACAAATTTTATTTACATATTATCTTAAAAATTTCGGAAAATGTTCATTTTTAAGCATTTTTATAAACTTTGAGCTCGATGCGCGAACTGAGATATTAACCGATTTCAAAAATTTTTGCGCGGTTTTTCATCTTATTACATAAGACCACTTTTGCCATAGGTATCTTTTTGAATTTCGAAAAAAAGTTTTTTTCGCTCCACCCTAGTACACATTTTATTTTATTGTTTTATTCCATTTAGGCACCGAATTAGCTTTACGCAATTTTGATAGCTTTTAAGCATGTGGTGTTAAAAGAAATTTCGAAGAACAAATTAAAAAAATAAAATAAACAATCAGACAGGGCTGATCTTGTGGTGGGCAGCTGTTCGTCGAAGGCCGTTTTTTGAGCTGCAGCGCCGACAGCGACATAAGTTTTTCAAGACCAACAAATTTTAGAAATTTATTCTCCCCTCTCGAGCATAGGAAAATCCTTTCCAATCCCCATCATAAAAAATTAAGTACTTTTCCGTCTTTTATTTAAAATGCCTGGGCCAAAATTTCTTCTCAGCCGATTATAAAAGAACGCGTGTAAGGGAAAAGAAACAAAATGATGCTCAGAACAAATGAAATAGAACAGGAAGCCAGCTTTTCTTTCTTTTTTATTCTCAGTTCCACATGCATATGTTTATTCATTGAAAAATTTTTGTCCTCATAGAATTTAACTTAAAGGGGCCAATAGTTGATTAAAACGCTTAAATAATGGTGATATCAAATCTCAAAATATTTTTCGGCTCTTTCTGCTAGAAGGTCAATTTTTACAAATGTTATTACATCTTTACCTGAATTTTAAAATAATATAAACTGTAAAATTTAATATTTATTTAAAAGTTGTTATATTTTAAAATAAGTATTATATAAAATACTATTATACATAAATCGTGCAACAAATTTTCATAAGTTTTTATTATTCGGAAACTACTTAAGATAAAAAAGATTTAAAAAATTGACGCTTGAAACACAATCAAAATCCAGCTAAAATGTATTACTTGAAAGCTCAAGACCATTAAAGACAGATTAGATTAGATTAGGAAGACAATTAGATTAATAACGGCAAAATATAACACACAAACAGAATGTTGCACATTTTCTTACTTAAATAATTACAACTTCAGATGAAAATTGAACATTACTAAAGTTAAAAAATAATAATTACATTAAATCACCTTTAGTTGCCCTTTTAAATCCTTGTTTATTATATTTTGTTCGCCCCCTTATAAAAAGAATACCGTAAAATCTCTTTCAAAGACTTATCGCCAAAACCGCAAATGGAGCGATAAAGAGCCTAAAGCATCAAACCGTATTTGCGCCAAATTCTCCGGATCCTCTTTGAGCGCTAGTGCTGCCTCTGGCGGCTTCCTCCACGTGCGCGATTGGAAATACGCATCCCGATATAGTATACGGGATCCAAGGTTCAATTACTCATTCGATTCTGGAATCGATTCTATTCATAATATTTGATTTCCCTACAAAGTTAAGCATAGGGACAAGACGATTCTTTTTCCCTAAAAAATCCAAAAAGTAGTGCTGCCATCTATCTGAAAGTTAGAGAACTACACTTTTTCAAAATTTTGTGTACAAAAATTTGTAAGTATTCCAAGTAGGATGCAGCCGACGGCGTATTTTTATCGCTTTTCGTTTATTTGTTATAGATTTTTAAAGTTAGGGGCTTTTTTTGGAACACCCTGTACTAGCACCCATTTTTTACAGGGACCCTTTCAAAAGCTGAGACAGCTGGTTTTTATAAGAGCTTCCACTGTACTGTCTAAATTGGCAATGGAATCATCAATGGATGTAAGTATGGACATACATTTTTCATACACCTGAAAGGTTGGGCCTTTCTAAGTTCTCTGCAAAGTGACTGTTATTTCTCAGTCAGAGATGCTACTGATGAGCTGAACTCCAGTAAAGTTGGGGTTGTGCAAGCACCCCATTAGGCTTTCCACAAACTGCATCACTTCACTGATAGAATTATTGTTTTGACATATAATTAGCTATAAAATAATAAGTAATAAAAACATAAACCCCTGAAAAATGACCTCCAAGAGGTCAACACATTTTTAATAAGAGGTGATCAATAATGAGGTGCCCACTGCTTGCATTAACAGAGAACTGCCTCCTTGCCCAAGGAATAAAATGTTTTTCTGCATAGCATTTATTTTTAAAGTTCGTGTAACTTACAGTCATCATTTAGATGACCACTTTTAGGGTAGCAAGTAAATGATGCAAGACATTCAAATTTTGGCAAAAAAAAAAACCACATTACTTTGAGGTTGAAGAAAGTGATAAAAACTTAAACTTACATTCATGTGGGGGAACTGAGAAGGTAAATCCATTCCTTGACATGGTTAGGTTAACACGATTATACCCTCCTTAAAAATTCATTGTCAAACTTAAGTAATCAAGATACAAAACAGAGCTCTTTAACAAATAAAAACCTTCAAACTTATAATAATTACAGATTTAGACAAGGGGGCCTTAGAAATAATTTCTATCCCCCAAAGCCTAGTTATGGGCCATCACCACCCAGCCTTAATATTCTGTTCCTGATGATTCCCATGGCTAATATTTATCTGAAGATGTAATTATTGATCAGTTATAATCTAAAATCCTTTATGAAATTTGAAGTATTTTTAAAAGGAAATATAAAATTGATTTAAGAACTAGTTGATTCAAAACCCAAAAACTATTGATTACAGTTCAGCTTAGAAAAATTAACCCCATCCCATTTTGAATTTTTCTTCACAAGATGACCTTATTCAAAGTTTCTCAGGCTTGTGCATAACCTGGCCAACATATTACAGAAAAATTTTTAAGATCACTCATCAGTTGCATTAAGTATACCGCCCAAATACCTAACTAATAATCAAGAAAGATTCTAGTTTTGGATAAACATGAAAACTAATAACAAAAATTAACCAGTAGAAATATTACTCATTGTAAACAAGTAAATGTTTTCAATTAATCATTAAGTAATTATTTTGCAAGCTAAGGGTAAGATTTCTAACATCTCATTTAGAAAAATCATAGAATAATGCGAAACATCATTTCAAGATCTATCAAAAACTTTTAAGTAAAGGAGGCTGCAACCCAGTTTAAAAACCACCAAATTAGATTAACTACTATCTACTAAAATGAACCAAGATATATATGGCTTACAGGGATCCCACAGCAGATTTTTAGATGGTCTTTAGAGAAAAAAAAGAGCCAATATCTTAACAAAAGAGACCAATATTTTAAGTCAAAATTTAATAGTGTCATGGAAAAACTGATCAACAAAACAAAAAATTCAGAGCTTTTATCCTTATGATATAGTTAATGTTATCAAATTAAAGTAGCAATTAGATAGAAAGGCAATTAATTGATTGCCAAAGTATACTTTCAAGATAATTTTTTAATGTTGAAATGAAATATTGGGAGAATCCCAAAAAGAATTGAAAACAAAAAGTTCACTTTTTATAACTTGAATCAAGTTACAATTGAATGATTAGGAAGTCAAGATTATTCTTGAATACAGACAAAATTGTAGCCAAAGGGGGTTCCCAAGTTCCCAGGTCCTGACACAAAATTTTTCAAACCCTATTTTTGGTGTTATAATAACCCAGTTGCTTTTCAAGGGAGAAGTCTATGGCCCCCAAATCCTTATAAAAGTGCCTTAAAAAAAGAGACCTTGATAAAGTAAAAAAGGCTTTTAGGGTAAAAAAGAGACTTGCTGGGAGGCCTGGGACTATTTAGAAACACCAACTCTTAAACTGGGACCAACACAGAAGTAACAGAAATTGCATTAGTTCAGAGAATTTCAAAACACACTCAGTAAACAACTAGAAACTAATACTCACAGGGGAAATGTTCTTACTTTGAACATTGAATTCTTTCAAGTGCAAGACACAAGGCAAGTTGATTTAGACCTAGAGAGAAGAAAATTTTTTAATGATGTAAAAAACAAATTGCATAATACAACTATTTATTTAGCTCGAGCAGAACGAGGTAATTCATGGAGATCGCCTCACTCTTCAGTTCCACTGTCTAAATCCGCCGGAGAACCGCATTTATATGAAAACAACTTTGGATGTTGTGAACACACCTCTGTGAAAATTACCCAGCAATTTCCATCGCCGGGTGAACTATATGTGACGATAGCTTCCATCCCGTACCATAACGGTGTAACTGGCCAGGGGGAACGAATGCTTTTAATGTACAATGTTGTAGGAAAGTATTTATATTTAACACCAACGGAGGTTGAGGTTTTCATACGAGCTTCAGTTCAATGCCACGTGCGTGTTTTTGATAGGAGAAACGTTATTTTATTGGACAACAAAACAGAGGGCACGTTTATCTCTCCTGGATTTATAATAATGGTTTTGGATCGGGATGCAATGTCTGTGCTGGAAAACGGCGGTCACGCCATCTTGCGTGTGAAGATTATCAACCACTCTTGTAAAAGTGTCTGCCGGGATTTCTTCCGATCCACTTACCTACTTGAAAATGCATCGGAAAACATCAATGCTATCACTCTACAAAAGAGTGACGGTTCATTCTCCCTGAGTGAAGATCTAAGAGGCCTCTACCAGAACAAAGAACTTACAGACGCCAAACTCAAGTGTGGCACGGTGACAGTTCCAGTGCACAGGAACATTCTTATGGCCCGTTCCCCTGTCTTCAAGGCCAGGCTTTCTAGCAACATGAAGGAAGCAGTGACAAGCTCAGTTGACATAGAAGACCTGGACGCCCCTTCTCTTGACTTCTTGTTGGCCTTTCTCTACACCGGAACTCTTAAAAACGTGCCTTATGACATTGTACTTAAGCTCTATGACGCAGCCGACAAATACCAGGTTCCTTCCCTCAGGATGGAATGTGCCGACATCTTGTGTGCCTATTTGTCCATTTCGAATGTGTGCGATATTCTGTCCCTCGGAGACAGACATAATGACGGCCGGCTGACCTCGGCAGCCCAAAACTTCATTTTGAGACATTATAAGGAGGTCACAAGTTGTAAAGAATGGAATAACTACATGGAGAACGATTCCCAGTTACTTATCAAAACACTCACTCACTTTGCATCCAACGGTTTGGTTGGCTACATTTATTCATAAAGGCTCAAGTGAGAAAGTCTTATAAGGGGGGGGGGACACAACCCCATAGGGTATCCGCTCCGCTCTCAACCAAGTTTGAACCTAAACTCTGACTGTCCTCTTATTCAGGGATAAAACTTTCAGACTTTTTTTTATTTTTCAGACTTTTTTTTCATGTAAAAAAATCAGCTTATAAACTGAAATTTTTGACTGGCAATTTCATTTTTTAAAATTCAAGTTGATGTTTATGTCTTATGAGGCTCTTTTACATGATAAATTTTCATATTAGAGCCAATTTAATATAACTGCCTAACACATTAAAACTTTTAATTTTAAAGTGCAAGAATTTATTGTTGATATTAATGTCAACTAATTATTAGTTTTTCTGGGTTAGTATTTACTATTAGTTTTTAGTAGTAGTTTTTCAATTTAAGAGTTGTTGTTCGCGCAGTTTTCAGATTTTTTCCTTTTTTTTCCAATTGTAGATTGTCCACCAAAATCAGGACGTCTGATCACCCTAAGCGTTAATAATGTTACTTTTACTTGATTAAAATAAAATTCCCCATAGGTATCAAAATGAATTTTCTCCCTAGAAGTACTGTTTTTTCTGTGACTGGTATATGTTCAAAAATTATAATTCAATTTATGCATCTATTTGAGTTAGAGAGCAGTATGAAAATTCAGTTAGAACTCCAATTATCTGAAGCAATTGGGACTGGACCCACTTCAGGAAATTGGGTTCTTTCCAAAGAAAGGGTCTATTTTAATTAATTACTTGTATGCATGTTACCACACACCTCAAAAGTAGTTTTCCCTTGTTAATGTATAGGGAAAATATTGATATTTATATCTTAATTTTTTTTATTTTAATTTAATATTGATTTAAAACCTATGTATCACCTTTGGGACTCCTGTTAGCAACCCCACAGGCTTTCTGTTTATTCAGTTTTTCCTTCCGCATAGTGATGTAAGAGTCAAGAAACGTTGCAGTCTGTTATAGTTTCGCGGAGGGAAGGACAGTAATGTGCGTAGACAGAATTGTTACTTTGCGATTCTCAGAATATTTGTGTCTTAATTTTTTTTTCTGAAATTCTGAAAACCATTCAGATAGCCGGAGTTCAGATAAAGGGGTTTTTAAATCAAAAATTAAAATCTCGTATGAAAGCAAAGAGCTCCTTACATGGATGCCACTCTTCCGTCCCCAGGACGGAATTCAGTCTTTAAAATTTCAATGAACGGAATTCCGTCCCAGGTATATTACGAAACACAAAATTAGTTCTAAATTCCAATACCTACATTGCATGCACATTTGGTTTAATTCCGTTAACGTTCCTGCTAAATATTGCCATGCTTTTGAGAATGTCATACATTCAAGTATCAACATTTTTTTTTTATTGAAAATATGAATAGTTTTTGATCTAACCAAACATTTTAATCTGAGTCTAAAATTGTTTTAGCAATATATTACTACTTTTTTGGTATCCAAAGGAGCATAGCAGTATGTAACGGGAACATTAACGGAATTGAACCGCACATTTTTACAAGTAACATGGTTTTACTCACATACAGCTTTATCTTTAGAATTTAAGGAACTATGATTGTTCATGATATTTTATGAATTTTCATGCAATTAAAAAAAATTGCTAGACTGGATGAAAATGATTAATACGATACTTTAAAGTTCCGTCTTGCAAATTTTGAAAAGTGGCACCCATGGCTCCTTAGAAATACTAATTTTATTTTGCTTGTTATAGCTGCTCAGAAACATTGTGGTATACTTATAAGGTTATAAGTAGAAAAAAGCGAAGTGTAGACAGAAAAACATTTCAGAGGAATAATATTTTGAGGATGGTTTTAGTTGTTTCCCATGGTTTGAAAAGGAAAATTTCTCTTATGGGCAATATCCCCAAATTTACTCTTGGTAAGCTCCTTGTGTATAGGCTTACCATATTTTCTTGGGTCCAACCCAGGACATATTTTTGAAATTACTTAATAAGTACCATATTGATTCCTCAAAAATTAAAAACTTAAGTGAAAAACATTCAAACTAAAAACATTGAACAGAAATATTAAAGTTTATTTTTCATTTGTCATAACTTTTTTCAAAAATTGTTTGTTTGACTTTTATTTGAATTTTATGATAAAATTAAGTCATAAAAGTAAAACAATGCAATTTCAAACATCTTGGTCAGAGTTTTTTAATAAAAATGCCTCGCAAATCTGAAATGTATTAAACCCCGAACATTTTTGCGACCCAGGACAGCTCTAAAAACCCCGGACGTATGGTAAGCCTGCTTGTGTAAGTTAAAAGGTATTAAGTTTGAGAGGAGTATACATTGCAAAGGTGTGAAACACTTTTAACCAACACAATGTAAGTAAACACAATAATTAACATTTCTACTGAAAAGTGTTGTGAATTTTATATGAAAAGTAAGTTACGTGTGAAGCATCGTTAAAAGGTTTTTTTTTTTTTGTAATTTAATGCAAAACAATTTTTGATTTGAATATTTGGTCTTAATCTGTTTTTTTCCCCCCAATTTAAAACAAACAAATCTTTTGAAAAAAAAAATTGTAATTTCTTTTTTATTGATTTTAATGGTGTTCCTATTCACCCCACAGATAGGGGTGAATCAAAACACCAGATGAAATTACTCTTACAAGCAACTTTCACTTGGATATTATTTTTAGTTAAATATATTTTAAAGCAAAACAATTATTATATTTAAAATCCAAAATAATCAGGGGTCAGTTTTTCCTTTGATAGAGCTACCCTACTGTATCTACTATTACTGAAATTTTTAATCTTTTATGGACAATACAAGAACATTTATCATTTGTTTCTAAATTAATTCAATAGATGGCAGCACCACATATGACACTGTGTAGTCTCTTTTTTTTTTTTTTTTAGAAATTGTTTCTTCTGAGGGGAACCGGACCCAGGAATTTTTTTGAAAAATCGAGAGCTTTAAATTTTCATGGATAAGGGGATTCTAAGTTGTTTTGATAGTGGACCTGTTGGATGAATAAAATTAATCTTTTAATTAAAGAAGATAATAAAATAGTGTTTTTAATACAGCAATTTATTAAAAAGCCATTAAGACCAGAGCCTTCATTAAGAGGGGTCAACCCTTCCTTTAAAATGCTATGCTACCTTTTTAAAGATTTTTTTATGTAGATTTTTTCATTGGCCTGTGCACTTTAAAATATCCCTCAATAGCATTTGTTTCTTATATGTTTCAATAGATGGCTGAGTCTTTACATTCGATCCGGACAACGCGACTACACCGGAATCTTCTTTGCTACTTACTTTAATAAATATGCTCTTGGAACTTTGGATTGTAAAATGTTGTTTTATGTGAATATTTTATCAATTCAGGCATAAGAGCTTAAGTAAATCTTGTTCTAATTATATTCTTTATTCTTTAAAAGAATGCAATCAAATATTTCAAAAAAGACAGTTATAGAAATTAATAAGTTTAATTTCTTCGAATTTTCTTTAAATATAAAAAGGTATTTAGGACATTAAAATTTACTCAAAACTAATTACAAATACAATTCAAAATAGTCTTAAATATGTAACTACTCTTAACTTTTTTTAAGGTTCAGTTGTTGAAATAAATTATAATTTTTCTGTAAACATTAAAATTTTACTAATATTTTTCTAGAGTTAAGTTTTTCAATTGTTTTTCGAAAATTAATAAATATTCTTCACATTCGCGAGAACTCACTTTACGTTTAATGAATGGAGAAAAAGGAAGAAGGTGTGTTTGCTTATGGTACGTTGCTTTCAGTTTTCAACATTTTTTTTCTGAGCCAAAAGGGTCACAGTTTCCAAAGCCAGTAAGGGGTCACTCTTCATGAAACTCTTCCATTTTTCGGATCCCAAAACTGTATTGAAATTCTTCAAGATGAATTTATGAGCCGCTGACATCAGGCTAGTATTTCGGTGTTTGTCCGCGAGGGACAGAACGTCGCAGACGTTCGAAAAGGAGACGTTGCATCGCAAGATGTGGGCGCATTCCCTCAAGAGGGAGGGGACCTGGTACTTGTCGGCCGCGTAGTACAGCTTGAGGGCGCTCTCCCCCTGCATTTCTTCCACAGCCCCGGTGTAGAGGAAGGTCAAGAAGTGGGATAGTGTAGAGGGGTCCATATCCTCTATGTTCACTTTCCCAGACGTTGCTTCAATCATGTCAGCAGAGAACATGGTCTTAAAAACGGGGGACCGGGCGCTCAGTATGGCCCTGTGGACAGGGAACGAGACATCACCACACTTGAGTTGGATGTCCGAATAGTCCTGGTCTTGGTAGAGGCACTTGAAATCATTTGTGAGCTCTGTCACTGAGTTATCAAGCTGGTTGGAAGCAACAGCATTGGAATTATCCGATCGTTTGGAAGTTACTGCATTGGAATTATCTAGTGAGTTGGATGTATCAGCATGGGAATTATCTAAGGAACTTTCGACTGAATTATTTTGGTTAGGAAGAGAACCGGACGTTATGCTGACCCCTATTTTACGTTTAAATGAAAACCAGCACTGGTGTTTAGGCTCGTTGCTGGGGACGATTTTCATACGTAAGAGTGAAGAGAAATTCTCTTCCTCGACCTCATCTCTCGTCAGTGGATAAGGGAATTCCCATCTTGCCATCTTAAGAAACAGCTGCTCTCCCTCTTCAGTTCTCACTACATCGTTGCGTGAGTTGAGAACAGACGTGCGTGTCAAGACCAACGTATGATTCGATTCACTTGATGAACTTACAACAGCTGAATAATTGTTCTTATCAGTTTGTAAACTCAGTTTTCCCACGCTTCCGTTATCGAAAGGAAATTCAATTGTTGAAATTTCCGTAAACTTTTCCGACTCCAAATCCTTATATCCGTCAGGCGAAATTTTGACTGAGGCGTCATACACATCTATGGTCGTGCGCAGGTATACTGATCCGTATTTATTATTCGGTTTTTTTTTTATCAAGTACCGAAGCGTGAGTCGGTCCTGATGCTCAGACTCCTTCTTCCTAATCTGAGCGACCACTTCTTTAAATTTGGGCCCGAAATAACAATCACGCGAATTTTTCCAAACTGAAGATTTTTGGCAGATCAGGGAACCATCCGAACCAATGAAGTATATGTCACCAAAACAGAAGTAATTTGAACTTTGTTTGGAGTACACATGTGCTACCTCTAAATGTTCTCCGCACCCATCGGTGCCCCTAGGGTAGAGTACAAGTGTATGCGAGTAATCACCTACTTGGAACCACAGACTACTTAACTCCGTGGTTCCAGCAGCTGAAGTTTTCGATGGTCCACTCAATAACTGCGAATTCGTCATCCTCCTTTTTAGCCGCCATGTTCAATCCAAATACTAGAACTAGGGAGGGAGGATGCGTTTATCGCGAAGCGATAACGTCGAACCTTTGGACTTAAGGCGGCTTTATATGCATCCGGCAAGTGCGGCGTTTGCGACTGCGACGGAAGATTTTTTCCTGCGAGTCGCCAACTTCTGTGAACGTTTTGACGCGTGTCTGTACGCGTCGGCTCCGTGCGGCAAGTGCGATCGTGTCGCAGGTTCGTGCGGTGCGATTTCCGCTACTCTAGTTTTGGTTTCTGTATTCGACGAATAAATTAATTCGATGTGTAACGAATTAAAATATGAATGTTCTATGAAAGAGGTGGTTGTTCACAAATTTTGATGCTCTCAAGTTGTCGAGCGCATCACGAAATTAATTAAGTTTTCAAAACCAAATAAGATGGAAATTTAATTTTTTTTACTAAAATCATTTGAATTTTTGATTTTTAAAACTTTTCAGCTGTTGAGGGAAATAAAATATTTTTTTTCAGATCAGATAGTCTCATGGAAAACTAAAAAAAAAATTCTCTGTAAATTTGAAATTTATAAATTTTTAGCATATATTTATCTCCTAAATTAATAACTTAATTATTTTTAATAAAATTTTTCTACATTGGGTAAAAAATCATATTCTGGGACGAGAATAGTAATTTATGTTATTTTGCCTTTAAACAGTTTCTACTTTTTCATTACAAATACTGTAATTACTCAAATTCCAAATTTGTCTATGAATTTTAAAGCTTTGGTTATAAAACTAACCTCACAATCTTCCTATTTTTTTTTCATTACATCCTTTTGTAGAAATTTCTGAACTCTAGAATGATTTCTTCCAGAGGGTTATTTTGTTTTAACTTGGGGAGGCTATGGAAGTTGAAGCCCCAAGCTCTCCACTTTAAGTATTTTAAATTAATAATATGAACAGTATTTAATTTTACTCTTTAATTTAATTGCTAGTTTATTCCCTTCAAGAACATTTTTTATTAAAATATAAAGACCAGAGATAATAACATTAATTATGAAAAAAATACAGGAAGATATTTACACAATTAATTAAGGAAAGGTTTTTGATTCAGATACTTACCTTGCTAATGTTTACAAAAAATACTGTTTCAGCTATTTATAACACAAATGTTTTTTTTCCAATTTAATAAGAACCCTTTGTAGCAATTTAGTACAAAAATACCATAAAGGATTAAACATATATAGGATTAATCATATACCTATGCAAAAAATAATGGGATTTTTTAATTCAATTTTCTGCCAGCACATATCTGCTTTTTAAAAAATTATACAAAATATTAAACCTATTCAGAATAAATGTTGTGCAGCCTTCAAAGGGTGGTAAAATAATAATGATTACAGCATTTGAATTACTATTACATTATTTCTCTGTTGAAATATATGCATGCATATGTTAATAGAAGGAAACAATTTCCAAAACTGAAGTTCAATCAAGAATTTTTATTACATACAATCAAATTACATTGAAATGTTAACTTTCATATTCATATAAATTGTTCAATTAATATTACAAAAGAGCATAGGAAACTAATATGAGTATTACATGAAACCATACAAATGACATAAAAAATACACCAAAACATACTTCACTAGCATCAAATCTACGAATTTATAAATATTTTTGTAAACATAGAAGTTTAATTGAATAAACTAGTATACATTTTCTTATTAACCTTTAATTTCCACATTTTTAAATTTACAGAATATGAAAATTATAAAATTGAGTTTATTAACACAATTTATTTTTAATAAATGTAGATGAAGCAAATTCCACAAGCAATACACAGCATGATCATGAAATGCCATATGATAAGATTGAATATGTCCTTTAAGCAATAGAACCTAAAAAAATAAAAATTAAAAATATCAAGTAACCCTAAAAAATTGCATCAACACAATAAAAATTGCAAGGAATGCATGAAGTGCATATTTGAAGCTCATTAGTTTTCGAGAAACCAGCCTGTTCAAATATATTAGCTCCAGGCGCTGATCCCGCACTACTCCAAGGGGGGGGGTCACTTTTCCAGACCATCACCTTTACCTTTTGAGAAAAAAGTCAAAATGTTGGGGATTTTCAAATACGTAGTATTACTCAAGATCCCCTTTTGGTATCGCTGGGGGTATGGGGGTACTCCCCCAGATTATTTTTTTAAATTTTACCTGTAAAAGTAGGGTTTTAACTCGTTTTGAGTACATTTTTTGGGTCCAAGGGGGGCACTGTCCACAGTGACACAAAATTGTTTAGCTCAAACTGGTTGGTGTTCAATTTAAAAAATTACAAGAGGTACAACTGACAACAACCATGTGTTCGAAACATCTCCAACTGCCATATTAATAGCCGTCGGTGTTAAATCCTTGGTCAACGAAGGATTCCACTAATCAGAGACAGCGAAAAGCTAATTTTTTTTTCTTTAGATGCTATTTAACACTGACACTGATGGCTGTGAATATGGCAGAAATTAGTTGTTAAGATTTAATGCATTGATTAAGGGACATCCATAAATTACACAAAGTCAAAAAGGGGAGGTCCAGCAAAATCTCAAGGGGGAGGGGGAAGTAAATTAAAATCTCCCATCAACTTTTAGTTTAAAAAATAATTATTTTTTCTTTGATCTGTTAGCACATGTTCAGGAAAACTGGACAAATTAGTTACAACAGCAAAACATTAGCCAGTCAGTCATGATAATCAAAATATATATAAGAAAATAATTTTTATTAATTCAACATTGATTTTTATCAAAACTTTTGCAGCGTATATGCTAGGCTTCATGCTAAAAAGTCGAAACAAACGTGGCTAGAACATATCTCAAAGACATTTATTCATTAAAAAGTTGAAGAAAATATCATGTATGAATTTGTGGGGAAGAGGAGTCTGGCAAAATCTCAGCAAAGGGGAGGAAGGGGTCCAATATTTGGAAAAAACACCTCACGTAATTTATGGATGTCCCCTTATCAACACAGATCAAGACTCATTAAGTTAGGTATAATAGATATCTCAATAACTAACATTTCTATCGAGCAATATTCAAAAAACTTTCAAAATGTGGGACAGAACACTACTCTCGGTTATTTTAAGTTTGAGAAATTCAAGATCCAATGGCTAGAAAAAAAAAATTATCGAAGGGGATATAAGATAAATCACCGAAAAAATAAAACGGACAAAATGAAATAATTGAAACATCTCAACAGTGTTGCTTAAAACAATATTAAATTTTGTAATTTGTAAAATGTTGTTGATGATGTCTGATTGGCGAGACATGTGCAGACTTGGATAATATGGGGAGTTATGAAGAAATTTTTTAAACAACGGACTTTTGATTAACAAGCTTCCTAAGGTTTTGATTTATAAATTCTTTTTACTGTTAAATTAAAGAATCATCATACAGTTTTGGTGAACAATGTGACTGTTGAATGTTTATTGTTTTATATCCAAGTCTGGACATGTGCCGGGCTAATTGAAAAATACTGATTTAAGTTGTATAATACATGTGTGTATAGGAGTGAAAAAATACCATAAATTTACTCACTTTTATAAAGCCAAGTGCAGACAAGACATCTTTCAACTAATAGGGCAGGAATCAATTGAATGGGTCACTTTCACAGACATCGCTGCATAGCTTGATAATTATTTACTTTAAGCATGATGCAGCTCCATGCTATCTGCAATGAAAAGTTTACTTAACATTAGAATAGCACAAAAACATGTAAAACTTTAACTCAACTAGGTGTGTATATTTGTAAGTGAGAATGAAGTCATGAAGTCAGATTGGCGAGACATGTGCAGACTGGGATAATTTAGTTGCACAACTTGGAAGTCTTGCAGAATTTTTTTTAAATAACGAACTTTTGATTAACAAGGTCCCTGAAGTTTTGATGAATATAAATTCTTCTTAAGGGGCCCACAGACGAGCAACTTGGTCGTCAACCCGGTTGTCAACCAGGTTGATGCTTTTCCCACAGACGGCCAACCTGGTCGTCAACCAGAATGTAAACAATGAAGAAAAAATTAATCAGATTGTAACAAATTAATATATTTTGATACTTTAAATGCAAAATTATATTTTATTTAATTATTCTCTCGAGTTAGAATTATATTATTTTAATTTTTAATGCTTAGTTTTTTTTTATTTTTCTAATAACATGTTCCGATTAAGCTCCGCCCACCAAGTTGATGATCAGATCATCAACTTGAAATTCAATCATCTACTTCCCTACAGACGGCCAACTTGGTTGAAAACTTGCTCAAATTGACAACCCGGTTGACGACCAAGTTGCTCGTCTGTGGGCCCCTTTACAGTTAAATTAAAGAATCATCATCGTACAGTTTCATTTAACAATGTGACTATCAATGTGTATTATCATAGTAGCAACAAAACATGTATAACAGTTCTTAGTTTTAACTCAACTATGTGTTTATATTTGTATTCTAGAATTTGAAGACAAACATTACACTCAAACACTACAAGGAATTAAATAAAACCAACAAATTGAGTCAGAAAAGAAGTTTTTCAAATCTTACTAGACACAAAAATGTTTAATAAAGTATAATGCAAAACTTTGTGTTCGGATAGAAACCAAGGGGGGTTGGAGATATATCCCCCCGAAAGTCAGAAATTTATGACAAGCATGAAATAGGAATTGAGGTTGTATAATACCTATATGTGTATAGGAATGAAAATAAACATAAGAACTACTTACTTCCATATCAACTACTGCAGCACTGTCAACATCTCATATACAGCACATCTCGAATTTTCTTTCACTGATAACTTTCACTCTTAACTTTCAGAATGATGTAAATTCCCTTTATCTGCAATGAAAGTTTACTTAACATTAGAATAGCACAAAAACATGTAAAACTTTAACTCAACTAGACGTGTTTATATTTGTGTGTGAGAATTCGAAGACAAGCATTAAGCAGTTGATTTCTTGGTACCACTCAAACACTACACGGAATTAAAATTAACAAGTTGTCTTTCAAAAAGAAGTTCCTTAAATCTACTAAAGACAAAAAAACTTAACCTAAAAAGTAATATGAAACTTGTTTGCCATAGAAAGTTTATGACTGTAAGTAAACAATAACTCAGAAACAAGCATCAAACATATCTTATCAAATCCTTTAAATCAAAACTAGTAAAAATAGAAGTAAAAAGACAAAGATAATGTGAATTTTAACAAATTATATAACAAATTTACTTACTTTTGATTGTGGCCGGCCCGGTCGGGCCCGTCGCATTTCTTTTGTTTACATTTTCATTTCGCGATGCGAAAGCGGCGATTCCGGCAGCTTTCTCTCGGCGCGGCAGATTTCAAGGCTTCCTATTGGTCCTTCCCGACAGTGCAAAAAATAGGAAAGAAATTCGCAATCGCATGCGATTTTGCCGCATTTGCCGGATGCATATAAAGCCGCCTGAACTATCAATGAACGCAATAGATTACAGGTAGTGAGTGCTGTTTTAGGTAGTGGTAGTGTTCGGCAACACGGCAACTAGTGGTTAAAAAATAGTTAACTACTAATAGTCTGGGAAATTGTAGTTGAAACTAGTAGTTAACTATTTTTTCCTGGGACTAGTTGCAACTAGTAGTTAACTATTTCCCACAGTAGTTAACTACTAGTTAACTAGTTTATATAATTTCCTTACCTACTTTTTGGCAGAATTCTAATACATCTTTCTTATTTATGTCACAAAAAACGTTTATGCTTTGCGCAATAATAGTCTTTATTTCTGGTTATGGTTATTTGAGTACTTTACCTTTGATAAAAATTTTAAATAAAACATTTTTTTAAGTAGTTGAAAATTTGAAAGTAGTTTTAACTAAGTTAATTAAAAAAAAGTAGTTAAACTAATAGTTGAACTACTATTTAAACTAAAAGTAGTTAAACTACTAGTTGATCGGTAGTTAACTACTAGTTGCAATTAGTTCTAGTTAACTAGTGCCGAACACTAGGTAGTAGTGTTAGGGAATTTTTTTTTAAAAAACGTTTAATTTTACTCGAAATTAGAAGATCAGAACAAGACCTAATATCCCAGTCAAAAAATTTCAAGAGGATTTTTTTTTGATTCACCCAGTTTTACGGTGCTTTCAATTTTCAACTTTTTACGAGTGAAAAAAAATTCTATTGTTTTTTTTATCCTTATTAATTTTTAAGATCTTATCTTCATGAAACAGACATAAGATGGTTTGTATTTTAGAAAATGAAATATGTTTAAAGATAGGTTGATGCCGAAATTTGTAACCTCTGTCGTAAACTAATTACAAACATCGTCGAACTAAGATTTTTATTTTAGGTCATCAGAAATAGAATGCAAAAGTCTTCCCAAAAATTTATTTAGCCTTGTTAAATACCTTAATTTTTTTTATTCAAAATATTGATTTTTCCTTAGTAAATTTCTGATTTCATCCTGAGGCAGGGGCGTAGGTTCAACTGTATGACTGGGGGGGCAAAACATATAGGACCACAAGATAGCTTTTACCAGACTCATTTTTCGAGGGAGTCTGGCTGCCAAAATGTTTCTAGTTTCTATTTTTCTGAGTATATCGGAAGGCACAAATGTGAATTTTTGCTTATTATTATTAAAATCTTAAATTTGTGTTGACAATACTTGTCCTCAAGTAAATAGGGGGGCTCTGGGGGCTCTCCCCCAGAAAAATTTGTGAAATTTGCCCCCAAAAGTTGTATTTTGATTCATTTTTTTGATATTTGGGACAGGAACCTTCCTGTTTGGTTAATATGTGGATATCCACTTGTATTACTGCAGAATCTGTACTGCGACCAGAATTTTTTTTTCTCGGAGGTATCCTTTGAGTTTTAGATAACTTGCAGGTAGAAATTGATTCTTGTTGCACTTGATGTGCAAAGTTCGGATTCAAAGTGAACCCCAATTAAACAGGGGGGGTCTGGGGGTCCTTCCCCAGAAAATTTGTAGAAATTTGACACTCAAAGTAGTTGAAATCATCCTCCAGTCATCCAATCATCCTCCTTGAAATCATCCAGTAGTTCCTCCACCAGATAATTATTTAAATTTTACCCTCAAAAATAGTGTTTTTACTCATTTTGAGACCTTTTCGTACATTTGCCCAACAATTCTCCTTGATCGCATTGATGATGATGATGTCGGGCAACTGATTGTCGGGATTTCGAACCAGACCCCTTTTGGGCTACAACTGAAGAGGTCTACTCCTTGCCAAGTCTCAGAATATTCAATGGGGAAAACAGTATAAAAATTGGCGTCAAAATAACGTCCTTTCTTCGGAATATTCTTTGCGAGAATTCAGATTAGCTGTGGTGCCATATTGTTAGCAATAATTAGCAAATTAGTTCAATAATCATGCTTTAAGGAAATGAAAAAAAAAAGTAAAAAATATAATTTTTGTTCTGTTCCATTTAATTTTACTAAATACTACATAGAATTCTCCTCAGAATGCAGAACACCTATTGAAAAAGAAATTATTATAACTAAGCTCCCCTTGAAGGTTATTTTAACTATTAAAATTTTGTAGTAGTTGAAGAAAGTTTATGGATTTATTTCCTAATGAAGTTTTAACTGGGTAAAATGCTAAAAACCTTTTAAATTAAAATTTAGAGTTTATTATTATTATTTAGAATTTAGTTTTATTCAAGTTCAGTGATAAATCATTTAAAGAGAACCATTTACCAATCGCAATCATATCAGATTCAATTTTCAATTTTAAGTCATTTAAGTCTGAGCATGAATACAATAATACAGAATCATCAGCATAAGTTATACATTTACCATTTAAATTCAATTTACATAAGTTATTTATGAAAATTATAAACAGTAAAGGACCCAATATAGAATCCTGGGGAACACCACGATTAGATAATCACTAAAAGTATTACGTATTTTTACTCAGTGTTTCCTGTTAGAGAGATGTGATAAAAACCAACTAAAATTGGACCTCTAAAGCTTGCACTTTCTAATTTCTTAATTAAAAATTGAATGATTGAATTTTGCCATAAAAAATAGCAAATTGCATTTGCAAAAGACATAGATTCCAATAGATAGACATAGATGCAAAAGACATAGAAAGACATATCAATTCCTCTGGAGGGGCAAAGTTTTTGGAGGTCGTCTTCCTGCATGGGCTCGCGAAAGGGAATGAAAAAAGTGCTCAGTATCAGAAGATAGTAAACTGACAGCACTAATTTTAATTAGCATTGATGATTTCTATTGAAGAGAAAGTGTCAGTTATATTTTTCCATTTTTAAAAAATTACTATGAGATTTTTACTTCCAAATTCTGGGGGGGCAAAACACAATATGGAAAAATTCTGGGGGGGCAACTGCCCCCCCTTGCCCCCCCTTATTTACGCCACTGTCCTGAGGTACAGCGCTGTTTTGATAGAGGACCTATTGGATGATTAAAATTATTCTTTTAATTAAAGAAGATAATAAAATAGATTTTTAAAACAGCAATTTATTAAAAAGCCATTAAGAACAGGGCCTTCATTTAAACCCCTTCATTTCAAACCTTCCTTTAGAATGCTACATCACCTTTTTAAAGTAGGATTTTTCATTGACACATTTACTTGAATATATCCCTCCAAAGCATTTGTTTCTTATATTCTTCAATAGATGGCAGCCCCAATAGTGGCACTGCTGAGTCTTGTCACTTTATCTCCGGTCCGGACAACACCGGAATCTTCTTTGAAATGTTGCAAATTGCAAATTACAGATTCTTAAAGAAAAATATGAGAGTAAAACATATTTTACAAATATATTAATGTATCATTTTGTATGTTTATGTAGAGTAAAATTGGCCTTTTAACAGGGAAAAAGGAGGTTTTTAGGTGATTTCACTAAATTTTGATAATACTAAGCGAAATGATGATCACATAAAACGGCGAATTTTACATTAAATTAAATAGTAGTGATCGGGATCGGTGAGAGAATTTTGATGAGATTATCCGATTAATAGCATTAAAAGTGATCACATTAAGCGGAGTCGCCTGTAGTTGTATTTGAACTGTGTTGCATAATGTCAAAGCTTTACGATGTGATCTCCAAGTAAATGTATAATATTAGGGGTATTGGGATCCTCGCCCCCATACAAATTTTGAAAATTTGCCTCTAAAAGTAGCGTTTCAGCTCCATTATGAGACCCTTTGGGCTCCATCTGAAGATAACGGCTCCTTGTAACCTACCGATTTTTTTAAGAGGAAAAAATTATAAATAGACGTCAAAATTTCATGGGGTGCTCCCCAGAAAATTTTTTGATAATTTCCCCTTCAAACTAATGTTTTAAATCTAGGAAAAGCCACAGTATAAAAGACAATAAAAGTTTGGATGGGAGTTGGGGGTTCTCTTCAAGGTTTTTTTTAAATTTGGCCCTCTAAAGTACTGTGTTTACACCCGAAGAGGATTGCTCCTTGTAAGTTACAGAAATTTCAAAGGAAAACACATTTTAATAATTTATGTCAGAATTTTTTTTTCTTGGGGGGGTTGAACCCCTAAAATCCCCCCTCTTGGATACGGCCCTGGTTTATTTACAATTTACTGCAGGAAACCAGTTTAAGAGCTGAAATTGCATCAGTAAATGTTTAACGAGACCAATCGTAATTTCTCTCGTACTCTTACCCTAGTAGCACAGCTCGTACCAAATACGTCGAGTTTACGTAACTGCAACTAGAAGTAAACGAAATTTGGCCTTACATGACAAAAATTGGACGAATCTTGAACATTTTTGTTACTTGGGCAATTTATTGTATACTCGACAAAAACGTTTCTGACCCTATGATGTCACTAACAAACAAGGTACTAGTTTCCAGGGACGGTGTCTGAATTTTGAGTGAAATGAAGAACGTCAATTTAAAAATATGATTACTTTGTTGAATCCATGTATATATAGCGTATTTTTATTACGATTTGCGTACCGAAACTCCTCCTAGCAACCCAACAGGCTTTCTGTTTACGCAGTTTCTGCTTCCGCGTAGTGACGTCATAGGGTCAGGAAACGTTGCTGTCGAGTATAGTAAGTTATGATTTATTTTAAGCTTAAGAACTGATAAATTACGATTGAAATTTCAGCTCTTTCACTGGTTTTATACAATAACTTTCGGAATCGTACGATTTTGCTGGTCTTAATCCAATCTTAAAAGGTTAAATTAAGGGAATTATAATGCAATCTCCCTTTCCCCCTTATAAAACCTCTCAGGTCATTAGGGGCGCATTTCTGACACCTCCCCATTCCTACCTATGCTAGTCGCCCAGGTGTACCTTACTTCTCATAGATCCAAGCAGCTTGAACATTCAAGATTCATCCAATTTTTGTCATATAAGGCCAAATTTCGTTTACTTCTAGTAGCAGTTACGTAATCTCGACATATTTGGTATGAGCTGTGCTACTAGTACGAGTTAATCATACGTACAGCCAAATTGGGGCCAGGATGGCCCGATTGGATTACGTGCAGCCCTCTACGCTAGCTGTCTGCGCACTGTGGTGTCGGTTCGATTCCGGCCTTGCCCTGGGTGTACTTGCTCTATCTCTTCCCTAGTAACACACCTCATACCAAATGTGTCAAGTTTACGTAGCTGTAGTGTTCGGCAACTAGTGGGCAAAAAATAGTTAACTACCAACTACTAACTAGTCTGGGAAATTGTAGTTGTAACTAGTAGTTAACTATTTTTTCCTGGGACTAGTTGCAACTAGTATTTAAATATTTCCCAAAGTAGTTAACTAGTCTATTTAATTTCATAACCTACATTTTGGCAAAATTCTAATACATCTTAATAATAATAATATTAATAACTTTATTTACTGCGCAAAAATTTTTTTTTACAAAAACACAAGGAAAAAAAAACATTTGACGCCAAGGGGAAATTTGACAATTCCCGTTCAGGCGACAGGGAATGTATCTATACTAATAAAATAGAAACCCGCTGTTTGTTTGTTTATTTGTTTCTCCGCGCTGTGCTTACAGCGTATATGATTGGTCCACACTATCTTTCTCCTACTCTCGGAGTGGTTAGGATTCGTCCTGTCAAATATCCTAATGCTAAGAATCATCGTGATCTAGGTGCAGCCATTTTCTCTTTGAAACCTGGCAACAGCCAAGGGGCAACAACGCTTATTCTCATTATTCGGTCTGTTTACATAATTTGGTGAAAATTATCGGTTTATATGTTTATATCCAGAAACTGATTTGCCTTTCGTTCGTTTGGCTTTTAATAGCATTCTGTGGTGAGGATTGCATAAAGCTTTATTCAGTTATTGCTTTTCATTTTCGAACGCCGATTGTTAAGCAACATGGCTTTGGCTGTTTACATCTCATTTATACTTCGCTGAGAGGCCGCGAAGGGTGAACGGTGTTTTTTTCCTCTTCATTTAGTGAGTGGTTCTTACTATTCTGATTTATTACTTTTCTTCCGCTTTCCGTACATACATTTCCTTTTTATTCTATTTAACGCTGTATTTTTTGTTATGTTTGGCTCTTGATGATGTTCGTCGTTAATTCATTAAGTGCTTTTTGTGCTATCCTGAAACTGATTTTCATTTCATTCTTTGAATCTTACTTATTACTTTAGGTTTCGGCTTACTTTTCTGTGTGCATTTTTAACACTAAGAAAATCTATGTAGCAGTTTACTTTTCAGTTTGATTACAGTCGTGTATTTCTTCCACACTTTCAAATTCACCATAGTTGCTTTAATTTTTAAAGTAGTTAAGTCTTATTTTTGTTTGGGAATTGTTTGTGTTTAGTCACATAAGTTATTTAAATATTACATTAGTGCCATTTTATACACTTTTTCATAGCTACTAAAACAGCTTAGCGATATTCATCGGGACAGATAACAATTGAACGGTTTTGGTTTTGAGGCAGATCAGGCTTCCTTTTCTTTCAGGTTGTTCGTACATTTGTTACACATGATTTAAATTGCTACGGCTTCGATAAGTCATCCAGCCGCCATATTTATCCGCAATATGCTTATGTGTTGTCATCATTTGAGATTATGGCTAAGCTGAAGGACTCTTATCAAAGCTGTGCCTTTAAATTACTCTGGCTTTTTATACATTTACTGATTTTTGTTTAATTCTTCGAATAGATTCATTCAACTGTTTTAATCCATTTTTATGGACGGTAATGCAGCGGGTCTCTTTGTGGTGCAGTCTGGGAAATGCTAAATCTGTTGCACCTTAAGTTTAAATATTTTTTAACAAATATGACTTCCCAACTATTTTAAAGTGTATGAGATTCTGTCAAAGGAACTTAGTACGGGCGCAGCCCGTCAATTATGTCCGAGCAACGCTGGGATAGCGCGTGCGCCATAGGTATAAATATAAAGTTTTACTGGGCCCGGGCAACGCCGGGTCTAGCGCTGAAAGCGCTAGTTTTACATAAAATACAAAATAAATGAAAAAAAATTATAACAACTTAAGAAAATGAGTAAATAAATAATGGTAATAAGCTGGATAACTGATTATAAATAGATTGCTTCAATTGAGGGAAAAATATGAATCCAAGTCGTCAATATTATTATGAAGTCATGTAGTTTTCTTTTAAAAGTGGAATATTTAGTTAGTTTTAGTTCTTTCTAATCTATATCACAAAAAATGTTTATACTTCGTGCAAAAATGGTCTTTATTTCTGGTTATGGTTATTTGAGTACTCTACCTTTGATAAAAATTTTAAATATCTCTTTAAATTTTAAATAAAAATTTTTTTGAAGTAGTTGAAAATTTGAAAATAGTTTTAACTAGTAGTTAGTTAAAAAAGTAGTTAAACTAATAGTTCAACTACTTTAAACTAAAAGTAGTTAAACTAATAGTTAACTACTAGTTGATCAGTAGTTAACTACTAGTTGCAACTAGTTCTAGTTAACTAGTGCCGAACATTACGTAGCTGCAACTAAAAGTAAACGAAATTTGGTCATACATGACGAAAATTGGACGAATCCTGAACGTTTGTGCTGGTATGTGGGTTGTGTCAGTAAAAATTCAGTTGTGTCTGTCTTACTTGACGAAGGTTCATAAGCGGATCCTAGAGATTAAGCACACAGACCGGAAAATATATGTAACCAATACAGCCAAATTTCGGTTACTTCTAGTTGCAGTTACGTAAACCAGACATTTGTTATGAGCTGTGCTAGGATTGGATTGGATTTTGGTTTCATATATTTTCCGGTCTGTGTGCTTATTGATCTCTAGGATCCGCTTATGAACCTTCGTCAAGTAAGACAGACACAACAGAATATTTTTACTGACACAAGGAGAGAAAAAGTACACACACGGCAAGGACGAAATCGAACCGACGCGACGGCCGATACAGTGCGCAGACTTCTAGCGTGTTTGGCTGCACATAAACCAACTAAGCCACCCAGCCCCAAAATTATCTTGACAAAGCGGGTCCTTGAGATCAAGCACACAGACCGGAAAATATATGTAACCATATAATACAGCCAAATTTCGTTTACTTCTAGTTGCAGTTACGTAAACTCGACGTATTTGGTACGAGCTGTGGTTGGACTCGAACTCTTCTCTCTAAAGGGAAGACAAACGAACCTCTGATCTGCGAGAAAACGAAACAAAATATTTTTGTCAGTTTTCGGATCAATCAATCAATCAGCCATTGGAACGTAGATCAATTTTGGGACTTTAGTTTTTATACTTAATATTTTATGGTGGCAACTGGCCAGTGAGCTCGATAGCTCGTACAGTCGGAGGAAGATTTTGTTTGAGTCGCAGATGTTCCTGTAGACCCACACCTGTGAAAGAACAAGCCCCCGGAGCGAATGCAAGGGGAATGGGTGAGAAATGCTTCATTTGTAAATTCAGTGAGGCTTTACATGTTATTTACTCGAACGTCTTTAGACACAGCTTCGATAAGAGTCCTCCAGCCGCCATGTTTACCCATAAGCTCTAATGATGATGGCACTTAAGCATCATATTGTTGTGGGAGCTGTGGACAAACATGGCGGCTGGAGGACTCTTATCGAAGCAGTGCTCGTCTTTAATTCGATATCGTGGTTAATTCAAAGTTTTTCTTGATCCCTTAATTTCCATATTTAATTGATGTTAAAAAATATCGGAACAGCTTCGGAATCTTGGTTTATTACATTCTTAGACTATTCATTCTTCGATTTTTTTCTTTGATTGCTATTTCATAAAAGTGTTTGATAGATGTGAGCAAGTTTCATTGAATTCTAGTTTACAATAAAAGAAATTTTTTTTTTGTAAAATGTATTTTGTTTTGTGTGATAACTACATCAAAAGCAACTACAAATTAGTTTTTGAACTTAAAAAAGGTTTTGTTTGATGTTGATATTTAACTAGCAGTATATATTTATGCACAAAAAAATGTGATATCCCAGGGATTAGTTTTGATAGTGGTTAATTTTTAATTAGCTAATATAAATTGCTTTCAATAACAAAATAATTGCCATATTTAATATTTTTAAAAGTGATTTTTGAAGGTTTCTTTAAAATTTCATTTCCATTAAGTGTGATTATTTAACTAACAAAATGAAAGTATTGGGTCTTAATAAGTATAACTTTGTTTTAATTTTGTTGAATTACTGAATGTCTCGTAGTTTATATTTTGAAGGTAATTTCTGACAATCTGGTAATAAATCGTCACCTTAATTTTAATATCAAACTATCTCCGTTCGGCAAACTTTCGGGAATCCCGATCCTTGGCGATCGGATCGTTGGAGAAACTCATTTGATTGGGTCGTAAGCACTGACATCATCGAGCTATCAAAACCAATCAAATAAGCTTCTCAAACGATCCGATCGCCAAGGATCGGGATTCCCGAAGTTTACCGAACGGAGATACAGTCGACTCCGCTTATTGTGATCACGGTTGATGTTATCAAAATTGACCTGTCCCGATCACTCCTATTTAACTTTATGCAAAATATACCGTTTTATGTTATCGCTTATGGCCTTATGTTATCAAAATCAGGTGAAATTTACTAAAAACCTCCTTTGTTCCCCTGTTTGAAGGTCAATTTTAATGCATAATCATAAAAAATGAGACATTAATTCATTAGTGTTACATTTTCCACTCATATTTTTGTTTAAGAATGTAAAAGTTGAAAAATACATATACTAGGTAATCGTTTTAAATATACTTCAATGGGCTCTAACCGCCTATCTGGTTCGAGACTATAAAAAGTCACGTGTCGGTGGTAAACAAACTCTCAATATCAAATCATACCTCATTATCATCATATCTCACTACAAACGCTACTAGTGTAGTATCTGTGGTAACCAATGGACTCTAACCGCCTATCTGGTTCGAGACTTCACGGAACCAACACGTGACCTACAACTGAGCTTGCAATTTAGGTCACGTGTTGGTTCCGTGTGACGTCAGACGGTTAGAGAGTATTAGACTAGCGTCTGGCGATTGCGCTGGCTGGCTATGGGAGATCGAAAGCACCTCTTTGCGCATGCGCCGAGTTCCAATTTGGCGAGAATCACTTGGCAAAAAAGTTATAAACTGCGCTGGCTGCGAACCGGCAGCGGAAACAAGGTTGTTTGAAAATTGCGCTGGCTGCGGAGATGATTGTTTGTTGATTATTATAATGCGCTGGCTGCGAGAGGAACGTGGTTCAGAATATGCTTTCTGCTCAGGATTTTAACGCGATTTTATAGTCTTGACTCTTTGTGTTTTTTTAAAATAATTTCTTTGGCCATGAAGATGAAACGAGTGTTTTTTTACGACACATTTTCGATAATTTTTTTTACTTTAATATTAGTTAACTGATGAATTTTAGTAATGTTTCATTTGTTTTTGATGTCTTAATAAATAATGGTTACACAAATCTCTGTTTTTTATGTAAAATAAGCAGTTTTTCATATTACAACGCAATATTAAAACAGTGTTTTTATCTATACTAATTAATTCTCAACTCTGAAAATAGTATATATTTCATATATAGCTAAATGAACTGTCGGACATCTGTCCACTAGCAGATGTTTTCCCTTATCAGCCAATGGGCCTTCACATAGAGGGGTTTTCACTGTTGAACTTTTTAAGAAGTTAATACGTGTAAGCTAAATTTAATTTTGCAGTTTTGAAAATTTAATATTTTAAGAATTTTATTTCAGTTGAAATGTTTCTTTGATTTTCCAAACGGTTCTTACATATTATCCCGTCAACCGTGTTGCTGAATTCGAAAACGTTATCATAGCCCATTGAATGTTCTATAGCTGTGACGCTTAATTTAACGGTAGCTGAACAGTCAACGGGATAATAGACCTTCCAAACAAATATCGATGGTGAAGACGAGAAACCTCGTATCTCCAATTTTTCCCAAATTGAGTTTTTTATTACTACCTACCTATTACAAACTACTCCACCAATATTAGCGCTCGCAGCAAAAGTTGGGATTTTGGAGATACGAGGTTTCTCGTCTTCACCATTGATATGTGTTACTCTATCTATAGTAATAAAAGTTACCACTCACCTATACACTCACTCATTATGCACAGCAAAATATACCGGGTCTTAAAGACTCGAAACTTGGTATGGTGGAAGAGACCTTAAGGTGGGACGACCTAAGATGAGATTTTTCAGAAAAAAATTTCTGACCCACAGCATTTTCATCGTTTTGGATCCTAGCGGCTTCCCAAATGACTCCAGATCTGCGTTATTTTATGTGACACCATCATCTTTGATTTTCAAAGATCATGGCTCTATTTAATTTAGTTACAGAGTGTTATCTAACACTGAATTTTAGTTATATTTCATTTCAGAAAGAAATTCAACCCTGTCATTAGAAATGTGTTTTGTTAGTGAATTTCAATACTTTTCGACTTATTAATTTTGTTCCCATACAATATTTTACACTGGAGCTGGATATTTATTTTGTCTTGGAATGAAATCAATGCAGGTAGACTAATTTATTTAGTTCCGGATAAAATTTAACACTGTGGCTTAAGTTATATTTTGTTTCTGTAAGAAAATTCAATACCCCTCAACATTTTAAACCTCGTTTCAGAATAAATTCTAATTATCCCAAAATTTTAGGGGTTTTTTCCGGAACGAAATTTAACATTGGCTTGAAAGTTTATTTTGTTCCTTAAAAGGGCAGGTCTAGGATAGATTTTCGGAGTGGGGAATTTTACTCACTGGGAGTGGTATGTAACTTTTGCAGTGGTGTGAATCGCCTCGAGATTTCTGAGTACCACCTTGAGGATGCTGTGTATAACATCTCAGGGAAAATGTGAATCACATAGGGAGTGTGTAACACCTCGAGGGTGGGCAATCCCCCAACTTTTTGAGAAATTAATTTTTTGTAAGAGAAAATCATCTTTCCAATAGCTATCACTATCAGGGACAACTTGCCCCCCAGGGTCTACCACCTAAATCCACCCATGTATGTACCCGACCTTGTAATGTTTAGCACCACCCTCGAGAAGTTTAACTACACCACCATGGTGTGTGAAGCTACCCATGAGTTCCACCCATGTTATACCCCACCCCCAAGTATATATACACTGTCTGTTCTCATATTTGTTCTGTAAGTATAGTCTGTTTTTCTTCGCTAGGCAGGTTGGGGATGGGGAAATCCAAGTTCCAGTAGGAGTGCGGGAAGTCAGGGTAAGCAAGCTTGACTACTTAAGCACCTTCTTCGACGAAGAGGGAAGGGGGTGGGGCAGTTATTGGCGAGAAGTAACCAGTTTGGATCTCTTTCTCTCTATACCTGTCCAACCCTAGGGAGAGAATGGCTGGGTTTTACTGTGTAACCGCCTAGCGAGAAAAGACAAACATTGTTGGTTTTTGTATAAGCTTCAACTTTTCTTAAAAAGTTCATTACACTTCATTTTCCCTTTTCTATAATTTTGCTACTATACCTTCAATTCCCAGAGCTTCATTATCCTTTTTTAAAACCACATCGACCCCCATGGAGTCGGTTTCATCCCCTTCAACAATCCCTGGTCGCAGTGGCAACCCGAGAGTTGCAAACAGAGGAAGCACTCATAAAAAGATTACACAAATTTTAAGAATTAACAAAATCATACAAGCTACTACCAGAAATTATTGAATTCACAATAAAACAATACGAACAGAACTCTTATGATTGAATCAAATTTAGCTACATTGCAATCTCATTCCAGCGCTTCCCCGGTTTGCAACATGCTCTTCACCACTGCTAAGTCTAATTCTGCACTTACCCTTTGTTTAAAATGTTACATTCAACTTCATAAAACATTTTGATGAATCTAACATGATAATTGGAATTTTCTTTCAAGAGAAGATAAATTATAATGTGAAATATAGTGTAATAAATGCCAGAATGTTATGATATTGCTGTATTATGGCCTGATCTAATTTATCATTTTGTATTGTTTTGAAATTTCTCATCTTTCACTGCAAATTACTTAAACTCGCAACACATTAACTCCTGTATTATGGTCGAATAACTATTTTCAACATAATATAGTACCTGATAAACACCTATATTTTGATAGCTAGTAAAACAGCTTTTTTATTACTCTGTAGAATGCCACTTTTCTAAAATCATTTTGGAATGGACATAACTTTGATTACAATTGAAAAATGCAAAGTTCTCCTACCTAATGTGCAACACAACATACATTAAAATTGTACTTTATTAAAAATATATAGTATATGTCAATATATCATGTTAATTGGTTAAGGACTTTAAGTTTTATTAAGGTTTTAATCACTTGTCATCAGTTATGATAGCAACAGCAATCCTAAACAGACATATTCCAGGATATTTTAGGTAATGAGTTTTACACTTCAATGAATTCATGTAAGGAACAAAATGTGTAAAGATAAATACTTTAATACTGTTTCCTAAGAAATAAATTTCTGTAATGACAGAATTTAGTATTCCTAATACGAATTCTACTAAGTAAATAAACTGTTTTGGTGGATAAAACTTTTCAATTTATTACTGCACTCGATAATGTTTGTATAAAAAATGCACCTTATGTAAATTCTAGTTCAGTTAGTTTTCTAACAAAATAAGCTTATGAACATAAACATTTCTTGTAGCACCAACTGGTCTATTTACTAAAATAAGTGCCATCTAGTGTGTTCTAAGTTACCAATTTTAAATATTTTTTACAAATAAAGTTGACATTTCATACAGAGGATTTTTTTTCTTAATAAAGAAATAAAATTTACTCAGATTTAGTTGATGCTATGTTTGGTAAGATAGATCAAACAACCTTTCTAACAGCTTTACCATTTGTACACAAATGTGCGAAACTAATGTATTTACTTTTTCATAGAACAACAAGATTCATAAAACAGTGATTTATTTACAGGGAAAAATGGGAACATGCATAAATATATTTTAATTATTAAAATGAAATATAACTTGTACACACACACATGTTCAAAAGAACAAATATTTCATATGTAGTAATACACAAATGTGGGATACTAATCTACTACTATTTACTTTTTAATAGAACACCAAGATTCATAAAACATCGATTTATTTACAAGGAAATGGGAACATAAATAAATATACTTTAATTATTAGAGTGAAAAATTTTACTTACTTTACTTTCGACTTACTTTGTAAAATGCATCTTTGTTTTGACTGATTCCCCGATGACAACAACAAAGTACGCGTGCTTAAAACTCTCGCCATTTGATTCTCGCCAAATTGGAACTCGGCGCATGCGCAAAGAGGTGCTTTCGATCACCCATAGCCAGCCAGCGCAATCGCCAGACGCTAGTGTCCATTAGGACTATATAGTTGTGATTTTAAAGCAAACACTAGTTACACTGTTTGAAACTTTCTAGTATCAAATCGCTTATTTTTATCAATCGGATATTGTTATCGTTCTACTCTTGGACATAAGTGATCACATTAAGCGGAGTCGACTGTAGTAGTAATTATATAGAAATACTTTGTGCAAGCTAAGAAACTGATGAAAAAACAACGTAAATATGCACAAATAAATTGAAGGAAAACAGGAACAGGAGATAGTAGTGTTTGATATTATAAGGTCAAAGTTAAAACTTAAACAACCATAAGGTTTATTGACATTTAATTTAACATTTAAGACCTTAAGGGGGTAGGTGCACGAAACTAAGTCCCTATCTCCGTAATGTTGAAAATGAGGATTTTTAAGGAACATTTTTAAAAAATGTACTGAATCAAAGTTCCCAAATTTTTTTCTGAATATTCCCTGAACTATATTATATACTTTAATGAGAGATTTTAAGGCTATGATGATTGGTTATTTTTTAAAAAAATACTATCTGAATGTACTTGGCTTTTTTCTCAAAAAGACTGAAATTTCATGATATATCATACAGTAACTTCAATTTGAATGAATTTTTTGAGAAACCCCCCCCCCATTATAATATGTAACATAGTGCCATTAATTATAATACCAAGTTATAAGTAATTTGCACAAATAGATTTTGAGAAAATGTTCCTAATGTGGTAAAAAATATAGTTTTGAGAAAAATGAAATTTAGTAAAAAACTAACTTATTACTAAAGTGCATATCACACTATAGCTATAATATTTAAACCACAATTTTTTTTAAAAAAGCTAAATTTCAAGGCTGAACATATAACAGAAAGTTTATTTTGGTTTGAGGGGGCGTGGCACCACAATCACAGCTAATTATCCATTTTTAATTATTTTTTTTAAAAATAATTAAAAATACTTCTACTCCGCGTAGAATAATAATTTTGGTATCGTTCGAAGCGTAAAATATAATACTTGTTGAAAATGCAAAAATTGAAAAATGTGTTTTTTGGTCGAAAGTTGTGCACCTACCCCCTTAAGGCAAGAGAAATTGCACTATAAAAGTTGTTTCAGTTTGTTCAACTCTGAGAAATTCTGAATTATTTGCCTTCTCAATAATGTCTACTGAGTAATTTAATTTTAATTTGTAATTTAGTTGTAATTTAGTTAATTTAAGTACCGTAAAAATGAGATGAATCGGAACACTTTTCAACTTTGATCGTAAAAGTAATTAATAGAAAAACCCTTTTTTTTTAAATTTTTTATATCAACATTTGCTCTTGTTCTGTTCTTTCAATAATGAGCAAAAACAAATGCTTTAGAAATGTTTAACCTTCTTTTTTATTAATTTTAAGAGTGTTCCTATTTACTTACCTCCCCTTCAAAGCAATGGCAAAATCGCGAAGGTGGCGCCAGATGGTGGCGACATCTATCATCCGAGACTTGAGTCGGACTCCTGCCTCACTTTCTCAGGAGCCGGCACCCCCTTTGCCTTAAATCCTATACGCTTTGAGGAATGGAGCTTGGATATTCCAAGCCGATTCCAAGTGGCATAAGAAACAACAACCTCGTAGATAGGGGTAAATCGGAACACCGCTTAAAATCTTGGTTTTTCTCTTTCAGATTTTGTAATTGGCATCAATATATTGATGAGGGGCGAATACGTAATACACCCTCATATTATGTGTTATTCTGTTGTGTTGGGGAACGATATCCCAAAAACTTATAAGTATCACCTTAATTGCTAAAAAAAACTTCGTTTTTGATAAGTTAATTTCAGAAAAGCCTTATTTTGTCATTCTTTTTCTTAAAACTAAAAAGATTAATATCAAAAGAGTGAAACAAAATTTCATAAATTCTGGAAATTTAATTCTTCAATTTTAAGGTTACAACTTTAAGGGGTCTGCAGCCTCATAGCCGCCTTCCCCAGATATCGCCCTTGACACTTAATTGTACACTATCATACAGATAATACATTTTCCCTAACAAATTTTAAATAGAACATTCTATTACAGCTTTTTTCGTGTTTATCACTACATTAATTATAATACTAATTATAAAACACTTGCATTTTATTTGGCTAATTTTAATAGCTTATATCCTTAAAATATTATTCTATGGGCGAATTTCCCATGACACTAATATGGGAGGGAATAGAGCATTCGCACATGACGTCACGACCAGTTATTTTCTGTTAACTGTCAACTGCTGGAGGACAACGCTACTGTTGCTAGGGTGGTTGCTAGGTGCGAGTCACGTGATGCAAATGCTACATTAAAAGCAAAAACTAAGTGTTCGGATTCAACCCGTTTTACTACGGTACGATACTATGTTGGAAAGTTCATTTCACTGCATTGCTTCAGACCCGATTTCGAACCTGTAAAAGTTGTTTTTCCTTTAGAGTACTTCTTGTACTGAGAAGCCGCTTTACAGTGATTGAATTCCTTCGTTACTATTCGGATTTTCATTGGGATTTTTCGAAGTTATTTACTTCATACGAACATTTAAATGAGTATGGCATAATTTTTTTATGTTAAAATAAATGTTTATTATTAATATGGATAATTTTGATAAAAAAAAGGCCAAACAAGCATTGATCAGGATGTCCACTCAAAATTGGAAACCTGAAAAACGTGGAATAGTCAGAAAATTTTAAAGTTTGGAAAATAAATAAAAAAAAAGAGATTAGAATATATTATTCTTTACTGCATAAGAACAGTAATTTGCGTGGGAATTTAGGAGCCGTTCAAATATTCCGTAAGCAAGTTTTTGGTAATTTTTTTTTACCCCCCTTGTCAGCAAAAATAAGCAAACCGCAAACCCCCCTCTCATAATTACGTAAGAAAACTGCTTAACCCCCCTTTGTTCTTTTATTTTGTATTAAATCTTTAGTACTGCTTCGATTTCTGAAATTCATTGTTCTCCATGAACACTTAACTAATCTTTAAAACTTTCCTGGTCAAAAATAGTACTTAATTTTTTTTTCCTAGTACAGTTTTTTTTTTTGTGAAATTTATTTTTGGTTGAATTTGAGATTATTTATGCAAAACACAATAGATTTTCGAAAATGCAGTGTTTGTAACATCTTACGTAAGCATCACTCATACTCCCCCTTGTCAGGAAAAATAATCAAATAGCAAACCCAAAATGTCAAAATTGTGAGGATTTTCTAAAAAATATCACTCAAGATCCCCTTTTGGTACCGCTGGGGGGCATGGGGGGTCCTCCCCTAGAAGAAATTTTGAAATTTGACCTGTAAAAGTAGGGTTTTAACTCATTTTGAGTACTTTTTGGAACTTTTTTTCGTACTTATGAGTGATTTTTTGGGTGCAAGGGGGGGCACTTTCCAGAGTGCCCCCCTTGGATCCGCCACTGGTTCCAATTCACCCCGTTTTACTGTAGTTTAGAAATCTCACTTTATCCACTAACTTTAGGTAGCTTTTATAATCTTTTGATTTTGTTTTTCATAATTCCCACGAAAGAAATAGGATGGGGTTAGATATTTTGCCTTGTGAGGGTAATTTTCCAGCTTGTTATTTTATACTTGAATTTGTGGCCAGTGGTTTTACTACTGATTGATTACCAATGTCTGTCAACTTATACACCTAAGAAAGTTCGTGCTTATTAGTACTTATTATTAGTACTTATGACATAAATATGTAGATATACTAAATCCTTTTATTATTGCCTTTTATTCTCTCTTTTTAGCACTGAAGAAGATATTTTATTTTGTGAAAAAGGACTCAAAAAATGAGTTGAACAGTATTGTTGTAGGCATGCAAGGGTGGAGGTTATAAACAGGTATAGCTGAGTTGATTTGTATATTGATATACAGTAAACTCTAATTTTTTTCTTATAACACATATTTTCACTCCTGTGTTATGTTACACAATTGACATAAAAATCAATTTAATTTTATTGAAAATACATCGAATTTCCTAAAATCTATTACAAAATTAAAGTTGGGAAAAAAACTACCTTACCTTTATCCTTTTGAAACACATTTGTACCTAATTTTCAGAATAAGTTTAACAAAATAATACACCGATACCATTTTAGGAGAAAGAAAAAACTTTTTATATATTTTTTCAGTTTTTTATTTTTGAAAATATTTATCATAGTTAATGTTTTACTACAAAGTTCCCTATTATTGAGGCTTTCTGGTTTTAATTTTCTCTTAAAAACTCTTAATAAATTTTTGACTTAACCTCTTTAAACCAGTTTCAAATATGTTGTAGTTTTGAAAACATACTAAATATTACATATCCATATGGAGGCATAACTGTATAGTTGGTAAAACTTAAATTTCTTATTTAACAAATATATTTTCCTAAATCAAAACAAGATAGCCAATGCTTGATAAAATTTTTATTCTCAAAATCAAGTATTTAATCTTAGAAATGGATAGGTTTTTTAGAAGTCTGTAATCATACTTGTATTCTTATAACACAAATTATAAAGGCAGTTTTTAAGACAAATCCTCAAAAAAATCTGGACAGTTTAACATTAAAGTGCATACTAGAAGCTAGAGACCCTTTATGTACGGAAACTGGGCAATGATATTTTAGACACAATTTGCATGGATCTCCATAGAGTGTAATGTTAATACATCCGCTCCAAACTCTTTTTATTGTTCCAAAAACAATCAGAAACTATTTTTAAAATTTAAATACTAGTTCATGCAAAACACGAAATTATGTTTTTTGTTACTGAAGTAATTATATTTATGCTATAGGGTTAGAGCACACTTAGGGGGTACTCAGGATCACATAGGAAAGGGGGTCGGAAATGAACCCCTAATGACCTAGCTAAGCCTAGGGGTTTTTATAAGCGGGAATGGGGAGGTTGTATAACTCCCAGTAGAAAGTGATACTTATAACCTTTTAAGACTGGATTAGAACCAGAAAAATGAAAACTTACTTTGTTTGGTGACGTCATAGGGTCAACTAACGTTGTTTAGTATAGAAAAATTATCCTATCCTCAAGTCTAAAAAAAAATAAACGTTTTCCTCAGGGCCGTATCCAAGGGGGGGGGGTTAGGGGTTCAAACCCCCCCCCCCCCCCCGAAATTTTGACATCAATTTTTATACTGCTATTTTTCTTGAAAATTATGTCTCACAAGGAGCGATATCCTCTTCGGGTATAACCCAAAGGGTCTCAAAATGAGTCAAAACCCTACTTTTAAGGGTCAAATTTCCAAAATTTTTCTGGGGGAGGACCCCCAAACCCCCTCGAAATTTTGAAATCTATTAAGAAAACGGTTTTTCCTTCAAACTTGTGTGATTTACAAGGAGTGGTCCTCTTTAATGTAACCTAAAAAGTCTCAAAAAGAGTTAAAATGCCACTTTTAGGGGAAAAATTCAAAAAATTTTCAGGATTAGGAACCTAAAAACCCCCTTAACATTTCGCCATTTATTACAATATACCTTCTTTTAACCTTGAAAATTCGGCCGCTTACAATGAGTGGTGCTCTATGGGTGTAATCTAAAGGGTCTCAGAAATGAGCTAAAACACTCTTCTGAGGGGCAAATTTCCAGAAATTTTCTGGGGGGAGAACCCCCAGACCCCCCTTTTACTTCGAATTCATATTGTTTATACAATTTTGAAATTTAGTGCATCAAAATTTCAATCCAGTGTTGTCATCTAAAACTTAACATATAAAAGTACCCGTGAGGAGGTATATAAGAAAATACTCAGAAAATATTTGAGTCAAAACCCCCCCCGGAAACAAAAGTCTGGTTACGGCCCTGGTTTTCCTGGTTTGTGAATTTTATTTTTTTAAATGTATAGTTGAACCACCCTAAGCTTCCATTTGTCGATACCAGTTTACAATTTTCTTTCCAGTGGTTCAATAGGACTGATGATACATCCGGGGCACCATGCCACCTGTACTTTTGGATCAAGTCCTGTCAGGCTGCTCCCTGAAAATCCTGAGCGATGGACTTCTCTGAAAAACATACCATTTCCTCTGGACTTAAATATAGGTGTGATTGAAAACCTGAAAAAGAACTCTTTGCGTGTGGTGTAAGGTAGATAGTTGAGCAAGATCTAGATACTTTCCTGCAAATAATTTGGGTTACTTTTACAGTTGTTTCAATAAAATTGTTGAGTATTTGTAATGAAAGTTTTTGAGTTTTTTGTTTAAAATGTATCTTTTACAGTCTTTTTATCCAGTTATTTTTTCCTTAGTTATATTTTTAGGTATGTCTGAGCTTTTAAAGTTCCATGGAAGCCAATGCCGAACACTGAGATTCGCAACGGATGCTTCTGAAGGTAACACCCAAATATTGATCACTGTCGTCTCGTAAAACTACAAGTTAGAACAATGAGCTGTGTCAATGCCTCTAAATCCAGGGTCTTGAACACAGTGGGATACTTGTTCCATTATATTTTAAATGTTATTTAATATAATTTTCGCTTACTAGCTGCTTTAGCATAGTTCGGTTTGTTCTATTCTTTTCTTTAAATTTTACTAAACGAGAATTTTGGGCATCCATGCATACAAGTTTTACATGCAGCTTTAGCTCAGCTGTATTAGATTTTTTTTTTAATTTAAAATTTTTGGCATTTATGTAACTTTCATTTGTCATAATATGGCGCTTTTGACAGAACTTCGTCGTACTTTAAAAATGATAAAGTCCTTTGGCATTGCCTGTAACTGTCCCTTTCATTAATTTCGAGAAGTTGGTTGATTATTTCCATGTATCATCTTATACTGTATCAAGTTATATCTCAGTGATCAACATTGGCTTCATGGAAAATGTCCTATTCAACAGCAAAGTTTAAATGGTAAGCATTACAAAAACTTTTTAGAGTAATATTTATATCAAATCAACAGTCTAAAAACTGCTCGTAAATTAAATGTGTGTCTGCTGATTTAGAACTAACTGACTTTAAGATTTCCAACGATGACCAAGTTCTTAAGATCGAATATCTATAATAGTTGAAGGATTTGGTTGGTCATCGATCTTTTTTAGCAACTCTAGTGCTTGGCAGGATAGACTAATATTTTGCCCTGCTGTGGCTTGTTAGATTTCAAAGTTTTTTTAGGATATATTGAATTAAGTCTAACAGCCGTCAGCGTCGGTGTTAAATCCTTGGTCAAAAGAAGGATTCCAACCAATCAGATACAGTGGAGGACAATGGTTAGAGTAAAACTACAGGTGGTTGCAGTGAATTGAAGTTTTTGGAACGTTCCAGGACATGACGTCAAACGCAGTCCTCAGGACTGCGCATGTGGATCAGGGTTCTAGAACAGAGGTCTGGGGCAAGGAACTGTGAAATCAGATCTCATTCATTGGATTACTGCGCAAGCTCGGATATAGGGTTTAGTTGCCATTTTGAAATAAACTTAAGTTCCTGATATTTGCTTGCATGTTACTTTCTTTACAGATTTATTTTACAAGTCCACGCGCATCTGCGCATATACGAGGTGGAGAGGAGCCCTACGTCAGAATAGGTGTCTAAGTTACCTTACTAATGAGGATATCTCCTTAGGATACTACTTGTAACTTATTAAGTATTGCCTATTTAGTAAGGCTTACTTGGTTTCCAACCTGGACTTGTAAGTAGTGAGTGGTAGGACTTAGTAGCTTATACTGACTAGAAGTTAGACTGCTAGTTAGCACACAAGCTAAGTCTTATAATGTTTGTCTACATACTAAGCTAACTACCTACTGAGTTGGCCTAAGTCCTATAAGTAGTAGTCAGCTTAATAGTCTAACATTGTAAGGCCTAGTAGCTTCTGCTAACTAGAAGTCTTAAATCCAACTTCTAGTTGGTAGAAGCTACCTAGTCCTAACACTTCCTACTTACACAAGTCCAGCCTGGAAACCACCGCTAGAGGGCAACACTGCAAGTCCCAGCCTGTAAGCAGACATTTTGTTTGTTTACAAGTTAGGACTTAGCAGAAATAGGTGTTCCCCTCCACTGGTTTTCGAGAGAGTAGGTTGTACGAGTGTCTTCGTTTGGCGACCAGTTGGCGTGTACCTAACCTGTCTTACGCTGCGGTCGCCAAACTTACCTTTCCTGAAAATAAAGTGATACATTTCAAAATAAATTGGTCTTTATTGATTCAAAATTACATTATAAAAAACTAATGAGCAAAATCAGCCGCCAATTCCATTGCTAGTCACTACTGTAAAAATATATACGATTATACACATAAAGCTTTAACTGCCAGTAATAAAAAGGTCAGGGGGAAAACCATAGGTAGTCAACCAAATGGGAAAAGCCAAGATGAAGGTAAACCTAACTTAGATAGTGTACAATATTAAAAGTAAAGCTGTATGAAGAGCAAAAGGGGGATTATCGATTGTACTTTACAGTTACTAGTTTTCCCTACTTTACTATCTAATTTAACACGCGAATAATTTAATATTTTGAAATTAAATTTTATTGCAGCTATTTTTTTTACTCTATTTACTTGTACATTGCATATAAAACTGATTAATGGCGTTAAATTTATTTTCGCTGCAAGACTTAAGTACAGCTAAAATTGATTTAAAGGGCAACGTAAATATTAAAGTTTAGGATCAGTCAGAATTTATTGTAAATTTTATAATTTCATATAGTAAAAGGTAGGGATAGTCAATTTTACTTTACAGTTACTATAGTTTTTCCATTTTATACCCTACTTTCCACTTGGATGATAATTAAGTTGGATACTTTAAAAAAGCATCTGCAATAAAATTTAATTTCACTCTATTTACATTGCACATAAAACTGATTAAGGGCACTAATACATAATGTTAAAATTGTTATTTCCCTACAAAGTTTAATTCAGTACAGCTAAACTTGCTTTAAAGGGCAACGTAAATATTAAAGTTTGGGATCACAGCCAAAATTCATTGCAATTTTGTCACTTAAAATTAAATTTTGAATAATTTCGCTCATCTTTGGGATTAAGGAGTTTCCAACAAATTATTTAAGCAAGTTTTTTTTACTAAGTTACTTGGCATGGAGCTGCTAACTCACAGGTATTAGCGAAAAGGAAATTAGCTTTTTGATACTGATAAAAATCCTAATTTAATCAAAACTCTTTACCATTGAGGCTAGTAGTTAAATAGACAGTTGCTTCCATCGTACCTACTCTATGATAAGCTACCAATTTGATAGCTGGAGAGTAGGCAAAAAAGTCAAAAGGCTAGTCACTCCTGCAAAAAAATACAATTATACAATTTATATAAAGATTATACATATAAAGCTTTAACTGCCAGTAATAGTACCGATCAGGGGGAAAACCATAGGTAGTCAACTAAGTGAAAAGCTTAACTTAAGTGGGAGGGGGAAACCAAGATAATGGTTAGTTAATTTAGTTAAAATTAATTCTTGATAACGTTCAATATTAAAAGTAAAGCTGTATAAAGAGCAAAATAGGGATTGTCGATTATACTTTAGTTACTATAGTTTTCCCATTTTATACACTACTTTACGATATAATATAATTTAAAAATTTGATATGTTAAAATTAAATTTCATTGCAGCTATTTTTTTACTCTGTAGATTGCATATAAAACTGATTAAGGGCGTTAAGAAATATTTCCCCCCTGTACAGCTAGAACTTACTTTAAGGGGCAACTCAAATATTAAAGTTTAGGATCACAGCCAAAATTTATTGTAATTTTGTCACTTAAAATTAAATTTTGAATAATTTCGCTCATCTTTGGGATCAAGGCGTCACAAGTTTTTTTGAATAAATTACTTGGCATAATTGCTATTTTGCCGTATTTGGCCCAAATTTAAATTCTTGTTACAAAAATACAATCTTTTTTAAACTGTTCCGATTTTTAGCTTATTTACCAGTTTTTCTTTTTTTAAAATCGGATCAATTTAATAAAAGATTGTTTCGTTGTAAGGGGACATCCATAAATTACGCGAGGTCAAAGAGGAGGGAGGGGTCCAGCAAAATCTCACCAGGGGGGAGTCAATTAAAATCTCACGTCAACTTTTAGTTTAGAAAAAATGCTCAGATTAGTCAAAACATTAGCCAATCAGTCGTGATAATTACAAGTTAGAATCATGTTTTCGATTTCTACGTGTATTTGTATCAAAATTTCGCAATCTGGATGGTAATTTTAATGCCGATAAAACGAAACTAGTGTAAGAAAATCTCACGTGAGAATTTAAGGGGGGTCCAGAGGATCCAAGGATGAGGCGCTCTGGACAGTGCCCCCCCTTGGACCCCCAAAAAGTTCTCAAAATAAGTTAAAACTCTACTTTTACAGGTCAAATTTCAAAGCTTTTTCTGAGGGACGACCCTCATACCCCCCAGTGGTACCACAAGGGAATCTTGAGTGATACTTTTTAGAAAATCCCCAACATTTTCCCTCAAAAGGTAAAGATGATGGTTGGAAAAGTGCCCCCCTCCCTTGGAGCCGTGCTGGATCAGCGCCTGAATTATGGGAAAAAAATTACTTCAAACGATTACTTTTCAGGGGTATGGTATCTAAGGAGGCAAAAATGGTAGATTTCCAAACAGACTAGTCAAATTAGGTCTATTAAATTAAACTAGTCAACAATCAGGTCTTTTTTCCCAGTTGCATTACATTTTCAGAGCAGTAAATCTTCACACTATTCCGAATTGATGTTTGCCTATTCCACCATCCCCTATTATTCCACAGGTTGGCCCTGAATATAATCAAAATTGACCCACTACTCAAAAACACCACTAAACAGGCGAGTAAGTAAAAGGAGCTTCAACTCAAGTCTTAGGGGACAGTCTTAAAAGATGGGCTCATCCAGGTGTAAGGCCTTTCTAACAATCGGCACTGGCAAAGAAAATTCCACGTTCCGATTAGCTCAATTGATTCATCCCAACCCAGCGATTACTTTTTAGAGTTAAAAAAAAACCCTCACCAATCGTTTTTTTTTTTTCATATCACGATGTTTTCCAACCGAAAACACATTGATATTTCGCCGATAAAAAACGATTGCGACGCCAAGGCGAAAATAAGCGCGATTCGGCTTCTAAGTCTGTTTTAAGCGGGCATGTTTAAATCAGTGGTTCTGAACTGTGGTCCGCGGACCCCCGGGGGTCCCCAGCGCCTTCCTAGGGGGTCCGCGAGTTACCTTGGGGAACACTCAAGTTACCTTTGAGTGTTCCCGTAAGAGTTTTAAAATGAGATTAAACACTAGTTTAGGAGGACCCCCAGCCCCCCTCGAAATTTTACTTCTTCGTATTTATAATTTCTTCCTTGAGCATTACGTGGTTTACTTTACAAGGAGCTGTTCTCTTCGAGTCTTACCAAAAATGTCGCAAAATGATCTAAAACACTACTCTTTGAGGGAAAAGTTTAAAAATTTTTCTTAGGGAGACCCCAGACTCCCCATTATTGCTAGGAGTAATTGTAAAATTTTAACAGTGTGGAATATAATTTAAATACTACTTTTAAGAAATCTAAAACTCAACGACTCGTCAGGGAGTACTTAGGAATAACGTTGAGTCAACCCCCCTGAAACAAAAGTCTGGTTAATGCTCTGGGTGTTTAAATCTTGGGGGGGGGGGGGCGCGATGTCTGGCTGTTACACAAAAGGGGCCGCGGCGATCGAAAGTTTAAAAATCGCTGGTTTAAATGATTTTTTGTTTTGCTTAGAAAACGAAACCGAAGCTGCTGACGCCAAATCCAATTCGATTCGAATCAGAATTCTTCCCACCCGAAACCACAAAACTAACAGCACCTGCCTTTTTGCCCAAAGAATCTTCTTTTCCATAAAAACGATAACAGCTGCACTTTCAAAGACGACGAAGTAACTACAGCTGATTCCCCAGATGTATCTGATACTTTATGCCGCATGACTAATGATGTGAATTTTAATTTGATGGATGCTCAAAACCATCTGGAAGTCATAGCCCAGTCAAAATAGACATTCAACATCGGAAAAATTCGCATAGAGCTGAAATTTGGTACAGACGTCGATGACATCATTATAAGTGATGTACCAAAAGTCCTCATCGATCCGATGTGCGCTAATTATTTTATAGAGGTTTTAATTACGCTTCGCATTCGCCTCGTCATACTACGGGAAAACCGGCCGCGACAGTGGCGCCGCTCGCTCGATGGTGAAAACAGCTTCTTTGTGATAATATTCGCCTCTGAATCGGTTGTAAAACGAAATCCTTTTGTGAATATGATCGCAAAGAGGCTGTTGAACATCAATGCGAAGAGCGAAATTCTATTTATTCGAGATCAAATGAGGGGAAAATATCTTCCCGTTTTCTTTTGCTTGCAAATCTCAAAAAATTAGGGAAATATTTCGTAGTAACTTCATTGGTAATGGAATTCTCAAGAAAAACCCCCCGAGTAATTATGGTAATTACTTTTTAAAATTAATTTGAGGTTCCAAGGTTTAAAGAATTGGAGATTTGGGGAAAATACCATGGATGAAATGTTACATAGGCATTCCTTGTTCCCATCATTTTATTAAATTAATTAATTAGAATGGCCGCAGAAAACTTATTTCAAAATTCCCTGATAATTCCAAGTTTTCCCTGATAATCTGGTATGATTTTCCCTGATTTTTATAAATATATTAAATTTAATCTTCTAGGAGAATGACTGTAAAAATCGGGAAAGCGGGAGAAAGTAGGAAAATCTTAAATCTCAAGCCTGAATCAGGAGGGGTTAAATCTCTGGTAAAATAATACAAGAGATTATTTCCAGTCTCTTATAATAATCTTAAGAGATTATATCCAAATCCAGTCCACGTTATGACAAAGGAAACCTCAGATGACTTTTCTAAACATTTGCAACCATGCTAATTTATGTGCATTCGGGATTTAATTTTGTAGGAAGGAGAACGGAGATACGCTTTTAAAGACTTGAAAATTAGAAGAATTTTAAATTATTTTTTGAAACCAGGCAATTTTCAAAATTTCCCTGATTTATTATCAGATTTTCTAAAATTCCCTGATATTTCTCTAATTATTTCAGGTTTTTAAATTCCCCTGATAATTCCCGATTTTTAAGGTTTTCTAGGTCTGTGGCCACCCTGTTAATTAAAGATTTCATACCTCGCTGAACATTTTCAGTTAAAAGTCCTCCACAAATGAAGCAAACTTGAGACATTTTTGGACACAGCGTGGAAACAGCCAATGTTATTAACTGCAGGTGTTTTGCTATATGGTTCCTAAGAAAATTTCCAATAATTTGTTACAGGCGCCATGACCACAAAAGTGGTAGATAAGGCTTCCTGGGCACTTCCGTGTTGACCTAGCTGTCAATCAACTCTTGGATGGATCCAAAGGGGCCCTATTTTCACTGGTCAGAGAATGCTTTTTAAGTGTCCAGAGTTTGTTATTTTTGAAACCATGTTTATAATTCAGCTATTCTTAAACCAAAAATATTAATGAAAAACGTTATTAGTTAGGAGCCAATTCAGAAACTCATCTCCTGAATACTATTTTTTTATCAGTAAAAAATGGTTTTATTATATTTGTAACTAAAAAAATTAGTCCCATAGGGAATATCGGAAAACCACGTAAAAAATGCGCCTAGTTATTTTCCCCAAATCTCCAATTTTTAAACCTTGGAACCTCAAATTAATTTTAAAAAGTAATTACCATAATTACTCGGTTATTTTCTTGAGAATTCCATTACCAATGAAGTTACTACGAAATATTTCCCTTAATTTTTTGAGATTTGCAAGGAAAATAAAACGGGAAGATATTTTCCCCCATTTGATCTCGAATAAATAGAATTTCGCACTTTGCATTGATGTTCAACAGCTTCTTTGCGATCATTATCACAAAAGGATTTCGTTTTACAACCGATTCAGAGGCGAATATTATCACAAAGAAGCTGTTTTCACCATCTCCCTATCTTCATCGCTTCGACATCCTTCGGTTGAACGAGCTAGCGGCGCCACTGTCGCGGCCGGTTTTCCCGTAGTATGACGAGGCGAATGCGAAGCGCAATTAAAACCTCTATAAAATAATTAGCGCACATCGGATCGATGAGGACTTTTGGTACATCACTTATAATGATGTCATCTACGTCTGTGCCAATTTTCAGCTCTATGCGAATTTTTCCGAACTTTCGCCTTTTTTTCGTCTATTTTGACTGGGCTATCATGGCAAAAACGCAGTTAGAAAAAATAAACGTGACTTCCATGCCTTTCCAAGTGAAGAAAAAAAAGACTCGCAACCGATAAATACCTTCCCCGATGAAACTCTCAGGGCCGAACAAACCAGACAACCGAGCTTTCCTGAAAAAAGATGATGAGACTGTATCCCTGAAAGATGAAAAACCAAACTGCTTATACTTGGGAGGGTCACATTAAAAATTTAAATCTGATCTATATATAGAGAAATTCCTCTTTCAGGGGTGATACATTTTATAATACTCAAATATACATAGAAAAGAAAAATTTATATTTAAAGTTAAAAAAATGTTTAATATCAGAAACAAACGTGTATTTCAATTTCAGGCTATATGATGAATTTTGATCTTCCTCTGATGAAAAGTAATGATTTCAAAGGGCGTAGTTCAATGCAATTTTTACCATCGGCAATTTAAAGACTCGTCGACTATTAGCATGCCGTTGGAAATCTTCAAGCAATCGGCATTGGCCAAAAAAATGCCATCGATCAAGGCTTATTGAGAATTAATCAAATTATGACCCATCATCTCTAATCCCGATCACTAAAGTTCAATAAAAAATCTCAAAACCTCACCAATCGTAACCCAACCTATGAAAACTAAAACAATAAAAAAAAAAGTTGGTTTCACTCACCAAACTGGATCACTGATCCAGGAAGCTTTCCGAGAGATACTATACTTACAATATGCATCAAGCCTGGGGCAGTGCTGAAAATTTAAGGAAAACAATAGGAGATCCAGTACCAATGATTTTTCTTAACTTACTTTACTAACTTTTCTAAATATTTAATCAGGCGTTTACTTTGATCAGATACAAAATTTCAACTATTAATAAGTGATCGACCTTTAATGCTAAGCTCCAGTTAGCTTACTTACTGCAAATCAAACTACCGGATTACTTAGCATGCGATTTTGAATAGTTAAAGTACTTCCAAAAATTCAAACCTCTTAATACAAAAATATATAAATTTGCATTTCAAGTGAATCTACAATAAAAATTGGAACTGTGATCAATCGCTATAAAAACTTGAATAAAAAATTATTTCTTGGAAAAATCTTACTAACTTTATATTGGTATTGGTACTGAATCACCTTAAACTAAACATTAGAACCGAAGTTTTTATTTTTTATCAAGGCTAAAAACCCGAAGTTTCTATATAAAAATCTGCCATAATGTTGCACTGAAGTACCTGAAAAAAAGCCATAATTGATAACAAAAGTAAGTTCAAACAGGCTTTTAAGATTCTTGCTATCAATTTTAGCATTAAGAGCTAGATTGATTTGCTAAATTCAACTTCAATAGTCTAACCATAAGATTCTACAGTTGCATCAACATACTATTTAACTTTAACCTATAGCAGCATTAAAGCTTTATAAAAATTCCAACATGGCATAGCAAAGCGTTACAAAATACTAACTACGCAGTTTCTTTAGACTGAAATTTCTTACTGTACAAGTACTATTACATTTAACAATATTCAATAACTTCACTTAAGTTACATACTTAAATCTCTAAAAAGTAGTGATTCAAAAAGCTCAACGTTTACCTTTTACCGCGATCACTCTTACATCGTACTTTCATCTATCTAAACAAATTCTATCTAGACCAATTATTGCTAGAATTCGAGTCTACTGAACAAAACTAAAGAGCTTCTTCAAACATCATACCCGTTTCTCTTGATTGTAACATAATAACATACAACAATTTCAAGATTTAAACTATCTAGAATCTAGAGACCAAGTGCTTGTTGGTCTTAAAATAGTTACAGTCAGTTCTCATCTACTAAACAAAACTAAAGGGCTAGCTACTTCAAGCATAGCCGATTCTTAGTTGCAAATTAATAACAATGATAACAATTTCAAGATTTACACATCTGAACTAAGCTACTATTTATTAAATAAAGTTAACAGCTGCTGAACTTACTATTGAGAGTTACATTTACACACATCAAAACGCTACTCTACTACGAACTATTTTTGACAGCCGTCAAAAGAATCTTTCCTACCCATAATTTTAAACGAATTATACATTATCTATACAGTAAATGACTTAAATATTAATAAGTTAACCGAAATTGACACTAAAAAAGGAAATCTTAGCTCAAAATAGAAAGACTTACACTTACTCCGACAGCAAAAATTCGACGCACTACCAACACGGGCTTCGGCTTCCAAATAGGCCCGCACGTGTCAACTGACTACTCACGCCCCCTTGCGTCATCACTCCAGTGCGCATGTCACTGCGCATATGCGCCGAAATATGCAAATGAGGCGTTGCGCAAAACGGTAAAATTGCCTTCGCTCTGTGAACCTGATCCGCCCTTAATAGGATCGGATGCTCGACGTTAAGGGGGGAGAAAGAAGTCCCCCGGCCTTTCAACCGGGGGCCCCTTCGCCACGCATGCGACCCAAGGGAGTCAGGTTCACATCACCACCACACACACTGCCATCTATCACCTAACGGGAGAACTACTCAATTTAATTTGGGATTTTTTTTTTGGCCAGAATTAATTTGAATTTTGAAGCTAGGATCGAACCGGGGACCTTCTGTTCACAGAGCCAAGGCTTAACCCACTGAGCCACAATCGGCTCGACACTTGGGAATTCGTTTTAGTAGCTATGAATGGTTTAAAATGAGAAAATAAAATTGAGGCGCTTGCAGCACCAACAATCTAACTCCAACAGCCTTACATTTGAGTTAGATCGTTTTTGCTGCAAGCGCCTCAATTTTTTTTTATTTAATGGTATATATTGGCTGATCTCTAAAATATAATTCGTAATGAATTCCAATTATTATTGAATTTAATTATAGTATTCTTCAATGAACTAAATTTTCTAGGATTAGGACAGACAGGGGTTATAAGATGGGAATTTTCAAAAATATTTTTAAAAATTGAATTTTGCTAGTAGAAATTTGAAACTTTCAGGATAACATTTGAAACATTTTAACTTATTAAAATATCTAAACTATATTATAGCTATTAAAACTTAAGGTTTATAAACCAATTAGAGTAACAAGAAAAATGTCCCATCGTACATCCTCCTATCAATACTTCTTTTCAATGCAATTTGTGATCATAGCGGGTTATTTTTTATATCGAACATGGAACCCCGTGAATTATGTTGGCTCCATCTATTAACAAAATTTTGAACTAAATATTTTTTATTGTCTTAAAAAAATCCCCATGGATTCAATCCTCAGAATGCTTAGAGTGAAGACCGTTTTTTTTATTCCGATTTTTAAGGAATTTTCAAAAGTGTACTGACTTTTTGCTCACCCTGTATTTTACTTTTATAACAAAAGTAAAGTTAGAGTCTTTATAGGGCTGTTTAGAGGCCGTGGGAACCCAGTAATATAATTCCAACAATTCAAACTCATCTATCCTACCACACCTATCTATCCTATCCAAACTCATCTCATCTATCCAAAAACGCTTTGAAAAGCAACTATCTTACCTACCTATAATGAACAATATTATTTCCCCAAAATTTCACAGTTTTATTAGTATTTTTTTTTAAATTTTAGATTAGATTTTTTCAATATAGCTTAACTTTTTTTTCTTCAAAATAAAATAACTGCATAACTGCTATATGGAACCGTTATCATCACTCATCAAACTTAAGGAAGAAAAAAAGGGAAATCGACAACCAAGTGTCATTCATAATCAGATACCTTTAGACCCTTTCTCTTATCCTCTACATACAGATAAAACACTATTTCAGGCGCACATTTGCAAGATAAGAGAGTGAGCCATTCTGTAGTTAGCTATAATTTTCCCATTGCCTATCTCCTTTCATTCCCTGATTTTAAGATAGGTGACATCAAAAACGGCATAACAGGGAATTCCCTTCACTTCCTCTGTGCTTAAGTTGTTAGGTTCGCATCAGCCTGTCTTCAAATAGAGAGAATTTGCAATCAAGTGACATCGCACCTAGCAACAGGAACGTCTGCGTCTCCACCAGCAGTTTAAAAGAAAATAGCTGGTCGTGAAGTTCGAATGCTTCTATTGGAGTATTTGCAATCACGTGACACCGCACCTAGCAACTGCCCTAGCAACAGGTACGTCTCCACCAGCAGTTTAAAAGAAAATAGCTGGTCGTGACGTCATATTCGAATGCTTCTATTGGAGTATTTGCAATCACGTGACCCCGCACCTAGCAACAGGTGTGTTTCCACCAGCAGTTTAAAAGAAAATAGTTGGTCGTGACGTCATATTCGAATGCTTCTATTGGAGCATTTGCAATCACGTGACCCCGCATCTAACAACTGCCATAGCAACAGGTGCCCTCGCACCTAGCAACACCAGCTAAAAGGGTCGTGACGTCATACGCTCTATCGCATAATCCAACCTGTTCATCAGTTCCCTAAATATGCATCAGGAAGAAACTAGTGACGAAAAATTCTTCGTCGTGGAGTGGACTATCGAGAACTTCAGCTGCTGGAGCAGTGAAGTGCACGATGAAGTGATCACCAGCCCTCAGTTCAAGTACAATGCTCTGAAGCTCGAGCTCTATCCTGGCGGATGCGGTGAGCGTTTGGTAACGCGACTGAATAACGAACGTCGAACGGAAATTTCCGGCGATCTCTCCTTCATCGGTCCGGATGGAGCCATCATCCTCACTCAAGAAATAAACGCGAAAGGGGAACAGATAATCAAGTTCCCCCCAGGGCCCACATTCGACGAGGTGGTCGCTCAAATCGGGAAGAACGAAGATCAGCAGGACAAACTTGTGATACGATACCGAAGGAGGACAACTGTTAGTGCTTCAGTGGAATACATGCGCACGACAATAGATACTTACGACGTCATCGTTAAAATAACCCGAGAAAAATTCCACGATTTGGGGAAATGTAAGCGCGTTTCACTACTGAAATTTCCTTTCGATGATGGTACTTGGGGAGGTATAGATTTATTTTTCGAATCGAATGGTTACTCGACGATTATCGTAAAGTTGACAACAACATCGGGTGGTAAATTTTTAGCTTTGATCCACGCGTCTGTTCGTAGCAGTGACGATGCTGTAGTACTAAAAACAGAAAGGCGAGAGCACTGTTTTAAGACGAGAGAGACAATACACCTGGAGTCTCTGAGGAGAGAAGAGGTGAGAGAAAATAATTTTTCTTTCCTCCTAAGTGTTAAAGTCGTCCCTAGCAACAAGTACAAACATCGGGGCTGTTATTATTTCGATCCGGAAAAAGATGTCACCACCACCCCTTTCCTCCTTCTCGAACATCAGAGCTCACCCACTGCTTCCGATAACTCCACCGTTCTCACCACTTCTAATTCTCACCACCCCGATGACTCTACGGCAGTCCTCACTAAAGACCTGTCGTGCCTCTATCAGGACCACGACTTCTCCGACTTCCAACTCAAGTGTGGGGATGTTTCGTTCCCAGTTCACAGGGCAATTCTGAGCGCCCGGTCCCCCGTCTTAAAGACGATGCTCTCTACAGACATGACAGAAGCAGTGTCCGGTTGCATGGACGTAGTGGACTTGGATCCCTCTACGCTCTCCCGCTTCTTGACCTATCTGTACACCGGTACCGTGGAAGACCTGCAGGGGGAGAGCGCTCTAAAGCTCTACTACGCGGCTGACAAGTATCAGGTCTCCACGCTCAAGAAGAAATGCGTGTCAGTGCTGAGTACGAGTGTCTCCATTTCGAACGTGTGCGACATTTTGTCGCTAGCCGACAAACACCAGGACGGCCAGTTGAAGTCAGCAGCCCAGGAATTCTTCTCGGAGAACTTCGACCAAGTCCTGGAGTCTGAAGGGTGGGACTGTTTCATGAACTGCGAGCCGTTACTGGCTGTGAAAACAGTGACTCGGTTTGCTCAGAAGAAAAAAATCGGTTTGAAAAATTAGTATGTTTGAGGAGCCTATAGAAGTAGAGATGGGCAAAAAACGAGTAGCAGTTAAAAAAATAGCTGCTACAGGAAAAAAATTAATGTAGCTGCTAAATGTGTTAAGAAATAGCTGCTAAAAATTAGCAGCATTTATAGGCTCTCGATTGGTCAAAAAATCGCATCTATACTGCTACGCGCTGACCAATGAGAATCGTCTAAATTTAGCAGTAGCAGATAACGAAGGAAACGACAGGAAAACACGATCATGTCCCCTGCTAAAAATTACCAGCATTTGAAGGCTCTCGATTGGTCAAAAAATCGCATTTAAACTGCTACGCGCTGACGAATGAGAATCGTCTAAATTTAGCAGAAGCAGATAACGCGATCCTATCCCTTATCAGCTGCTAAAAAAAGCACCTGTGTAACCTCAACCTTAGAGAGTGCTAATCTGCTAATTTTTAGCTGCTATTTTTCCTTAACGAACGTAACTGCTAAATTTTCAAAAAATAGCAGATTTGCCCACCTCTACCAGCCAATGAGAAAAACAAGTTAGAAGTCTCAGGAAAGTAGCTGACATTGGAGGTTGTACTTAGGGGCAGTAAAAATTACGTATATATTGCAAACAGAAAAATTTATTCAAAGGTAAAATTTAAATCAAAGTAAATACATCGGGAAAGAGAGAACATACAAGACTAGCTTTCCAGCTCTAAAACTAAACCCAAAACCTCTCCAAAAACTAAATTTTAATAATAGAAATCCCAAAAATACAAATCGTGCGAGCACCCGCACGGCTTTTGCTAGTATTGTCCGGTTTAAAACTAGTACAAAAATACAAAATTCTTACACGTCCCCCCAAACTAAGCACAATCGTCACAGGAGTGACAGTGGGCGACCTCCAAACTTTCTTAACCATCTCCCTTAACGGATACCCTCGTGATTCTGTTCCTCCTCTAAAACACCACAGTTCCTCCGTGTCTTCAACTACCCTGGCCTTTTCTTCCTCTTGACGCTCAGTTTCTTCCTGTGCTCTAATTTTGGCTTCCTCTTCTTGCCTCAATCTTTCTCCTTCTTTAACATTTTCCAGAGCTTCTTGCATAGCTGCAATCGTCTTCTTTCCAGGTCTTTTGTTATCCTTTTTGTCATACTTCCCGCCATTTTTCTTCTTCTTTTCCCCATCACCCTCTTCTGCTTCCTCGTTATCATCTTCAGCAGGTCCCTCTTCAGCAGCCTGAGGAATAGGAGGAAACTCTTCCTTTCGTTCTTTATGCTCCGAATTCTTTTCCGATGCAGTTTGTTCAAATTGGGCTTGCTTTTTCAGTTTTTCTCTCTCTTTCCTTTCTTTCTTCTTCTGAGCAGCTGTTTTTCCAGTGGTTGAAAATTCTGCATCTCCCTCCCCATCTTTAGGAGTCTCTTCTACACTGTAAAAAATATTGGGTACCAAAACACCAAAAATGGTGGCAACTTTTTTCTCCACCAAATTTGGTGTTATGGCTAGGTTGGCGTTATGCAACACCAGGCGGGCGTTCCATAACACCAAGTTGGTGTTATGGAACGCCCTGGTGTTGCATAACACCAACTTAGCCAAAACACCAGATTTGGTGGAGAAAAAAGTTGCCACCATTTGTGGTGTTGTAAAGCACCACTACTGAAACTGGTGTCACGAAACACCCTTAATTAGTAACTTAATTAGTAATGTAAAACTTCCAAATCTATCACCAAATTTGCCAAAAAGTAGCTTTAAGCACTATAGTTAACTGCAAAATTTCTACTCTTCGGTGGCAGTTTTCGTGTTGGCGTAGTAGTCGACGTTATAATACCCAAATACCAGAGTTTTTTCACAAAACTGTTCACTTGTGAATATTATGTCATAGGCACTGTAACAAAACTGCAAAAATAAAGTTAATCGTCAGCCATACTCTCATTTGATTCCGTCAACTCTTGAATGGTTCTTCAGAAGTTATAATTTAAGTCAAAAATAGCTGTATATATATAGTTGAATATAAGTCATTACCGCAAACTTGGCAAATTTGTCATTATGCCAATGATTAATTTACAATGAGCATTCAAGTCAGTAACTTGAACTATTAACAAATGTGATTACATTTTATCACAATTTTTTGGGGTGCCTAAAATTTTTATACACTGCATTTCAAAACAGTCAAACTTGCTGTTTCTCTGGTTTAAATATTCCTTATTTCTCACAAATAATTGCATATACGTATACTCTTTATTATTATGACATTCTATTTGAAAAATCTGGTAGTTCAAGTTAAACAGATCAACCTAGCTGGGCTTCACACCTGTAGTAGGTTGTCAATATTTGTATTTGTGACACCATCAATCAATGTAACTGACAGGCACATCATAACATTAATGTTAAAAATTTTACTTGGGGAAATATCAAAAAGGTATTTCTGGCATTCTTTTAGCCTGTATTCATCCCAAAATATTTAGCTAGCATCATAAATATACGTAAAATATTTGTTTTTTTTTTTTTGTTCAATTGTATAAATTAAAATAAATTAGACAAAATGGGGCACTAAATGCTACTTAAGAATAATTTTAGTGGTTGTTCCCAATTCAGATCAAATCCTATTTTTTTATTTATATTTGAAAACCTGTTAGAATAGAAAACTTAGAGAGCTGCAAGGTTAGTTATTTGTCAACAATCGTGTCAGGTTATGAGGAAAAACATCATTTAGGGCACACGGAACACCTCCATGGCCAAAACAAGGCAAAAGTAATGTATAGTTTAGGGAACGTACCCATACTACGTGACCTATTTTTTACTATTTTTGACCCCCCTCCCCCCCCTTGGTGACCACCCGTAGTATATGCCAAGACCCCCCTGCCCCTCAAATTTTCACGTAGTAGTCATTTCAATCATTTTTAGCAAACAGAAAGTTAAAAAAGGCAATTTGGCTTAATTTGTCTTTATTAATACAGCGCTTTCCTCGTGACGGCAAGAGTACGTGCATACAAGTGTGGAAAATATGTTATCAAGAAGAAAAAACTTTGTAAAAGTCATTGTAACATTAATTTACAAACACAAGTCTTTTTTTCCTTATTTTTTGACTACGTGACGAAACCCTAAGCCCCCCCTCCCCCCTGTGACCAAGCGTGGTATTTTGAAGACCCCCTCCCTCCCCTAAACAGGTCCCGTAGTATGGGTACGTTCCCTTAGGTGCCTGCGTTTCACTTTCAAATTTAGATTTTTTTAAAGTTTTCATACACATGCTAAAACACATATTTTTTTATACAGTCATAACAAAAATTTTTCAAAAAAGTCAAAAATTTAATAAATTATAGCCATTTTAAAAAAATTGAAAAATTTTGGAAATCTCGACACTATATGTCAGTTAGGTATACACATTCCAAGAAAACTATTGAATATATCTTTCCAAAACTTGGTGTGATGATAAATAACATATCAATGAACAATAATAACCTTCGAGTTTAATCATAGATCAAACCAAAAAAATTAAAAAAAAATTGTGAGATGTTTAAAAAAAAAGTATTTATAACACATTTTGGTTAATAACATAAATTCTACAACACCCATGTCTTATATAATAGGTCTACATAAAATAAAATAGGTAGTTTTATAATTCTGGAAAGTTTGAAGTGTGTACCTCTAATAGTTTTTTAAAAAAAATTTTCATACCTAAAGGTATGAAAATCATGTTTCGAGAAAAATGGAAAAAACAGAAAAATGGCACAAACCTCAATAAATGTTATTTTATAATACATCTCAGGACTCGAGTGTGCTTTATATCTTATTTCAGCACTAGCGCTTTCAGCGCTAGCCCGGCGTTGCCCGGGCGCAGTAAAACTTTATTTATATACCTATAGCGCAACGTTACTCGGATGTTATTGACGGGCTGTGAGTCTCATAAATTTGAAATAGTTGGGAAGTCATATCATCATAATATATAAAACTGGAAGTCGCGAAAAAGCGGCCGTTTATTGCAGTCGGATGTTTTGATAATGCCTATGATTGTCCGAAAAATCTTTCTCCTACTATCGGAATGGTTTGTTTCTCAAAGATTTATCCTGTTCGAATATTGTAAGGGTACACCATAAATTACGTGGTGCTTTTTTTTCCAAAATCTGGACACCCCCTCCCCCCTTGGTGAGATTTTGCTGAATCCCCCCATGTGAGATTTACCAACAACTTTTTAAAAATGATTTTCCTTTCTCATACTTAGAAATTATACGATTTTCTTTTTTTAACTAAAAAGTTGACCGTGAAATTTTAATCGACCCCCCTCCCCCCTTGGTGAGATTTTTCCAAACCCCTCCCCCCCCCTTTTTGACCTCACGTAATTTATGGATGTCCCCTAATGTTAAATGTCCCCTTGCCGCTTAGAACTACGACTGTTCTTTGAAACCTGGCAACATTTTTCAATATGGCTGATGTTTACGTCGATAAGGTGGCTATTGTCAGTTTTTTTCTGAAAATATTGAATTGCATTTTCTCTCATAATAAGTAGATAATTTTTGTCATTTTCGAAAACCTTGATCTCCATTCTATTCTTTTTGACGTTGTTTCTTTCGTTAGGTATCTTTAATATATATGTTACGGGCAATGTGATAAATTCAGTGGAATTTATGAATGAAATTTATCACTTTGCCCGCCTCCACTTCGGGCATTATTAATAATGCCCGATTAATCACTTTGCCCATAACATATATATCTTCTGTTTCTCTAATCTTTCTGACGACGGTTAGAAATGTCTTCTTTGGATTGGTACAAATCGTTGAATGATTCTTACAGCTCTCCCACGAAAGCGATAAGTATCATTATTTACTTTCTTTTTAAATCTTAATGTTACTTGCTTTTAATTTTCTAAATTTCTTTTTGTTACATTGTCTTTTAACATGTAGCCTCTTTTGTTTAGTATCACTTGGTATACAGGTTGAAAACAAAATAAATCTAAGTAAGACAAACCTTGTTTGTGAAAAATTGACAAACATAACACTGAAAATCAGTAAGCGTAAAGTAAACAAAATTAAAAACTACTGCATTCAACTTGGTAAGTGAACAAAAATCATCTAAAATCAACACATGTAAAAAAACATAGTATGTAAAATGAGTAAGCTTTAAAAAAAAGTAATGCAGTTAACTTGGTAAATAAACAAAAATCACCAAAAATCTGTAGGCTTAAAATTAAATGAAAAACAACTGCTAACTAAACTTAGTTGTACACTGTATTTCACTAAGCATAAAACTACGTATATTGTAAGTTAAAACAAAACACTGAAAATCACTTAGCGTAAAACTATATTGTATGTGAAAACAAAACACGGGTAATCAGTAAGCTTTAACAAAATAAAAAACTAATGCAGTCAACTTAGTAGGTAAACAAATATCACTGAAAATCTGTAAACATAATGAAAAGAAAACAATGAATAACACTATATTGAATGTAGCGCAAAAGTATTTGAAAAACAACTAAGCTGATCTTAGTTGTATGTGTAAACAAAACGCTGAATATCACTCAGCGCAAAATGAAAGAATGAATGAAAGCATATACCAAGTGATACTAAACAAAAGAGGCTATATGATAAAAGATAATGTAACACTAAGAAATTTAGAAAATTAAAAGCAAGTAACAGATAACGTTAAAAAGAAAGTAAATTATAATACTTATCGCTTTCGCGGGATAGCTGTAGTAAGAATCTTTCAACGATTTGTACCAATCCAGAGAAGAAATTCCTTTAGTTAACTGCCGTCAGAAAGATTGGAGAAACAGAAGATCTATATATTAGATACCTAACGAAAGAAACAACGTCAAAAAGAATAGAAGAGAGATCACTGTTTTCGAAAATGACAAAAATTATACTTATTATGAGAGAAAATGCTTTGCAACAATCACGCACATTGTCAACATCAACAATGCATTCAAATACTTTTAACTAAAGTTCCACAGCTTGGGAAAGGATATAAAAGAAATAATATTGCACAGAGTAAGAGAGTTGTCACAGAGTAAGAAAATCTAAAGTTTTAATCCAGTTAGGCCCGATCTCACCAACATTCAGTTAGAGGTAAGCGCCGGTTAAGTCATGCTTAACTGGAACTTTCCTTCTCACCATTGCCAGCTAGCCTTAAGCACCGCTTAAAGTTCCCGTTAAACTAATCGGTACTTTATCTGCCGCTTAGGTGTCCAAAAGTTCCAGTTAGTCGCAAAGCAGTCGTGCTGCCATCTATAAGCTGGTCTGTGAAATACAACCTGATTCAGTTTATGTTTTGAATAAACTTATTTTAATCAGAACTACAGTTTTTTACTGCATGAACTTCTATAAGAATCTTGTAAAAACTAATTTGAACAAGTTTAGACTGCAAATTTATCATTATTACGATCTAAATACTTGTATTAATAATTGGTTAATATTTCATCCAAGATGGCGGCGATTCTACTCCAAAAGGCTGACACACTACACCTTTTTCGTACCCCTGTATTCGTACGCCTTGAAAGAAATAGTTCTAAAAGAAAATAAAGATTATCGTTTCAAGCGTACAAATAATTGAAAGCCCGTGTGCTCTATTGAATGTTTGTTTTATAATTGACAAATAAAAGTAGAAATTTCAGTAAAATGGATCAAAATAGTGGATATGAGCTTTTTAACTGGTAGTTTAGTTAATCGACGAAAAGTTAACTGGATGTTTCGTTGGTGAGACGACTGCGATTTTTAAGCTCCAGTTATATTTAAGCACCAGTTAGCTAAGCGGAGATTAGCAAGAAGTTGGTGAGATCGGGCCTAAGAAGTGACGTACAAAACTATTTTAGCCCACTACATATATCCAAGTTAAGCCTAACTAACGTGTTTGAACTTTCAATCAAACTAAATTATAATTTATCAATACGTTACGAAAAAAACACACGGTATTGGGAGTTAAATAATTGCTTACCGTTTTCAAATCAATACAATTTCTGTGAGACGTTTGCACTTGTCTTCAAGTTCGTTTTAGTCCGATATCCACACGATCAAATCATGAAAATAAACACTTGCTTTTGCCGCCAAAGGATACGGTTACGGATGCTGCAGCAACACCAGGATCAACACCTGTTTTGGTGTTTCATGAACTCAAAATGGTGTGACCATACGCTTTTTTTTTTAGAACGCCATTTATTTAAGGTTGACACCAGGAGCAGTGCTCTTTAACACCAGGTTTTTAGTTTCTGTAACTGGAAACTGGCGTTACAAAACGCCTTTGTTTTTACAGTGTACTTCTACTGCAGCTTTCTTCTTCTTTTCCTTTTTATCAGGCTTCGGGGCGTCTGCATCAGGTTTTTCTTCAGGTTTATCCTCAGCTTCCTGTGCTGGTGGCTGAGCAGGTTTCTCAGGTATCTTGCCACCAGCTTCTATTCCCACTTCTTCTGCCTCAGTTTCTCCTATTTCAACTTCCTCTGCTTCAGATTCTTCTCCTCCCATCTCCTCTGTGTCTGTTTCAACTTCTTCTATTCCAACTTCTTCTGCTTCAGCCTCCCGATCCACTTTCCTCTTCTTTAGTTCCGCTTCACGATCCAATTTCAACTTGATTATTTCATCTGCTATCTTAAGTGTTTCTAACTCATATTTCCTCATCTTTTCCTCGTATTTCCTCATCTTTTCCTCGTGCTCCCTTTCCTCCTTCTCCCTTCGCTGCTTCACAAGGGTTAACAGCATGACCTCTGTCTTCTTTTCCTCATAGTCCACGTTTGAAGTAATTAATTTCTTCAATTTTACGAATATTGGATTCGGGCCAGGGTCCAATCCCAACTCTCTGGTGAGACTAATTAAATCCTCTTTCCAATACGAACAGAGGAAAGCCATGGTTCCTAGCAACCCGAATTTCAATTGGCGTATCCTTCAAGCTGGTCAAAACTCAAACTCTGGCTTGATGGCCTCTCTATCTCTTGTCCGGGGCGGACACTCCTCAAAACTCTGGCCGGATGGCCTCTCTTCCAGTGCCGGGGCGACACTATTCACCAAGTGTTCGGGCTGAACACTTAAACGAGCCGGATGGCTCCAAAATCACTGTGTCGGATGACACTCTCCTCGTCTGGGCGACGAATATCTCAGGCCGGATGACCTCTCTTCCAGTGCCGGGGCGGCACTATCCACCAAGTGTTCGGCTGAACCCTTAACCGAGCCGGATGGCTCCAACACACAGTGTCGGATGACACTCTCCTTCGTACAGTTTCATATCCATCTCTCTCCCGATCCTACCGACTGCGCCAGTAAAAATTACGTATATATTGCAAACAGAAAAATTTATTCAAAGGTAAAATTTAAATCAAAGTAAATACATCGGGAAAGAGAGAACATACAAGACTAGCTTTCCAGCTCTAAAACTAAACCCAAAACCTCTCCAAAAACCAAATTTTAATAATAGAAATCCCAAAAATACAAATCGTGCGAGCACCCGCACGGCTTTTGCTAGTATTGTCCGGTTTAAAACTAGTACAAAAATACAAAATTCTTACAGGGGCCATTCATTAATTACGAAAGGATGATTTTGGCAATTTTTGACCCCCTACCCCCATGTAAGGGTACGTAAGATTTTTCAAATCCCTCCCCGCTATTCTTACGTAAGATTCCATTTCGGTTTTCCAAATAATAAAATGTTAGAAAAGGATCAGTTACACTAAAACTCTCAGTTTGACGTTAAATCAAAGATTTGTATTTTTCAACAGATAAGTAATATTCTTGCTGTCAACTACATATTAATACATACACAGTACATAATAGTACCACATAGTAATTTGATTAGAATAATTGGAAATGGTTTACATTAACTTGGAAAATCTTACGTAAGAATGGGTTTGACCCCCCCCACCCCCCCAAGTAAGGGTATGTAGAGATTTTTCCAACCCCCCTCCCCCTCGGGACCCTTACATAATTAATGAATGGCCCCTTATACCATTCGCTAAATGTCAGCCCCATACAGTGATTCACTTGTATCCCTTTACCACAACACTATTTGACTCCACAGCAACTACTTAGTGCAACTCAAATACTAAAAAAAACCCTGCACTTGTACCCCTTGGCTTCTAGGCTCATTCAGAAAGCATATTCCTCAGGGCATCCTTTAGGGGCTCGATTCTCAACCCGGGGTAAGCAGAAACAAAGAAAAAATAATTTAAAATAAAATTTGATATTAAGCATTGATAATTTAAAGGATCTAAAAAATAAAGTTCTCCTATTTTTCATTTCCCCCCTCCTGAAATTTTAATGAATGGTGTGCGCGAAACAACAGGATTTAGGATTTGTTTTGTGAAGAGCAGAACTTACTTCACCGTGGCTGCTTTTAGGCCGTGGGTATACTTGACTGCAACGTTTCTTGAACCCAGTACGTCACAAATGCGGAAGGAGAAATCGATAAACACAAAGCCCGTTGGGTTGTTAGGAGGAGTTTCGGTACGCAAATCGTGATTGAAAAGCACTATAAAAATACATGGGTTTAACAAAATAATCATATTTTTATATTGATGTTCTTTATTTCACTCAAATTTCAGACACCGCGATGGGAACTACTTTGTTTATTAGTGACGTCGTAGGGTCAACTTAAGTTGCTGTTTAGTATTATAGCCTAGTGGTTTAAAGTACGCAATTTTGTTGACAAAGTGTAAGCGTCTGACTTATTGTTTTGGATAAACATTTACCTTTTAAACTTCCGGTGACAGTCCGAAATCCTAAGTCCCTCACTCTCCCCTACTACTGGCAACTTTTTGATTCAATTCAAAACTCAAATTTTGGTTTTTCTCACTCTACCCTAATAGTACATATAAAAAAAGCATACAAAAACGACAACCCGTGATTATACTCGACAGCAATGTTTCCTGACCCTTATGACGTCACTACGCGGAAGCAGGAACTGCGTAAACAGAAAACTTGAAGGGTTACTAGGAGGAGTTTTGGTACGCAAATCATGATACAAAAGACGCTATGTGATTAATCGGGCATTATTAATAATGCCCGACTTATCACATTGCCCGTAACATATACATGGGATTAATATTTTTTAAATTGACGTTCTTAATTTCACTCAAAATTCAGACAACGCGCTGGTAACTACTTTGTTTGTTAGTGACGTCATAGGGTCAGGAAACGTTGTTGTCGAGTATAGGGGGGGTGTTGCTTTTCTTACAATACATCTCATACCCTGTAAAGCAAGTTTTTCCTTTAGATTCTTTACTATGCAGAGAAACAAACTTTCGAACGAACTTGCCAGGTTTAGATTCTTCAAACAAAATAAAAGGGGAGAAATAACAAGAATAGAATCTTTGATATTGAAAATTTGAAACTGATACTCCAGGCTGAAAACTAAATAAAAACCTTAAGCTATCATTTTAAATTACCCCATGAAAATTTACCATAGAGTGTTTTCAGGTGACGTCAGAACCGGTTATTTTCTTTTAACTGTGTACCTTCTGTAGGGCTTTTAACTGTTGCTAAGGCCTTTGTTTATCTGTTGCTAAGGCGGTTTTTAAGTATGGGGTCACGTGATTGCAAATGCTCCAATAGAAGAATTCCCCGGCCAGTCATTTTCTGTAACTGTTAACCTCTGTAGGGCAAAAAACTGTAACATTTCTGTTGCTAAGGCCGTTGTTAGGTCCGAGTCATGTGATTGAAAATGCTCTACATAAAAGAGCCCTCATAAGAAGTTAAAAACACCAACTTGTATTGAGAAAAATGCAATTCACAGTCAAAAATTTCAGTTCATAAGCCGATTTTTCAAAAAATAAGTCTGAAAAGTTCAAAAAAGTAGGAAAATACTCATTGCTGGTTGTAGATACCTACATGCTTTGAAATCTCAGTCTACTTATGAAAACTACCTTATATGAAAAATAGCAATTGCAATATTAACTTCACTGAAACATTAAAAGAGCCAGAACTGTTGAAATTTCCTACTTCTGAAAAATTTTCAGAGCTGTAAAAAAATTATTTTAAAATGAAATTAGTAAAAAAATCAACATCCTAAATAATAAGGCAATTTGGAAAAAATATTTGTTTATTGCATTTTCATAGAAAAAACACCACTAATTTAACCTTCACAGGTTTTATCTGTATCAAATAGAAAAGCATTATCAAAAATACATGATTTATTCTAAAATTTAAAAAGGTATACTTTTGAGATAAAATATAAATTTTGAAAATTTTTAAAACAATATATAATTAATTGGAGGGCAAATAATTAATTTCCAAACAAATTTATTCATGAAAATGATCACAGGTATATTGATTTTTAAAACGTTATTGGAGGTTTAACATATTGAAGAATTTGATGCATTGAATATTTGTATTTATATCACATCAGAAAAAAAAACATGACATTTTTGACTTTCATATTCAAAATGGGGAAAAGAATTTCCAAATGACTTTTTGGAGAGTTGTCACCAATAAATGACAAGTTTTATACAAATAAAACTCGTTGCACAAAAATTTTAAAACAAAGCTTGAATGCAATAAAAAGGCTTGTTCTTGAAATAGAAAATAAAAAAAAAATTAAGAGATGTTTTTTAAAATACTTCATGGTTCAATTAAATTTTTTCTAATAGAATTAACACCAAATATACACATGAATTAAATGAGAAATAACATTAAAACCTTCTTGGTTGAAGAGTTTTTTAACTTAAAAACAAAGACCCTCTAAAAAAAAGAACTGATAATTTTTGGGGTATATTTTTTCAGTAATTATGGTGCTTTCTAGAATGATTGCTGTTTGATTGGTAATGAAAAATTACAAATGTATGTACAGTATAGCATTTATAAAAAAGTTTGATAACTTTAACAAATGGAAAAATTCCTTTCAATATTATATATTCATACAATACTAATTTAAAGTTTTCACTCAAAACTTAACACTATACCAAATCCAGCCATAGAAGTTAATTTTACAAAGTTGTGCATAATGAAAAAAATTAAATGTTTTTACCATAATCTATTAACAGTATGGTATTTACAAAAGTTAAAATCTTTATAAATGAAAAAAAAAATCACAATTCTTTACAATATGAAATTTTTGTTTAGCATTAACCTTAAGAGTTTTCTCATACCCTTAAGGTATAAAACTTCAGGTACTTTAAGGTATAAAACTTCATAGTAAATCAAGCCTCAGATGTTAATGATATAAAACATTTTTACAAAAATATCTTACAATTATTTACAGGGTGTTTAAAACTCATAGGCAAAAAAGCTAAAGAGTGTAGACCAGTGGCGGCTCGTGAGTTAATTAATAGGGTGTTCACACCTATTATATATAAAAATTAAAATTTATAAAATATCTAGAAAGAGAAGGGATGGTGGATCAATATACATAAATCTAACTTCTTTTAGTAGAAACATCTCTTTCTTGGAAATAATTATTATTAAATTATTCCTATAAAACCTAAATTATTCAGTTATTATTACACTTTTATTTAAAAAAAAAATATGCATTTATATTTGCCATAAATGTCATCTTTAAATTATCTTTTTAAAGTCCGTATCTTTTCCTTTCGTAATTTGCACAATGGTCAGATGAGGTGTTGGTCTTAAGCTCTTTATTTTAACTTTTTTCCAGCGGCAATTGGGAGAAATGAAGATGCTTTATTTCAAACATGGAAATTACACTTAACGCCATTACATCCTAAAAAAAGCATCCTAATTAATAACAAAAGTATTAAAATATTTTAAGGAAAAGATTTAAATTATATGGAAAAAGTGCTCAAACTCGTACTTTTCAATTAGCCGAAAAAATCAATTCCAGAACTCAAAAAAAGGAAAGCTGTGCCTCAAAAGTGAAGGCCTCGGCACACGAAATCTGTGCGTACGGGAATCTAAAAAGCGAGGACGTAAGCTCAATATTCTCTCGGCAAGCAGTCGGGGTATCTTCGGAATCTCATATTTTTTACGCTCACACGTGCGGATAAGGAAAGAAAAATAACAGTTCATTCTTTTTTCTATTTCTTTCGCGTTTCCGGTAGTAAATTTTTCTTATTGAGTAGAGAAGGGAGGGAGGAAACATAATTCTGAGTTTAAAAAAAAAATTGAAAATATATTTCCATTGTTATTTATTTATCTTTATATTCGATTTTTGTTCTACTTTTTCTGTGGGTGTTCACGTGCTCCTATGGACGAGCCGCCACTGGTGTAGACTACCCAAAGACAATTAAAAACACCCTACGGGGTCCCCGAAGCAATCCTGAGTGGACTAAAGATGCCAGATGCAGTAAAAAGTAGGTTGTTGTTGGCAAACGGTTGGGGGTAGGAACAAAATTCCAGCGCCAATTACCTTGTTTTAATTTATCTATAAAAACTATTTTTAAGTTTTTATCCTATAAAAGCCTCATCTTCAAAGTAAAACAATAAAAAATATGACAGTAAAAAGAAGCTATTATTGTCACTTTTTGAAGACAAGCTCTTCAGGATAAAAACGTTGCAGTTTTTATAAATAATTTAAAAGGTAATAATTGACACTGGAATTTGGTTTCTACCCCAAACAGTTTGCCCACAATAACTTACTTTTTACTGCTCCTGTCAATTTTTGTCTGCAGTCTAGCCCATCAGATTTGTTTTGGGGAAATCCCTAATTACAGGGTGATTCTGAATTGTTTCTGGGTGGTCTACAACCCCTGGTATTTTTTCCTCCGAGTTTGAATCACCTTGTATTGATATGGTGCTTATTTACAAAAGTTTGAAATCTTTAACAAATGGAAGAACACAACTGTTTTCGGTATGATGCATTTGCTCCATATTGATTCCCATAAATTTTAAATTTCACAACAAACTCAGCAACACAAGTAAGTTTTTACCAGTTCACTTTTAGGTAGCTCATTCATAGTGTTGGGTTCTTACCCCATGGCTCATATAGAGCACCTGATAAACCACAAATGAAATTTTGGAAATAGTTCACAAAGCTGTTCAGGAACTGTGAAGCCAAAAATCACAATCTATTCAACATTGTGCATAAGCATCTTAAGTGTCCCCACTCATTAAATCAATGGTGTTAACTTATTATCGTTTAAATAGTTTATAAATATGCTGCCTCATTTATTCTCAAAGTAAGATTCATAGAAGTCTAAGAAAGCTTTTGGACCATTATTTCCAGCTCCTCTTAGAATACGAGATACATCAGATATATCCATTCCCTGTTGTTCGAGATCTGTTATGTATTTTGTTTTCTTTCCTTCCTTGTCGAACCACATATTGTACAATTCTAGAAAAACTCTCGGAGCATTACTTCTAGCTCCGCTTAGAATATTGGATACAGTAGACAGATTTATACCTTCTTTTTCAAGACTCTTTAAGTATCTTGTTCTTCCTTTTTCATCAAACCATATATCATACAATTCTTTAAAAGCTTTTGGGGCATTACTTCCAGCTCCGCTAAGAATATTGGATACATTAGACAGATTTATACCTTCTTTTTCAAGACTCTTTAAGTATCTTGTTTTTCCTTTTTCATCAAACCATAGATCATACAATTCTTTAAAAGCTTTTGGGGCATTACTTCCCGCTCCGCTAAGAATACTGGATACATTAGACAGATTTATACCTTCTTTTTCAAGACTCTTTAAGTATCTTGTTCTTCCTTTTTCATCAAACCATAGATCATACAATTCTTTAAAAGCTTTTGAGGCATTACTCCCCGCTCCAGATAGAATACGGAGGACATTAGCAAGATTTATTTTTCTTTCTTCTAGAGTTCTCAAACATATTTTCTTGTTTCCCAGCTCATCAAACCAAAGGTCGTATAAACATTTAAATGCCTGAGGAGCTTTACACCCTGCTCCAGATAAAATACTAGAAACATTTGAGATCCTTACTCCTTGTTTTCCCATTGTTTCTAAATAAAGTGTTTTATTTCCTTGATCATCAAACCAGAGATCATAGACATCTTTAAAGGCTTTTGCAGCCTTAGAACCGGCACCTTTCAAAATACCAGACATGTTAGAAAGCTTAATCCCTTTTTCCTCAATTTTTGTCAAATATAGCCTTTTATTACCAAGCTCATCAAACAGCAAATCATACAATTCTTTAAAAGCTTTAGAAGCAGCAGTTCTTGATCCCTGTAGAATACTAGAGAGAAATTCTAAATTTATTCCTTCTTTTTCTAGTGATTTCAGGTATTGGGTTCTTCTTCCTTTTTTATTAAACCAGAGGTTATATAAATCAGTGAAAGCTTTAGCAGCATTTGATCCAGCTCCAATCAGAATACTAGATACATTAGATAATTGTATTCCTTTCCCCCCTAAAATTTCTAAACATTGTTTTTTATTTCCTTGCTTATCGAACCAAACATTGTATAAATTTTTAAAAGCTTCGGGAGCTTTGCATCCAGCTCTGTGTAAAATACATGACACATTGGAAATTATTCCTTCTTCTTCAATAGTTTTTAAGCATTGTTTTTTATTCCCTTGCTCATCAAACCAAAGATCGTACAAATCTTTGAAAGCTTTAGGAGCATTACATCCAGCTCCACTTAGAATGTTAGATAAATTCGATATATTTATTCCTTTTTCACCTAGAAATTTTAAACATTGTCGTTTCTTTCCTCGTCCATCAAACCAAAGACCATACAAGTCTTTGAATGCCTTTTGAGCATTAATTCCTGCACCAGCTAACATAGAAGAAATGTTAGAAAACTTAATTCCTTCATTCTCAAAGGCTTTCAAATACTGTGTTTTATTTCCATGTTCATCAAACAAAAGACCATAAAAGTTATTAAAGGCTTTTGCAGCATTAAATGCTGGAGCATTCAAGATACTGGTTATATTGGATAGACTTATTCCCTCCCTTTCAAGAGTTTTTAAGCATAGTTTTTTATTTCCATGTTCATCAAACCAAAGATTATACAAATCTGTAAAGGCTTCTGCAGCATTACACCCCGATTTATTCAAGAGAGATGCCATATTAGACAGGCTTATTCCTTCTTTCTTAATGGTTTTTAAATAGTATTTCCCGTTGCCAAAAAATATGTCATATAAATCTTTAAAAGCCTGAGGAGCACGATTGCCTGCTCCACTTAAGATGCAAGAGAAATGAGAAAGAGTTATACCTTCTTCTTCAAGTGTTTCAAACCATTCCATTCTCTTTCCTGTGCTGTCTATCCAAAGGTTGTATAGTTCTTTAAAAGCTTTAGCAGCTGTATTTCCTGCTCCCCTTAATAAATTACACATAGACACCAGATCTATACCATTTTCTTGTAAATTTTTTAAATATTTTGTCTTTTTCCCATTACAATCAAACCATAAATCATACAAGTCTGTGAAAGCTATGGCAGCGTTAGCTCTGGTTTTACTCAGAATGCCCGATATCATACTTAGATATATACCTTCTTGCTCTAGAGTTTTCATGCAATGAGTTTTACTTCCTTCTTTGTCAAATAAACAGTCATAAAAACTTTTAAAAGCTCCGATAGCGCTATTCCCTGCTCCATGCAAAATAAAGGAGACCATGGGGAGTTTTATTCCTTCTCTTTGCAGGACTCCTAGACAGTGTCTACCGTCTCCTTTTAATAAAAATCGCAAAAACAGACTAAACCCAAATGTCCCTTCTCTGCCTACAACACCTCTCGCAAACCGAAATATCTCCTCTATGTCTGAATTTTTAATCTTCTGGTAACTTGAAAAATCACAGTTGATATCTTCCAAAAACTTATCCATTTCTTCTTTTCTGATAGGACTAGTATCGTAAGATTCGAACCATCGCAATGCTATTTCAAGCAATTCTTCACATTTATAAAAAGTAGCGGACTGATTATCTATATTATCCTCGACAACATTATGTTGTTTGTTACATGGAATATCAGAATCTAGTTTCTTTGTAATTAAATTACTTAAATTTTTCCATTTTGGCTGATTGGCCACAAATATCAACTTATCTAAAAATTCCTCTTTTAATTCTTTATCATTGAGTCCTTTTGCTTCCTTTTTTTTGCTTTTTTGCTTTTTTTTGGAAGGTAGAAGCTTTAACAAACTTATGAGCTTTTCTCTTGTTTTTTCCTCTTTCGAAAACTGATAAAAACTGTTCCCTTCTATACACGAACAATTTCTTAAAATTTTAAATTTCTTTTTTTTAACATCAACACTATCAAACTTTAATGGATAAAAACCTTTACATTTACTTTTCTTCAGTTTCATTTCTTCTGTTAGATCAAGATTCCCATTAGTATAGATGATGAAATACCTTAAACCCTCTTTTATTTTTCGAAAGAGAGTAAAAAGCCTATTAATGGAAATCATGTTATTCTTTGGTTTGGAAGGAAATAACTGACCATAGCCAAGGTTACCTTCAGCATGGTGAGCCTTTATGTAACTAGTTCTCCCTTTATAATCCACTGTAACACCAAAAGATGCATCACTGGTTCCACCATCAACTTTTACAGAAAGCATATTTTTCTGCAAGAACACATCGTGCAAAAATAGCACAAATACATAGAAGTCATACATAATTCCAGATGCATTCTTTCTACGATTTTCTAGTTTACTAAAAATTTTCTTTTGTACTTTTAAGTAATTAAAATCATATTCACAAGAACTAGATTTCATTTCACTCCTTATGATACAATTAAGCTCTTCTCTGTTAGGTTGATCGACCGCAAAGACCAACTTATCTAAAAAAGCTTTTTTTATATCTTTTTCGAACCCTGTAGGAAATTTTTTTTCAACCCTTTTCTGCATGGCAGGTGAACACCTTAACTTTTTTACGAGTCTTTCCCTTGTTTTTTTATCTCGCGAAAACTGGTAAAACTTATCCAGCGTATTTCCTGCAGACAGAAGGGTTTTCACAACATCATGGTCCTCCATTGAGTTCAAACGAAAAGGATAAAAGTTTTTCAAGAGTCCTCGTTTAAATTCTTTCTCTTCCGTCAGATCTAAACCTGCATTTGTATATATTATAAGATATTCCACAGAATATAAGGCATCTGATTTAGAGATTACGTGTTTAAGAAAACTGTCAAAATAACTGTTGAGAGAACGGCCTGTTCTACCTCTTGTGAACAACTTTGAATACCCGATTTTACTAGGGATGAAACTATCTACACTTTCCACACATACATGAACAGATTTTTCTTGATCACGGATAACAATGTCACTAAATTTACTGATTTCAAAATTTCTAAATGACAATGTCAGTGAAGGATACCTGTGTTCGTTTAAGGACTTCCTGATTGAGCAAAGCACAGACAAGTCCAACTGATACATAAGTCCAATCAGCTGATCAGGGTTGTACTGCTTTGTTTGATATGCATCATGTAATTTCTTCTGTCTAGGTGTTTTTGGTATTGAATCTTGCAGCTCTGAATCTTTGCAAAGTTTCTTTGTAATGGCATCGCTCTAATCAGAAACAGAAGGTTTTCGCTTCCTGCTTGTTTCACGGTTTTCTTCCCCAAGACCTTCAGAATTATTTCCCTCGTCATCATCCTCCGAAAACTGCTTAATTTCCATTAGTTCATTATGCGATGAATCTTGCAGTTCAATCCCTTCATCTACCAGTTGAATTTCTTTAGAAATCGACTTCCTCTTTTTTCTGGGAAGTTTTTCCTCAAAACATTGCTTCTCAGTCTTTTCTCCTTCTAACTGGTCTTCTTCTAGCTGATCCTCCATAATGGGTACTTTCCTTTTCCTTGACTTTGGCTGGCACATTGATTCCAGGTTTTCCTCTGATTTAGAATCTTCATGAAGGATGTGTGATCTTTTTGGTGCAGTCCCACTGGAGACTGAAACGGAATGTTTCCAGCCACAATTTTCCTTTCCAGAACCTCCAGAGTCATCTTCTTGACCTTGAAAGCAATCAGTCATTCCAGGTAGTTTACTGGCCATCAAATCTTTTTCTTCTTCTGTTTTAGATGATTTTCCTTTTTTCTTTCTTTTCTTAGTTTTCAAAACACATTTTTCAGTGGATGGAAAATCGGTATTTTCGTTCTCATGTTGCATTCCAGAAATTTCTTCCACCAGGTGCTTTTCTTTTATAAGTGCCGTTTTATTTTTCATTCTGGGAGGCTTTCCCTTTATCAGACGTTTCTTTTCGGCCTTTTTTTCTCTTGACAAGTCATCTTTCTTGGAAGTTTTCTTTCGTTTCGATGGCTTGGCTTCACACAGTGATTCTTCGTTTTTACCTGCTTCATAAACGGTGCATGGTCTATTTGGAGGAGTTTCGCTCAAGACGTTTGAAGATGAGGAACATTTCCTGCCTGAGTCGTGATTTTCTTTTTCAGAACTTTCTGAGTCATCATCTTGGTCTTTACTGCCCTCTGTCCTTCCAGTTGATTTACTCTGTGTCATATCCTTTTCTTTTTCCTGCCGATCTTTTCTAGATTTTCTTCTTTTCTGCTTTTTCTTAGCTTTCGAAGCACTCCTCTCAGTGGATGGATTTTTCGAGAGGGCGGGGCATCTGGTTTTCGAACGAAGCTTCCCCAAGGCAGCTTGAACTGTTTTGTGGTTGACCAACAAGGCATGGCATCTGTCTTCTAGAGACACACCCTCCTGAAAAACACAAAATTGCTTTTAATTTGATAATTTCTTGTTACAAGGTTTGGTTCATTCATGATATCGTGGTCTTAAAGGCACTAAGTGCTTAACTATTCTCTACGAAGGTTACACCAAATTTGGCGACATCCGACCTCTTTCTTTTCGTGCCACGCAATTTCTCAAAACACTGATTGATTCTTAGCTTTGTGAGATTTTGGAAATTTGTATGTTCTACCACGTTCAAAAGATTTTCAAAAAATGACTTATTGCCTTTCTTCTGGGAGTTGACCATACAGTATTATTAAACTATACAAATTTAACTTCATCTTTTTTAGATAATTACTAGACAACAACCTGGTACAATTCCGTTAAAGTCCCTGCTAAATATCGCCAATATCCAAATCGCTAAACATATCCAAAAATCAACAAAAATTTCTGACTTTTATTAATGAACTGAATAGTTATTGATGTAATTAAACATTTTAATTCAGGAGTTTGAAAATATTTATGAATATTTCTACTTTTTGTTGTCTAAAAGAACCGGGCGATATATAGCGGGGACTCTAACGGAATTGAACCAACAACCTTTTGAGGAAAGTACCAGGTCTTCAATAACTCTTATTACAGTAAAAATTATTACTGCTTAAGAAATGAAAAATACTATTTACTTGTGAGTGTGATACTAATGTATGATCATGTTTATTCCCAGTTAATGTTCCGTAATCGGGAACCATTGCCAAGGAAAGTCGCCAAACTTGGCGTTATTAAAAAATATTATTATTAAATATATATTTATTATTAAAAAAAATATTAAAAAGAGTTATTAAAAAATATCGCCAAGTTGGCGATGGTTCCCAATTACGGAATCTTAGCCTTATTCCCAAAGGAAGAATTCAGGTGGAGAAAAACCATTAGGAACAAACAAAACAATCATTTTTCAATTTGAAAAAGTATATTCCACTTAATAATAGTAATAAAATAGATGTTGCCAACTTAAAGTAATCTTAAAGTTAAATTTAATTTTTGTTACTAGTAAATTAAATATCAACAGTTAAAAATTATTATCAGATATTTTAATTCAAACTTTTATAGAAGTTGGTCCAACAACTTCATTATTATTTATTTGAAATATTTTTACATAACCCTTTTAGTGCAGTTGGTCTGTAAATTTTTAGTTAAATGCATTAAAAGAACATGCATTAGGTTCAATAAATAACTTTACCTGAGAGAGAACATTCTTCCAATCTTTATCTTTTGCCAAGGCCATTTTACACACAGCACGAGGTTTTATTTTCTATATAAAAACAGTAATAGTAAATAAATGGAATGTACACAATTTATAAAAACTATTCAAAAGAGAATCAAGTTAAAATCTACTATACAGGTTCACAATATTTGCATTATCAATCAGAAATTAAATTAGTTTTCCATATCATATTTACTTACAATTTTTAGATGATAACATTTAGTTAATAATTTGGGTTTTTGTTACAATTTTACCATTTTTTGTAAACTAGTATCACTTTTGTTCCAGGTTAATTCAGAACTTTTTAGAAGAAACCAAGTTTTGACAAAATGAAAATCTAGTCTGAAACGATCTGGGATTGTCAGAAAATGTATTAACAAAATAGATCTCCTTTCTGAGACATTTGAGCACAAAGAAACAGGCATAAAGATAATTCTACACTAACAGAAATCCCAATAACACCATACAAACCTTTAAAACATCAACTTCTTCTTGTAACCTTTCAGCTTTTTGCTTGCATTTGGCAACTATTAGAGCATTTCCCCTGAAACATAACAATCCTTCGTTACTTTTAAGTTGGAAGGAGGTGAGGCTTGACCAGCTTCTCACAAAACATTTTTTAATAAATCAGATAAAGTTTCATGGTTTGCATTACATTATACATGGTTTGAAAAATATCTTAAAACTGCTACCCCTAACAACCAGTAATATAAGTCCCGATTCTTTTATCATAATGATAATTTAGTTCGTTACAACGTCCTTTCGTAAAAACAACTGTATATTGTTGGTCCTAGAAGGGATTGCTCTACCAAGGTTCTAATGTACACTCATGATCATAAAAAATGCAACACCAAGAAGGAATTGTCCAATCAACTTGAAATTTTCAGGGTATATTCGTTATGGTTTGTTATTCAAATGTTTACAAATTCAGAGTTACAGCGCATGCGTGAGATGAGCAGTGCCTTCTCAATCACTAATTTAATTGTATATGTAGGGGGCTGTAAGGGGTGGTTAAAAAGTTGTAAGAAGGTTGTCTGCCACTGATTATCTTGTCATTAGAAGTCATTATACCCCTTATACCTTAAATGATCCATATGAGCATTTAACAGTGTTTGAACGAGGATCAATGATAGGCCTACCTGAAGGGTATTTTTCACACTGTGTTACCGATGCTCAGATGAAAGCCAATAGGACAATAGTGATATGGGTGTGAAAGCAGAGGTCCCGAGATGGTCAGGCGAGTTGAAAATCGGGGACTGAACGCCTCATAGTCATGTCAGCACGTGATCAAAGAGACTTCATTCGCATGGCACTCAGTGACTTTTCGACATCTTTCAAACTGTCAAAACACTGCTACAGGTCTATCATTGTATGCTCCAACAGTTAATCGGTGGTTGCTCCACCAAATTCCGCGAATTATCATTCTTTTTTAAAGAGCTCCATTGATGGAATTCCATCGGTGCATAAGTCCACAAATTTTTTTTCGCGTGATTAATAGCAACAAATGGCCCTTTTAAACGATTCCAATTTTAGTTTTCATCAACATGACACCCACATCAGCTTTGGACGCTATACTGTAAAACGCCATCTTTTGGAGTGTTTTATCCACCATAAACCATGCCATACCGCGTTATGAGCTGGAGCACTATTGAGTATCATGGGTAACCTTATGAGATAAGAAATGAAGGTGATCATAACAGCCACAAATGCATTAAAAATTTTTTGGAGCCAAAATTATACCCTAACTTTGAAGCATTCCAAACTTCCATTATATCCATCAAAAGCAGTTTCTGTTTCAGCAAATTTCTTCACCCAATATTTCACCTATGGAGCTTGACTGAAATTCGCTCATTAGTCATCATGCTCAAAATGCTTGTTCTGTTGCCAGATTTGGTAAACTTTGGGTTTGCAAAGAATCTTTGATGGAAATCTTATCCTCAGGCAAAAAAGCAATCTAAAAAAAATCAATCACAAAAGCAAATCAATGACGTGTCGTATAGAGGCTCTCACTGCTGCGCGTATGGACTACATAAAACACTGATTTTCGATATTTAATTTTGTTCCTTTGTTCTGAAAATTTAATCATTTATTTGCATCTACAAAGGTGACCAGTTGTGAAAATTTCATCAAAATCGAACAAGTCCTTCATGGTGTTGCATTTTTTATGATCATGAGTGTATATATTAAAAAGTTTTGTAAAATCTTAAACATATTTTTCATTAACTTTTTAAAATAAATCCTGCTCTTACAGATCAACGGAATACAAAATGAATTTTATACTTACTTCTGATTTTGTAAACGATGAATTTTCTTTACATACTTCTTGAGGATTTCAGTTTTTCCTTTCTTGAAAATTTTCTTCAAACTTGAGATCTATAATTTAGAATTAAAGAATTTAATTAATTTAGAATTAAAAATCAGTTTTCATACATTTTTATTTATTTCCACAAATATCTAAACTATTTGAGTAAAATTATTGGTCAAATTCCATTATCCGTCCCTTTACATATCACCAAGCTGTTTTGAATGGCAATGGTTAGAAATCACTAAAAATTGTTAAAAGAATCAAATATGCAATGAATTCAATAACTACAATAAAATATAGAAATATTTGACTTTAAAAATATTTTGGCAAGTTCTAAGAGGTCATATAAAATAATTGGGTACTTATGTATATTATACACATGCCAACAATTAATTGCTTAATATTATTTTTAAGTGTTTAGCAAGCTTGGTTCTGTGTTACAAATAGGTGCCACTCTTCTAGGTTATCATAACCTACTATCTGGTATAGTACCTTCCAGGATGATAGAAAAATTATCATCCTAGTTCCAGCTAGGGTGCCACTAGAACTGGTTGTGTATTTATAGTACTACTTGATTCTTCTTTATTTTTGAAAAATAAATCAAGCCTGTTAATGGCATGCAGATATAATTCATTAGTACCTAGAATTGTACTTAATTATTAATTTCTATGGTTTCTGTATTTTGTTTTCAAATAATAGTATTGTATTGTTATTGTCCCAATTTCCAATAACAACTAGTTTTGATTTTTCTAACAAACTTTTTTGGGTGATTAAATAGTCAAAGAAATGGTTATTTAAAAGGATATTGAAAATATTATAGTTTCGTGAATTTAAAAGACCTGTTAAGAACTTTTTACAATGACAATTGGTTTAATTTATGTACACCCAATAATAAAAGTTCTCGTTGATAAATATAACCCTTTATATGAGATATATTTGAATAACCATTGTTTTTCTTTTTATATCTACAACAACCACTTTCCAAATAGTAGAAAAAAATAAACAATAGTTTGGAATATGACAATGTTATCCTAATAATTAAAAACATTTGAAATTTAAGTAATGTTATGCACTAAAATTCACCTGGCCGTCATCCGTGATGATTTTACCCATTTTTTTCTCTCCAAAATATAAGAAAATTATAAAGAAATATCACATCCAGATGCCTGTAATTTAAAATCTCGTGTTTTACACACCACAGCACATGGGTTGCATGCCGTTGTTTACATTTTTAAAATAAACAACTTCTAGACGTTGCCACTCAATAACTTTTTCGGTTTATTAAAAGAAAAAAAAAGACATGTTGTCAGCAGTCACTCCTAGAGGACGCGTATCAGGCTGAATATCACAGATACTCTGTGTCTCTATCAACATTAACTCACAGTCATCTGGCAACTCTGATTTGTTTTGTTTATTGTTTGGTTTTTGGGCGCCGACGCCGCGAATTTTAATTTTGTTGACTCGAGCGTTGTAGTCAGTGACATTTTTGTATTGTTGTGGAAGACGCATCTCGGCTTGCACATGGCGAAAGGAACTGGCGATAACGAATTTCAAGGTTTGGAGTGGACAATCGAGAACTTCAGCTCTTGGAACGGCGAAGGGCACCATGGCAAGGTGTTACCAAGTCACCTTTTTGCGTACGGAAGTTGCACTTCCCTCAAGCTCTACTTCGCAGCAGACAAGTACCAGGTCCCCTCACTCAAGAGGGAATGTGTCGACTTCTTGTGTGGGCACATCACCCTGTCGAACGTGTGCAAAATCTTGTCGCTTGCGGAAAAACACCAGGTTCCCAATCTGATCTCGGCGGCTCATAACTTTATTTTGGAGAATTTCAGCGAAGTTTTGGCATCCGAAAAGTGGAAGAGTTTCATGAGGAGCGAACCTTTACTGGTTGCGGAAACTGTGACTTATTTAGCTCAGAAAAAATGTGCAGGAAAATGATCAATTTCCTTACTTTCCAATTTTTCAAAGTGGATGTTTAGGTATTAATTTACCCTTCATTAGAATAAGTCAATTTTCATTTAAAAAAGTTCTATGAATTCAAATGTTGGTGATATTTATCTCCTCTATGTACATGTTACTTTATTTTAAGAGAAACCATTTTGAACTTGTATAACTTGTTTATAGTGAAATTATGAATGTTTTAAAATTCCAGCATAAAACTAAAATTTTGATTTCTTAAAAATTTTTTTTGGTTGTAAAAACTTTTGTAACCAGGTCAGGTGATAATTTAATGTAATAAAATACAATCAATCTAAAATGTGTCTTGTGTCACTCAGATCACATGTGTTAAAGCTATTTTAATTCTAGAGTAGTATATAAAAAGAAGAAAGTAAAATTATTTGTGCCTTAGAATTTTAACTTGATCTTTCTTGCTAGTCTAGTCTGTATTTTTATGCCACATGGATTTTAGATTTATTACCTTCATTTCAGATAGGTCATACTGTAATTCTAGGCCATGCCAATGTTATATTTATACTTAATTTGTTTTTACTTTCTAAAAGCGCAAAACCAGTTTCATATTTTAATGAAATTTTGAATAATTGAAAGATTAGTCAATTTATCTGAAAGACCTTTTGTTTACATCATTTTTACTAAATTACTTTCAATATTGTTAGCCTAAACAACTAGATACTTGAAATTTTAACATAGAAAGTTTAGTAAATCCAAAGACACCAGGCCTGGGTGACAATCTTGGAGAAATTTGTTGGTGCAGTTTATTGACAAGTAAGCAATTTAACTTCTATAGAGCTGGGTTGCCAGAATCCACTATTCTAAAATTAAAAATTCCACTATGTACTGTCGTACCGCGAGGAGAAGAGCTTTGAACAGGGTTGCCGTGAGTAGACGAGTTTAAAAGAAGAGGGAAGCTGGTATGAATTGAACGGCAGTATTTGGCTTTTTAAGCGTACATTTGGCGAATGAGAAAACGCGTTTCGCGAATGAAAATAAGATAATCATATTTTATTAAACTGCATTGAAATATAGATTATCTTTGAAATTTCTCGTAATCGAAAATACCTTTAGGCATGAAACATTTTTGTACTTTTAGTATGCTTTAATATTGCTATTTTGAGTGAATTAGTTATATTTAGTTTTATATAAAATAGCTCATATCACTTAAATTAATAATTTCATAATTTAATCACCATACTCGAAATTTAAATGAAGCTTTAGAAACTTGTAAAGAGACAAAATATAGAAATATTTATTAATTTTTTAAAAATATTTTATAACATTTAAATACAATCTAATGCAATTCATTGTCACTAGAACTGCAGTCACTGTCAGTGTTTGACAAAGATTCGAATCGCTCTCCGACAAATTAATCACTAATTCGTCTATAATATCTTCGATCAACCCATCTTTTTCCAATAATCGCTTCTTATATTTTGTACAGTCGGGCGAATAAAAAAAAAGTTACAGAGACGATTGTGAACGATCGGATGGGGTTAAAAAGATGAAAGATAATTTAAACGCTAATTTTCATGAATTAACATCTACTTTAAAAGAAGGTATGATTAGATCCAATAAAATTAAAGGTAACTACTTGATAGGATAAATGATAAGCGACTTGAGAGTTCAAAAAGAAGGATTAATGAACATGGTAAAAATTATAAAATATCCAAAATAAAATCAGATAAATTGATGTAAATCGCATAACATTATATCAAATTAAAATAGATCAGATTCGGTGAAACATTTAAGATCAGTTGAAAAAGATCAGATCAGTTAAAATAGATCAGATCAGTTAAAATAGATCAGATCAGTTAAAATAGATCAGATCAGTTGAAAAAGGTCAGATTAGAAATATTTAATCAAATCAGATGTAATGCGAAAGGAAATTCCAAAATTCGTTACTCTAGAATCGAAAGAAGTACACAGCTGAAAGATACCCACTCAGATTTGGCTCGGAACATTTATTTTAGCGCCAAGTGAATTACCACCACCCCCAAAATTCAGTGGAATAATCCGTTTCTATACCAACCGCAGCATCATCGTATGACGTCAAAAGCTCTTCTCCTCGCGGTACGACAGTAGTAATAATATGAGAAATAAAAACTGCCCATTAGAAAGCATAATTTAAGTAGAGAAAAAAATGACTCATTGAATGATCCCTAAAGTACAGACATATAATATTAATTGCATTTGCATTTTCTATTGAAGACAAAAAAAAGTAGTCTCAAGAGTAAATATTTTTTCACATTAAATAAAGGAAAAAAAAAACCTTCTAGTTTTAAATTATACCCAATGAAAAAAAAATTCCATATCAAAGAGCTCTAATAACTCGAAAAGACCAACTTGAATTGAGAAAAATTCAATTCTCAGTCAAAAATTTCAGCTTATAAGTTAATTTTTCAAATAAGTAAAAAAAAAAGTTGAAATGCTCCCAAATTCTGAAAAATCTCATCCCTGGTTAGTAGACACCTATATGATGCTTTAGTCTACTGATAAAAAGTACCTTACTTTATGAAATTGAGATTCACTTTCACTCAACATTAATTTAACTGTTAAAATTTCATACTTCCTTAGAAATTTTCTGAGCTGCCATAAGGAAAATATTTTTAAAATGATATTAGTTAAAATTTCAACAACATCCTAAATAATAAGGCTATCTGAAAAAAATATCATGTTTATTGCATTTTCATAGAAAATACACCTCTAATTTAACCTTCACAGGTATATACAACAAATAGGAAAAATTATCAAAAATATATGTTCAAAGATTTAAAGAGATATACTTGTCAGCCAAGGTAAAACATTAAATGGTTCAATTCCGTTAGAGTCCCCGCTAAATATCGCCTGGTTCTTTTAGACAACAAAAAGTAAAAATATTCATAAATAATTTCAAACTCCTGAATTAAAATGTTTAATTAGATTAATAACTATTCAATTTATTAATAAAAGTAAAAAAAAATTGGTTGATATTTGGATATATTTAGCAGTTTGGATATTGGCGATATTTAGCGGGGACTCTAACGGAATTGTACCCATTAAATAATAATTTCAAAGATTTTAATAGTAAATACCTAATTGGAGAGTAAAAAACTGAACTTACTCATGATAATTATCATAGGTTCATTACACAGGTTCACAAGCAAGACAAGTAAAATTCGTTATGCAAAGATATTACAACAAAGCTTCAATAAGATAAAAGAAAATGCTTGTTCATAAAATAGAAATTATAAAAGTTAATGTTTCAAAATTAATTAGATTATCAGTGAAGTTATGTTTAGATTTCATGGTACAATAAACTTTTTTTTCTAAAAAAATAACATCAAAAACCTCCTAGGTTGAATATATTTTTAACTTAAAACTTTTGATAGGACATTTTTTCTCTAATTTAATGTGTTTACCAGTTGTTGTATTTTTGGAAATGGAGAATTATATTAAGTAATTTTACAATCACTGATTTACAGTTGTATTTGTACAAAAGTTTGAAAGCTATAACAAATGGAAAACAATTCCTTTCATTATTATATATTCTTATAGAAACACTAATTTCAAGTTTTCACTCAAAATTTAACACTGTAACAAATCAAATCAATTGAAAATAGCTTTAAAAAGTTATAGTGTATTGAAAAAATTTAAATATTCTTACAATAATCTATTTACAGAAGAGTATTTACAAAAGTTTAAAAACTGTACAGTTGGAAAAGCACAATTATTTTCAATTTAAAATTTTGTTTAGTACATATCAATTTTGAGAGCTTTCTCAAACTTAACTGATTTCATAACATAAGGTTAAATTCATAACCTTTAAAGTTATTTCACATTTCAGTAACAAAAAAAAATATTTTTTACAATTAACTATAGGCAGTATAGTATATCTACTTACAAAAGTTTAAAACCTTTAATAAAAGGGAAAACACAACTGATATCAATATCATACATTAATTCAGTCATATTCCCAGAAGTTATACTTAACCCTTTCATTCCTAAGCTGCCTGAGGTTACCATTGAATCCTTTTGAAAATTTGGGGCAGAGCTAGGACAGAAAGAGTTAACTAAATATCACAACTAACTCAGTTAGCTACACAAGTTAACCAGTGAAATTTTAAGTGGTACCTAGTGTTGGGTTGTCATTTGTCAGAACTACCAAGTTGTTTCTTGTTTCTTTGTCACATGGCTTATGTATATATACCAAAAAATGATTCTGAGCAGCCTAATATAGTCAATGAAGAGCTCAACAGACCCAGAGAGTTTTACAGAGTTTTTAAAAATGCTGTTTCATTTTTTCTCGTCAAAGTAAGATTCGTAGAAGTCTTTGAAAGCTTTTGCGGCACCGCTTCCGGCTCCTTTCAGAATACTAGACACGTCAGAAATACTCATTCCTTGTTCTTCAAGATCTGTAATGTATTTTTTCTTATTCCCTCGCTCATCGAAACAAAGAGAGTACAGCTCTTTAAATGCCGTAGGAGCTTTACTTCCAGCCCCATTTAGAATACAAGACAGGTTAGATAGATTTACTCCATTTGCTGCAAGAGTTTTTAAGCATAGTGTTTCACTTCCATGGCAATCAAACCAAAGGTGGTACAGTTCTTTGAAAGCTTTGGGAGCACTACTTCCAGCTCCGCTTAGAATACTGGATACATTTGAGAGCCTTACTCCCTTTTCTTCTAGAGTTTTTAAATAGTTCGTTTTATTTCCTTCATCATCGAACCATATACTGTACAAATTTTTAAAAGCTTCAGGAGCTTTGCATCCAGATTTTTGCAAAATAGAGGACACATTAGAAATTATTCCCTCCCTTTCAATACTTTTGAAGCATTGTTTTTTATTGCCTTGTTCATCAAACCATATATGAAATAAATCTTTGTAAGCTTTAGGAGCTTTGGTTCCTGCACCATCTAACATAGAGGAAATGTTAGAAAGTTTAATTTTTTCCTTCTGCAAGGTTTTCAAATATTGTGTTTTATTTCCATGTTCATCAAACAAAAGACTATACAAATCTGTGAAGGCTTCTGCAGCATTATGCCTTGATTTACTCAAGAGTGATGTCATATTAGACAGACTTATTCCTTCTTTTCTAATGGCTTTTAAACAATCATTTTCGTTTCCTTGTTCATCAAACCATAGATCATATAAATCTTTTAAAGCTTTAGGAGCATGATTGCCACATCCACTAATAATACTAGACAAATGAGAGAGAGTTATACCTTCTTTCTCTAAGGTTTCAAACCACTGCATTTTCTTTCCTTTACTGTCTATCAAAAGATCATATAAATTTTTGAAAGCTTCAGCACTTCTAACTCCTGTTCCCCCTAAAAATCTACACATACACACTAGATCTATTCCATTTTCTAGTAATTTCTTTAAATATTTTGTCTTTTTTCTATCATGATTGAACCACAAATCATACAAATCTGTTAATGCTATAGTAGCATTAGCTCCAGCTCCATGCAAAATACTTGCTATAATAGATAGGGGTATACCTTCTTTTTCAAGTGCTTTCATCAAATCTGTTTTATTTCCCTCTTTGTCAAAGAAACAGTGATAAAAGTCTAGAAAACTTTTGCAAGCACTATTTCCTGCTTTATGCAAAATACAAGACACCCAAGATAATTTTATCCTTTCTCTTTTTAAAACTTCTAGACACCATTTTCCTTCACCCTTCATTAAAAATCGCATAAATTGACGTAACCCATTTGTTCCTGCTCGACCAACAACACTTTTAGCAAAACGAATTATCTCCGTCATGTCAGAATTTTGAATCTCTTGATAGCTCAAAAAATTATATTTTATATCTTCCAAAAGTTTTTCAATTGATTTTTTTCTGGCAGGATTAGTTTCGTAAGATTCTAACCATCTCATTGCAATTTCAAATAATTCTTCACAATTATATGGAACATCGGACTGATTACCCAATCTATCTGCAATAAAACTACTTATTTTTCTCAAATTTGGTTGATTGACCACAAATATCAACTTATCTAAAAATTGCTCTTTGATTTCAGTTCTTTTCTCATCAGTGAAACCTACTGTTTCCTCTAAAAAAGGAGGACATTTTAAAGCACTTAAGAGCTTTTGTCTCGTGTTTTCCTCTTTTGAAAACTGGTAAATACTATTCTCTTGTATGCATGAGCAATTTCTTAAAATTTTATACCTTTTCTTTTCAATATCAAGAATATCAAACTTTAATGGATAAAAATCTTTACATTTACTTTTCTTCAGTTCCGTTTCTTCTGTTAGATCAAGATTCCCATTAGTATAGATGATGAAATATCTTAAACCCTCTTTTATTTTTTGAACAAAGAGAGTAAAAAGCCTATTAATGGAAATCATGTTATTGTTTGGTTTGGAAGGAAATAACTGCCCATAGCCAAGGTTACCTTCAGCATAGTGAGCCTTTATATAACTAGTTTTCCCTTTATAATCCACTGTAACACCAAAAGATGCATCACTGGTTCCACTATCAACTTTTACAGAAAGCATATTTTTCTGCAAGAACACATCATGCAAAAATAGCGCAAATAAATTGAATTCATATATAATTTCAGGTGTATTCTGTCTATGTTTTCCCAGTTTACTAAAAATTTTCTTTCCTAGTTTTGAGTAATTAAAATCATATTCACAAGAACTAGACTTCATTTCACTCCTTATGATACAGTTAAGCTCTTCTCTGTTAGGTTGATTGACCGCAAAGACCAACTTATCTAAAAAAGCTTTTTTTATTTCTTTTTCAAACCCTGTAGGAAATTTTTTTTCAACACTTTTCTGCATGGCAAGTGAACACCTGAACTGTTTGAAGAGTTCTTCTCTTGTTTTATTATCTCGCGAAAACTGGTAAAACTTATCCAGCGTATTTCCTGCAGATAGAAAGGTTTTCATAACATCATGGTCCTCCACGTTAATTGAGTTGAAACAAAAAGGATAAAAGTTTTTCAAGAGTCCTCGTTTAAATTCTTTCTCTTCCGTCAGATCTAAACCTGCATTTGTATATATTATAAGATATTCCACAGAATATAAGGCATCTGATTTAGAGATCACATGTTTAAGAAAACTGTCAAAATAACTGTTGAGAGAACAGCCTGTTCTACCTCTTGTGAACAACTTCGAATACCCGATTTTACTAGGGATGAAACTATCTACACTTTCCACACATACATGAACAGATTTTTCTTGATCACGGATAACAATGTCACTAAATTTGCTGATTCCAGGATCTCCAAATGACAATGTCAGTGAAGGGTACCTATCTTTGTTTAAGGACTTCCTGATTGAGCAAAGCACAGACAAGTCCAACTGATACATAAGTCCAATCAGCTGATCAGGGTTGTACTGCTTTGTTTGATATGCATCATGTAATTTCTTCTGTCTAGGTGTTTTTGGTATTGAATCTTGCAGCTCTGAATCTTTGCAAAGTTTCTTTGTAATGGCATCGCTCTAATCAGAAACAGAAGGTTTTCGCTTCCTGCTTGTTTCACGGTTTTCTTCCCCAAGACCTTCAGAATTATTTCCCTCGTCATCATCCTCCGAAAACTGCTTAATTTCCATTAGTTCATTATGCGATGAATCTTGCAGTTCAATCCCTTCATCTACCAGTTGAATTTCTTTAGAAATCGACTTCCTCTTTTTTCTGGGAAGTTTTTCCTCAAAACATTGCTTCTCAGTCTTTTCTCCTTCTAACTGGTCTTCTTTCTTAGGAGATTCTTTTCTTCTTGATAGCTTGATTTGAGACAGCGATTCCTGGTTTTCACTTGTTTTAGATTCTTTGTCATTGATGCACATTCTCTCTGGTGAAGCAGTCAACTCAGGTGGTTTGTCACCTGATGAATCTGGTAGTTTTTCTTTCACTAAACACAGCTTTTTAGTCTTTTCTTCTTCAAACTGATCTTCTTCTAGCCGATCCTCCATAATGGGTATTTTCCTTTTCCTTGACTTTGGCTTAGTCTGGCACAGTGATTCCAGGTTTTCCTCTGATTTAGAATTTTTATGAAGGATGTGTGATCTTTCTGGTGCGGTGCCACTGGAGAACGAAATCGAACCACAATTTTCCTTTCCAGAACTTTTCTTTCTGGTTTTAGAACGAAGCTTCTCCAAGGCAGCTTGAACTGAGCTGTGGTTGACCAACAAGGCATGACATCTGTCTTCCAGAGACACACCCTCCTGAAACACAAAATTGCTTTTTATTCCATAATTTCTTGCTGTACAGTTTGGTTGAACTTCAGAAATTTCAAGTCAGAAACTAGTACTTAATAGTGGTCAACATTATTAGAAAAAATTAACATTTTGCTTTTGAATTTGCTTATAAACATAATAAAAGTATTAATAGAGTTCACCATTTTAAAACAGTTTAATAAAATCCAATTTATTTTGGTAAAATGCAGATTATTTGTAAATTTTTACAGTGCAATTTTGCAACACACACTGATTGCTTCTTAGCTTTGTGAGAATTTAATTTCACCTTTACTAAGATTAGACAACAACTTATTGAGGTAAGTACCAAGTGTTTGATAACTTTTAATACAGAAAAAATTATTACTGCTTAAGACCTGAGCAATATTTTTTACTTGTGAGTGTGATATTAATGTGTGATCATGTTTATTCTCCAAGAAAGAATCCAGATGGTGAAAAACTGTCAACAATTCATACACAGGAGCAAACAGAACAATATTTTTTTCAATTTGAAAAAGTATATTCTACTGAATAATAGCAATAAATGTTGCCAACCTAAAGTAATCTTAAAGTTAAATTTAATTCTTGTTACTAGTAAATTAAAGATCAACAGTTAAAAATGGACTCTAACCGCCTATCTGGTTTGAGACTTCACACGGAACCAACACGTGACCTACTGAGGTTGTAATGGACTCTAACCGCCTATCTGGTTCGAGACTTCACACGGAACCAACACGTGACCTACTGAGCTTGCAATTAATTACCACAGATACTACACTAGTAGATCTACTAGTGTAGTATCTGTGGTAACCAATTGCAAGCTCAGTAGGTCACGTGTTGGTTCCGTTTGACGTCAGACGGTTAGAGTCCATTATAATCAGATATTTTTAAATAAACTTTTACACCAGTTGGTCCAACAACTTCATGATTATTTATTTGAAATATTTTTACATAACACTTTTAGTGCAGTTGGTCTGTTAATTTTTAGTTATGCATTAAAAGGACATGCATTGGGTTCAATAAATAAAGGAATACCTGAGAGAGAACATTCTTCCAATCTTTATCTTCTGCCAAGGCCATTTTACACACAGCACGAGGTTTTATTTTCTATATAAAAACAGTAATAGTAAATAACCAAAATAGACACAATTTACAAAAACCATTTAAAAGATAATCAAGTTAAAATCTATTATAAAGGGTTCTCAAGAGTTGCATTATCAATCAAATTTTTGATGATGAATAAATAAAGATGTCTTAAATTTAAAGCTCATTCAAACTTAAGTTTACAAACAATTTGGAATTGATCTTGTTTAAGCATGCAAGAAAAAAAATAGTTTAAGCAAAGCATATCAATGAAGTACCTAATTTTTGTTTGGGGGAAGTTTTTCTATATTATATTTACTTACAATTTTTAGATGATCACATTTTGTTGTTTTTTTATTTATATTTTTTTTGTTATAACTTTACCATTTTTTGTAAACTAGTATGACTTTTCTTCTAGGTCAGTGGTTCCCAAAGTGGTCCATATGGACCCTCAGGGGTCCACAGCAACTTCCAGGGGGTCCATGGGCATGAAAATGAAATTTGGGGGTCCACAGCGCCTCCTAGGGGGTCCACAGCAACTTTCAGAGGTCCACCGGAAAAACTTTATTAAAATAAATCTTTTGATATGTTTCAAAAATTTTGTCTTTTGTTTTGATGGCCAAAAAGTAGCTTTAGAACATTTTTTAGCATACTAAAATTCAAAAATTTTTCGGGGGTTTTGGTTGATCTCCCCAGAGAGCAAGGGGCTATAGGGGCACCTGCCCCTCCCCCTAAATTCTCAGTTTGTTATTTTTTTGAAAATCTTTATTCAAGCAATAGTACATACATAATAATTTTCCTTGAAAATTGTGTGGTTTACAAGAAGCGGTTCTGTTCAGCCCAAAGAGTCTCAAAATGAGCTAAAACACTACTTTGAGGTGCGAATTTTAAAAAAATTACTGGTGGAGGACCTCCAGACCCCCACTTTTAAGCTCACAGACTATTTTTAGGGAAATTTAGTTTTTTTATCTTAAAATGTAGTGATATTACAAATTTAGATTTGTTTTTATTTCAAACTTTTTTAAATGTTTGATTGTTATAATTTCCTTAAAAATATTGTGTAACCATATGAATCAATAGCAAAAATAATTTTTTTTTAAATATATATAAATCAATGCATGAAGAAACATTTGAAAAATTACAAAATTTATGAGTGGTTTAGAAATATACAATATCATAAACATAAGAATTTTAGCTACTTTTTGAACGGTCCCTAAGACAGGGGGTCCACAGGGTACGAAAAATGTCGTCAGGGGGTCCACGGGCCAAAAAAGTTTGGGAACCCCTGTTCTAGGTTAACCCTGAACTTTTTAGAAGAAACTAATGGACCTAATAGAAGAAACTAGACTAATAACTTAGAATTTGCAAAATGACAATCTATTACCAATAGATCTCCTTTCAGAGACATTCATTTGAGCATAAAGATAATCCTTTACATACACTAATAAAATTCCCAATAACACCATACAGACCTTTAAAACAGCAACTTCTTCTAGTAACCTTTCAGACATTTGCCAGCTTTTTGTTCATCACTCCTGAAACATAACAATCCTTCGTTACTATTCAGTAGGGAAAAGGTGACTAAAAAAAGATGACCAGCTTCTCACAAAACATTTTTTTTAGATAAAGTTTCATTATACAGGGTTCGTAAAGAAGTACAGAGGAAAAGAATTCAATTGTTTTCAAGACTATCAGATGAAAAAATCAAGTATGAGTATACTTTTTGCAACCATAGTTTTAAGGAAATGTGTGCTATTTCATACAACTTAATAGATTACTTTTTACAACTTTTCTTTAAAAATTTCATTTGGTAACTCTAAAATGAAATCAGTTTTGTATAAGAAAGCATTTTTATTGCTTGATTTTCTTACAAGTTAAGCTTGAAATTAACTTGCAATAGATTATTATTATTGATAGATAATTGAACAACTCATGTAAATATTATAGCATTGGATAAAGCCATACCCCAACTCAAGGAGAAATTTTGGCAAAAAAATTCAAAAATATTTAAAATTGATATCCACACGTTGAAAACAGTTTATATTACAGTTGAACATGTTAAAAATATTAACCACTGACCTTGTCAAATTTCTTTTTGTTAACAACTTTTATGTTCTTTTAATGTGAAAAAACACTCCATTTGCGTCAAAGTTACCCCATTTAGGGATTGTACCCATACTACGTGACCTGTTTAGGGAGGGGGTCCACAAAATAAAACGCTTGGTCACAGGGGGGAGGGGGGGGCTTAGGTTTTCGTCACATAGTCAAAAAATAGAGAAAAAAAGACTTGTTTTTGTAAATTAAGTTACTGTTACAATAACTTTTACATAAGTTTTTTTCTTCTTGATAATATATTTTCCACTTGTATGCACGCACTCTTGGCGTCACGAGGAAAGCGCTGTATTTTAATAAAGACAAATTAAGCCAAATTTACTTTTTTTTAACTTTCTGTTTGCTAAAAAATGATTGAAACCCATCTTTATGAACTACTACGTGAAAACTAGAGGGGGAGGGGGGGTCTTGGCATATACTACGGGTGGTCACCAAGGGGGGTCAATAATAGCAAAAAATAGGTCACGTAGTATGGGTACGTTCCCTTACACAGTATTTCACTTTGTTTACATTGATTTATGTTAACAGAAGAAAAATGATATTACACTAATAAAAGTCCTGATTCTTTTATCATAATGATAATTTAATTCTTCATAAGGGGACATCCATAAATTACGTGAGGTGTTTTTTCCAAAATCTGGACCCCCCTCCCCCCCACGTGAGATTTACCTTCAACTTTTTAAAAATTATTTTCCTTTCTCAAACTTAAAAAACAAAGAAAATCGTACAATTTCTAACTTAAAAAGTTGACGGGAGATTTTAATCGACCCCCCACCTCCCCCCTTGTTGAGATTTTTCCAAACCCCTCCCCCCTTTTTGACCTCACGTAATTTATGGATGTCCCCTAAGGTCCTTTTGCTAAAACAGCCATATATTGTTGGTCCCAGAAGGAGCTGCTCTATAAAGGTTCTAATGAATATTATTAAAAAGTTTTTTTATCTATCTTAGAAATATTTTTCATTAACCTTCAAAATTTTTAAAGCCAAAGATAATTCCACACTTACTTTTGATTTTGTAAACGATGAATTTTCTTGACATACTTATTGATGATTTCAGTTTTTCCTGTCTTGAAAATTTTCTTCAAACTTGATATCTATAATTTAGAATTTAAGGGTTACATCAGTTCTTATACATTTTGATTTATTTCCACCAAGAACTAAACTATTTGAGTAAAATTCCATTATCTGTCCCATAACACCTCACCAAGCTCTTTTGAAGGTGATTAGAAATCACTAAAAATTGTTAACTAACAGAATCAAATATATAGTTATATCAATAACAACAGAAATATGTGACTTTGAAAATAATTTGGCAAGTTCTAAGAGGTGATATAAAAAATTGTGTACTTTTATATTATCCACATGCCAGTGATTAATTGCTTAAGATTTTAAAGTGTTTAACAAGTGTCGGTCAGTGGATAACTGGATTGAATTTACTAACTTTAAAAAAGTTGTTGGTCGACAACTTAAACAAACTGGGTGAGGTTTGTTTTTGAATGTTTATTTGAAACATCAATTACAAATTTTTCCCGGTTAACAGTCACATCATGGGAAAAAATTTACCAACCTATGTCTTTACCCCTTTTTATTTGTAATATTCATTCACCTTTTATTTGTTCATTACATTGTTATTTTTTTTAAAGATATTCAGGTACAATTCCGTTAGAGTCCCCGCTAAATATCGCCAATATCCAAATTGCTAAACATATCCAAATATCAGCAAATTTTTCAGACTTTTATTAATAACCTGAATAGTTATTGATCTAATTAAACATTTTAATTCTGGAGTTTGAAATTATTTATGAATATTTCAACTTTTTGCTATCTAAAAGAACCGGGCGATATTTAGCGGGGACTCTTAACGGAATTGAACCCAAGTGTCTATGCTACAAGCGGGAGCCACTCTTCTGGGTACCATAACCCAGGCCCGCCGACAGGGGGGGGCAAAGGGGGCACTTTCCCCCGGGCCCGGGAATTTTCCCAGCCCTATAGGGGCCCGTAAAGAATCTCCTAACTAACCTCTCTAACTTAGAGGAATATACTAATTTTGAACATTTTGTAAATTAATTTGTACACAAGCCGCTGAAAATGAGTAAATTTCAGTTTTCAAGAGGCGTACTTCCAAAAATTTTCTGGGGAGTACCCCCAGACCCCCTAAAAGAATTCATTACGAAATGGAGTTACTTCTCTAAAATTTCATACTCAAGATAAAGCATTATTTTAAAGGATCCTAGGCTTAACTTCATTTCAGAAAAAGGCCATCCCTGGGTGTCTTTAAATTGTGAAAAGTATCCAAAAATGAGTTAAAAATTTTTTTTAAGGGTCGAAATTCCAAATTTCCTGGGGATTCCCCCAGACCCCTTTTAGTGCTTGTTACTCATCCTATAATCAAGAAAACGAAATTTTTAAGTTTATCAAGATTCAAATCTTGCATACAAATGTTCAAAACTGCATTAAGCCTATGCATTTACTAAAGACAACTTCCCCCCCCCCCCTCAAAATAAGAACTGGGGGCCCCGCTACTCAACTTTGTCCCCGGGGTAATTGCTTGACTCTCGGCGGCCCTGCCATAACCTACTTCAACTATCCAGTATACTACCTTATCACCCTAGTTGGCAGCGCTTAACAAACAAGTGGCACCCAATTGTAGCATGAAACTGTAAGCATTTCGTCTTAATTTGTGTTTTTTTTTAACCCTTGACTTTGTGCCAATTTGAATATTTATAACACTTCATTCTTCTTTGTTTTTGAATATCTTATCAAGTCTGTTAATGGCTTGCAGATATAATACATAAGTACCCAGAATTGTACCAAATTATTAATTTCTATGGTTTCTGTATTTTGTTTTCAAAGAATAGTACTGTCCCAAATACCAATAACATCTAGCTATGATTAAAAAAAAAAATTTGTTTGGGTGATTAAATAGTCAAAGCAATGTAAAAGGATATTGACTGTAAAATATTATAGTTTCGTGAATTAAAAAGACTAGTTATAAACTTTTTACAATAACTTTTGGTTAAATTTTTAAAACCCAATAATAAGTTCTTGTTGATATATATAACCCTTTATATGAGATATATTTGAATAACCATTGTTTTTTTTTTTCATATCTACTACAATCACTTTGCAATTCGTACAGAGAAAATGGAAAATAAACATTATTTCGAACATGGCAATGTTATCCTAATGTAAGTAAAAACATTTAAAGTTTGAGTAATGTGTTGCACCAAAAAGCACATGATAGTCATCCCTGATGATTTTATCCATTTGTTTTTCAAAATATGTAAGCAAAATTATAAAGAAATATTAAATAAAGACTGCTGTAATTTAAAAGACCGCCTTTGACTTGCACGCCGTTCTTAACATTTTCAAAACAAACAACTTTTAGACGTTGCCACTCAATAACTTTTTCGGTTTATTAAATATTAAAAAAATGTAAAAGGTAAGAAAACAAACGAATCCTTTAACGAATCAACCATTTTTAATGAATAATTAGTTCGTTCATAAATAGAAGTCAAAAATTTTGGATAGGTTCATAAAGCCAAATTTCGCCAACCATCAGCAGTTCTGAACTTGCGCCAATCGCACAGACATCTGCGGTGGTGCTGTCACCTACTGTGGAACTGGGGAAATATCAGATTAAAGTTTTTTCAACATCTGAAAGTTTAAAAAAAAATGCTCATAAATACAGGTGTGTATGAAATGAATTAATTTGTAGAGAATAAAGTGAAGCAATTAATAAAACCATAGATTAAAAAATATATATATTATTAACATACGTTTTTTGAAATTTATAATTATGTTTTAAAATACTTTTTTTTAAAATAAAGCTCTTTTACAGGAGGATAATCCTTATTCGAACATAAAATAATTTGTTGAATATTTTGTGGAACAATTATTAAAACCATAAATTTAAAAATATTAATATTTAATTTATTTTTTAAAATTTATAATTATTTTTAAGAAATATTTAAAAAGCTATAAACATCTTGTTTGAACATAAAATACTTTGTTGAATATAAAATAGAGCAATTAAGAAAATCCTAAATTAAAAAAAAAAATATTAGTATTTTCTACCTTAGAATTAATTAATTTGATAGATCTAACCAAGGCTAAACTGGATCTGTTAACTGTGTTATATCAGGCTTGGTCACTTCCCAAAAGATCAAAGAAGCCGACGTTACTGGAAGTTTTCAGAACTTACCGCTTGAAAGCGCTGGCCACGTATAAGGAAATAGAGCATTCGCACATGACGTCACAGGCTTGTGACGTCAGAGGCTTGGATGACAGACAGTAAGATGGAAAACTATAGGATGCCCATCGTTTATTTGTTTACTTTTGATGTGAATTTTGAAAAATAAGGATGTTTTATGTTTTTCTCCAAAGTTTACTTCAAAGTAACCTTTATTTACTCTAAAATGACATCTCTGCATATTATAAGTCATTCAATAATACTACATTTTATATTTAGCAGTGTTCTAATTGCTGAAACCATTTCTGCCAGTGTTCTAATTGCAAGTACCATTCGCAATGCTACTAACATATTTTAAAATTCTTAATTATTTATTAATTATTCAATATTTAGTTTCAGTAGCCTATTATAAGTATTTTACAGATGTATCGGACTCGCATATTGTTCTAAACATGTTAACAAAGATTAAACAAACTAAGATTAAACAAAAACATGTCACCTCGTAATAAGAAATAAGTCTTTTTCTAAATTTAGCTTACCACTAAAACACAAAAACTTATGCACTTACCTTCAATAACTATTATTCTTTCGTTCCGGTCTTTAACCGAGCCTAAAGAATATTTTTAAATGAACTTTTTTTAAAAAAACTAAATGCAGCGCGTATTCTCTATGGGAGCCTAATGTTAAAGAAAAGTTGTCTGTCCTCCAAGCCAGCTTGATCACGTGATCGGAGACACGTGATTGAAAATGCTCTATTTGGTTGATTGATTGGGTTGGGTTCTTGGTGCTTTTTGTCTCGGCTCTTTGGCCGGCATATACCTCGCATGGATGAGAGTTGAGAATCAGCCACCCGGAGATAAAATCTTGGGAGAGAAGGAATCTTTTGGTTTGAAGAGGGAAACAAATTCGATTTGTCAGCTCTGTTTGATCGCTAATTTTTTGTAGGTTTCTAATGATCTATAGTCTGTGTAAATAAAATTGGAGGTTCACTACTAGTCATTTTCCACTAGTCACAATGCACTGCCACATCGTTGGTCATGCGCAAGTCTCAATTCAAGCGTGACGAGTCGGCAATTTTATTAAAAAATGCCGTGAATGACAGATAGATGGCTCTGGCCACGTATGGCTCACTAGAGACATAATCCGTAACATCGCTTTTCACTCATTGTCCAAGCCTGATATAACACAGTTAACCGATCCAGTTAAGCCTTGATCTAACAGAGTGTTTTCAGGTGACGTCACAACCGGTTATTTTCTTTTAACTGTGTACCTTCTGTAGGGCTTTTAACTGTTGCTAAGGCCGTTGTTTATCTGTTGCTAAGGCGGTTTTTAAGTATGGGATCACGTGATTGCAAATATGCTCCAATAGAAGAATTCCACGGCTAGTCATTTTCTGTAACTGTTAACCTCTGTAGGGCAAAAAAACTGTAACATTTCTGTTGCTAAGGCCGTTGTTAAGTCCAAGTCATGTGATTGAAAATGCTCTACTGACGTCATTCAATCCAAGAGAGAGAAGCGTTTTAATTTTAAACAATGGTTTAGGATTTAAAGCGATTGTTGATTTTTACTTTAAAATATTGAGTTAACTAAATTTTTTTCGTATTTTTCGTGTCGAATTTTGAATTTAGAACCAATTTGTTTGCTGGAAAATTACATGTTTTTCTGTTTTAAAAAAATGTGAGATAATGCAGCTTGCCACGGTTTTCGATACGGTGCAATCGTAGCCATGATTGACATGGTCAACCTATAATACTAGACAGCAACGTTAGTTGATCCTATGACGTCACTAACAAACAAAATAGTTCCCATCACGGTGTCTGAATTTAGAGTGAAATAAAGAACGTCAATTTAAAAATATGATTATTTTGTTAAACCCATGTATATTTAGCGTCCTTTTATCACGATTGACGTACCAAACTCCTCCTAGCAACCTAACAGGCTTTGTGTTTACCGATTTCTCCTTCCGCGTAGTGACGTACTGGGATCAGGAAACGTTGCTGTCGTGTATAGATCTCACGCCAAACTACGTGACCCGTCTCGTCCAATCCTGAGTTCCCAAGAATAAAACTACAGAGCATTCGCACATGACCTCACGACCAGTTATTTTCTTTTAACTGTTAACTGCTGGTGGAGACCTACCTGTTGCTATGTGCGAGTCACGTGATTGCAAATGCTCTATTGCAGGGCGCCTACCTGACGCACGTCTTTTGAATGTTTTTCGTTTTCGCTTAGTACGTTCCTGGCTTTCGTTGCTTTTGCCGTCCCGATATTTGTATCCGCATCGGCTCTAACTAATAACATGGCGACTGCCGAAGAAAACTTCTTCGTTCTGAACTGGGCGATCGAGAACTTCGGTTGCTGGAACGGGGAAGTGCACTCCCATGTGATACGCACTCGAGAGTTCTTCTACAGCCGGTGTCACCACACCCTCGAACTGTACCCGAACGGTTCCAACGGGGACGGCCAGAACTTGATGGTGTGCCTGAGAGAGCAAGACCGTTACGAATCGCACTACACCCATTACATCTTCTCCGGGGACCTGTCCTTCATCGCTTCCGACGGATCCGTTTTGAGCAAGTTCGACGTTTCACCGAAAGTGGACGAGTTGGTTTTGTGCCGCACCGGGCCCAAATTCAAGCAGGTGGTCGCTCAAATCAGGAAGAACGAGCATCATCATCAGGATCGACTCACGCTGCGGTTGAGGATAAACACTCGCCACGGTTCGGTGCAGTACATGCGTACGATCATAGAAGCGTACGACGCCTCCGTCGAAATTTCTGCCGACGGCTTCAAAAATCATCTGAATCCGGACGCGTTCTCCGTCCTCGCGACGGTCAAGTTTCCGTTCGATGACGACGACACCTGGGAATGTCTGAGTTTGGAAGCCGAGAAACGCAAATACTTCGCAATTGCGAGTTCGTCGCTCGAATCGAATCCCACTTTGGTCTCGACACGCGCGTCCGTTCTCGACAGAGACGGTGACGTAGTGAGGACCGAAGAGAGAGAGCATCTGTTCCACAAAATGAGAAGATGGGAATTCCCGCATTCGTTGACAGAGGGGGAGGTCGAGAAGGAAGAGTTCTCTTTGCTGTTACGCGTGAAAATCGTTCCCAGCAGTGAGCTCAAACATCAGTGCTGGTTTTCGTTCAATACACCGTGCAAAACAGGCGTCAAGGTAACCTCTACCCATTTCATCGACCAGGATAGTTCAGTCGGTTCTGTTGTAGGTGATTCCGATTCTGTAGTTTCCGACCAGTCATCAGATGATTCCGATGATCAAGTTGGTAACTCGGTGATAGAGCTCACGAAAGACTTCATGTGCCTTTACCAAGATCAAGAATATTCGGACATCGAACTGAACTGCGATGACGTCACGTTCCCGGTCCACAGGGCCATTCTGAGCGCCCGGTCCCCAGTTTTCAAAACCATGTTCTCCACTGACATGACAGAAGCAGCGTCCGGCAAAGTGGACATAGAAGACATGGACGCCCCAACGCTCTCCCATTTCTTGGCCTTCCTCTACACCGGGGCCGTGGATGAAATGCAAGGGGAGAGCGCCCTCAAGCTCTTCTATGCTGCCGACAAGTACCAGGTACCCTCCCTCAAGAGGGAATGTGCCGACATATTGTGTGACAACATCACCGCGGCGAACGTGTGCAAAATCTTGTCGCTTGCAGACCAACACCAGGATCTCAATCTGACCGCGGCGGCTCAAAACTTTATTTTGGAGAATTACAACGAAGTTTTGGCATCCGCAGAGTGGAAGAGTTTCATTAGGAGCGAACCCGTACTGGCTGTGGAAACGGTGACTTATTTCGCTGAGAAAAAATATGTCGGGAAAATGAGCTGTATATCATAAGCGATTTCCTTACTTTCCAATTTATCAAAGTGGATACACAAAGTTTTAATTTGTCGGGAAAATGAGCTGTACATCGTAAGCGATTTCCTTACTTTCCAATTTATCAAAGTGGATACACAAGGTTTTAATTTGTCGGGAAAATGAGCTGTACATCGTAAGCGATTTCCTTACTTTCCAATTTATCAAAGTGGATACACAAAGTTTTAATTTGTCGGGAAAATTATCTGTATACCGTAAGAGATTTCCTTACTTTCCAATTTATCAAAGTGGATATAACTAGGTTTTAATTTACCCTTCGTGACACACTATAAGTCAGTTTTCAAGTGTGTTTCTTCTAAAAGTATTCTATAAATTCTTTGTGATTATTTTTTCCCTGCTTTATAACACCAGAGAGTGAAGTCAGCTGTTATACTTTATTTAAGAGAAAACGATTTGACCTCTTGATTTAATTGTTTAATGAAATTATGGGAATTTTTTTATTGGGGGGGGGGGGCTAACATTTATCATAAAACCAAAAATATACACAAGTTTGATTATTTGGTTTTAGATAATTTTCAATGTCTTGAACCCCTTATTTTGGTTGTAAAAAACTTTTGTAACCAGGTGATAATTTAATGAAATAAAATATAATTTATGTAAAATTGTTTTTGTTACTCAGATCACATGTTTTAAAGCTTTATAAATTCTAGAGTAGTATGTAAGTACGTGAACTTCAGAAAAAGTAAAAATTTGTGTGCCTTACAACTTCAAATTGATCTTTCTTACTAGATTATTTTTAAGCTCTACAGATTTCATACTTTCTACCTGTATCAAATAGTTCTCCAATGTTATCACACTCAAAAAAAATTATTTTAAAACTATATTGTAGATACGAGACAAAAGTCAATTACAAAGTTGGAGAACAGCATCAATTTAGTACGAAAAGACACATTGTGTAGAAAAATGCTTAGAATAGATTCCATAAAACGCACGTATTTAGGCCAGATCTCCATAAGGTGAAATTTTTTTATTTTAGTAAGATATAGTTCTAAGTAAGCTATTTCTAGGGTATTTACGAGGATACATGGCACCCATGAACCCCATTGGTCCATCATGAATATTGCAGTGGCGTATAAAGATTTTTTTTCGGGAGGGGCCAAAATATTCTTTAAAGAATTTTTTTTTTTTGAAAAACCCTTAGAAGGCTGGGTGTTTTCAATGACACCCTGAAAAAACCATAGAAAACTGGGTTTTAAAAAAATAATGTGAGTATTTTCAAAATGAAGTGAGTTAATACTAAAAGTAAGTGGGTTTTTGGTGTGTTTTTTTTGGTACATATATTTTCCGGTCTGTGTGCTTGATCTCTAGGATCCGCTTATAAACCTTCGTCAAGTAAGACAGACACAACAGAATATTTTTACTGACACAAGAGAGAGAAAATACACCCAGGGCAAAGGCCGGAATCGAACCGACGGCCAATACAGTGCACACACTGCTAGCGTGGTTGTCTGCACGTAACACAACCAGGCCACTTGGCCCCCTAAGTAAGTGGGGTATTTTCAAAGTTAGTTTTCTTAAAATTTAAGCCTTTTATCAAAAATTAAAAAGAACTAGTAATTCTAGGAACTCTCTATATCAAGGGTCGGCAACTGGCGGACCGCGGTCCGCATCCGGACAGCGAGAGGTTATTTCCTGGATCAATTCCTAGATTTCCTGGTTATTCCCAAATCAATAATTTGTATATTTAGACACAAAAAATTAATTTGACCTTTTTTCAAGGATCAAATTTCCGAAAATTTTCTGGGGGAAACCCCTTGACCCCCTTTTCGTTATGAAAAGGTATTAAAAATATATAAAAATTTACAAGCACTTAAGACTTAAGTTCAGTGCGGCGTAGCCAGAAAAAAATTTTCGGAGGGGGATATTGATATTTCGGGGGGGGGATATGGGGTATTTTTAGTGGTTTTCTATGGTAAAAAAAAAAAAAAAAATTCAAGGTTTCGGGGGGGGGGGATATATCCCCAAATCCCCCCCTCTGGCTACGGCTCAATGGTTTCGAATCTTGCAGTTTAGGACGAATGCTGAAATGTAAAAAGTTAATTCCCTTACGTATTCTTAAAAGTACAGTACTTTAAAGTTAATAAATCAAGGCTTTGGGAATCCTTCAAACAATAAGGAAGAATCCCGAATTTTCTGGCCCTCCCCTCAACAACTCTTGCTGACGAAATCCGCATTCGTTTTAGTGATAGAATTGTATCATTCCCTTTTAAAATATAGTACAAGTAAATTTGATTTTAATAGTGTTCGACACTAGTTAACTAGAACTAGTTGCAACTAGTAGTTAACTACTGATCAACTAGTAGTTTAACTACTTTTAGTTTAAAGTAGTTCAACTATTAGTTTAACTACTTTTTTAACTAACTACTAGTTAAAACTACTTTAAAATTTTCAACTACTTCAAAAAAATTTTTTTATTTAAAATTTAAAGAGAAATTTAAAATTTTTATCAAAGGTAGAGTACTCAAATACCATAACCAGAAATAAAGGCCATTTTTGCACGAAGTATAAACTTTTTTTGTGATATAGATTAGAAAGATGTATTAGAATTTTGCCAAAAAGTAGGTTATGAAATTAAATAGACTAGTTAACTAGTAGTGAACTACTTTGGGAAAAATTTAACTACTAGTTGCAACTAGTCCCAGGAAAAAATAGTTAACTACTAGTTACAACTACAATTTCCCAGACTAGTTAGTAGTTGGTAGTTAACTATTTTTTGCCCACTAGTTGCCGAACACTAGATTTTAAGTATTGATGCTGGTGGTGTGAAATGGATCTAAAAACAATTAACAAAAGCCTTCAGGTCTCGTTTTCGTTAGGTTAGAGAAAAGGTTTAATTTGACGATTAAAGAAGATAGTGTACACAACTCAAATTACATCTATGTAAAAGTATGTGTATCTGAAGATAAGAATTTAAAACTAATTACGTAAAAACCTTTTTTTCTCTGGACCTCGATATAAAATTTTCGGTTCTTGCGTATTATACCGTCGACCGTGTCGCTTAATTCGAAAACGTTATCAAAGCCAATTGAATGATCTATAGCTGTGCCGCTCAATTTGACAGTAGCTGAATGGTCGACGGGATAATGCGTAGGGGGCCATTCATTAATTACGTAAGGGTCTTGAGGGGGAGGGGGTGTTGGAAAAATCTCTACATACCCTTACTTGGGGATGGGGGGGGGCAAACCCATTTTTACGTAAGATTTTCCAAGTTAATGTAAACAAATTCCTATTATTTTAATCAAATTACTATTGAATAACCCCAGAAAAATTTGAAAATGCTGACGATTTACATTTAAATCTCTACTGATAAATGGTATTCCAAAGACTAAAGATAATAATATAGTGGTAATATGTAGTTGACAGCAAGAATATTACTTATCTGTTGAAAAATAAAAATCTTTGATTTTCGTCAAACGAGAGTTTTAGTGTAGTATTTTTAGTAGACTAATCTCAACTTGAAAACGATATCATTGGGATTTAGAACACAGTTCGAATCATCCAATTGATCTTTCCTCACTTTAAACAATTAATTCTTATTTTATGAAGTTTTGATACTTCCAATTTCATGTTATATATTACCTTATTTTTTGCTTTTATTTTAATTTATATAAAGTTTAAGATCAATATTTTACAGAGTATAAATATTTGCGTTTGCTTTTTAACTTTTGATTTTAATTTATTGCATAGCTTAGCTTCCTTAGAAAGGTCTGATGCTTAACAAAATTTATTACACCAATTTCACCTGCATCTGCATGCAATTTGAAAAATTTATGTCTTAAATATAAGTCAAAAAATTGGAAATAAAGAAAGATAAATGAATACGCTAATAAATTTAAAGTCTAAAATCAACAAGGACATTAGGTAGCGAAAGGTTTTGTTTGGGATTGTAGACGGTTACCCCGGGCAAAGCAAGCGAGAAGAAGATGCGATCGTTACTTGGTGCTGTTTGGCATACTCTGATATTTGTTTATTGGCTAATTCTTGTGTGACGCACACAAACCGATCCAGAAAAGTATTCGATAAGCTGAATCGATTCGAAGATTAGTCTTTATAAGAGCACAAAAGTGCTCTTATAAAGACTAATTTTTGGGTCTTTATAAGAGAGTATTTTTTTAAGAGCAGGTCGCTATAAGAGCTTCCACTGTACATTTTTAAATGACTGAAATTTTTGTTGGACTTTCTGAATATACTTTCTTTTTTTTAAGCCTTTTCTCTCTTTTTCTGCCCAAGGAGGGGCCACTTTCCGCAGTGCCCCCCTTGAATCCGCGCCTGTTCCAGTGGCGCGCGCGAACTTCTTATAACAACTCCCTGGGTTAACTTTAAACGCAGTGTTGCGGATTGCGGAAAGTTCCTTCTTGGCACTACACTAGACAGCAACGTTTCCTGACCCTACGACGTCACTAATAAACAAAGTAGTTCCCATCGCGGTGTCTGAATTTTGAGTGAAATGAAGAACGTCAATTTAAAAATAGGATTATTTTGTTAAACTTATGTATATATAGTGCTTTTCAATCACGATTTGCGTACCGAAACTCCTCCTAACAACCCAACAGGCTTTGTGTTTACCGATTTCTCCTTCCGCATTTGTGACGTACTGGGTTCAAGAAAAACGTTGCTGTCGAGTTAGACAGCAACGTTTTCTGACCCTGTGACGTCACTAACAAACAAAGTATATACTAGTTAGCGTCGTGGTGTCTGAATTTTGAGTGAAATGAAGAACGTATTTTAAAAAACATGATTATTTTGTAAAACCCATGTATTTATAAGTGCTTTTCTATCACGATTTGCGTACCGAAACTCCTCCTAGCAACCCAATAGGCTTTCTGCTTAACCGTTTTCTATTTCCGCGTAGCAGACCTCCTGCTTTGGATTCTGCCTTTTTATATTTTGAATCTCCCACCTCCGATCGGGTGCAGGGTAAAAGCCGAAAAAAAAAAGACCCAGCAAAAATGGAGGCTGAAGATTCAAAACAAACTCCGGCCAAAAGTCGGAGAGTTGGCAGGTCTGCGGCAGGAGTGACGTACACCCAAAGCACTATTTTCGTCTGTCGTATGACGTCACGACCAGCGTCGTCGTCTCTCTTTTCGTAGTTCGCAGTCAGCTGTTCGCTGAGAGGAAAACGCACATCGGACATGGCGGATGACGAATTCCAAGGTGTGGAGTGGACAATCGACAACTTCGGCTGTTGGAACAGCGAAGTGCACCACGGCAAGGTGTTACGCAGTCGCCAGTTCTACTACGGACGTTGGGACCACACCCTCGAGCTCTACCCTAGGGGCACCGACGGACACGGCGAGCACTTGGCGGTGAGACTCGGCGAACAAAACTCGTACGAGCACCATCCCCTCTTTTCCGGCCACCTGTCTTTCGTTGCTTCGGACGGATCCATCATCTGCTCGGAAAACGTAAATGCGACGGGCAGGGATTTGACCATATGTCCCGATGGGCCCAAATTCAAAGAAGTGGTCGCTCGAAATAGAAAGTCATCCGAAGACCGGCTCACTGTACGGTTACAGCTACGCGATTACGGTGCGAGCGTGCACATGCGCACGACCGTACTCGTGTACGACACCACGGTCAGAATTTTGCCCGACGGATACGAGAGTTTGGAAACTGGGAAATTCATGGAAATCTCGACGATCGAGTTTCCGTTCGACAACGACAACTGGAGGCACCTGAGTTTCCAAGTCGAGAAGTATAGCTATTTAGCTATCGTGAGCCAAGAGGAACTCTGTCCTACGCTGGTCATAACGCGCAGGTCCGTTCTCGACAGAGACGGCGGTGTCGTGAGGACCGAAGAGAAAGAGCACCTGTTCCACAAAATAAGGAGATGGGAGTTTCCTTATCCGTTGACGGTGGAAGAGGTCGAGAAAAAAGGGTTCTCTTTACTCTTGCGAGTGAAAATCGTTCCCTGTAACGAGTTCAAACACCAGTGCCGGTTTTTGCGGATACTCAAAAAAGGGGTCAAGGTAACCTCTACCCATCTTATCAACCAAGATAGTAGTTCAGTCGCTTCTACGGATGATACCCATGCTGTCATTTCCAAAAAGCCAGATGATACCCATGCTGTTACTTCCATCAATCGAACTGACAACTCGGTGAAAGATCTCGCAAAAGACTTCAGGTGCCTCTACCAAGACCGGGACTATTCGGACATCGAACTCAAGTGTGACAATGTTTCGTTCCCGGTCCACAAGAACATTCTCAGTGCTCGGTCGCCCGTCTTCAAGACCAGGCTCTCGAGTGACAAGAAGGACACGGTGGACATTGTGGACGTGGACTCCAACACCCTGAGCCTGTTCTTGACCTTCCTCTACACCGGGACCGTGGAGGATTTGCAGGGGGAGAGCGCCCTCAAGCTCTACTACGCGGCCGACAAGTACCAGGTCCCCACCCTCAAGAGGGAGTGTTCCAACATCTTGTGGGACAACGTCACCATTTCGAACGTGTGCGACATTCTGTCGCTGGCTCACAAACACAAGGATGGTGGTCTGACGTCAGCCGCCCACGATTTCATCTTGAAGAACTTCAACGAAGTCTTGGGATCCGCAGAATGGAAGAGCTTTTCGAATCGCGAATCTTTATTCGCTGTGGAGACTCTCACGCATTTAGCTCAGAAAAAATGTACCTCGTAAAGCACTGTCTATTTTTGGACGGTAAATATACAACTAAACTCTACTCTTATTTACACAGCAACAGTTCTGATTGGAGCACCGGGACTGCTACGTAACCGCGAGGCGCATGGGCCAACTGCCGTTTTTGCCGTCCAAATAGACACTTCCACCATTTAAAGCAACTTCCTTACCTTCCAATTTATCAAAGAAGTGGATGTTAAGGTATTATAGGGCCGTATTCTGAAAGACAAACACTACTTAGAATAGAAACGAGAACGGTACGGAAACGGTGAAAAAGCTCACGAAACAAGATTTCAAACTCCGGAGATCTCGTCCGCCATATTGTTCCGAGATTAGAATGTATGCGGATTGTTTTTACACTTTTCGTGGTCCATTAAATAGTTCCAAAAAATCTAGAACAGAATTACCAAAAAAAGTCCTATTACGAAAGTAATGGACATCTAGTGTTTGCATGAATTTTGCTTTATCAGTGTATAATTAATTACTTGTAAGGCTTTGCGACAGGAGGCGTCATGAGCACACGAGAGAAAGAACGAGTTCACGTTTGAAATCTCTAGTTTCATGAGCATTTTCACCGTTTCCGTACCGTTCCCGTCTCGTTTCTTTAATGTGTTTTAGTTTCTGAATATGGTCCTTAATTTATATTCTATCTTTACAACACTAAGTCAGTTTTCAAGTGTGTTTCATCTATAAATATTACGTTTTGTGATTTTTTCGCCTGCTTGTATAACACTAGAAAGAACTCAGCCGCTATACTTAATTTAAGAGAAAACCTTTTGTTTAATGAAGTTTTGAGAATTTTCATAAAATTTTAACATATAACCTAAAATATAGACAATTTTTTTGATTTTAAAAAATTGGTTTTAGATAAATTTCAATATCTTGAACCTCTTAATTTGGTTGTGAAAACTTTTGTAACCAGCTGATCTTTTAATGAAATAAAATCTAATACATTTAAAATTGTTTTTTGTCTCTCAGATAACATGTTTTAAATCTTTTTAAATACTATAGAGTAGTGTACATAACATAAGTAAGTATTTCAGAAAAAGAAAGTAAGAATGTGTATCTTAACACTTCAAATTTATCTTTCTTTCTAGTTTGTATTTTAATGTTACGTAGATTGCTAGGATTATAACTCAAGTTTAAAATAGTCATATTACAATTATACACCACTGTTACCATATTTACTTAACTGATGTTTGCGTCAAACAGGCATTTTATACATTTTCTATAACCACAAAACTCCTTAAATACACATTTCATCATATTTAAATGAATTCAGCACATGACTTTAATTGTTCTTCCTAATATTAAGTTCAGGTAGTTAGCTGATGTCATCAATGTTTGGGCAATGTGTCACAAATTACCTTCCCCCTGAAAAGTGTGGCGTGATTTGCGAATGCCCCCCCCCTGAAAAAAAAACAACAAAGAGAAAGAGCAGCACAGAAATGAAGGAGAGAATACACATGTTCAAATTACACTATATCGTTTTTAATAGTTCGTATTGAAATATACATTTTTACAAGGCATCAGCACCTGTTGGTTGGTAAAAAGAACTCTACTGACTCTTTTCTCTCTTTCTCTCGACAGACTATGTAGTAAGCACTGAGAAAAAAAATAGTCTCGAAGAACAAAAAAATGGAACATCGTCAAGGCCTTCCAAGGACACCGGGCTACGAGGGACTTTGAACCCTCACGTTTGTTATGCTCAAAATTTAAGGAGTTCTGACATTTTTTCCTCTTGCATTTTTAATGTCTATATACATAGTTTTGAGAATTACTGCTTATTCTATGTTAAATTATCTTCAGAATTTCATTCAGAGTTCATTTCTGAATGTTCATCCAGAATTTTGAGCTTGAAATTTAAGGCGTTATGGTTGTTCTGACATTTTTAAAGAGTTTTTGACATTTTTAAGGAGTATAATGATTGTTCTGACATTTTTAAGGAGTTTTCCCTCTTGCATTTTAAATGTCTTTATACATAGTTTTGAGAATTACTGCTTATTCTATGTTAAATTATCTTCAGAATTTCATTCAGAATTCATTTCTGAATGTTCATCCAGAATTTTGAGCTTGAAATTTAAGGCGTTATGGTTGTTCTGACATTTTTAAAGAGTTTTTGACATTTTTAAGGAGTATAATGATTGTTCTGACATTTTTAAGGAGTTTTCCCTCTTGCATTTTAAATGTCTTTATACATAGGTTTGAGAATTACTGCTTATTCAATGTTAAATTATTGAGGATTACAGCTTATTCTAGGTTACAATATATCTCAATATATGGTTGATAAAGAATTTTGAGCTTGAAATTTGTTGTTCTGACATTCTTAAGGAGTTTTCCTATGACATTTTAAATGTCTATTTAGAGAGTTTTGAGGATTACAGCTTATTCTATGTTATGTTACCTCAATATATGGTTGATAAAGAATTTTGATCTTGAAATTTAAGAAGAATATTGGTTGTTCTGACATTTTTAAGGAGTTTTCCCCTCTTACACTTTAAATGTAGAGTTTTAATGTAAGTAAATAATAATAAGTAAGTAATAATTTAATGTAAGTAAATTAATGAGTAAAGTTAGAAATGTAAGTTATGTTTAGTTATCTCAAAATATGGTTGATAAAGAATTTTGAGTTGAAATTTAAGGAGTAGGATGATTGTTCTGACATTTTTAAGGAGTTTTCCTCTTACATTTACAAAAAGATTACCAGCTGCCCTTGAAAAGGTTGACAATGCTCGCCTAAGAAAAGGGGTACTCATTCTGTTTTTGTACCTTAAAAAAAACGCCAAGAAATTTTGCACGCCAATGCTCAGTAATATCGCCAAATTTAGTAAACCTACCCATTTTTAAAAAGTGAGAGGCAAAATAAGTTAGTTGGAATAGTAGATATAACAGCTTCGTATTTCATCTTGAGATAATAAATAAGTTAGGACTTAATTTAGACATCAACATTTTGACAAGTAGAAAGCATTTACGACAATTTGTTGTAGCACTAAAATAATTGCCAAAAAAAAAAAAGATACATATTTTCCACCATTTTTAGTCTGCTTTAAAAAGGCTTTGCTGGATTTATTAATTATTGAAAATAGTTTCAATATCTATTATTTGGATTTTATGATTTAATTACCTATAGAGACTATTACTATCAAAGTATTCATGGTATTAAAATCTTAAGTTATTAATTCAAGAAAAATTAACCTTGAAACTTTGTCTAGCTAGAATTTCCTTCAAAGAGTCATTCATTTATTGTTTTTCAAGAGGTTGTGAATATGCCTTATTGGAGAAGGATAAAACAGATAAAACATATTACAGCATTTGGCATTTGCAGTATTGACATTGGCAGTATTCGAAAATAACATTTAGGCGATATAAGAACAGGTTGGCGTAAAAAAACATCTTGGCGATTTTTTGTGCAGGGATAACGGAAGAGTACCGAGAAAAACAATCGCTTCATAGAAAGAGAGCGAACACCATAAGATTCTAGTAGAAAAATAATGTCCACTTCATCTATTATATCAATTCTGTATACGTATGGTCTCACTTAAAAACTGGTAATACTCGAGACAAGAACTGTATAAAATAAAAACGCATTTTCCCGTTCAGAAAAAAATTGGCTCAATAATTTATCACAATTGAGCTTCACTATATATATAGGAAAATGCATCACTGTCATTGTACTATCAAAAAAGAAAACCAACAATGTACACTATTTCAACAACGATTCACGTTGAACCACAGCTGTTCAACAATGCCGACTGCTTTAACAGCCATTGTTAACGATGAACATTGTTTAAATATTCATTGTTAACGATGAATTTTGTTTAAATCTTTATTGTTAACGATGAATGTTGTTTAAATCTTCGGGACAGATTCCATAATCGAGGTTTTCGCCAAATTTGGCGAAATCGGATCTCGCCAAGCTATTAATAACACTCTATCTAAATCCCTGGTTATCGCCCAAATTTGGCGACATTTGGCGAAAACCTCGATTACGGAATATTACCCAAATCTTCATTGTTAACATTGTAAAAGCAATGTTCATGACGACTGGTCTTTAGAATAAGGCAGTGTTTTTTTTCATTACAAGTAGCATCGGGATAATTGTTACCCATTTGATGAAAATAATAATTAATGAAATGCAGAGTAAAAAAAAAACCAATGCCATATTTTAATGTTAAACTTCATTAAATTATTTTGGTTTAGAATATGAACGATTCTAATTAAGGTTCAAATGTTATCAATTAAAAGAAAAAATCATGACGCCAACTTTATGAAGCAGTTAAATAAATGGTCTAATGGAAATTGGGTAAACTAAATATTTAACGACCAACAATTATTTTGGTTCAAAAATGAACAAAAACCACAACATTAAAATTTATGTTCAATGTTAATACATTATTTCAATACTGAGGATGCATGACGTATTAAAACGTGACCAATGACGTCACGGAAACGTCATGGCATCTAGAGTGCCTCGACTATATAGTATACGAATTAATTTTTAGTTAAATTTTAATACGGTGCATCGTAGTTTCTTCTAAATTCTCATATTAGCTACTCCAACTTATGATCGCCTATGCCGTCTAACTTTTGTGGGAATATAGACAGGACAATCAAACGTCAGTTATGTCGCTTATAGGAATCACAGTTGAGATGTATGTTTTTGATTTCAGCCTGAGTTGTGGAATTGACCAATGAGAATGCGGTTATTGGGGGATCTTTTGCATTTCGCTGTTTTTAGTTTTAGGTTACAGAATATACTAATATGACGTTTATGGAAGTTAATTTCGGAGGGGTCCAAATATCCTCTAAAAATTTAGTCATTACCAGGCCCAAAACTACTCCTTTGCACCAGGGGAGAGGGCTAAAAATTATCCCCATGCACATTTAATAATGTAGCTTTTTAATGCATTTTTCGGTAGAATTTGCATCTTGTCATGATGAATTTAATATATTAAAAATTGTTAATAATAGAGTTCCAAATACCAAAGGAAGGGTCACCCCAGAAATTTGACCCTAAAAACAGGGTTTTAGCAAATTTTGGTACACCTTGTCCGAATTTCAATGGGGGAGGGGCAATTCAAACCCTATAAACGGCCTCGCAAGGGAGAGGCTAAAACAGCATTCCATTTCACAACTCAGACTAAATCCCAAAAATCTGCGAACCGTCCCACCAAATGCACACTGTGCTTTATATTCTAAAGACCAGACCTTTACCCAAGTCTTTGAACTTTCCGCCCCTAAAGCTTCTCACTACGCTTTTGACAAACAAAAGCTTATGAGAAAGAAATAGAAAAAAAAAATGCCTTTGCCCCTAAAAAAGAAAGGCAGCGAGTGGCATTGGGTTCAGCGGCCAACAGACGGTCAACCTTGAGGTCTACAATGTCAATTCAAATATTATTGGCAAGGCAACCAGGTTGCGTCCCCTGAAATTTCAACTTCTCCACAAAACTGTTGTTGAGATCGAATGTTGACAACAAGGTTGACAAGGTCCGGATGGCTCGCTGAACGTTCAGCTCTTCTTCGAACTAGTGGGAGATACGACTGGCAAGTGGCAACGGTTGAATAAAACGACATTTTTTTTTGCCGATTTGTGACTGGCAAACAAGTGGAAGGTACAACTGCTTCTATCAAATACGGTTCCATAATTTTAATAATCGAGTCTTTTGGTTGAAAATTAATAATTACCTTTTTCTTATTCCTGATATATTTACAAGCTTGAAAGTGTAATTCGAGTCTTAATAACGCATTTTTTTGTTGCAAATTGAAGAAAAATTATAAACAAAATGTTACCATCGGTAACTCCATTCTTACATTAGACTCATCTAGTTTTTTTGACAAAAGAAGAGGACGAAGCGGCATATCACTTGCCAGCAAATGTCCCTAACTGTCATCTCATCTCAGCTCACAAGTACACTATAGCGGGATTCAGCTAAATACCTAATTCGTATTGAATAATTCTCACCAAAACATCCTTTTCATGGGTGCCACTCTTCGAAAATTGCAAGACGGAACTTTGAACTATCTTTTTAATCATTTTTCCCCAGTCTAGCAATTTTTTAAAATTGAAAACTTATAAAATATATGAACAATTAAATAGGTCCTTAAATTTTAAGTTAAAGCATTATCTCAGTCAAACAGCCTTATTTGTGTGCAAAATGTGTGATGTAAATACAGAAATTTTGTACAAATCGCTTCCAGTCGGTCAGCTGATTTTGAGTTTTGTAATAAATCCGAGACGGAATTCCGTTGGCGGAACTTTTAGAAAGACGGAATTCCGTCCTAAGTACGGAAGAGTGGAACCCCTGATCCTTTTATATCAAAATCTGGAACCGCATTAACTGTCCACAGCATTCAAAACATTAAGCACATAAAACAGTTAATGTGCTATAAAACGACTCACTGGTCTATCACCAGCCTTAAGCACACTTTTTTAGGGCTACCTTAACTTGTTAAATTAATTAAAAACCAACACAAAACGTATAAATTACAAAAAAAGCACGACTTTCAAGCTTACACAAATCTATTTACAATAGTAATGCCGCCAAAGAAGCGATCACTGGATAGATAAGGTAGCCCTCTCGATTTTAAAAACAATGGTAAATACAACAAACATTTGGCTAAAAGAGTCAAATCACTGGGTCAGTGGTGTAGTTTCAAAGATTACAATTCAATGGTAACCTCGGGTGATCTGAGATTGAAAGGGTTAAGTACAAACAAGAGTTCTGCAAAGTTTTTTGATCCAGAATTACATTTTGAAACGATTGTATGCCATGAAAAGCTGCTCTGGTCAGCATATTTCACACTAAAATTGAATGTGATTACTTGTCATGACTTGTATTTGATTAAATTGTTATAAAACTGATTTATTGAATAATTTATCAAAGGTTAGTCTTTACAAACACTCGATTATAAAGCAAGTCCCTTGTTTGAAAATGCTGAAAGATCAATCTCCAACAGGATGTAGTTTATTCCACTTTTGAGAATGAGAAAAAGATTTTTCTATTGATCTAATTAATTTTAAACGATTTAAGATTACTTTCTTACAAAAATATATACGCTTAAAACTTCTTTCGAATTTGTTCTTTGTCTATACTTCTCAAATACCACGTTATTATAATGGAGGCACATTTAGTATGGCCTCAAAGATAATTACAAAGATACTCATCGTGAGTTTTAAAACATTTGGTCAGGAATATCAAAAAAGTAAAACTTACTCCTTCTAAAAGCTTATTGTTCTTAACTAAGACTTTACTACAGGTAGTTTTAAACCGGTATGAAATAAATTTTTATTTTACCTTTTATATCATTTACGGCAATGAAGCAATTAGCAATTATGTGACATTACCAGACCATAGCACCTGCACTATTACGATTATAGCTCAGACAATCAATAACCAAACTAGAATTTTTAAACGGTGGCTAAAAATGTCTAAAATTAATTCTTTTTCTACCAATAAAATGCAAAAAGTTCTGAATAATCAGAACATCCAGAACGGTAACCGAATTTTAAATAAATTTTCCTTGGGCTGACCCACTGACATGAACAACACAAAAATTGGCAATAAACCTCTTTCTAGAACACACTAAAAAACACCAGTCGATCTCCCACGGTGACAAAAACTTTTTTTTTGTTGAGTCCACGAACAGAAATAAAAACAAACTTAAAAACAATCGTCCAGAACAGTTAGGAAGCACTTGTGTCTTGAGATTCACAATGAAAAAAAAAATCCATCGTCCGCATCTTCACAAGTAGTGATGTGGGAACACATCGATATTCTGAGGATTCGATACTTTCGGAATCGAGTACTTTTGAAGAATCGACTATTGCGTACTTTAATCAGAGTGGCCAACTGGTTGCAAGCGCTTATAGTAAGAAAGTATTTTTTAAACAACAAAAGGGGTTTCAAGATATATCCTCCTTGAAAGAAAAATTTACTCTTTTAATGTCCACAGAAAGAAAACTATATTCACACTCACATTCCTCAACCAAAGGATCAACATCGATAACATTGAAAATAATAACAGAATTTATTTCACAATGTACGGGAATAACTGTTATTTTAAGCAATGTTACGGGTAAAAAAAGTACAGATTTTTCATACTATCATGTGACTACGATAAAAAATGCAAAAGAATCGTTGATAAAACCTCATTAGCTTTTAAAAGAGCTTAAATAGAAAAAAAATTCAAAAATAAATAGTTCTAAAAGACCACACAAATCGATATCGGACAACACCAAATGCAACTCTGCGATCCATAAAAAAGTGAGTAGATCGATTCCCCGAAAAGCACTCGATTCTTCGCAAGTATCGATTTAGCCTGCACACTTTCTCACAGGTTGGTCCACCTGGCCATGAAGAGCGCGGCCGCCAGAGAGAGCAGGGGGGTGAGTAGCGCGTGGCGCCACCTGGTCGCCGATGATGTGGGCTTGGGGGGTCGGTCGGGGCGGTGCAGATGCGGGGGCGAGGAGGGGGTGGAGAAGTAGAAATTGTCGGTGGGGGGGTCGTCCCCCTCCTCCCCGAAGCCGCTCCCGCTGCCACTGCCGCTCGAGCTCCAGTCGGAGTCACCTGGGGGGAAGAATTCGACAAAATTAGGGCCGTATTCAGAAACTCAAACACGAGAAGAAACGAGACGGAAACGATAGATTTGGGGCCGTATTCAGAAACTTTTAACACGATTATGAACCGATACGATAACGATCCGAGACTGAGAACGATCTATCGAAATGATCTCGAAACGATCAATTTCAAACGAGTACTCCAGCTCACTCGTCTCCTCAAAAACGAGAAATTCAGCGAACTCTGATTGGTTGAAAAGAAAAGTAAAGTGACAATCCAAATGGAAGTAAACAAACCTCCCAACGATGACGCGAATTTCTTTTCTACCAATCAGAGTCCGCTGAATTTCTCGTTTTTGAGGAGACGAGTGAGCTGGGAGTACTCGTTTGAAATTGATCGTTTCGAGATCATTTCGATAGATCGTTCTCGGTCTCGGATCGTTATCGTATCGGTTCATAATCCTGTTATAAGTTTCTGAATACGGCCCTAAATGGTAGGTCTAGAGCTGCCGTTTTTCCTCTCGTGTGCTCATGGCGCCTCCTATCGCAAAGCCTTACAAGTAATTATACACTCATACACTGATAAGACAAAACTCTGCTAACACTAGATGTCCATTATTTTCGTAATATATTGATGCCTGAGGACTGTTTTTGGTAATTAGTATTGTTAGGTATTTTGGTAATTACCAAAAACAGTCCTCAGACATTAATATATTACGAAAGTAACGGAAATCTAGTGTTAGTAAAATTTTTCTTGTACCAGCGTGTAATTAATTGTAAATCTTTCCGATAGAAGGCAGCAGCAGCGGACGATCGAGCTAGACGAGTGATTGGAGTGATAGTCCCAAATTGATCGTTATTGTATCGGTTCATCATCGTGTTAAAAGTTTCTGAATACGGCCCTATAATGATAGCCTTGGGCTTTGGTGACATATTTCAGTGTGATCGTTTGGTGGAGAATCAAAACACACGCGATTGAAAGCAAGAAATAATAACAGACGAAAGCTATCACCCATCATAAATTACTAATTAGTAACTACTATATAAGGACATTAGACACTTACCCGCGTCTTGCCACTCGACGTCCAGCCCGTTGTAGGCATGCGTGAGCTTGGTGGTGATGAGCTTGAGCGTGAGGATCTGCTGGTTGATGACGGAGTTCTGCCTCCCCGCCTCCAGGTGCACTTCGGGGTTGCGCGTCTGGTTCTGCACCCCTTCGCCCATCACCTCGTTCACGTACCTGTTCAAACATTCCAAACATTATGATTTCAATTACAGTAATCATGTTTTCAAGGACTTTCAAGAACCAATGAAATATTTCGTGAATGAACGAGTAATGTGATAGATACCATTGATAAATGACAAGGGATTTATTACATTGCCCGCCCCCACTTCACCTTGAAAATGACCAGAGTTACAATATCCTTGATAGTAACATTCCAAAGTGGATGAAACTTTTCCGTAACACACAAATTTTTATATTTTTATGACAATTTTCAAAAACATTGGAAAAGTTCTTGAAAAAAAAAATTTGAATTTTCAAGAACCATGAAAACTAATTTTCAAGGATTTCTGAGTGTAAAGCCCGAAAGAGAACAATTGAATGGGTGGCTAGAAAAATGTTGCATGCCTTTTTTTAACAAAGGTTTTTCTTCGTTAAAAAAAGACATGAAACGTTTTTCCAGCCACCCATTCAACTGAATTCCCCCACCAGTCTGTTCCAGAAGTGGTCGGAGGGTAGATCATACTTATAGTTTGTTTTTTATTCATTTATAAAATTATGACAATTCCCAAACACAGTGGAAAAGTCATTAAAAAATGAATTTTCAAGAACCACGAAAATTTTCATAATCAATTTTCAAGAACTTTCACTGACCACTGAAAACAAGTAAACCACCGAACCCACCTGTCCTTGCCCTGCCCGTTCCAGCAGTGGTCGGAGGGCAGCTCCTTCCCTTGCCCCGCCACGCGCTGGTCGCTGCACATGAGGGACGAGAGCCGGGTCCAGAAGGAGCGCGTGCGGCGGATCTTCCTCCGGATGCCGTCCACCAGGCGGTCGATGGAGGTGCCAGTGGCCGAAGGGGGAGGTCGGTCCCCTGCGGCGAACTGGAGCGTCTCCAGGTGCAGCTCGTGCCGAGCCTCGCGCTTGCCCAGCCGAGGCTTGCCGCACGCCTTGAACAGCTGCAACAAGGAAAAGAGATAAATGAAGACTCTGACAGATGAAAGTCACATTGAACACACTGTTAAGTACCAAGGGTCACTTGGAAAGCACCATTAGGTCCCACTTGGAAAACACACTATCAAGTCCTAATGAGTATCTTTTAAAATACTGTTTACCTTTTAAGTCACTTTGAACACACTATTAGATCCCAAGGGTCACTTGGAAGGCACTATAAGTTCCAAAGGGTCACTAGGAACACACTATTAGGTCCCAAGGAAACCACTATTAGGACCCAAGGGTTACTTGAAACACACTATCAGATTTCAATGAGTCTGTACTTCTACCAAGTTATAGAGAAGTTTTATGACCCAAGTGACACTACTCAGCCTGATCACAAAGACTACACCTCCAACCCCATCCATGTGTCGCACTACTTACTCAATCGAGGCCACTAAACTGGACTAGAAACTAAACAGGACCCAAGAAGGAAGGGGGCACACTGCACTATTTCACCAATTATTCAAGGGTCATCCACCAAGGAGTCCCACTGTACTTTTGTACCAAATCCCAAAGGTCTCAAGAGAAAAACTCCATCCTATTATTGCTAGGGTCACACAGGGCAACACGAATTTCCAAGGGGAACACATTGTTGTACTCCCCAACTGGAATTCTAAGAAGACATCCTGGTCTGCTCATGAACCAAGAGGAGTTTTTCAAATTGCCCTGACTACACTAAAAGTCGAAAGTGAACAACTTTATCAGGTACCAAGAGTGTCTCCTAAAAGTACACCAAGGGATCCAAGGATACCCTAAAAACTTAAAAGTGTCAAGTTAAAAGAAAGAATCGATCTGACTCACCTCTTGAGAGACGGCCTGTCCGTTCTCCTGAAAGTTCATGATGGCGTCCGAGATCTTGATGTCGATGGGGTCCACCACCGTCTCGATGTTGAACGAGCTCTCGAGCCGCGAGGCCAGCATCATCATGGCGTCTGCAGGAAAGAAAAGAGGCCAATTAATAGCGTGCTCACAATGCAACAAAGTCAGCACCATGGAGAAAATACAATACGAATCAAAAGATCCATATATAGATGAGCTCAGATAAAATACACTATGTCCAAAATTCAGTGGCGAATCCAGGGGGTGGCACTCTGGAAAGTGCCCCCCTTGGACCCAAAAAATCACTCATAAGTACGAAAAAAAGTTCCAAAAAGTACTCAAAATGAGTTAAAACCCTACTTTAACCAGGTGAAATTTCAAATTTTTTTCTGTGGGAGGACTCCCATACCCCCCAGCGGTACCAAAAGGGGATCTTGAGTGATACTCTTTAGAAAATTCCCAAAATGTTAACATTTTTCTCAAAAGGTAAAGGTGATGGTCTGAAAATGTGCCCCACCTTGGAGTCGTGCTGGATCCGCGCCTGCCAAAATTTGGGATAATTAGATTGTTTTTGGGAATAATGAACACGAAACTTTGTTTCTATAATGTAGTTTTCAGGGTCCCCTGACATAAGTCGATCCAGCACGGCTCCAAGGGGGGGGGCATTTTTCCAGACCATCACCTTTACCTTTTGAAACAAAATGTCAAAATGTTGGGGATTTTCTAAGAAGTATCACTCAAGATCCCCTTGTGGGCCGACGTACTGGCCTAGTGGTTAGAGCATCTGACTGCGAAGCCGTACGTCCGGGGTTCGAATCCCCGTTTGGCATGGATGCTAGTTTCTGTCCTTGTGTGTGAGGAATGAATGTGGCCCCCCTGTAAAAAGGGGCTGTGCCTGTGTGAATGTGTGTGTGGCGTGGGCGAACAGTACTTCACCTCCGTGGTTTCGGTCCACAGGTGCCCACTGGGTAACGTGAAGAAAGTACTGATATCGGCATGACATGGGTTAATGAACTTAGTTCAAATTACCTGCCATTAAAAAAAACCTTGTGGTACCGCTGGGGGTCCCCCTTGGGAAAAAATTTAAAAACTTGACCTAGGGTTTTAATTCATGTTGAGAATTTTTTTTTTGGGTCCAAGGGGGGCACTGTCCAGAGGGCCCCCCTTGGATCCGCACCTGGGTTGTCAACAATATTTGATGATCAGATTTGAGATTGATGAAAAATTTTGATATTTGACCTGTAAAAGTAGGGTTTTAACTTGTTAAGAGAACTCTTTTCGGTCCAAGGGGGGCACTTTTCAGAGTGCCCCCCCCTTGGATACGCACCTTAAACAAACACATTTGAGAGATTCTTCAAGAATATTCCAGGATGAAACTAATTCCTCACACAAGAATATTCAGAGATTATTTTCATATGATGAATATTCGAAGAATTTTAATAATAACGTTCGTAAAGTGATCAATACAACTATCATCATAGAAAAACATTATTTCCTTCAATACTTAGTAGATCAAGGAACATCTGAAATTAATCGTTCGAAAAGAATAATCTCCGTTCAAACACCAGCAGACGATAAAATCGGACGTTACAACCCCGCTGACGGACGCTTCGAGGACGGATTCAAGTTCGATCCGTCCGCGCCGCGACCCCAGGGGTCGAGCGAATTAAAAATGTTCTTTTTGTGTCATTAAAGAGGTTCTTTTTCATTTATAGGCGGTCGCGTGGAGCCAAACGATTTTGAGATCCGGAATGAAAGAGGGTTTTTGATGGGGCCGTTAAATGTTTATCGTTTGGAATTCCAATGAAAACTTGTAGGGACATTAATGGCAGTGATGGGACATGTTACCAAACATGGCTGTGTAGTGTATTGAGGTGGAGCCAAGGCCCTCTATATACAGGGTGTTTCAAAAGTCCATTTCAGGGCATTTAAACCAATGTCCAACGGGAAGGACATGGAAGTAAAATGTATACCCCTATGTAAGAGATCATGACGAATCCTTTGAGATGGCTTTCAACGCTCCTAGCGACAAAATAAGAAAGTTCAGGAAATATTTAAAAAACTAAAAGATAGAATGAATAGAACTCAGAAAATAATTTCTTGAAAATATCATCAATATTTGAGATATTAGCATGTGAAAATGGCACTCTTTTTCAGGCCTCATAAAAGAATTTGTCGAGACGGTAGAACCTTATCCAAAGAGGTTAGGGGGTTCAATTATCATCTCCCCGATATTCTCATGACTATTTATTAAACCCCGGATATCATACTTGTTAGAACATTTAAGAGGACTTGAGAAGAAATAGAAAGGAATGATAGAGAGAAAAAGACAAAAAAAAAAAAGAATAGCGAGAGAAATAGAGAAAAAAATTAGATTAAAAAAGTTTGGAGTTTTAAAGTATATTGAGATTGATAAAGAAGTTTTTAAAACATCATTTAATTTGCACGGTGTGTAAAAGATAAAATAGTGTAGATCTTCTTCAATGAACGCTGACAAAGCGAAACAATTGTACACTATTAATCTTTTACAAGTGCAAATTAAACGTTGTTTTAAAAATTTCTTCATCATTTTTACAGAATATACTATCTGCAATTATTACGATTGATATCCTTTAAACAGGAAGAAAGCTTCCCGAAATTCCGATACAAAGTTTCAATCAGGACAATTTCCAGGATTTTCGAATATGAGAATACCTTTTCAAGTACAAGCAAGAAAATTGTTTCCATCATTACATATTTTAACGGAGACATTTAACTCTCACATAAATTAAACACATCGCCCCATCAAACACAATGGCTTCTTTTTTTCCAGAATATAGAGGACTCGTTGATGTTAATTTTTCCAAGAAGTCTCAAAAGCCTGTCTCTAACAGGAACTTTCCTCAAAGGCGATAAAGAAGACAGGATGTAAAAATCAATGATAAGCTCTATCAGATCCGAGTATTTTGAATCGGATAGCACTATTATTGTCGATGAATGACCGTATTGAGAAGGAGATTTTTTATAGGAGAGGATGATGGTAGTATAAGGAATGTTTATGTTTCTGTCATCCACATTCCAAAGACAGGGAGTGGTTGTCTCCAATACTTGGCATGTTAGTCACCAATTTAAGCACCACATCCTTTTTGAAAGCAGAGAATGATTTGAGTGATTATTAGGACAATATTATGACGCTGGTGAGATTTCGAAAGGAAATCACCATATCAAGATGGATCAACTGAGGTTATCAAAAGTAGTGGGCAGTTATTTTAAGAGAGTTCTAAAAAAGATGCTGTTACAAAATAAATTGTTTAATTTGGCCGTTTAAAAGTTTGGAGCTCATGGCATTTCAAAATAAACGAGAAAAGTTATTTTTATACTTATGTTTTTAAAAATATAAGATTTTGGGGGTTCATAGGCTCGAGCCTCACTGGCAGGACGTGTTGTGGAAAAATCGCGCCCGCAGCGGATGACTTTTTTGACGCCCCCTCCCAAATTTAATTTTTTTTTTTCATTATTCCCAGATACTTTAAATAGAGTAATGCGCCCTCTGAACACGTTCATCGTGGTTTCGTTCGAAAGTACCGAAGAATCCTCTATGCAAAGTCCAATACTAAAATAATTTTGATTGCAAAAAAATGTCTGGGCACAAATTTGGCGCCCCCTGAACACGTTAATCGTAGTTTCGTTTGAAAGTATTGATGAATCTAACGAAGTCCTACTAAAATAATTTTACTGGCCTATTGGTAAATCAGAGCCCGTGCATATCCTGGTTATATAAAGCTTTCTTATTCGACTTACGAGTATCTTCACAAAGGAATACAGGCATGGCACAAGCATTTTACATGAAAGACACATGGTCTCAAATGGCCATTCATAATATCTCTTTTTTAAAAATAACCTCTTTTACGATCTCTATCAAAAAGATATCACTGCAGTCAGCCACATCGATCCCAGAGACAATTAAAATAAAAAAAAAGCGCAGAGAGCGCCCAAAATAGCCATTCCCTCCGTCGGCACGCGCCCGCGAATCTCGGCGCCAAATGAGAGCCATCACTCTTCATTCCCGTCGCCAATGAAGAGACTTTATAAGTCGTTTTTGGGTGCTGAATTAAAGGGGGATGTATGGATATTAAATATCGTGTTCGGTTCCCATACAAAATAATTTTAAACTTAATTTTTTTTTTTTTATGGAGATTTTTGCAACCTCCCCCCCTAAGCTTTGCTTTACTCATGAGTGTAACGCGGAAAAAATAACTACCCCTATCGGCAGATATTGCTCCTTGAATTTGGCGAAATCAATGTCCATTCATTATATATTTTATGATTAATTTTAAGTTGATTGTCTTTCTTTTTTTATTCTTTTTGTGCAGTAAACTCAACCAAAATATAATTTGATTTTAATTTAAAAGTGTTTGTTTCTTTTTTTTATCCAGGGAATGTGGTCTCCATTGATATTCACTTACTCCATTGATAGTGCCTTAATGACTCAGTTTCATAAAATTCTTAAAATTAATTCGTCTTAGTCTTTCTGTTTTTCACTTTAGTGCTGTGAACTAAGCAGAAATATAATTTAGTTGCCGATTAAAGTGGCGATAAAAAGACGCTAAATAAACATGGGTTCAACAAAATAATCATAATTTTAAATTGATGTTCATAACTTCACTCAAAATTCCGACACCGCGCAGGGAACTACTTTGTTTGTTAGTGACGTCATAGGGGCAGGAAACGTTGTTGTCGAGTATAATAGTATCAAATCGCGTATTATTATCATTTGGATATTGTTATCATTTTACTTTTGGACATAAGTGGTCACATTAAGGGAACGTACCCATACTACTACGTGACCTGTTTAAGGGGGAGAGGGGGGTCTTCAAAATGCCACGCTTGGTCACTGGGGGGAGGGGGGGGGGGCTTAGGGTTTTGTCAAGTAGTCACTTGTACTTGTCAAATACTTGTTTTTGTAAATTAAGTTACTGCTACAATAACTTTTACATAAGTTTTTTCTTCTAGATAACATATTTTCCACTTGTATGCACGCACTCTTGGCGTCACGAGGCAAGCGCTGTATTAATAGACAAATATTAAGCCAAATTAACTTTTTTACACTTTCTGTTTGCTAAAAATGATTGAAAACCGTATTTATGAACTACTACGTGAAAACTAGAGGGGGAGGGGGGGGGTCTTGGCATATACTACGGGTGGTCACCAAGGGGGGGGGGGGAGGGGGGTCAAAAATAGTAAGAAATAGGTCACGTAGTATGGGTACGTTCCCTAATCGTCACTGTATCGAAATAATCAAACTGAATACAAATCGCGATCACTATCGAAATGACAATTGAATCACTTATTACAGAAACATGTCAAACGCCAATTTTTTCAAAAATGAGTTATCGGTGTCATATGATTCTGTAGGGATAAACGCACATTCTAGTGTAAAAATAATAAAAATAACGGGATTTTAAAATAGTTTTCCAGCATGTAAAATTTCAGCTTTAGTGCAGAAACAAGTCAAACGACGTCGCTTGACTGGTTTCTGCACTTAAATTGCGGGGAATTTCGTTCATGCCGTCTTATCTACCGCTTGTTTGGGGCTGCAGTTTTTTATTTAATCGCATACAAAAACTATATGCTATTGGAAAAGTCATTCTTTAGAGGTTAGGTCCATCAAGCCATACTAAAACCAATATTTTTAAAGTTTTTGTACGAATCTCAAGACTGGACGTTTTGGTACCTATATATTTAAAATTTCCATGCTTGTGGCCATTTATTACATCCATGTGATTGATATTTTGCATTCATGAATCACTTCATTAAAAGTGGACATCAAATCTATACCCCAAGGCTTTTAAAGCAAAATTGTTTTACTGTCCACAAAGTTACTTCTAAACAACTATCTAATTGACTTCAAAGATGTCTATATTAACATTTTGAATTGGCTGACCACTATTTTTGAGTCTCGAGTTGAAATTATTTATAAAACTAAGTATTTGTTCATCTAATAACCAAAAGAGAAAAAAAATAAGAACTCTATAATAATTTTATGGGTTAGTATTTAATATGGAAATGGTATTTTCAACTAATAATCCCACTTTGTTTACCAAATCCTTAAAAGAATTAGAGTTAAGCTATGAAAATAGACCTGAATACTCTATTAATTGCAGAAACCTGTCAAATGCAAAAATTTCAATAATTTTTTATGCAAAGAATAAAAATGTTAAAGAAATTCTTTTTGTCTATAAAATACCTCAAACTTTAAGAAAAAAATTACTGAACACCTCCATAAAAATGTAGTGAGCTTCTATACAGTTTTTCTCGTTTATCTCAAAACAAGAAAAGTGGCGTTTGACATGTTTCTGAAATGAGTGATTCAATTGCGAAGGAGAGAGAATTTTTCCCCGCAATTCGCGCCCGTCCCCTCCTCACACACATATCGCGTTCTCGTGACACACGGCCGAGTGTCAACTCGACGGTCGATCACGAAAATCGTCATCATCGTCGTCGAAGGACGATTCTCGGAAGAAACGGAGGAGGAGAATAGATGAAAAAGTTCTTCCTGGAAGCACCATGGAGATGGAGAAACATTTGAATAATGTTAATGGCCGTGTAAGCAAATAGGCGTGGTGCGGTCGCAGTTACACAGTTCCCACCATTAATAAAGGACAAATTAATTAATTACTCCCTAGGTTTTATTCGGGTTTCTCATTTTTTAGTGCAGGTATTTTTTACGACAACCATGCAGCTCAATCTCTCCCTTTTATCTCCTTTGCAAATTCTTTGGGGGAACACCCAAAGGGAAAAGCTTCTTGTAAGCGGCAGAATTTTCAAGAGGAAAACACTGTATAACAGGTGTCAAAATTTTAGAGGGGGGGTTTCTTGAAATTCTTTGAAATTTGCCTATTAGAGTAGTGTTTTAGCTCAATTTTGAGTCCTTCTGGGTTATATCTAAAGAGAATAGTTCCTTGTAAACCACAGAATGTTCAAGGGGAAAAGTTATAAGTAACCGTTGAAGTCTCAAGGGGGGGATTTTTTTTTTTTTTTTTTGAATAGGTCCCTTTTAAACTAGTGTTTTATCTCCTTTTCAAACTCTTTGGGAACACCCATAGGAAACCGCTTCTGATAAGCGGTAGAATTTTCAAGGGAAAAACACTGTAAAACAGGCGTCTAACTTGGTTAGGGGCGGGGGGAATTTTTGAAATGTGACCCTCAAAAGCAATGTTTTAACCCTTTTTGGGTTACACCCGATGTTCCTTGTGGAAGTTACAGAATTTTCAAGGGACGTGCAGCTTTTTTCACATAACAGTGGAAACCATTAGGGGGCAATTGCTAAATGATGCCTGTGCATCCTATCATCCTATCGCCTGTGCATCCTATCATCCTATCAATAGGATATCATCATATCTGTGCATCCTATCATCCGCCTGTGCATCCTATCATGAGATCAGCCCATGCCCATGAGGTAAGTTGGCAGTAGTAGGTGCACTCACTGATGTATAGTTGGTCCACTCGGCCTGCATGAGCACACGAGAGGAACAACGGCAACTGGAGACCTACCATTTCCAAATTGCTCGTTTCCGTATCGTTTCTTCTACGTGTTTGAGTTTCTGAATATGGATGACCCTTACTGGTTTCAGAAAACGTTGCTGTCGAGTATAGAACAATCGTACCCGTCGGGCAAATGACAAATGTAGTCTTGAATATGAGCAATCGGGGAGTTGATTGTCGGGATTTTGAAGCAGACCTAACTTAAAGGCAAACTATCATAATCAGCCCATGCCCATAAGGTGGTATAAGCAGTGTTATTCCTAGGATTTTTTTGGAGGAGTAAAAATACTCCTGACTTTTTTTAGGAGGAGTGAAATTGAATTATGAGGAGTGAAATACAGAAATAGCATGAACTACATATACAATACAGAAATACGAAAACCGCAATAAAACACTCAAAGCATCAGAACAATTAATAAAAAAACTACTATGGCTGTATGAAAACACAAGTAAAAAGTATGATAATTAGGGTGCCGTGGGTTTTGGCAATTGGCTTTGGCCAGAAGTTGGGAGAAAATGTCTCCTCTGAGATCAGATGATGTTTTATGTAGAAAAATATTATTTGTTGATTTCGGTGGGGCCACGCGGTGCATTTTTTAAGCTAAACCTTTGTGAAAAATTCAAAGAGTGAAAATACTCCTGTCTAGGTTTTTAAAGAGTAATTCCGATTTTCAAGGAGTGAAATACTATCTCAGAAGAGTTAAAAATATCTCTGGTGGTAAGTACCCCACTAAAAATAATCTGAAGATTTTCTTAAGAAAAAGCCACTTTCTACAGAAATTCTCAAGTTTTTTAGCAGATTTACCACTACCTTTAAATTGTCTTCAGAATTTTTGAAGAAAATTTGCAGACATTTTAAAGACATGTTGTATCTTTAAACTGTCTTCAGAATTTTTGAAGACAATTCACAGACATTTTAAAGACCTGTTGTATCTTTATACAATCTGCAGAAATATTGAAGACAATTATAAAGACATTTTTCAGAATGATCAAAATCTTCAAATTTTCTTCAATATATTGCTTTCACATAATCTTATTTTATAAACATTATATTTCCTGCAAAATATTTGAACCTTTAAATATTCTTTAGAAAGAATATACCAAGCCTGGAATTTATTGAAATATATTCCAGGTTTGCGGATCACTTCTTGTTGAAGAATATTTGAAGATTTAAATATTTTGGAGAAAATCTTCAGAAAAAAAAATCTGCAGAATATCTGCAGTTATTTGAACATCTTCATTTTCAAGAAAATCTTAAGAAAACATAATCTTAAGATTTTCTTCAGAATGAAGATGTTCAAATAACTGCAGATATTCTGCAGATTTTTTTTAAAGAAAAAGTGGAGATTTTTTTCAGTAGGGTGTAGTAGGTAGGTGGTACTCACTGATGTAGTTTGTCCACTCTGCGTGCAGCTCGGAGTGGTAGGCGAGGCAGCCGCGCATCACGTTCAGGCAGTAGTCGGAGCAGGGCGGGGTGTCGGGGAGGCCGCTGCACGCGGGGCAGTACGTCATCTTCATCAGCGCCCTACTGCACTCGGGCGTAGGACCCACCTACACAAAGAGAGCGAGCATTTACTATATGGGAAAATCAATTACTAACTTTTAGCAGAGTGATTCATAACGCAGGGGAATTTAATATACTTTAATATAAATACATAAACAACTTCATTCAGATAATTAACAGCTATAATACAAAATTTGAAAACATGTGAACATAGAGTTTTTTCAGGTGACGTCACAACCGGTTATTTTCTTTTAACTGTGTATCTACTGTAGGGCTTTTAACTGTTGCTAAGGCCGTTGTTTATCTGTTGCTAAGGCGGTTTTTAGGTATGGGGTCACGTGATTGCAAATGCTCCAATAGAAGAATTCCACGGCCAGTCATTTTCTGTAACTGCTAACCTCTGTAGGGCAAAAAACTGTAACATTTTCTGTTGCTAAGGCCGTTGTAAGGTCCGAGTCATGTGATTGAAAATGCTCTAAAAAGCTAAGACACTAGTCATTAGCTGTGGACTAGTATGACTATATTTTAACACTAACAAGTGTATAGAGGGTGTTTCAAAAGTCGGTTTCATGGCTTATATTTGGAAACACCCAGCCAAAAAATTCTGCAAAATTGCTTCAAAAAAAGTGAAGGGAATTGAAACACTTTATCTGCAGTTTTTTTCAAGACTGCTGAAATGTCTTCAGAATGGTTGCAAAATTTCTGTAGAAAAACTGGAGACTTAGTACATGCTGAAAGGCTTCAAAATCCTATTGCTACATAATAACTGCAGACTTTTTTTTAAGAAAACTGCACTTAAGACGGTTTTTTGAAGCAATTTTGCAGATTTTTTTTTGGCTGTGCAACGTCTCCTATGTGCCATGGAAGTAAGGTTCACCCCTAGGTAAGTGACCATGGGGAATCCATTGAAGTGAATTGCAGCGCCCCTAGCGGTCAAATCAATAAGGTTAAAAATAATTGATTAAAAACTAAAGGAGATAGAGCGAAAACTTAAATGTACAAAATTTGTTGGGGATATCTTGAATAATCTCAAGGAGATGTATAAGCATGTAAAAATAGCACTTTTTCAAAAAAAGAAAAAGTTCGCAAATTTGCAATTCTTTCTTATTTTTTTATTGAATTTCGTCTTCACTTAACTAAAATAACACAAACTACATATTAGCACTGAAAACTGTCTTCCCCTGGAAAGAACACCCTGACCCTTCTTTCTTTGTGGTTAAGTAAATTTTTATAAAAACTAACATACGTATTACAAGTGATCCACAAGCCAAAAACAAAGGTGGCATAACCAAAAAAATTTTGAGAAAACTTTGGTGACCCCAGCTTCAAGGCAAAATTTCGAGTACTTCCTTCTCAAAAGAAAGGAATCGTGAGAAAAAGGTGTAAAACACTAATCTCCCAACTGCACTCCTACCTCGAAAAAGCAAGCAAAAACGACATAAAAACGCAACTCTGACGCTTCCGAAGAGAGAAAAACCGTAAAACGGACTTTTCTCCAACATTCTTCCAGAACAAGGAATTTGATTCGAACAAAACGAGGGATGGAGGAACGCTGCTAAGTGGTGGTATTTTTGCGCCCTGGACGCCGGCCAACGCCCGAGGGGGGGGGGGGCGGAAACACCTTCGCCTGATGCCAAACTACTTGTTAATGGATATGGCAACATGATGCAAAGTGGGGGCGTCACGTTGTTATCGAGAGACATTAGAATAAAACCATAAAGACTTCAATGCGAACGCTCTACACAAAAATACACACATTTATGAACACTTTTTCCCAAATTAACAACACTGGGAAGGGGTGAAACACTTTTTCAACTGCTAAGTAAACGTAATAATGAACACTTCTAACCAAAAGTATTTCGATTGTATTGTGATTGTGCTGCGTGAAAAAACGATGGTGGTGTAAAAGTGTTGTTAAAAATTCAGTTAGAAAATTTTCTTGTAGAATTTCAATCCAAATTTAAGAACACTTTCAGATTCTAAACGTATTTTGCAACACTGTTTTCATGGACGTATATAAGGGGGGGGGGGTTAGGGGGTCCAGACACCCCCTTTAGCCTAGACCTAATGTCAGCCAAACAGAAAGGTTCGTGTCCCAAATATCCAAAAAATGAGTGAAAATACAACTTTTTCGGGTCCAATTTCACAAAATTTTATGGGGGAGGACCCCCAGACCCCCCTTTTTTTTGCTTGAGGGCATGTATTAACCACAAAAAGGTTTTATTAAGTTCACAAAAATTCACATTTACCCTACATTTTACTCGAAAAGGGAACACTATCAGAAACATTTGAGGGGCCAGAACCCCACTGGCTCCCTTGGTCCTGAGGTCTCATAGGTTTTGCCCCCCCCCCAGTCAAAAAGTCGATCATACGCCTATGATACTCCATTTTGTCCCTCCTCGTGATAAAGGTTAACCTGGGAATTTCAAGGTACACAACCTCCCTTTCGAAACCTCAATTTCTCTCCATATAGAAAACGACCGACCAAAGCAAAGCTACTCCGTAATGAAATAGGGGTAAATAGGGGGGTTCGGGGATCCTTCCCCAAAAATGTTTAAATTTTAGTATCGTCTTCGAAAGCTACTTTTTAGGGGACCGCACAAAATGACCCGCTAGTTGGAAAACCGTTTTAGCTAAACGTTAAAGAAAAAGTTTTCCTCTTAAAGAAGTTTCTTGAACACCCCCCTTGTAAAAGCTATAGCTACGGCCGTGACTGTTTTTAAAACATATGTCTGCAGAGATATTTTTAACTCCTTAGAGAGATAATTTCACTCCTTGAAAATCGGAAATACTCTTTAAAAAACTAGCCAGGAGTATTTTCACTCTTTAAATTTTTCACAAAGGTTTAGCTTAAAAAAATGCACCGCGTACCCCACCGAAATCAACAAATAATATTTTTCTACTCAAAACACCAACTGATCTCCCGACTTCTGGCCAAAGCCAATTGCAAAAGCCACGGCACCCTAATTATCATACTTTTTTATTGTGTTTTCATACAGACATAGTATTTTTTCTATTTACTATTCTGATACTTAGGGAGTTTGATTGTGGTTTTCGTGTCTCTTTATATGTAGTTCATGCTATTTCCTTATTTCACTCCTCATAATTCAATTTCACTCCTCCTAAAAAAATCAAGGAGTATCTTTACTCCTCCAAAAAAATCCAAGGAATAACACTGCATGTCTGGATAGAATGCAATTCTAACACTTTTCCACTATATTCAGAACACAATAAGGTGATAAAGTGTTTTACATAACAGCACAACCGAAGTGTTTTTAATATTGGGACATAAAAAGTGTTCTTAAATATGTTTATTTTTGTGTAGAGCGTTTGCATTGTATGTATGAAAAGTGTTGGGGAAATGTGTTCTAAAAAATATGTTTGTAAAATGTATTTAAGATCTGAATGTGTTCTTAAAATTGGATCGCAAAGCTATTAAAACATTTCTGTTTCTAGGAACATTTTACAACACTATCATCTCATACAACGCAATCGAAACACTTTTTGGAAGAAGTGTTAGGGCCGTATTCAGAAACTTTTAACACGAGTCGAAAACGAGTCGATAATGATTCGAGACCGAGAACGACTATCGAAACGATCATTTTCAAACGAGTACTCGTTTGAAAATGATCGTTTCGATATCATTTCGATGTCGTTCTCGGTCTCGAATCGTTATCGACTCGTGTTAAAAGTTTCTGAATACGGCCCTTAATTATCGTGTTTACAGTGTTGTAAAAATGATTCACGCATTTACAGTGTAACTTTTCACAAAATTTAACCCCTGCTCATTTACGAAATTCTCCCAACGAATTTATGAAATGAAATTCCTAGACTTTTCCCAGTTTAGAGATAATACTTCAAATAGATTACGGAACAAAACGCAAACTATGTAAAGTAATTTAGAGAGAAGTATCTTCTTCGTATCAAATTAACTTTTTTTTAAAAATATAATTTCCTTTTTTAATTTTAAATTACGATTTAGGAGATCAGTACCAAACGCGTAATACAATAGCCTTTAATTCTGCTCCCCCAGTATGATTCAAATCCAATAACCGTATGTATAACACAGAGGCTTTTTACTTCCTTTCAAAAACAGCTCGAATGCCCAGAAAAAAAAATCCCGAATAACACTGAAAGAATTCGAGAAAAGAGCGAATTAAATTCGAATTAGGGGGGATGCATGTTTGATAAAGCAGCAGTAGCGATAATTTGCAAGAAGCAAAACACTTTTTTCCTCATGGGGGAAAAACGAATACAAAGCGTCGATACAAAATTTAAACAAACACGAAACAGCATTTAAAAAAAAAAAAAATAAATAAATGCAAAACAAAAAGGTTTGTTCACTGTAACTGCTACTCATTAAATATACAAATACTTTACAGAACCGAAAATGCATGCGACTCAATTCAAATTCAGAGAAAACTGTTTACTGTTTTCCTTTTGCATAAATAAACACACTTCAACTAAAAAAGAGAGTTTTTTTTTCTAAATTTAGAGAAAAAAAAATAGAAAATTACTTCGAAGCGAATAAAAAATATGCATAATTTATGGAGACAGAAGAAGGAGAATAAAGAATTTTTACATACAAAAGCATCGATATCGGGTTACAAAGATATAAAATATAAAAAAGGACGACTCCAGCGCCACCTAGCGGAAGACGCTCATTGGGGTTGTCACGTTCACGAAAGACGCCAACAAATTAAATTAGCACTTCAAATTGTCTGAGAAGACAAGCCATGACAGTCTTTTCGGTTAAGTTTATTATTATATTACTCTCCAACTCAGTTTTCATTAGTTAGGAATGAAATAAATCGATTCTTTTCGGTATCGATACTTGGACGTCGAGTCGAGTGTGGTCAGACAATTAATTTCAAGGATATTGGCAGTGGCGGATTTCCAAATGTGCCGCCTATGGGCTGAACCAAAAATTGCCGCCTATACACTGTAAAAAATTCCCGTAAAATTTACTGTTTTAAACTGGCAGCTGGGTTGGTTGTGGAAAGCCGTAAAAATTACAAAGTAAATCCGTAAAAACAACGGTGTTTTACCATTTTAATCCATGTTTTTTGTTTTATAAGGTAAAATACCGTTGTTTTGACGGATTTAATTCGTATCTTTTACGGTTTTCTACAACCAACTCAGCTGCCAGTTTAAAATTGTAAATTTTACGGGATTTTTTTTCAGTGTGCGAGCACATATGTCAAAATTTTACAATGTTAGCTGAAAGTAAAAATGGGGGTCTGTGGGTCAGCTCCAGAATTTTTTTTTTGAAATTGGCCTATAAAAATAGTGATTTATTTGATTTTGAGACCCTTTGGGTAACATTTGAAGAGAACGATTCCTTGTACACCGCACAATTTTCAAGGGGAAAAAATATAAATAGACGTCAAAATTTCGAGGGGACTGGGGGTCCTCCCCCAGGAAAATTTTTAAATTTCCCCCTTTAAACTAGTGTTTTATCTCATTGGAAACCACTTTGGGGAACACTCAAAGGGTACCGTTTCTTGTAAGCGGCAGAATTTTCAAAGGAAAAACACTGTATAACAGACTTCCAAATTGTGGAGCGGGTTTAGGGGTTCTCCCTCAGAAAAATTTTGAAATTTGATTCTCAAAATAAATTTTTAGTCATTTTGAAGTCTTTCTTTTGACTTTTCTCTATGACAATTTTTTAAATGTTCCACGGGCCGAAAAAAATGGAGAGGCGGGCTGGAGGTTACCCATATGTGGTCTAAAGAAAGCATTGAATAATAGATTTGTTACTTTACTGAATCAAACTACTCAAAACTTCTGGGTGGGGGATTTTGGTTATTTGAAAAGAGCGTTCTCCGTCTTTCCAGTGCTTGTGTTTCCTTTGTCTTCACCTTTTTTTGCGGAAAAAAATTCCCCCGTCAAAAATTTGCCGCCTACGAAATCTTGCCGCCGTAGGCTTCAGCCTAGCTAGCCTATTTAGAAATCCGCTACTGGATATTGGGGCACTTTAGAGGCCTAACCACTCAACAATTTAAAGAAGTGTTCCAATGCTTGTTTTTTTTATGTGTTTATCAGTTTTTTCAGAAGGAAAAACTGGAGTGTTGACACACAAATTTGTTCACTTTAACTGTAACCGTAAAAGCTCTACTGTTTTAAGTCATCATAATTTCGAGGGTACACCTTCGAATAGCAGTACCAAATTTCATGTTGGGCCTGTGTTCCCACATTTTCCTCAAATTTTTGAAATCTATTAAGTACAGTTTTTCCTTGAAACTTTTGTGATTTACAAGGAGTGGTCCTCTTTGATGTAACCTCAAAATGAATTAAAACACCACTTTTAAGGACACACATTTTTCTGGAGGAGAAACCCCTAAAAACTCCTCAAAATTTTGCCTTTTTACTTGAAAATTCTATCGCTTACAATGAGCGGTGCTCCTTGGATGTAACCAAAAGGGCCTCAAAATGACTTAAAGCACTATTTTGAGGTTCCAAAATTTTTCGGGGGGAGGACCCCCAGATCCCCTTGGGATTCACAATTTTTATACAATTTTGAAATATAGTACACCGAAATTAAAATCCTATGTGTAAGGTCATCTAAAACTTAACGAATAAAAGTCTACTCGTAAAGAGGTACCTCAGAAAAATGTCGCGTCAACCCCCCCCGAAACAAACAGATCTGAATGACCCCCTACATTTCTTCCTCAAAATATATACTCGATACCTTAAACCTTAAACTATCGATCCCCTAGTTTCCATCATGTCGTTCTCTTTCTAGTCAATGCTCAAGAAATAAACGAAGTAGTAATCCAATTTGCCCGACTCTCAACACGAGTTACACAAAGCTAATGGGAAAATAAGGATTTGAATAGCGCCTATCTCTCTCAGACAATGGCTGGAAGAATTTCGTATGCCGAGGCACGGAGGTGTTAATATTCAAGGGTGCAGCGCGAGAACTTTTCTCTCGAAATCGAATGACGGAAAACGAATTGCATTAGTTTTATTTCAAAATTGTGGAGTAGAATTCGACCCTCTCCTTAATGGATCAAGACATCGCCAGTAAGGATTTTGCAGTTGTAAGACCAACTGCTGTAAAAGTTTGAGTAAAATATTTGTAATTAAATAGTAATGGGGGAAACCCGTATAAAAGGACCAATAGAGAATTTTCAATCACGTGTCTCCGATCACGTGATCAAGCTGGCTTGGAGGACAGACAACTTTTCTTTAACATTAGGCTCCCATAGAGAATACGCACTGCATTTAGTTTTTATAAAAAAAGTTCATTTAAAAAGATTCTTTAGGCTCGGTTAAAGACCGGAACGAAAGAATAATAGTTATTGAAGGTAAGTGCATAAGTTTTTGTGTTTTAGTGGTAAGCTAAATTTAGAAAAAGACTTATTACGAGGTGACATGTTTTTATTTACATTTGTTAGAACAATATGCGAGTCCGATACATCTGTAAAATACTTATAATATGCAACTGAAACTAAATATTGAATAATTAATAAATAATTAAGAATTTTAAAATATGTTAGTAGCATTGCGAATGGTACTTGCAATTAGAACACTGGCAGAAATGGTTTCAGCAATTAGAACACTGCTAAATATAAAATGTAGTATTATTGAATGACTTATAATATGCAAAGATGCCATTTTCTCTCTATATTAAAAAAAAGTAACAGTGACCGCCGCCGCTGCCGCCGCCGCCGCTGCCGCCGCCGCTGCTTTTGAAAATTTTATTTTTGAACACTTTGAACTCTCACTACGCAAAAACTATTCCACGGAAATTTGTGAAATTTTAAACATTTCTATTCAAATGTATGAGGATCGCTTTCGTTCTGAAAGCTAATAGATGAGATAATTAGTTCTAAAGTTATTTAATGTGAAAGTCGAAAATTATTTTTTTCTGCTGCGAGTTCGCCCCCAGCAAAATCTTTTAGCAGCAGAAATATGATTTTTTGCAGACACATACTCTTAGATGTGCAGTTTTGCAGTGATGTGCAGTGCCCTTTTTTAGAATTTCGAATTAGTTTTGGAGTAATTAAGTTTTAAAGTTTCGAAAATTTTGACGATTTTTCTGTTTTTTCGTTATAAAAGCAAAACTAATCACAGTAGAACTATGATATTTTAAAGACACATAGAAATAATTTTTATAAAAATATTGGCTTTTTGTTTTTTCAAAAATTCTAATTAGTTTTAGAATTATTAAGATTCAAAGTTTCAATTTTTTCTTCTCTTTCTCGCCGTTCACTAGAGAAACAGACGAGTTTTATGCGTGTTTTATTGGGTCGAAGGAATATCGGATGGGCTAGAGCCCCCTCACGTGATTCTCCCTGTAGCAACGTTTTCCCTGCCAAGCTGGCCAAGCCATACGATCATTATCACATCACAGTAGTTTTGAGATATTATAAGCGGATTGAAGTTTTTTATTGTTTTTATATGTGATAAAACCAAAACCATGTATTCAGCAGCGAAATCTTTTAAAGAATTTAAAGAAGCTCTGAATAATCATGAGGTGGAGACGTTTTCCAAATTTAATGCTAAAAAGCGATTAGGTGGGAGAGTAGGAATGAAAGCCCATGCAATGAAAAAGGCAAGAAAAATAATTGTCACAAGTTAAAAATGGAAATTTAAACAATTGTACAAATTGACGCTGCATTATAAGATTAAAATAAATATTCCTTGCACAATTTACTTTGAAACGTTGTCACTATGCTATTTCAAAATAAATACAGTAGAACCTAAATAGTGCCACCCCTTACAAGATTAAAAAAATAGTTGTTTTAACGAATATAATTGTAATTATTACAAAAAAATTTATACTTTATTACTGATTGTCATAATGTATAGGAAACTAAAGCGAGGGGTTGTGTTATATAGGTTCTACTATATAACAAAGTCACACACTTTTATCAAGCACAAATCTGGTAAAATTATGTAAATGAATTATATGGGGTAGAAAAAAGGTTTAATTATCTTACGGAAATTATTTTCATTTCAGAACTCTTCAAAAAATTGGTAAATTAAATAATATTTGATGATAAGAGAGCAATTAAATGAAATGTACCAGATATTAATTTTTTAAACAAATTAATATAATTTTATTTAACTAATTGAAATATACTAATCAATTATAATAATTAACCCCTGAAATAAATGTCACATTTACAACTCAATTATACTGCTACTACTATTATCAGTGCTAAAATGACTTATTCTGAAAACAATTCTAAAAAACCTTGGTTTAAACAAAAAAAATCGGTTTAATAAGAAAGTTTTTTTTTTAAATATTCTCTTTAAAAATAATTAAATAAATCCTTACAAATAACTCTTAATTTTCCCGCTAGATGGCTGTATTAAAATTGTATAAATTATTGTTATCATTAACAAAATAATTTTATTAAATCATTTCGAAATAAATCCAAGACACCTATATCCTGATAATTCCAGTTTTAAAAATTGTGTACAAGCTACCAAGCTACAATCCATATTTTGAGTAACTAAAAACATAAATTAATATAGAGATTTTAAAATCTGGTAAATTTCCCCCATTTAATTTTATTTCTCTACTATCATCAAATGCTATTTAATTTAATTTACAAATATTTTCAGCCAGTTTTGTTAACGAAAATAACTTAAGTCCATTTTACGCAGCACAGCGCATGCGCCTCGTACTTCGTATGGCTTGGCAGGGAAAACGTTGCTACAGGGAGAATCACGTGAGGGGGCTCTAGCCCATCCGATATTCCTTCGACCGTTTTATTGATGAGTCTGATTTCTTTTATTTTCAACAATGCTTTTTTCTACAAAGTGGTTGATGGTTATTAGTAGACTTGCTGAATATTTTTTTAACATTTCAATTAAATTATTCCGAGAAAAGGCTTCTGCTGGATTGTTGAGATGAACAAGCGAGCTCTACTCGCTAAGATCGCGAAGCGATCTGAGAAGAACTGCGAAGCAGTTAAGAGGGTTGGTGAGCGATAGCTCACCTATGTGTGATTTCTTTTATTTTCAATTTAAGTTAGGAAAGTAATATTTCAGCAATAGTTTTTTTCGGGATGATTTGGATTAAATTATTTATCAGCAAGAGTGATAAGTAGTTTCGGTTGTAAAGGAGCATTAATTAAGCCGACCAGCGGGGTGATTGGTAAGATGGAACAAGCGAGCTTTGCTCGCTGAGATCGCGAAGCGATCTAAAAAGAACTGCGAAGTAGTTCCGGGGGTTGGTGAGCGATAGCGAGCAGGGGGCAGGCCTCCTAGTAGAGTAAATAAAGGTTACTTTAAAGTAAACTTTGGAGAAAAACATAAAACATCCTTATTTTTCAAAATTCACATCAAAAGTAAACAAATAAACGATGTGCATCCTATAGTTTTCCATCATACTGTCTGTCATCCAAGCCTCTGACGTCACAAGCCTGTGATCTGACGTCACAAGCCTGTGACGTCAAGTGCGAATGCTCTATTTGTATCAAAGTGTTACATAAAATATTTCAAATTAAATAGAGTGTTTTCAGGTGACGTCACAACCGGTTATTTTCTTTTAACTGTGTACCTACTGTAGGGCTTTTAACTGTTGCTAAGGCCGTTGTTTATCTGTTGCTAAGGCGGTTTTAAGTTATGGGATCACGTGATTGCAAACGCTCCAATAGAAGAATTCCACGGCTAGTCATTTTCTGTAACTGTTAACCTCTGTAGGGCAAAAAACTGTAACCTCTTCAATTGCTAAGGCCGTTGTTAGGTCCGAGTCATGTGATTGAAAATGCTCTATAGTAATGGGAATGAAAATTTACAATATAAAAACTTTTAAGTCCAATTAGACGAAGTTTAAAGAAATTCAAGGAGTTTTTAAGGAGTAAGACTCAAAATCAAGGAGAAAAATTAAAATTGTTTTCAAGAAGTTTTAAAGGAGCGTGCGGGAACCCTGTTCTTTTAAGATGAGCTAACGAGTTTTGTCCAGGTTTTTATCACTTTACGGAACCTAACAGAATTATCTTCAACCAGGTAAAGTTAGATGATGACACCACAAAAGTATTCGATTCCACAAAAAGAATCGATTTCGCCCATCTTTTCAACAAAACCAAACACGCCATAGCAACGCCCCTAGCAACGAGCGGGTAAACCGAAACCCGAGCTCGTCCGGATCCCGTTTCTGGGAAAGACGAGAAACAAATTAATCGTTTGGCCTCCAGAGAGGGGGGGGGGGGTCGGTCGGCCGCGTCTGGCAACACGGCCCTTTTCTAATTGGAGTTAATGGGATTCATTCGATTTTTGGGGAAGAAACGAGATCCGTTCGATTATTTAAGCGGTGGTGTTCGATTCCCGAAACAGAATTTAGGTCATCGCTTATTATTGGTGGGTTTTAAAACGGAACGAGAATATCGAGTTGCCAAACACACGTTAATAAACGGAATTTTCGGCTGTAATGGGTAATGCGATAGAAACTAAGTAGGTAGGAAAGTGATATCTATGTTTGGCCAGAGGGCCAGACAGACCATCCCACCGCAGGCGCGGATTCAATAGGGGGGCACTTCGGAAAGTGTCCCCTCCTTGGGCTGAAAAAGAAAAGGAAAATAGAGAAAAAGAGAAAGATTCTGAAAGAGCAAAAGTTTTTCAGTCATTTCAAACATGTACTTTTTCTTCTTTTTACTCTTCCTTTTCCCTTCTTGTCCCCTTTTTTTGTCCCAGGGGGTCACTTTCCCCAGATTGTTCAAATTGTTTCGTTCATTAGGCGCTTTTGCTGATCAAAAATGAGTTATTTAGGGTCAAAATTACTAAAATTTTCTGCGGGAGAAATTTCATGGGGGGATCCGGAGAGATCTAAATGGAAAAGGGCAAAATTTTGTCTATTTGCGTCCAAAGGTAGAGGTGGTCCTCAAAAAGTGTCCTACTGGATATGCGCCTGGGCCAGTTCCAGACCAGACTAAGTGTGGATTCATGTCTATGGACTGCATATATTAAGTTATTAAAATTCAAAACTATGGTTTTGGACTGTTCTATGATCTGAAAAATCTTTGTGTCACCAAAGGGGAAAGCAAATTTAAACAAAAAAAAAAAAAAAGCGAGTTAGCATTATTATTGTCTCCAGAAATGATGAACGATAAGACCGATGAAGATGACAAAACGGATAAGAGGAAAGGGATAAGATGAAATAAATATTCAAGCACACAAAATAAAATTTCTATGAAAATAAAATTTCTTTTAAATATTCAAGCACACAAAGTAACGAAACCAGGCACATACAAAAAAGTTACACAACAATGAAAAAAATTGAGGACTACTTGAGCACGATATTTATGGGTTTTTGCGAAAAATGACCACAACATCAAAACTTTGACTGCTTTGCGCACAAGGGTCAAACGTTTACCGATTTAAAAAAAAAATTGCATTATACTTGTATTCGTGTGTTCAACTTTTCCGCACTATTGCTTTTGGACTTTCGTCTTTTTCGACCCAGCCTATTGGTAACCCCCACCCTAATCTGGATCTGGAATCCTTATTATAATAACACAAATATATGTATTGAAAGAGTTCAAAATAATTTCTTACGTTACCTTTTTTATAAAAAAACTAAGCATTACCCTAATGATATTTATACATGTATTATTTCAAAGTTGTTTAGTATTCCTTCTTTGAGATCTCGAAGAAATTTGTCTTGTTTATTGTTCTTTTATAAAATTATAAATAATTTGTTTGATTGTCCACATATTTTATGTTTAATTCAATTTTCTGTTAAAAATTTTAATTTACGTAATAATTATCTTTTCATATGTCCATTGTTTAAATGTAATTATCTCGCCAATTTTCCTATTAATAGATTTTATAAGATTTTTAATGTTCCCTGTAATGAACTTGATAGGCTGGGCGCGCACGAGTGACTAAAGTCACGGCGACCAGGATTACTAGTATCAAAAATATCACTAGAAAACAATAGAGCATTTTCAATCACATGACTTTACCTAACAACGGCCTTAGCAACGTTGTTTTTATCCTCCAGTGATGTCATGTGCGAATGCTGCTATTGGATACTTCTATGTCCCGCCCCTAACAACAGCCTTAGCAACGTTGTTTTTGTCTTTGTCACCGTGACAAAAGTCGCCCGTGCGCGCTCGCCCTTAGTGTTTTTAAAAAGTTGTGTGAAAGTGTTTTATGCGATTAGTTTTCTATTTTTCACCACTGTAATTGGATTTTTATCTGTAGTATGTGTTTTTTTTTAAATAAATAAAAATAAAATGACCCAAGATGTACTAACTTCAATGAAAAGCCGCCGTTGAAGTTGGCTCGCTGTTGCTCACTTACATCGAATTGAAAAGCCTCAAGAGACTGCCCTAAGACCTTCATTTCTCTTAGTGACTAATTAGGTTAAGCCTATTTTTGTGTCCTTAACTCGCTGATTTCCCCCAAGACTCCAGAACCAACCGATTTCAACTTTCGAAATCTTGGAGCAATTTGTTCTACACCAGAGTTCGTGTACTACGTCAGTCGGTTGTTTTGAGAGTAATGACCCTAAGTTTCAATTAAAATCGGACCACAACTACTAGAGTAGAGGCAGCAAACATTTAAAGAGCCTCCGTGAATTTTGGAGATCAAACATTAGTGACAATGTTTAAAAAAAACCCTTTTTTTTTGACGTTTGCTACCCCAATACTTAAAAAACATATTCTCCACATTTCTATTTATACTCGACAGCAACGTTTACTGACCCTGTGACGTCACTACGCGGAAGTAAAAACTGAGTAAACAGAAAGCCTTTTGGGTTGCTAGGAGGAGTTTCGGTATACACCAATCGTGATAAAAAGACGCTATACATGGGTTTAACAAAATAATCATATTTTTAAATTGAAGTTCTGCATTTCACTCAAAATTCAGACACCGCTCTGGGAACTACTTTGTTTGTTAGTGACGTCATAGGGTCAGGAAACGTTGCTGTCGAGTATAAATGAAACATCTTGAGAGAAAAGAGAGGGAAGGATGTAAAAAAAACTCAGAAAATCGTGTAAAGTGGCAATAATCTAAGAGACAAATCATGATTGTATAGTATAAATCTATAAATTAATAAGATTTGCAAATTTAACACTCGGATTTCTGTAAATTAAAAATAAATTAAACAAAAAGGTTTCAAAATGTCATAATTGTAATTTTTATGCAGCACGATTATCAGCCTTATTCATTGTCATTTTACCAGTGGTTAACCAGCAGCTAAAGAAAGAAAATGAGCTTTTCGCTGACTCTGATTGGTGGAATCCTTTAAACGACGGTTAAGCACTGGTCAGGTAACAGCGAATAAGGCCATGGATATTTATCGATTAAAAAATAATTGAACGAATCATACGAGGGTTGTTTTTTTTTCAACTTCCGTTTTGCTCCTGAAAAAAAAGTAGTTGGAATTTCGAAATAATTTTGGTACTGGTAGTTAGGTACATCCTTCAGGATCAATTTACATCTTTACTGCATAAAAATCGGACATTTTTTCTATTAGTTATCGAATTTAAAAGCGCGCTCCTCGAACTTTTTTCCCGCCAACCCATAGAGAATTTCACTTTCTTCTTCGCGCGACCGCTCCTTTCGCCCAGCATTTAACATTAAACAATGGGTGAGCAGGTGAAAATTGCAGGAGGGGAAAGCGAAATTCTCTATGGACTGGCGGGAAATAAGTTCGAGGAGCGCGCTTGTAAATTCGATAACTAACAGAAAAAATGTCCGATTTTTATGCAGTAAAGATGCAAATTGATCCTGAAGAATGTACCTAACTACCAGTACCAAAATTATTTCGAAATTCCTACTACTTTTTTTTCAGGAGCAAAACGGAAGTTGAAAAAAAAACAACCCTCGTACAAACACACATTTTGTAAAGAATCGCAAGAAAATATTCTTTGTTTCCCCTTCAAGAGTAACTTAAGCTGGGCCAGTGTAATCCGAACTTTTCAGAAATGGAACGCAGTAGGAGAAAAAAAAAACTTTCAGAAAATTGAAATTTCAGGGATCTTCTCGAAACATCTTACAACACACGCGATTTTCCAGCTACGATCCTTGAATAAACATCTCTCCCCCCTACAAAATGTTCGAAAAGAACACACAAAACGTTCCAAAAAAGAACCCGAAACCATCCGGAAAATCCCCCAAAGGAATCATCTTCGGCACCACAAGAGTGGTTTCAGAACATCAGAAAACGTTCGATTCTTCCCTCGGATTAATGTTCTCTCTGACCACCCCCCTCTCGCGAAAAGAAAAAGGGAAGATATCCGGCGCAGAAAAAAAGAGGCGAAATTGAATATCTTAAAAGCGCTTCGCTCAGCTGTCCGCAGATCGATTTCTGAATCGCTCCAAAAGCTGGACGATCTATATTCGAACCGGCTGTTGTGGCCTGAATGCCTGAATATGTGATTTGGTGGGGGTTGTCCGTCCCTTGTTGTTTTTTGAGATCTTCCTATATTAGAGAATTGTATTTTGGGAGTCTTTCTTAGAACCCTCAAAGTGCAAGGGGTTACCACTAAATTCAGAAAGCAAAATTTCATGACTTTTCCGTGAAAAAACTAGAAAATCTGGTAAAAAACAACCTAGCTATCCAAAGGCAATTTTCGGATATTTCTTCATTTTCATTGGCAAAAAAAATTAGATGTAGACATTAAAATTGTTCGTTTTCCATGTGTTCTCTAAGTTTTTTTTATTAAACTAGGGGGCCTGCCCCCTGCTCGCTATCGCTCACCAACCCCCGTAACTGCTTCGCAGTTCTTTTCAGATCGCTTCGCGATCTTAGCGAGCAGAGCTCGCTTGTTCATCTCAACTATCCAGCCTAACCCTTTTCTCGACTTAATTAAGCCTCTTGTAATACCGAAAATACCTCTCTCTTGCTTATAAATAATTTAATTCGTATCATTCCCCTAAATTGACAACAAAAATGTTGCTGAAATACATTCCTTTTTTTAGCTTATCAATAATTTAATCGAAATGTTAAAAAATATCCAGCAAGTCTACTAAGAATTATCAACCATTTTGTAGAAAAAACATTGTTGAAAATAAAAGAAATTAGACTCATCATAAAACTCGCCTGTTTCTCTAGTGAACGGCCACAGAAAGAGAAGAAAAAATTAAAACTTTGAATCTGTATAACACCAAAACTAATCAGAATTTTTTGAAAAACAAAACGCCAATATTTTTATAAAAAATAATTGTATGTGTGTTTAAAATATCATAGTTCTACTGTGATTAGTTTTTCTTTTATAACGAAAAAACCGAAAAACCGTCAAAAATTTCGAAACTTTAAAACTTAATTACTCCAAAACTAATTCGAAATTCGAAAAAAGGGCGACGAGGTGCAAAACTTCACATCTAAGAGAATGCGGCTGCAAAAAATCATATTTCTGCTGCGAATAGATTTTGCTGGGGGCGAACTCGCAGCAGAAAAAAATAATTTTCGACTTTGACATTAAATAATTCCAGAACTAATTATCTCATTAATTAGCTATTGGAACGAAAAGGACCCTCATACATTTGTCTACAAATGGTCAAAATTTCAATAATTTCCGTTCCATAGTTTTTGCATAGTAACAATTCAAAATTGTCAAAGTGAAGATTTTCTGAAACAGCGGAAGCGGCGGCGGCGACTGTTACTTTTTTTTAATACAGAGAGATAAAGCAAATTAAAACAAAATAAGGTAAATTTACCTTTACCTTATTCTTTATACCTTATTATTTACCTTTTTCTTTTAATGCCTTTTTGGGGTAACTCACCGACTTTTCCAGGTATTTCATGACCCGTGGGAACCATAGGAGTGTCGTAGCCAGAAAAAAATTCAGTGGTTAGTCATTCAAGGGGAGATATTTACGTTTTAGTCTTTTTCTGAGGCCAAAAAAATAATTTTTGAGGAGGGAGTTTTAAACTAGGATATTAACTACTAGGAACGTAGACTATCCAAAAAATTGAGTGAAGGAATAGCCAAGAGCAAGTGACTAGGGGAGATGACAGGTAAAATTCACTTATGGGGTTTCAATGCTAAGAAAAATTTGGGAAATATAGTAGAAATCGCTAGGGCTGTGGTTTCTGCCCATGGCACTATTTAGTTATAGTCAAGACTCGTCGTGGACACGACATCATCATCATCAAAAGTTTGGGAAGCCCTGGTCCATGGGACTAAGTTCGAGACCAGCTCACAGTTCGTAAGTACACGAAGTGCTCGAAAAAAGAGGTTCCTATATAAAACGAGCGTAGTGTGCAGCCCGAACATTGCCTAGTCCAGCGCGTAGCGCTAGTCACGCCACAAAAAGGCCTACATCTCTCATTTATAACAACCTCTATCGTGTTTAAATAATGAACAGGTCATACCTCCTGAATGAACTTGACGACGTCGCGTCCTATGGCTAGGGCCTGGACGAACGTCCTGGTGGCGACGAAGGACCGCTTCACCTCCGTCGTCAGCTTCTTGGGGACGTCGCCGAACGGCTTCAGCACATCCATCTGCCCGCTCACGCACCCCATGTACAGCTCGCTGAACGTGTACTGGCTGTTCAGCACCTACAACACAACATGGTTAACTTACACAAAAGAATCGGAAATTACAATTTTTAGTAACCAACTTTTAAAGGTAAATATTTGAATGAAATCTTTTTAAACCAACTTCTTTGAAAGTAAATAGAGCATTCGCACATCACGTCACGACCAGTTATTTCCTTTTAACTGTTAACTGCTGGAGTACAAAGCGTCTGTTGCTAAGGCTGTTGTTAGGTCCGAGTCAGGTGATTGAAAATGCTCTATTTTTTTAGAACCAACTTCTTCAAAAGTAAATATTTAAAGGACATCTTTTTAGTACTCAGATAACCAACTTCAAAAGTAAATAGTAAATATATAAATAGAGCATTTTCAATCACATGACTCGGACCTAACAACGGCCTTAGCAACGTTGATATTCGTCCAAGTGACGTCATGTGCGAATGCTTCTATTGGATGCTTCTATTTCCCGCCCCTAACAACAGCCCTAGAAACGTTGTTCATTCGTCCAAGTGACGTCATGTGCGAATGCTCTATTACTTCTTTTTAGAACTAACTCCTTTAAAAGTAAATATTTAAATTATATATTTTTAGAACCAACTCCTTTAAAAGTAATATATTTAAATTACAAATTTTTAGAACTCAGATAACCAACTTCTTCAGAAGTAAATAATTCCGTTCAGCGTAAATGAAAAGCAATGTTTTCTTCAAAAAATATTATTTCTACCTTTGAGTAAAAAAATCTGTCAATTTCCATAATAAAAATAAAAAGTCTTCCACACCTTATACTGAACACCATTTTAATTGTGCGTTTTAGTTATTTCTTTAACTCAGAAACCTGAATTATTGCCAATTAGGATCAAAAAGTAGTGATATATCATGGGCCATAAATGGGTAACAACTTGAAAAGAAAATAACTCAGAAGAAAAAATACCACGATTAAATCTTTCCAAAATGCTATTTTTTATGATTTTAACAATAAAACAGTTACAGCTTCAAGGTATAAAATAACAATTCAGCAATTACCCCAAAGCCCAGATTAAGCTTTGATAAAACCCTGAAACTCCATAGGTCCCATTTGGATCGAAACGATAAATTGGTTTTAAAATCGCGATAAAAATTAATAATTATTCCCTTTTTGAGCGTAAAAATTCAATGTGCATATGGATACAGGGCAAGAAAGAAAAGCTAATTTTTACATAAATAAAAATGCGAGGAGAAAAAACTTTCCACGGGATTTTGCTTTAACGAGGGTACCATAATAAATAAAATAACAGAGATCAGAAGCAACTACTATATTAGTGAGAGCGTTGAAACAGATCATTAGTGTTTTATTTCTCAAATTTAATTGCTTGGTTCTTAAGTTAAAAATAGTACTTTTTTTTAAGCCGGGAGTGTAACCATTAAAAAAACCCTTTCCCTTGGAAAAAGTTTGATTCTTTATTTTTTTTATTGTCTTTTCATTGGATCTGTGTTGAAGCGATAAAAACCTAATTAGGAAGAGAAGTTTTTAATTTTGCGAATCGCGCTCATAAAATGTGTGTTGTGATTCTGTGTGTTTTTGTGTCTTTTTAGGGTGAACTATAGTTGAAGAAAAGCACTGAAAAATAATTATGAAATGAAATAATAATAAAGCGAAAACTGGTTCTAATGAAAATTTTTAAATGTAAGACTTTTTTTTTATTATTTGGCATGCAATAGTTAGAGCAATACTATATAGTTATTGTAAAAGTCTTAAAAATAATAAAATTCTGATGATTGAAAACTTAAAAACTGGATAATCACCTTTATGGTTTATATATATGGAGAACTGTATAATCACTTTCAGAGATATTTTTAACTCCTCTGAGAGAGTATTTCACTCCTTGAAAATCTGAAATACTCTTTAAAAAACTAGACAGGAGTATTTTCACTCTTTGAATTTTTCACAAAGGTTTAGCTTAAAAAATGCGTGCACCAACGAAATCAACAAATAATATTTTGCCCGACTTCTGGCCAAAGCCAATTGCTAAAAGCCACAGCACCCTATAATTATCATACTTGTTAATTATTGTGCTTTCATACAGCCATAGTGTTTTTTTTTCATTTATTTTTCCGATGCTTTGGGAGTTCGATTGCGGTTTTCGTGTCTCGGTATATATATATGTAGTTCATGCTATTTTCGTATTTCCCAACAATATTCTATTGTCGAAGACGTTCATGACATAGATTGACTGTGAGAGGGTATTACGTCGTCGTTCAATGCTAAAAGACCAGAGCTCCGAAATCATAAAGGAGAGAGCGACAAAAATACATTCTTTTGATCTCCTCGAATACTGATCTTGTCACCCGCCGGTGGGATTTGTACCCCGAGCTCTATTTAAAGCGCCATAACGCCCACCCCGGAGTAAAAATAGTGTCCACCAATCCCTTCTGAGAACAGAGTGCGTAATTATTGAGTTTAATCTCTCGAGCTCTTTCTTTCTTTTTTTTTTCATGTTTTAGCTGTCGTGGTGGTGATTCCCGAGGCAAGGACGAACGTATCAGAGAGAGTAGACAAAGAGATTCCGTTCTTTTAAAATGTGGGTTAATACAGGAGGTAAAAATAAGAGGGCTTGGTAGAAATATGTTTGAGCTAGCTGCTCAAAGGAAACGTTCTCTAGGGTGAACTCACAGAATTGGACGAAAATTTTACAGGGTTTAGTATATGAATCAAAACACCTTCTGTAAAAAATTAGCTGCTAAATTACAGTAGAAAAGCTGTAAAAAATTATTAAAAATTATCATATTTAACGCCAAATGTAACCCTACTAGGCGAGGACGCTTCCTTTGGCTCTGTGCCAAATGCTAGAATAAACTGGCCAAGTTTTCTCTGAAGTAGTTTAAATGACCGAATAAAAACAAAAAGGTTCATCAAATGCAAAAAATGTTTAAAAATGAATTAAAGGAGGAAAATTAAATTAAAGGAAAGGAAATTAATTAAAAAACTGTTGTTTAAAGGGATATTCTGAAGTACTTTTAACAAAATATCTCAATTTTCCGTTAAATACAAATTTAATCATCCCATCTGATAGAAAATTCGCCAAGTCGCCAAGTGGTGTTAATTGAATGTGGTTGGCATCTCAGAACCCAATTTTCAAAGTTAATTTACTCCTTTCCTAAGGAAATTTAGCAGCTAATTTTTTCACAGTAAGTTTTTTTAGCCATCTTCTTATGCCTGTAAAATTTTCATCCCATTCTGTGAGTTCACCCTGAGAACGTTTCCTTGTCAGAATGATTGTATTTTTAAGCTTTGCATTCTTAACAGGCATTTATAAGTCGATACCAACCCATGGCTTTTATTTGGAACCAACTTATCCTAAGGGGCTTGTAAGTAAGTTGTGCCCCAAGGACCCTGTTAAATCCATTGAGACCACTATAACAGCTTGTGATTAAATTGCGGCAAAATAAGAAAGTTAAAAAAAACTAATAAACAAACTAAAGAAGAGGTAAATAATTATGAATCAAAATACCTGATTTATTAGGATAAAATTAATTTCAAGGAAAAAATATAACGAGTTAATCATTTTAAGGATCAGGACTTTGTATTTTGATTAAGATTTAACAGCTTTTATTAAGTTAAAGAATAAGGCGTAAAAGTAAGTAGTTTGTGGGGTATTTTTAAACAATAACCCATATTTCAAGAGAACTTTCTTTATACAAGGATGATAGCTTGTTTTTACTTCAAAAGTTTAAAAACTTCTTCCTATTTAATCCAGTAAAACCCCTCAATTTTCGAGGATTAGATACTAACTTCAAAAATCGAAATAAAAAAAATACAATTTCAAAGAAAATGTCATACGATATCTCCATGATTAAAACATCCGGAGTCACTAAGATATTGAAGGAAAAATATAGCCTACGGCATAAAGTTACAGTTACACCCCCTTCATTACTTTGAAAGCGTACTCTTCAAATTAATCCGAAAAAGAGGACACAATTTAAAAGAAATTATTTCTCATTATTTCTGGCTTAGCAGCTCTAATCCTATTAAAGGGTTGGCTTAAAGGGGTCGGAAAGAGGAATAAAAATGGAGATGTTAAGAATTAAAGTGGTGTAAGTCCACTGAATCTAGTTTTGAGTAGAGAGAGAAGATAGTTTACTGTCTTTCTTGAGCAGATAAAAGAATTGATGCTCCGTCTAAATTCTGGTTCTCCAAAATAAGATCATTTTGACTTTTGAATTTCTAGAGCTCCAAGATTTTAATTGTGATATCTCAGGGAAAATGTGCCTTGGGGGCCGTCCATAAATGACGTCACGCTTAGAGGGGAGGGAGGGGGTTCACCAATCTGTGACACTTTGTGACAAGGGGGAGGGGGTTTCAAGAATTCAGACATCGAAAATCAAAAATAAAACTAAATAACATTTTTTTTCTGGAAAATGTAGCTTAAATGACATTTTTATGAGATTCATACCAACAAAATAAGAGCTCACTTTGAACTAATAAGGTGGGATGCACTTAAAATTCAATGAAAACATCGGGTTCCATATTCTTAGCAACCTTATTCTTAACTTATTATTGGTAGCAGACCGTGACGTGTTACAAAGTGGGGGGGGGAGAGGTATGGTTAAGTGTGACACTTTGTGACATAGGGGAGGGAGGGGGTCAAAAATGTTAAAAAAAAGTGTGACATCTTTATGGATGGCCCCTTAGTCCCCAGCAAACACTAAACCATCACAATTACGGAATGGATAGGAAACGAGAGAGATTATACCTGGAACATCTTCCTGTAGAGCCTGTCGAAGAAGCTGTCGAGGGCGGCCGTGAGGTCCACCCCTCCCGTCGAGTAGTAGCGCTCCAGGTCGTCGAAGAGGTCCTTGAAGATGAAGGAGTTGCGGTCGTACAGCATGCCGTACGTCCTCAGGAACATCTCGTGGAAGTCCTTCTTGGAAGTCCTCAACAACTCCTTGAAGTACTCTAATGAATAAATACGACAACGTTAGTACACATATTACTACCAATTACATAGAGACAGCAAACTGAAAGGAGAATTAATTCTTGAGGACAAGAATTCCTCCAAGCTCCTCGAAGTACTCTTCAAGCATAATACAACAACGTTATTACACTGGGATGTTACTACCAATTATATAGAGACAGTAAGTTACAAGGAGAATTAATTCTTGGGTACTTTGAAGTACTCTGCGCACAGAATACAACAACGTTACTACACTGGGATGTACTACCAATTAATATAGAGACAGTAAACTGCAAGGAGAATTAATTCTTGGGAACAAAAATTCCTCCAAGCTCCTTGAAGTACTCTGCACACAGAATAAAACAACGTTATTACACTGGGATGTTACTGCAAAAATACACAATTTAAGAACACTCTTTCGTACTTGGAACTTTATTATTCACAACTTGTTTCATATTAAGTTTAACAACATGCTCAAGCACATCCTTCCTAAAAAAGTAAGTCAGAAATCCCCCCCCCCGGACGAGGGGTACCAAACCAATACTCAGTTTCTAGGGTAAATTTTACAACGGGAAGGACACCCAGACCCTATTTGGTACTTGTGGCTATCCTACACTGTGTTGCCACAGTACTTAATTACTCACAACGTTTCTTTTATTAAGTTCTTAAGATACAAATTCAAATGACCTATTAAACATGCATGGGAGATAAGGAATAAGTTTGGGTTCTCAGCCCTGGATGCAAAAATCTAGATTTAAGCCTGATAACGACTTATTTATTTAGACTAAGAGGCTATTTGGGCCCCTCCCAAAGCAAATTTCTATATGTAAGCAAATGTATTGTTTAGAGCTAAATACAGCACGACTAAGTAACCTTAGAAACAAACCTCAACAACACACACCAATTAAATAACTTTTAAAAATTTGCACTACAATTCTGAGAAAAAGTAGGTATTACAGATGATGGATAGTAACTTAGTAACAAGGATTTTATCTCGTAAAATTTTCAATTAACCAGATACCGCAGCTAACCCAGACCAGATACCCATACTATATACTTCATCAATGTCCTAGTGAATACCAAAACGCACAGCCTGTCATACGAACGAAGAAGCTTATTAAAGCAATGGTCAAACACGTTCCATCATCTGTTCCATGATTAATTACCCCTCAACAAAAATCCTCCCCCCCCTCCCCCTTAACACTCGTCGTTAATCCCTCGAAACGCCGGCAGGGGGAGCTAATAATAATCGAGGGATTAGAAAGGCTTCGGGAATCTGGCATTGATATTCACGGCGGTTTGATAAATCGTCACGTTGCCATTCTTCCGAAGCGAAATAAGCGATGCGATAAAAGAGTTGAGGTGAAGGGTAGCTGGATTTGGAGGGATTTTTAGAGGGATTTGGCAAATGGAGGTTGGGGGGGGGGAGCTACAGACGAGTTGAGGGGAGGCGAAATAAAATTTAGAACTAAAGGAATATTTCGACAAGACGTAAAAATAGATAAAAATGTCACATCTACACAGGGGTTGCCATTCTTTCAAGGTTTTTAGTGCTAAGTAAATGCTTAAAAAAAAAACGATTTTTTTTTCATTATGAGCTCTAAATAAAAATAGGGTATTTTTGGGTTACATCCGAAGAGAAGTGCTGCTCCTTGTAAACCCCAGAATTTTCTAGAAACAAAAAATCATAAACAGAAGTTGAAATTTCAAAGGAAAGTAGTGTAAAAGTAGTGTTTTATCTTATTTTGAAACTTTTTGTCGGAACACCAAAAGAGGAACGCTTCAGAATTTTCAAGGATAAAACATAACGTAACAGCCATAAAAATTTTGGTGGGGGGTTTGGGGGTGATCCTCTAGAGTCTAGAAATATGATTGAAATTTTTTGACCCTCAAAAGTAGTGTTAACTCATTTTGAGACCCTTACAGCCATATTCACAGCCATCAGCGTCAGTGTTAAATCCTCGGTCAAAGAAGAATTCCACCAATCAGAGTCAACGGAAAGCTACTTTTTCTTTCTTTAACCGCTGGTTAACCTCGACGCTGATGGCTATGAATAGGGTTGCACCCGAAGAGGATCACTCCATGTAAGTTGCAGGATTTTTAAGGGAAACAACAGTACAAAAGCTAATGCCAAAATTTCAAAGGGGGGTTGAACCCCTAACCCTCCTTGGATACATCCCTCCCTGTGCAGTTAGAAGAGGGATAAATTTCAGAGATGTAACATTTGGTGTTCCTTAAAAATACCAAACACTACCACTAACACATCATTAAAAGTATCCGTCAACAAAAAACAAACCATAACTTGCACACGAGAACACACCCATCAACCAAAATATGAACCGAACCATCAGCACTTCACTTTATTATTCCAAAACCAGTTCGGAGCGCTCCTCCGCAAACAGTTCCGCCGTTATCAGCTCCCCTCCAGAGACTGTCGCGTGTAGTAAGTACTACATCGGTTCCAATAAAATCGATGCCTTTTAATGGAGCGCGATGCAATGAATTATGAATAATTAAGAGGAGCTCTGCTGTTGCAACAGAGTCAACATCGTTAAGGGCTGATTCGGGGGGACCATGTATTGACATTAAAACTGAACTGGTGTTCCATGGGATGTTTAGAACAGGGGAGGCTAGGGCCGTATCCAAGGGGAGGTTAGTGACTGGTGACCTTTGTTGTTCTATGGAATTTGTAGCTACTGCAATGAGGTATTGCTTAAGTGAGGTATTTGCTTAATTTTACGCTTTTTTGATACGTTATAGTTTAAAACTCACAAATATCAGATTTTTAAGTTCAAAAATATGTTTTAAGTAATTTAAAATTCAATTTTATTTCTGCCAAAACACTAGTCAAGTCACGTGATAAAAAAAAACGGGATTTGACGTCACAGCGCACTCGAAACTAGTGTGTTTACTGTTTTTCAATGATCGGAAAACGGGATTCTATTGGATGTGACGTCACAGCGCACAACAACAACAGTGTTTCTGTTTTCGCGCCAAAACGCAAAACGAAATTTCAAAAATTTATATCTCAGAAACTAGGCTACGAAAATATTTCATTTAAACGTCATTCTTCATGGTTAATGATAGGTTTTTTACCTACTATCAAAACGTGAAAATACCTCATTAAAAGCGATTGTTGTGAGATTGAGTGAACAAGTGATTATCTAAAAAAATCATGTAATAGAGTATTTTCAGGTGACGAGGTGACGTCACAACCGGTTATTTTCTTTTAACTGTGTGCCTTTTGTAGGGCTTTTAACTGTTGCTAAGGCCGTTGTTTATCTGTTGCTAAGGCGGTTTTTTAGGTTTGGGATCATGTGATTGCAAATCCTCCAATAAAAGAATTCCACGGCTGGTCATTTTCTGTAACTGTTAACCTCTGTAGGGCAAAAAACTGTAACATCTTCTGTTGCTAAGGCCGTTGCTAGGTCCGAGCCATGTGATTGAAAATACTCTATATTCAATAATACTGCATGATGCACGATCTCGCTATTTTCTCATGGTGGTTGCCTTGCTCAGTAGATACAGGGGTTAAACCCCTCCCGAAATCTAGACATAAATTTTTATACTGTTTATTTCCTAATAAATTGTGACTCACAACGAGGGGTGTAACACAAAAAGTCTCAAAATGAGTCAAAACATTACTTTTTAGGGAAAAATTTCAAAACTTTTCTGTGGGAGGACCCCAAACTCCCTTCAAAATTTTGAAAATTATTATGTACTGTCTTTCCTTGAAAATTCTGCGTTTGACAATCAGCGGTGCTCTAAGAGTGTAATCCAAAAGGCCTCAAAATCAGCTAAAACGCTATTTTGAGGGGGGAAATTTCCAAAATTTTTCTAGGAGAGGACCCCCAAATCGTCCAATTTTACTAGGAAATCACATTATTAACAAAATTTTGTAAAATTAAGTTCATCAAAATTAAATTCCTTTAAAATTTACACCTCCGAAATTGAATCAAACCGCATCCGTAGCGCTTTGTAGCTCCAGTTTCGCAGCCAGGCTTCGCCGCTCCTTCCTTAATTTGTTTAACGAAGGGCGACTGATGTAATTAAAAATGCCGAGTACGGGGGCAGTCGTTTCACAAGCAATTAGCCAGGGATGGAATTAACTCACCCCTTTTCCGATCAGAGGGGCCGATAAGGGGACGAAAAAGGGAAGTTGGTGTCCTTTGTAAATGAGAAGATAGCCGTAATGAGCCCGGGCTGTATAAAGGGGGGAAATTATAGAGTTTTCTAGCCGATAAATTTTTCCGTTTTGTCCTTTACAATACCGACATTACGGTGTTAAGTGTGTAGTTGATATGAATTAAACAAGAGTTTAAGATAGATACGGGGGTAATTTTATGAGATGTTTGGAGAGATTGTGATAAAATCCTATACTTAAGGAAAAACAAGACGGAAAATGCGGGTAGTAACGTAATTGCTCGTTTTCTATGGTTAAATCAATACAGTAAAGTCTTAAGAAAGAGTGTAGTAGTAAGTTTTTCTCTAATTGAATCGCCAATTTGAAAAAAAAAAATTTGGGAGGGACCCAAATAGCCTCTAAAAACATTAGTCATTATCAGGCCTAAATCTAGATTTTTGCACCCAGGGAAGAGAACCCAAACTTATTCCTAAGTTTCTCATGCACATTTAATAGGTCCAATGTAGCTTTTTAATACATTTATTGGTAGAATTTGTATCTTAAGAACTTCATATAAGAAAAGTTGGGAGTAATAAAGTACCAAGCACCTAAGAGGGTCTGGGGGTCTTTGCCCAGAATTCTTTTGCAAAATTTACCCTAGAAACCGAGTATTGTTTTGGTATCCCTAGTCCGAATTTCGGACTTACTTTTTTAAAAAGGATTTGCATGTTGTTGACTTAGTTTATAGGACAAAGAATAATGAGAGAAAGACAATGGGGTGCCATATCTGCCTATGGGGGAAGTTTTTTTTCTTTTTTCCACTCATGTGTAGAGCGAAGCTTAGAAAATTTTTTGAGCACAAAAAGTCAATTTTCCATTTTTTGGACTCAACATCCTCAACTCCTTCCCTTTTTCAAACTGACGATTCAATTTTGATCCCCCCAATTCTGCCGCTCTGTTCTATAGCAGGGCACATGTTGCACAGATCCCTAAATACTACCCAGCACTCTGTAAAACAAACTAACAAAGCTCATATATTCAACAAATAATACAACCCTGAACAGCATCCCTACACAAACATAGAGAAATTCTCTGTACGTGCCAGCATCCACGAGAACCTACTTTCCAGTAAAAGCTCCTCCGATTTCTATTTGCCCACATCCGCATTAATTCTCTTTTTTTATTGTTATTTCGGGGGACACTGTTGCCACCGCCATTTGGGAAATTGGCCGAGGGGAGCACCCGACACGCGCATTCCCTCGTTTGTTTCCAAGGGGGATCTTATTGTTATTGAGGGGTCGTCTTCATGCCCCACTGTATTATAACGGGGGTGGGTTTTTTTTTTTTAGGGGGCGGAGGAATTCTTTTTTTTTTTGAAGGGAGAGGGGTTTTGGAACGTGATTTTTCGTATTTGCCGAGGATGTTAAAAATGTGATATGAGACGGGTAGAGCTAATAGAGGCTGAAATGTCAGAGGATTTTTTTATCATTCCTTGTATATAAATACTACTAAAAATATCGATATTTCACTTTTACAAGTACAAAAATGCTTTGAGATTTTAATTAAAAAAAAGTGAGTGTACTTTTGCTTTTTAATATTGTAACTTGTATGTTGCCCCTAAATAAATCACTCGCAACAAAGCTGTATTCTACGACGAATATATTAAAACAATATCTTAACAGGGTGATTTGAAACTCATGGGCAAAGACTTAAGACACTTTAGAATTGGGTGGGAGGCGAAGCTGTCCTGAGGAGCTAGAGCACGGACGAAAGTAATGAAAAATTGGTTATTGTGGAAAAATAAAATTCCAGTTCTAATAAATTATCATGCTTTAAATAAATTATTAATGAAAACAGTGTTAAAAAAGGGGGTATACTTGAGAGAATACCTTGAATACTTAAGAAAAAAATGCAATTTTTTTTTAGAGAACATGTTAACATAGTTATATTATTCTTGGGAGAGTATTTGCTCTTTTACCATTTACATACAATAGTGAACCTTTTAAACTGCATTACATGAATCCGCATTGGTTAATTAACTAAGCCCTCCACTTTCATACACCAATTCACTTCCACCACCTTTAAGAGGTCGTTCAGTTTAAAACCAATACCAACCACCTGTCACCGTCACGACACCGCTGTCGACCTCCATGCTGTCGACACCTCGCATTGTCATCTCCTCCACCCCTTTTCAGAACGCACGCATCTCCAGATGTTCCATTCATAACCGTCATCAGCTGGAACAATAATATCGAAAGAGAAAACCCTTTCCCCACTGAACGGCCAGAATTCTCCTTCAATCTCGGCCGGGGAGGGACCGAAGGGGTTAATAGAACGGTCTGGGGTTGTTCTGGAACGTTATTATCGGGTCGCGTGCGGGATGTTCGAAACGCCGCAACGAGGTGGGGGTGGAGGAGGGATTGTTCTGATGGAATTGGGGGTTTTCACTGACTGAGTGAAGGCTCAATTATGTGGGGGTGGATATTAAACTTGCGTTGGTCATTTTGGGCTCTTTTCATTGGATTTGCATTGGATGGGTTCGGTCGGTTGAGAGGTCTGAATCAACAGGTTGTGTTTGATTGAAACCAACAATGGGTGGTTCTTGGTTGTGGAAACATCTTTGAGCAATATCCAGAACTATTGGTTCCTCCACATCATCATTCTATCGATATTTATCTTTTTTTTTATTCGGGTAAACACCGCCAACCTCACCAAATATTCAAATATCGCCAAATTTTTATGGTTGTAATTGATATCATCTGTATGTTTCTATCGGTTTATTTGTATTTTCTGCGATATTTCTTATCTTTGGCAACCAAAACAGCTCGGCGATATTTATTAAAGGAATTCAACTTATTATTATTTTTCATTTATATATTCCCTCTCTCATTAAAAAGTGGGGTACAGGGGATTGAGAAGTACAGTTAACTCCGTTTATTGTGATCACAGTTAATGTTATCGACTTTTTTAGTCATAATTATAGTGCCAAAGTAAGGGAAAGAGACTCCAAAGCCAAAGAACGGCCCATCAATTTGGCTCTAGATTTGAAAAATCGGTGGCTTAAAGGAATGTCCTAATATACAAACGCATCTGACAAAAACCACCAAAGCAGAGCAGCAAAAGCCTCCATACCGCTCCATTGAGTCAGAGGTAAATAATCTCGGCCACAAACAACACTCCAGGGAAGAACAAGGCAGGGGCCGATAACACCAGTTATCTCATCCATTGGGATGAGGGACGTCCTCCCCCTTATCATCAGGGGATGATAAGGGGGCCATTACGGGGATGGAAGGGTTAATGGGGCTCGAGAGGGTTTGTTGTTCCAAGAGGACGGATACGAAGGATGTCGAACAGTGACGGTATTATTTGATCGTTTTTGTTTAGATCAGTGATTGAGTTGGTGAAGAACCAGTGTTGGGGGATTTTAACAATGACTTTTTTTTTCAATTTGTTGGCACAATAATTAAATAATCCATCGCCAATGAATGGATAACTGAATAGAGCATTTTCAATCACATGACTCGGACCTAACAACGGCCTTAGCAACAGAAGATGTTACAGTTTTTTGCCCTACAGAGGTTAACAGTTACAGAAAATGACTGGCCGTGGAATTCTTCTATTGGAGCATTTGCAATCACGTGACCCCATACCTAAAAATCGCCTTAGCAACAGATAAACTACGGCCTTAGCAACAGTTAAAAGCCCTACAGAAGGTACACAGTTAAAAGCAAATAACCGGTTGTGACGTCACCTGAAAACACTCTATAATGAAAACAGTGTTGTCTGTTAAAACAATTGATTGTGTTTTCAGGTAGTTGGTCCACAACAATAGAAAATCAACTGAAACCAGTTCACAAGCAGAAGATTTATTTTTAATCGGTTGGTCAACAATTAAATAAATCAATGTATGAGAACAGGTTTTGTATTTGTTGGACCAAACAATTTAAAAATCAATTGAATAAATAAATGCCCAACACTTAACCCGAAAACATAGTAAATTAAAAATACAATAAACAGTTTAACGACTTCTAATTGGCCAATTTAGTTTAGTGTTGCTGCGTTGTAATTAAAAAGCAAATTTATTTTCCAATAGTTTTTTTTTATTTTCTTCTAATGAAAATACTTAATAAATTCCTTAAATGAAAGGTACGGAAAATAAAAATAAAAGCAGACATTAATTACAATGATCATCAAACTAATCAACACTTATTTCTACTCCAAAACACGCATCCTAATTTTTTTAAAATTTTTTACTCGTTTATGAAAAGAGTTCAATAACTCAATTTTCCTGCAAATTAACTAAGGATATACCAGTGGGAATATCTAAAAGCTTATTAGGAACATAGTAATAAGACAAAATTATCTGCACATACAGTAGTAATAAATATCTGATACAAGCCGGTGGAACATCACTAATTCATTTAGGTATCATTTCTGTGGATCCACATTACAGAAAGGACACGGATACAGTGACAGCGGATGAAATAATAACCCACTTCAAAAGAAGCCTAATTGAAAATAATAATAATCAATCCTTCCGATGATTCAAACGCACGTCGTATATCGGAAACTAATTTATCCATCGATGAATGTTTGTTTTGCAAAGGAGGGGAAAAAGCGGGGACTTTTAATTACTTTTCCCTAATTAAATCCACACGTCCGGAATTCCTTCTCTTTTGTGCTTTTAATTAGTTTTCTTCGTGAAGGCATAGTAAATAGAGAGCATTTTGATACGGAAAACATGTGTGCCTACATGGTTAGTAGCGAATTCTTTATTGATACATCCTGCCCGCCTGCCTAAGCTTTAGTACTTCGACATACAGGGTGTTTCAAAAGTCCGTCAGTTTGAATAAAATAAGTAAAAAAAAGCTTTTATTAAAATGCTCTAAAAATTCAATAATTTGTTGAGTTTTGTGAAAATGCTCTAAAAATTCAATAATTTGTTGAGTTTTGTGAAAATGTTCTAAAAATTCAAAAATAATTTGTTGGGTTTTGTGAAATATTTTATTGGGGAGTACAAAATACCTTTTCACAGCAAGTAAAAAATAACTGATTTTCTGATCACTAAAAATAAAAGCGTGGACGCTAGTCATTCACTGTTAATTCTATATTCTCTAATCGAAATTTTCTTTCATGTAAAATTATAAATTACTAGCGCCCTAGACATCTTTTTTCTAATCAGGCATCTTTTTTTCATCTAGGGAACGATTGACACCATTCATATTCACTAACTCCATTGACACTGCCTTAATGACTCAGTTTCATAATAATTTGGAATTTTATACGTCTTGTCTTTCCATTTCTCACTTTTGTGCAGTGAACTAAGCAGGAATATACTTTATATGTCAATTAAAGGGTTTTTAAGATTTTTCTTCCTTTGAAATTCCATAAGGTTTAAAAAGGGAATAAGTCCATCAACTTTTTTCAACAGTAAAACAATTTTGAATGTACTTTGTGATCCGCAGGGGTTGGCGAACACTAGCTACAATGGGAGCTAATGGCCTTAAGTGCACTCTGTATATAACAACTCTACGATTTTCTCTCCGACTGTAAACAGTTCGAGCTGCCAGATCCGCACCCAAAAAAAGTGCAATATTCATTCCTTTTAGCGCTAGTCGGGTAAAACAAATTAAGAGCGGCGGCGACAGTACCTCCAAAGAAAGACATAGGATCTTTTTATTGTAATGGCGGAGGGTTGGGAAAACATTCATTCAATTGAACGAGGTGTCGAGAGAAAAATGAGAAAATTTGGAAAATCGCAATAGAGAAAAAGGTTCTTTAACTTTTATTGCAGGCACTTTAAAGTTAAACCAATAAAAGTTTTTATTCAGTAATTGAATCGTAGCCATCATAAGAAACGATAGGGGGAAAAACTGTAATAAGAAAAACTAGTGTTTGATTGGGTTTTTGCCTAAGTTGGTTCCGCCTAAAAGCTAATGCAAATAATTGAGTAACACCTCATTCATTGTGATAGAACTTAATTTCTACAGACAAAAAGATAAAAGGGGTTGGCGGGTTTAATTGAAGAAAAAAAATAAACTCCAAATGTATAGCTCAGTTCTAACGTTTTGACTTCTAAAAAGGTTTTTGTCTCTTATTCGTCCGTTGAAAAAAATTTCGCGTATTCACATAACTTTATGCATTAATTGATAAAGAAATTAACTAGAAGCTGGGAAGACAAATAACACGGGGTTTTTAGCCTCCGTTGATTAACTGAAAAAAATATTTTAAGAGATGACGAAAGAAGGGAGCGGGAAGTGGAGAAAAGAAGAAAAAAGAAAAGGGTGAAAAATGGGAAAAAAGAGTGAAAAAAAGGAGAAATAATAAAAAGAGACCAAAAATACTTTGTTGAACACCACCTTTCTTATTCGGGGGGAAAAACCCACTGTCAAAGTTCTATTTTTCGATCCCCAAATTAGTCTCATTGACAAAATGATGACTTGTATTCCCATTTAATTTGAAACAAAAAATCTTCTTCATGAAAATTAATTTTTACACTTTTATAAAAATGTTTAAAATCCGGGCTTCCAAGACTTTTTTTGAAATGCATGCTTTTTTCTTCAAACTGTGAAAAACTACTCACGTTTTTTTCCAAAAAACAAAACAAGCAAAACAACTCAAATGTTTTATGGTCGCTATTTTACCCGCCTTGATACCTGGAATACTTTAAAAACACAAATTAAATTTTGCTTTGAAATGTTTACGTAAGTAAATTAAATTAATTCAATAATATTTAATTAATTTTAATAATTAAAATAAAAACAGTAGAGATTTTATCAAAAATGAACATAAATGTGCATCCAGCCTCATTTACATGTTTTCGACTTTACGAACTACCTTAAGTATAAGCAATATTAAAAATAAGCAATGTAATGCAGCATATCAATTGCTTACTCACAACCACTAGCTAAGGTTAACTGATGAATTGTGACAAATAAGGCTAAATCAAGCTTCTCAATACACAACAGAGCACCACTGAGGGAGAAATGAATCTAATGGTCAACGTGCAGACGAATTTCCCAAGACTGTCATAAAATTTAAGGGGACCTTTGACAATTGGAATGAACTTGGCTTCCACGGTGTAATTGTATCTTCTAATTAAGGGACGTCAAATTATTTCGATAACGGAGTGCATCCCGATTATTATTAGAAGATATTATAGGTATAGGATAGGGAATCTACTCCTAACGTTGAACTATATATTTAGTTCCCCGTTCCTTATTGAGCAAGATTTCCCAATTATAAAAATGTTTAAAATCAGGGGCTTTCAAGACTTTTTTTTTTAAATGCATGGGGTTTTTTTTCAAATTAATGTGAAAACTACTCATAATTATGTAACTTCAAATTTTGCGACTCCTTGGCAGTGCACATGTATTCCCCCCCTCCCTAATTTGAATTGTTTTAGTTCTTTTTCTCTCCCATAGTTTTATGTAATGATGATTTATGAAAATAATAAATTTATTTCTTTGTTTGTTTAGAGTTGATTTTAGTTTAGTTTTCGTGAAAATAGAGCTCTGTTTGGTTGATAGTTTAAATTTTATAATATTGACAGAAAAAGCAATAATTACTACTCTCTAAAAATCCATTTTTAGTAAAATATTACGAAGGTCCTTTTTTAACCTGAACTTTTTCTTAACCAGTGTGAATGAGACCGGGGTAAACAAAATTCCGGTTCAAGCGATTTTAAGGAGTTAACCCTACTTAAACATAAAAAAATTTTGAGGCTTCTAAAAAATTCGAAGTAACTAAACAGTTGTTTTCTATGATTTTGACTTTTCCACTATCTCGAAACATCGATTTAACTTCGAGATATCGAGAGGGAACATGCATTTCAAAAAACCCCCAAATACGAACAAAATCCAAAATGCGTACTGTACAATGGAAGCCATATCCTTAACAGCTCCCCGAAAATACCCTCAAAAGACCCCTTTTCCACTGCTTGGCAAATATCCTATCTCCAACAAAACTGTTCGAATCGAACCCAGGAATCGTTCCATTTGAATGGTGGAGATGCCATGGAGACAGAGCGCACAAGAGCTACCAACACTGCATGGCCAATATGCAGATAAATCTACACATTTTACGTATTATTTCTTTCCGTGATTTTTTATGGGTTAATTCCGTAAGCTAGAAAACGGAAACCCCGAACCCATCCAGTGTGCTTTTACACCTAACACAAAATGCAAATTTGTCATATCGAGACTACAGAAGTTTTGAACGTTCTTAAATCACAGCAATAAAATCCACAGAACGGCTTTCTTCTAACCTGCACGTTCCGCCGACACAGAAAAATATTTTATAATTTAAGATCCTTAAAAAATGCATTCGCCCAAAAGTATTTTTAACATCTTTTGGAAATCTATATTAAGACATAAGTAAACAGTTTCAGATAATCTTGAAACCAAAGAGTAATCTTAACACTAACCTTTCCTTTATTTACTTGACTAAAATATTTTGTAGAAACGGTTATCAAATACTCTATAGTCAGGTGGTCAAGGGGCGGGAAATCAAATCCAAAGGTTGCTCGATCGGGTCCAACCAAGAGTAATAATTATTTTTAGCTTTTAATTTTTGGAGCGCATTGAAACATGACCATGATTAAAATCATGATAAGACGGAAAAAGAAAAAAAGGACGTTACCTCAAATGACGGAAATAATCCGGCAACAACGCCGCCAGGCAATTTCTGTTTTTTGAAGAACATTTTTTTTACAGTGTATGTTGAAAGAATTTAATGCTCTCTCTGGAACATACTGCCTCTACGATATATCGCGAGTGCAAACAGTGTGAGGGTGGAGTCGCCCATTAGACACAGCAGCAGCGACATCTGGGGTTCTTTTTGGGGGTGCCCGCGGGGTGGAGAAGACATTGAGTCAACACGAGGAGGAAAAAAAATCGGATTTTCATCCGGTAGTTGATGCAGGGGCGGAATAATACGAAAACGTTTACTTTTGGCCGCAAACGGAGAGGCCCGAGATGATGTATTATTGTGGTAAAGAACTTTCTGTTCGGTGTTGAGACAAAGAAGGTAGTCAAAATATTTCATACGGGATGATGTAAGGTTGTACAAGTAAAAGAAAATACAGTCGACTACTCCTTCTTCTTCCTTCTTGCTACGAGCGTCCGGCTAATTGTAGCCGATAGCTCGATGTCCCTGATATGTAAGGCAGGCGAGGGAATGAGCGATTTGATACTAGAAAGTTTTAAACAGTGAAACTCGAGTGTTAGCTTTAAAATCACAACTATGTAGTTCTAATTGATGTATTTAAAACTATTACCTAGTATGCAGAGATGTTTTTAACTCCTCAGAGAGAGTATTTCACTCCTTGAAAATTGGAAATACTCTTTAAAAAACTAGCCAGGAGTATTTTCACTCCTTGAATTTTTCACTAAGGTTTAGCTTCTTAAAAAATGCACTGGGTGGCTCCACCGAAATCAACTATTGATATTATAATATTTTTCTACTCAAAACACTAACTTACCCAGCAAAAAAAATCAGCATAAAACCTTTAAAAAAACATGCAGGTTTTATGCCTGAAATTCGGACAACCTAACAATGCAGTTTTTGTGCTGAATTAAAATTATGCAGGTATCTTGCAGTCCAGGTGTCCGAATTTCAGGCATAAAACCTGCACGGGTTTTTTAAAGTTTTTATGCTGTTTTTTATTTACTCTAGTTTTCCTGCATTTGGATTGTCCGAATTTCAGGCATAAAACCTGTACGGGTTTTTTGAAGTTTTTATGCTGTTTTTTGTTTACTCTAGTTTCCCTGCATTTGAGTTGTCCGAATTTCAGGCATAAAACCTGTACGGGTTTTTGAACTTTTTATGCTGATTTTTTACTTCACTTTTCATACATTGAGGTTGTTTAAATTTCGGGCAGGAAATTTGCGGGGTTTTAAAAGAAATTTTGCCAATTTTCTAAAGGGATGCAGCTTATATGGAACTTGTGTAAGAATTACATACAAAAAATAAGTATAAATTTCAATCTTTAATGATTGAATTCAATTAAAATAAACAGTTTCATAAAATGCTTTGCTGAAAGAAATCACAGTAACATAAAGCAGTTTATCCACAATTCTACAGTTAAACCAAACTGATGATTTAAAGAAACTTAACAAAAGGGAATTAAACAGCGTCTTTCAAATATACTTGTACAAATATAAACGTCTTTTTACTATCAGTCAAGGATACGATATGCAAAATAGCAAAAAGTCTAAAATATGCACAGACATTTGATCTCTTAAATTAAAAGAAGGTTGTGAAAACTAAAAATAAAAATTAGTTGTTAACATTAAATTTAACAGTATATGCTAAACTTTTTAAAATTAAAAATGCCACCTTGCCTTAAAAACACCACCATTAAAAAGCTGTCATAATAAATTGGTTTGAATATGAAAACTTATAAAATATAAAAGAAACTTACAAGTCAAGAACATCAACTTGGAACTGAGAAAAATGAAATTCGCAGTCAAATATTTCAATTCAAAAGATGACTAAGTAAAAAGTCTGAAACTTTCAAGATAAGTTTAAAAAAGGAAAATGCTCCAAAAGCCTCCGATCACCGATCATCCGATCAACTCAATCAAGAAATTTATGCACATGTGACTTTTTTTACGAAGCGGATTTTTGGCGCCGGGGAAATCCATTAGAGAGATAGACCATGGCAGTTCTCTATCTTTGTACTTTTAATATGTTATAAACTGTTTTTTAGAGTTAAATTTCCAAAAATTTTCTGGGGGAAGACCACATTCGTCTTTGATATCAACATGCACCACCAAAAAAATTATTTTTCGCGATGCCATAGCATACCTCCGAATTGCAAAATTCGACCTGGATATGGGTTTCCATCCCACATTATTTCTAATACTTTAGATGAATCCCAAGTCGATATGATATTTCGATCTTTTATTAAGTCCACTGGAAGAGAACCTTTCATTGGAAGAACCGAATACTTGTTCTCTTTTATAAAGTTCACTAAGATGAATGTTGCATTCATATTCAACTTCTTTTCAAGAAGCACTTAAACATATAAAAGTCCAAGTGTTGTCCCACAACAAAAAAAATCCGACTTTGTTTTGTTTACTTCTGTGTTTATATTATTGTATTCATGAAGTCAGTTCACTTCAACTTTAAGACAGGAAAGGAGAAAAACAATCGCAATCCGATTCCGAAGCACGCCCTCTGTTGGTGACTTTTTACATTCAGCTGACAACACTGAACTCTGTGGCTGACTAGGCTCTCTTGCAGACCGTTTGCCGTTTGCTCCGGTTGCTCGTTTTTTGCGCACGAAAGAAAAACGAACTTTAACAGGCTCTCATGCGTTTAATATTGATGGTTTTTACGTGAAACTTTCAGCTTAAGGGTTTTTTAGGATGCTCTTTCAGGTTATCAAATCAAAAGAAAGAATTTCGAAATACGAAATAGTTTTGGCAGTTTTTTCTAATTTTTTGTGTTTTTTTGACTTTTTTCGTATTAAAACAAATTTTAGAGTAGAAACTTTTAGGACAATTTTAAAGATAATATTAAACCACAAAATTTGAGACCATAAATGAATTTTTACCAATAGTAGTTTTTCTAGAAAAAAATTTTTCCATAATTTTTTGGGGTGTCGCTCCATTTTTAACTCCCTGGGGTTTGTGGTCTGGGACCCCCTAATCCAAGGTGATTCTGACTCATCTAGGTACTAGATACTTTCGGAACCACAGACTTAACGAGCACGTACTCCGCATATACTCGGTGGGTCTTTGGTGGTGTCGGGAATCGAACCTGGGACCCTCCGATCCCGACGCCGATGCCTTAACCCCCAGGCTCAATTACCAACCTTACTTAGATAAGTGACCCTGGAGCTTATCTGAGAGTGATACTGAGAGGATTTTCAGCGTCCTTAGCGGCGAAGTAAAAAGTTAACAAAAATAATTAAAAACAAAAGGAGATATAGAGAAAAAACCTCAGTGAGAGTATTTTTGCCAATGTTATAAGTAATTCACATAAAATTTTCTTGAAAAATCAATCGGGCATCATAAAAGAAAAAGTTTAAAAAATTGCAAGTTTTTGTAATTTTTTTACAATTTTATTTTAGTTAAATTTCTTCATTTAACTTAAAAGATACAAAAACTACATACTACAAAAACTACGGACTTTTGGAGCACCCTGTATTGTGAATGTAAATTATCAACTATGATAACAAATTCATGATGCAAAAACAATTACTTCATGCAGTGTTTTAAAATTAAAAAAAAAAAAAATCTACAATTTTCAAGGAGTGCAGTTTTTGTACGAATAAAATAAAGTTCAAAATCTGCATGATGTAATTTTTCTTTTATCTTCACTAAAACTAAAGTTTTTGTAAATATAAAATAAAGGTTTAAAACCTGCATGGTGAAAACGTTATAAAACCGCTAATTTCATGAAGGAAATTTGAAGATATTGTTATGCTGCAAAACACCTCCAATACGCCTTTGAAAATTTGGTCTTTTCTACGTAGAAAACTTGCAGGTTTTCGTATGCCTTTATTAAATCTGCACAAACCTTCATAATACCTTCAAAATAGAGGGATTTTTGAAGGTAAGATGCTGACTTTTTTTGCTGGGTATCTCAGTGGAGACATTTCCGCCCGACTTCTGGACAAAGCCAATTGCCAAAAGCCACGGCCGGCACCCTAATTATCATTCTTTGTAATTGTGTTTTCATACAGCCATAGTAATTTTTTTTCCCATTTATTGTTCTGATGCTTAGGGAGTTTGATTGCTGTTTTCGTGTCTCTGTATATGTAGTTCATGCTATGTCCGTATTTCACTCCTCATAATTCAATTTCACTTCTCCTAAAATAGTCAAGGAGTATTTTTACTCCTTCAAAAAAAAATCCTAGGAATAACACTGCTAGTATGCATTTTGCAACTTTTATGTTAAAGAAAAATATGAGAGTGGAACATAAAACACTAATAAATTAATTACTAATTTTGTATGATTATGTATTAAAATTTGCTCTTTCAAACGGGAAAGAAAGGGGGTTTTTAGGGAATTTAACCAGATTTTGACAACATTAAGCGATATATTGATAAAATAAAACGATACATTTTGCGTTAAATTAAATAGGAGTGATTCGGACCGGTCAATTTTGAAAAAATCCGATTGATAACATTAACAGTGATCACATTAAGCAGAGTCGACTGGTATAAACAGTTAAAAATGCTTAAAGAAGCTATTCAAACGATACCAGAAATTCCCGACGCGACGTTTAATAAGCAACAATAGACAACAATTTATGACTCTCAATTTAAAATTTCATTGTTCATTATACACTGTTGAGAAGCTTTCTGTTACATGTTTATTATGGATATATTTTTAAGAAGTCAGTGTTATACACATTGTTGCTTTTTATTTAATTGTTGCATTATTCTATTTGTTACCATGATTTAAAACATTCAACACTTCGTAGAGGAAAGATATATCAGATACATTCGCATGGAAGTTAAATCTATTTTTCTTTGAAATATTACAGGCCCAATTTCAAAGAGAAATAGGTATTACGAGAAGCTGCGGAAGCTTGGACATGAGATAGGACGATGGTAAGTTGGATACTGAGTTCAAATGAGTTCAAAAGTATTAAAAATTAGTTGGAAAAAAAATAGCCTGTATTGTATAACCATAACTTCAGGTTTAACATAACATGTTAAACCTGTCATGTTGTTTTAAAAAACCTTTATTATATTTTCTCTATATGTGTTATAGAAATTAAGATAGTTAAGTTTTAAATTAATATGCATTAGGACAAAACACACAGTAAAAAAATCTTGCCACTTTCCTTGGAAAAATTAGGCAGCTGGGTTGCCCCTTTTTTCCAAGTAATGTTCCTTGAAAATAACAGGAAATATCTTTCTAAGAAAATTAAGTAGTTATCAGGCTCAAAGCTAGGTTTTTGCACCGGGGAGGAGACTTAAAATTATCCCTAAGCCCCTCTTATGCATATGTAATAGGTTTATTCTCATTTTGCTAAAATTAATGTGATTAATTGAGTTCAAAGTACAAAAAGGAGAGGGTCTTGGGGTTCTTCCCCAGAAAACTTTTGGAAAGTTGAATTTAAAAAAAACCAGGGTTTTAACTCATTTTGGTACCCTTAGTTCGAATTTCTGGGGGATCTTGAATCTTTTATTGAATTGAGTACACCAAATATCCGTAATTTTTTTCGTAGATAGAAAGTTATCCGCGGGCCGGATGAGGCCCATCTGGCCTCACGAGCCGTAGTTTAGGAACCTTTCCTGTAAAGTGTAAAGGAACGTTCCCAATTGCCAATTAAAGAACCTTCTTACAACCGATAAATGACATTTACTAAAACTCACCGCTCCCACGCATTCCAAAACTCTCAAACAAAAGGAACAAAGAAAAATCGATACCCAAGAAGTTTAAAATAGCGGTTCTCGGTCGTTCACGCCCATCGAATTCAGGCGCCCGTTAAGAAAAATGGAAGAAAATAGCCACTTTTAATAAACTTTAAAACACTCGAGAAAAAAAAAAGGATATCCAAAGTGGTACGGACACGATGCAAGAATTAATTACTCCCAAACGGAGGAAAAACCGGAGATAAAAACCGGGAAAAATCCGCGGGACAAACAGCCCTGATGATTACAGAAGCGTGAGTTTTTGGTGTCCGGAGTTTTTGTGACATGTTTTTTTTCTGCAAGGGCTAGTTGACAACTAGTTTTTTTTTGTGTTTTGAGTTCGTGATTATTACTTAGGGCAGGCAATTAGATTAGAGTCGGGATTAATTTTGGTGACAAAAAGTGACAAGGTTTCGTTTTTTAAGACAAGTGCTGGTTTTGTTCGGCGAAGTTTTTTTTTTTCAAATTGAGCTAGGGATTAGGGTTCTGTTTTATGTTTTCTTTTGGCGGGGAACGTACATTTTCGTTATTTGTCCCGTTAATAGCCGAAAATTCATTATATTTCAAAACAGTACAACCTAACCCCTTATACTCGACAGCAACGTTTCCTGGACCCAGTAGGTACGTCACTACACGGAAGGAGAAAAAGGGTAAACAAAAAGCCTGTTGGGTTGCTAGGAGAAGTTTCGGTACATAAATCGTGATAAAAAGACAGTATTCATACATGAGTTTAACAAAACAGTCATATTTTTAAATTGACGTTCTTAATTTCACTCAAAATTCAGACACCGCGATGGGAACTACTTTGTTTATTAGTGACGTCGTAGGGTCAACTTAAGTTGATGTCTAGTTATAGAAGGAGAATCACTCTAAATCATTGTTGTTTAAAAATTCTCGATGCTTAGTTTATAAAATTATTAGACATAAATGTACAAATAGTCGCACAAAAAAGTGGAAGAGAGAGTAGAGTTGAAGAGACAAGCAGCAGAGAAAAAAATATACAAAAACTCAAGTAATTGGAGAAATACGCAGGTAGGGAATTTTTTCGAGCTGTCGAACGATTATAAAAAAAACTTATTTCGATTATAAAGAGAGGAGGGGAAAGCGAGGAATTTAAAAAAAATAGGAGGGAATTATACGAGTGAGGGGGGGGGAAGTACTGCGGTATGCATTAGGGGTAATTAGCTTTTCATTCTGAAGTCGATTTTAGGGCTGCCGAAATACTTTCTGAAATTAGTTCCTTTTGAAAAGCGAAGGCGCTGTTATGAAAACAACGGTGGAGGGATGTTTTTTAAGGGGGAGGGAGTTTGATTTTAATTTATATTCGAGGAGTTGTGAGAGAGGGAATTTGATTCCTGTTATTGTTGTGATTAGACGATTTTTGTTTTTAGAAAAAGGGGGGGGGGGTCGAAGTGGGAGTAATAACCATGATGGGGTAATTGTTGCTATGCGGTATGGACAGGTAAAGATTTAACTTTAACTGTGATATGGGCCCAATTGTATCGTCAGTTTGAAAAAGTAATGGAATTTTTAATGTATAACCACCAAATTTTTACTGATAATTCACATACACAACATTTTAAATGGAGTCTAAAGACTCCCTGAAGATGTAATTAATTCAAATTTTGTATATTTAGTTTTGAAATTTTGGGGGTCCGGGGGTCTTCCCCTCGAAAATTTTTAAATTTGACTCTTTAAAATAGAGTTTCGACACACACAATTGACACAGACCGTCATTTTGCTAGGCAGCAGAATTTTCAAGAAAAAAAAAACCTGTACAAAACTAATAACTAAAATTTCGGAAGGGGGTTGAACCGTAAAACACCCCATGGATTCGACTCTGAAACACACCCTCCTTCAGTTTAATGTTTTATAAATCAATTGCTTTTTAAAAATTCTGCCTTACCGAACTTTTGAAAAAAAAAAAAAAAAAACTCTTTACCCCAAAAAGTGTTTCAAATAATCTTGGGTATAGTCTATCTTTTTCGTTAGTAGAAACTAAGTGAGAAAAGCGGGGCATTTAGTTGGGGCGCACAAAAAGCGGGACTGTTCCGCCAGAATCCGGACGTCTGGTCCAGGCACGGATCCAATGGGGGCACTCTAGACAGTGCCCCCTTGGACCCAAATAAAGTACTCAAAATGAGTTGAATCCCTACTTTTACAGGTCAAATTTCAAAATTTTTTCTGGGGGAGGACCCCCATACCCACCAGCGGCACCAAAAGGGGATTTTAAGTGATACTTTTTAGAAAAGTCCCAACATTTTGACATTTTTCTCAAAAGGTAAAGGTGATGGTCGGGAAAAGTCCCCCCCCTTGGAGCCGTGCTGGATCCGCGCCTGGTCTGGTCACCCGACTCATGGTAAAACTCTACATAAAAAAGCATAGAGTGAGTCATCATAAACTCACTCACTACTAAACATACTGAAATCCAACACGTCAACAAATCTCTCCAACATACTCCCTCAAACCCCCTAAAACCTGTCATCTCCCCGCCACGAGATGGAGATTTAATAAATCCGGCGGCTCGCTTTACGACCCCCCCCCATGGTAGAAAACAAGAGACGGCCGGACACAAAAGAATGGAAAGAAGAAGAAAGTCCGGCGAAAGCCGAGGCAGGATGCGGGAGCAAAGAACCTCCATTCCCTTAAGTGCTCCAATCGGGCTAATGGAGGCCACTGGATCCCATAAAGACCCACAAGGGTGGTTTGGAACAACAGTATGTCATGGAATAAGTGTAATGAAACGTGGGGGTATTTTTTTCCATTTTTGTGTGGGGGTGGATTTTGGAGTAACAGAGATGGAGTGATTTGGGGGGTAATAAAGAGAAGTAGACTTTTTTGGGGGAGATCTAAATGACTCCCCTCTATGAAGTTATTAGCAGGGTCCCCCATACTCAATTTTGTTGAGAACATACCCTGACTAATCCAGGTAAATTTCGGTCGAAAAACTAGCTTTCCACGGAAATTTTTCAAGTAATTCTTGCTTTTCGACTTATACAATTTTAATCATTCAATTTTTCTTCTTTTTAATAGCAAAAATAAGAACCTATTATAAAAATTGGCTTCTTTCCAGGTATACTGCATGAATTTACCGGGATTCAAAAAATAATTTCCCCGATATTTTAGCAATTTTTTAGGTTAAACTAAATTGCTTACAATTCCTGGTATTCCCTGAATTAATCGTTTTTAACTAAATTCTATAACTTAATTCTATTTTTTACTACTTAATTCTCCGTAGAGACTAACATAGTTTTCGGAGTACATTTTCTTGAAAAGTACTCGGATTCATAGTTTAACGAGAACTTAATTGATCCCTAAAAAGTGCTCCAGGAATTAAAAATTGATAGGAGAAATATATAAACGATTATTTCAATGAAGAAATATATAAAGTTAATGCTACGTGACGATTTTGAATCTTGTATTAACTCGAAATATAGCGCTCTTATCGGCCAAACAAGAAAGTTAATGAAACTGCAGAGAAAATGCAATGCATTTTACTGCAAATATAATATACCATCACTTTTACGAAGACACAGAACTTCATTTACCTCCTAGGTACCTAGGAGGTGTAGGTACACCTTACTTCCATGTCCATAAGAGGCGCTGGTCCAAATAAAAGCCATGAAAGATACTTTTATAACACCCTGTATTTATTTTCCATACAATAAATGCATCATCAAAAGAAAACAACTCGGTCTGATATTCCAAAGCTTAGGGGAAAACAACAAACACAATTAATGAATTTTTCCCTAAACGGCCCTATTCAAACCCCACAACAATTCCCGCAGATAAAACTAATTCATCACAAGCGAACAACACAAATAAACCATTTCGTCATTGTTACCAATAAACCCCGCACTCCAAACGGAAGTCCACAAAAAAAGATAACACCAGTCTCATTACGAAAGCCCGGGTCCGAGGCTTTTCAAATACAGCCTCGGACGAATAATAATAATTTTTTTAAGGAAAGTTGGTTTATCTCTTTTGGCTCATGCATAATGCGGGATGAAAGATGCATGACGGTCGGGGTGTCACAACGCGGGTTCTTTTCTTTGTTCCGAAGAGGGGGGGGCTTAGAAGGTTTTTTTTAAAGGGGGATATTCAACTTTGGAAAGATTCATAAATGCGCGCGGAGGCGGGAAGGAGAAGTCATCAGTTATTCGGGGAGGGACAACACGGGAAATGCGAATGGTGGTTAACTGGATCGGTGCAGTAGGCTGGAAAAAATTTCGTAGGGGGACATATGTATTTTTAGGGATATACGGGGTAGATATAGTCGTATAATTCCTCGGGTTAAGTATTTATTCCCTACGTACCTTAGAGAGAATGCAGGAGAGCAAGACACTCTGATGGAGCAATATTTCCAATTTTAGAAAAGGATGCAGAAGAGCTAGAGAATCTCCCTAGAGATACGTAGAGAATTTTATCTGTTCTTTAGAGAGGATGCAAGAGAGCATGAAGTAAAGAGTCCAAGAGCGACAAGAAAGTAAAGAGAGTGATGAAGCACTCTCTACGTTCCTTAGAAAGGAAGCAGAAGAGCAAGATAATTTTAATTATTCCCATTCAGCAATCTTAAAATTTTAGGAGAGGATGGTAAGAGAGAATATCTTCTCAGATGGAATACTCCTTACAATCCCTAACCTTAGAGAGAATACAGAAGAGCAGGAGATAGACTACGATCCTCAGAATAAATGCAGAAGAGCAAGAGAATCTCCCCACATGGAGCAATCCTTAAGATCCTCATTGAAATAAAGGATGCAAAAGAGCAATAAACAAACCAACGTTAGATTTGATTCGATCCTTAAGGAGAGAAACTTCAATAATCTTTGTCTTCCTGAGCTGATGGGCTAAAGAATTTTTAACTGTCGAAGCAAGAAAATCAACGTAACAATTCTGTATAAACAGTTAAAAATGCTTAAAGCAGCTGTAATTTAACCGATAGAGCAATTCCCGACGTTTAATAAGCCACAATAGATACAAATTTTAAAAATTAATGGTTCATTACACTGTTGAGAAGCTTTCTGTTACATGTTTATTTTGGATGTATTTTTAAGAGGTCAGTGTTACACACATTGTTGCTTTTATTATATAGATATTTAATTGTTGCATTATTATTTTATTTGTTACCACTGATTTAAAACATTCAACACTTCGTAGAGGAAAGATATATCAGAGACATTCTCATGGAGGTTAAACTTATTTTTCTTTGAAATATTACAGGCCCAATTTCAAAGAAAAATAGGTATTACGAGAACATGCGGCAGCTTGGACAAGAGATAGGAATATGGTAAGTTAGATACTGAGTACAGAAAATACTGCAGCAGGAAACTACTGCTTAAGTTATGAAACATAGGGTTCTTTATGCTTTATGGTTAGTCCGTGATATGAATATATTCTCTCATATTACTAAAGCAATCTAATTCTCCAAAAATACTATTACGTTCGAGAGTATTTTCAGGTTAAAGGGACTTTCCTATGCACCCTGTATTTTTTGAATCACAAGTCTGAGGAAACTATCTTTGAAAACTCGCAGTTATTTCACAAATATCAGTTTCCGTATTAAAGAGCCGTAACAACGAGCGAAGAACTCGCCAAGCCCACATTATAATCTGACATTTCCTCCAGAGCATTTATAGTGATCGTAATAATTATTATCCCGGAACAGAGCGTCGGCCACTTCAAAGGGCCCGTCCGTCTCGTCGCTTGACAGCGCGTGGCCTCTCTCCTGCCCCCCCTCCGAACGGGTTTTTCATATTAACATGGATCTGGAGGAGCGGCCGTATAACTCTTTTAATAATGCCTTTGCATACGGCCTTGGAGCAGTAAAACAAACTCGTTAGTGCACACTTCATGGCTATTTTAGCACGAGATAACGCAAGTAAATAAATTGTAGTACAGTCAGACTCCGCTTAATGTGATCACTTTTGTCCAAGAGCAGAATGATAACAATATCCAATTGATTATAACAATAAGCGATTTGATATTAGAAAGTTTCAAACAGTGTAACTGGAATGTTTGCTTTACAATCACAACTGTGCAGTCCTAATGTGAAACGATTACCTAGTATGTATTTTTACATTCTTAACAGTAGTAGTTCTTAGTACAACTTTTACATTCTTAAGGATGAATTCATAAACATGTATAGCGTCAACTAAAAATTTTCAAGGAAAAACACCATTAATACGCGTAAAATTTTCTATGGGGGCCTGATGGGGTTCCTCCCCCAGAAAATTTGTGGAGATTTTACACTTAAAAGTAGTGTTTTAACCCTTTTTGAGACACTTTGGGCTACACCCGAAGAGGTCCTTTCCTTGTAAGTTGCAGAATTTTCAAGTCAAAATTTCGCTAAGGGGGGGGGGGTTTGAATCCCTAAACTCCCGTTGGATACGGCTCAGTTGGTTTATCAAGAAAACCATGCTTATATCTTAGTGACAGGGTATGCAATAATGTAAACAAGGGATCATGCAAAAAATGATTAAATTCAAAGATTAAAATTGTTTTTATGGTATAATTCAATTGTTTAACTTATTTGTAGGGGCAATACTAACAAAAGGAGCCTTCAAACTACAGCAAAAAAAAACTCCAAGAGAAGCAGAGTTAACCCCCCAAAACACACGGAAGAAAACAGCAAAGAAAAATTCAATAACACAGTTGTTTGATTTTCCTTCACCTTTGACAAAAAACTTAAGTCCAACAAAATTATCAATTTTTCGAGTTGGTCCGAAAACTTTGTTTAAAAGTGCGTCCGGTCCAAATAAAGAAAAAAAACTATCAAGAAACAAAAGAAACACAGAAAAAATATAGATACATAAAGAAAGAAAAACTATTTTCTCTTTCTTTGGATTATTTTCCCCAGCAGAGGTAATACGCAAGACCGAGGGCACAAAAAAAAAAGAAACTGGCCAATAACGGTAAGGATAAGCAATTATTGGTCGAGGAGCCTTAAACGAGTAATCTCTCTTTTACTTTCCTAACTTTGGCAACAAGCTGGCATAGGGAAGAATAATAGGGGAAAAAGTAAGGATCGAGGGAAAACAAGTGGAACAATTGGCTCGAGGTAAATGATACGTAAGTAAAAACTATTGTTGTACTAGTGTGTCATTAAATTTCGTTGTTTGAAAAGTGGATTGTCATTTTATTTTCTTCGTCTGGGGGTAAACATGGGGAATTTTCTTTTTTGTCAAATAACAAGCTTCGCTGAGTTGGGGAAAAAATAGGGAGAAATAAAGACTCGATTTGGGAATTTTCGGTTATTTTGGTTTACTGTCTGTAGACGAAACATGATGTCCGATTTAGTTGAATAAAATTGTCGGTGTTTCAGCCTGCATGACGAGAAAAAGTACGTAAAAAAGAGATGCTTTATATTCTTACTCTTTTTAAAAAGAAGATTATCCAGACTTTTTGAAGCTGTAAGCGATTTTTAGTTACTTTTAGACACAAAGAATTAGGTAATTTATTTATTTAAAAAAAATTATCCAAGAACTATACATTTAATTTTCTTTCAGCTCTTCCATAATTATTCAACTTAGTTCCTAAAATATTATATAGAGTACAATTTTCTTATAAAAAAGTTCTACAAAGTGTGTATCAATGAAATGTTCTACAAAGTGTGTATCTTGGTAAACTCTAGATCAAATTCAATGGCGCAAATTCCGTTAATAAAAATTTAGAGTTTTTACTTCTCCAAGGAGAAGTAAAAACCATTCATTCACCCATTTAAAAACCAAGCACATTCTAAACTTATTTAAACAAATTTAATTCATAAACGTTACAGGAAAGATATAAAAATTTCTATTAACTAAGCTACAATTGTGTAACAATAAATCTATGTGAACTCTTAATCAACTTTAATAGCATATATTCAGTTCTTAAAAAACTAAATTAAGAGTTGTATTTTTCATCATGTAGCAAAAATGATAAAAGATGCGTAGCTACGAAATTAAGACTAGACTTTATATTCTACACTTAATAACCAGTACAAAATCAATTGCTAAAATGCAAATGTAAAGGCTAATAATAAAACTTTAGATACAGACAAACTTGTTTCAACAGTTAACCATAGAATCTTTGGCAAACTAAATGTAAACTTTTAGATCAAATTCAATGACAAAAATTGTAGCTACGAAATTAGGACTAGACTTATATTTTACACTTTATAACCGGTACAAAGTCAATTGCTAAAATGTATATGTAAAGGCTAATCATAAAAGCTTCAAAAAAGACAAGCTTGTTTCAGCAGTTTAAGATAAAATCTTTGACATACTAAATGTAAACTTTTAGATAAAATACAATGACAAAAATTCCGTTCTCCTTATACAAAACCGACATAATTTATACTATGACATAAATTATAATTTTCCATCAAAGTAAGCTGAGAAAATGAATTGATTAAGTAGAATCATTTCATAGTATGCCAATGACACAAATAGTACTTAGACTATGACACATATGACCAATGACACATATGTACTTACAAAATATATACTTTGTGCCAATGACACAAATTAGTTTCCTAATATATATATATTAACCAAGTCGTAATTAAAATTTCCATCAGTTCATTTAAAAACATCTAATCGTCTCAAAGTTTAACGGGGGAAACTAGAAGACTTTTCCCAAAAGGAACTTAAAGACAAACATTTATTTAAAACTGATGTTGATTTAACGAACGTGCATATTTGCTAAGGAAAACAAACTCAGCGAATATTCTTATCAATGTTTCTCTCTGTCAAAGTTTTAAGTTCGAGTTTAAGTCATTTGAAATTTAAGCTTTAGGGTCTGGATTTGGATTTATTTCAATTCTTAGAATTCAAACCTCTTTCAGAGAGAAGATAAGGAGCTTTTAAATAAACTCAGGTTGTAATTATGCACTGACATAGTTAGAAATTGAATTTTGCACACACCATGCTTTTAAAACCATCTGAGAAATATCTTGAAATTTACATAAAAAACAACGGACGCCAGGGAATTAAAAAAAAAATTTCAGCTGCTATTATAAAAATTCACATTTAAATTCCAACTTCATTAAAAAGAGTTTTTAAAAATTCTTATAACAAACATACCAAAAAAATATTCCGATTCTAAAGCTTAATTTTCTTATAAGCCAATAGAGTGTTTTCAGGTGACGTCACAACCGGTTATTTTCTTTTAACTGTGTACCTTCTGTAGGGCTTTTAACTGTTGCTAAGGCCGTTGTTTATCTGTTGCTAAGGCGGTTTTTAGGCATGGGATCGCGTGATTGCAAATGCTCCAATAGAAAAATTCCACGGCTATAGTCATTTCTGTAACTGTTAACCTCTGTAGGGCAAAAAACTGTAACATCTTCTGTTGCTAAGGCCGTTGTTAGGTCCGAGTCATGTGATTGAAAAAGCTCTATATAATCTTAAAAAGAGTTTTAAAAAATTTTCATAATAAACAACATACCAAAAAAATATTCCAATTCTAAAGAAGCATAATTTTCTAATACAGCCAACTTAACATTCCGAAAAATAAAAACAAGAAGATAATTTCAATAGAGTGTTTTCAGGTGACGTCACGACCAGCTATTTTCTTTTAACTGTTAACCATTGTAGGGCTTTTAACTGTTGCTAAGGCGGTTGCTAGGTAACGAGGTGTATGTTGCTAAGGCGGTTTTTAGGTATGGGATCACGTGATTGCAAATGCTCCAATAGAAGAATTTCCCGGCTAGTCATTTTCTGTAACTGTTAACCTCTGTAGGGCAAAAAACTGTAACATCTTCTGTTGCTAAGGCCGTTGTTAGGTCCGAGTCATGTGATTGAAAATGCTCTATATTTATGAATTTAATCTTTCAAAGAAGTTGGTCTGTTATTAAAATTTTAACACTTACTTTTGAAAAAGTTGGTCGACCTATTTATTTCAAATATGTGAGTTAAACTCTTTCAGAAAAGTAGGTACACTTTTCCAAACAAAAACTAACCAATTCCATTGTAGATTAAAATTTAACAGCTTGAAAATAATTTCTAAACAGTTTCTCGAAAACTAACTGATATTTTTATCATAAAATCAGATAAATAATACAAAAAACACCGGTTTCCCATTCTAAAGTTAAAGAATTTTTTTACGATTTTTTATGATCTATATGAGAGATTTGCCTGAATTTATCTACCTTATGTTTAGTCAATATAAACATGCAATGATCAGGTAAATTTACTTCAAGGGGATTTTACCTTTCCTTAAAAATAAAAGACTTTCTTATAATTATTTTTTTTATTTTTATTTATTATTATTATTATTATTATTATACTTTATTATTATTTTTGGAATAAAAAAACTACAGTAAAAGAATTAAGGAAAAACTCCATCATGGAACTCAATCTTGCAATAGTAAAAAAAACCCACATTATCCTCTAAACTGGACACCAAAGACCTATTTTATGACAAGTTGTTACAGTAACGAACTGCACAGATATTTAGTCGAATACTTTATTTGACCTAAGTATTTTAAGCCAAATGCTAACGAAAAAATTCTTCGAACTATAAACCAAAGGGGCAGGTAAAAAAGTATAAGTTATTAGTTCTTCTACCTACACAGGTCCTGTATTTTTAAATAATTCCTAGAATAACCAATTTGAAATTCCGATTACGAAGTTATTATTCTAACGTGTGGGGTCTTTGGTGCATTCCGACACGTTAGGTTTAACATTTTTTAGTGAAGCCTAATATATCAGCATCAACTTGTCATTTCCCTCCACATATGAAGCTACCAACTTTTCCTTCTACGTACTATAATGAACTCTTCCTAATGAATACATATTTCGGCTTATTTCATATCCGGATCAATGAAAAATAAATTGGAATTTGTCCCAGAACGTACCTTTTTAAAGAGCTACATTTCTACTAGAACTGGTTCTAATCCTCATACAGAATACGAATTGATACTTGATGATACCCGATATCTTCCATAATCAGAAGATAAAAAAAATTGTGTAATCCCCGAGCAGAATATATTAATACATACTCGATATAAATCCGGAATTTTATTTATCTTCGAGGTACCATCATCAGGGGATAACACCCGTCAAAACAAACTTCCAAGGAACCGAAAGAAAAAAATATGGAATGCATAAAACTGGAATATTTTTTCCCCCTGAAAGTAATGAGGATGCAGAACCCTGAATAGCAACCGATATTAAAATAAAAGAAAGAAGGGCGGATAAAAACAGGAGCAAGAACTGATCGAGGGGTATAAGCCCCCTTTACCAAAAGTTCTTCGGACAAACTACAGGGATCGTTCCCATATTGCGACACACAGAACCCCCCCCCCATTTACCCCCTCAGGGTGAACGTCAAACTATTTTCAGGTGGAAGGTCAACATAATTTCTAATATACCCCTTCCTTATGCCTACATTAAATGCTAAATGGAGTGTTTTAGAACACTTATAAATAAGCATTTAAACTTATTAGTGCACTTAATTTTAAATCTTTTTTGTACAATAGTGGATCCCAAGCAAAGATGTGTAGTGTTATTCCTAGGATTTTTTTGGTGGAGTAAAAATACTCCTTGGCGTTTTTAGGAGGAGTGAAATACGGAAATAGCATAAACTACATAAAGAGAGACAAAATTTCTATTAAAACTCTTACTTTTTAATGGACAAAATGAAATTTGGGGAAAAAAACCCCACGAGGATGCTATTTTGGATTTCGATCAAACTCCAAATAAACCTCTCTGAGCATCAGAACAATAAATTAAAAAAAATACTATTGCTATATGAAAACACAATTAAAAAGTATGATAATTAGGATGCTGTGGCTGAAAGTTTAAGCTAAACCTTTGTGAAAAATTCAAAGAGTGAAAATACTCCTGTCTAGTATTTTAAAGAGTAATACCGATTTTCAAGGAGTGAAATACTCTCTCAAAAGAGTTAAAAATATCTCTGCGGTCTGGGCGTCTTCCTCCAAAGAGTTTTGGACATTTGCACCTTAAAAATTGTGCGTTTTAACTCATTTTGAGACCCTTTGGGTGACACCCATAGATTTATTAAGCCTTGTATGCCGCAGAATGTTTAAGAAAAAAAAAGTGGTCATATAACTTTTCCTTTTTGCTAGACTTTTTTTTGTTGTTTTTCAGTTTTTTTCTGTTATTTTCTATTGAATTAATAATGCATATTATGTCTGAACGGGATTTTTGTTCTCCTTGGCGTATCATGTTTATTTATTTGTACTCCTTTCAATTTTTTCCCATTTTGTTAATAAGATTATTATTTTTATTATTATTAGATGGGAAATAAAATTTGGATGATCTATAAATATACGTTGAAATTTCAGGTGGAGGGAGTTGAACCCCCAACCAAGTCTTGAGACGAAAATTAAGTATATTCTTGTTTTCCCTAATATATGGTTTAAAAGAGCACTAGAGTCAGGACTTTGTGTTCATAAAAAATGAAGTAAATTGTGACATTAATGTATGACATAATTTTTGAATGCCCCCCCCCACCGAAGTTCTTTGACCAAACGATATGCTGGAAAAGCTGCTGCTCTCCCGATGTTCGGATCGGAGGGAGATTAGGGTTTTTATTAGGGACTTTTTCATTACTTTTTGGGGGAAATGAGGGAACAAAAGGGAATTGTAATCCCTCGTGCCTCGGGGAGATATCCGGGGATTTTCCGGGGGTGGGAGAGGGAGATAAAGTGATGCCACAGATGAGGAGAGAAATAACAAATGAAAGAGGAATATTTTCACAAATCGATACTTGGAAGTTGGGATCAACTTTTTATTCCAATGTAAACGTTGTTATCCTCCCCGATTCAGGAGAAAAGGTTACCAAACCCAGTTGCCGTATATTTTGTTGTAATAACTTCTTAGACATTTAATTTTAAGATTATTTTCACGTTAAATTTGAGTTTTCTCCCTTGATAAATTCTTCAAACAAATTCAGTCAATTCAAGTTAGTCGAATTCAAAATAAGTTAAAGCCTAACTAACTAAATAAAGTTAGTAATAAGTAAAATGCAGTGATATTTTAACGCCCATATTCACCACTGAGCTAAGGTTAACCTGGAGATCCAAAAAGGGGTTCCACTTTCCCCAACCATCCTTACTAATTTTAATGTGAGTAGATAACTCGTGCATAGATAAAGTTACAATAAAATACATATTTAGCATTCAAAATTTCCATACTTTATCAAGTAAGACCCACTTTCTCTCGCTTAAGTTTTTCTTGCTTTCAATCTAAAAAAAAAAGAATCAGGAACCCTCGCCGAGGAAAGTCGCCAAACTTGGCGTTATTAAAAAATTATTAAAAATATTATTATTAAATATATATTTATTATTAAAAATATATAATTAAAAAAATTATTAAAAAGGATTATTAAAAAATATCGCCAAGTTGGCGATGGTTCCCGATTATGGAATCTTAGCCAAAAAGAGTGAGTGCCCCATTTACCCCTTCTTATGGGGTCAGTAGAACACCCATCTAATTTAAAAAAAAAAAAACAGTAAAGAAATATGTAAAACATTATTTTAGAAACTAATAATAAATTTTGTTTATTTTAATATAGTCTTAAATAAAATAAGTCAATAAGTTCAAATTTAACCACTTCAAAATTTTTCTATTATGATTCAAAAATGTACTGTTCCAAAAAGAGGTTCCACTACCCCAACCAACCCTAAATTTAACATTTAAATTTAATTATGTTTGTAAGTTACAGGATATATTATTAGTAAGAGGTTTTTAATACCAATATCTCCTCGTCCTTGTCAACATTAATATACAAACAAATAGCCTCTTTAATACTTTCTGCTCTTTAATTGTGTCCGACAATTCAACTAAAACAACTATATTTAACGAACTTTAACGCTTTACATTAAAATCAAAACAATGTAAAAACTCCCTAATACATAAAATCCAACTTTACAACAATGCAGATAACAACTCTAAACACCCAGAAACCAAAATATCAACAATGTAAAAACTCCAACACATGAAAACCTTCAATACAACAATGTAATAACTCTCAACCACTAGTTAAAATCTCAACAATGTAAAAACTCTAACACATAAAATCCCTCAATACAGCAATGTAATATCACTCAACACTAGAAGTCGAAATCTCAACAATGAAAAAATCTAAATCTTCACATCTAGAGCAACACTACGTCAAAACCGGCACGCAACGAAGAATCCAAGATCTTGAGAACACACGTCACTGTATAATTTCTCCATTCTCACTTTCTCACAAAAAGAGAAAACGCCTTCAAGACATCAGAAATAAAAGTTCTAAGAAATGATGCTCCTATTATGGTAATTGCCTTCCATATTCAAATAGCCTTAAGTCAGAGAATTGAAAATTTAAATTGAATACGGAGAAAATCCACGAACTTGTGTTACCAAGAGAGAAATTGCTTTACAAAGCTACTTTTCTGGGAGAAGAAAGGCTGCTTTACTTTGTCACATTAGGGAACTAATTGCTTTTTGTTAGAAGAGAATTTTCGCTCTCAGATTCAAATGTAAGTAGAAAATTGAAATTTGATGTTTTCAACTTTTTTTGCGCAGTAAACATATAATTGCAGTAAAAGGAGCTGTGAAGTGGAATTAACTGTATGTTGTGAGCTGTTAGTTAAGATTATATACTAATATATGACTTGTTTTGGTAATTACTAGCTGTTCTAGATTTTTTGGAACTATTTAACGGACTACTAAAAGTGTAAAAGCAATTCGCATACAATTCGAATCTCGAAACAATATGGCGGACGAGAGCTCCGGAGTTACCGTGGCAAATCTCTCGTTTCGTGAGCTTTTTCACCGTTTCCGTATCGTTCTCGTTCCTTCTACGTGTTTTGTCTTTCAGAATACGGCGTTCTACTATACGACGGAGGAATAAGAAAGAAGGAAGGGACTGACCGTCGAATCGCTGTGCCTGTGCGGCGAAGGTGGCCCTCACTTGCCCGATGGTGTCGCGGAGGAGGGTGTCGAACTCGGCCCTGCTGTGCGTGCTCAGCTTGTGCTCCATGTCCGTCGTGCAGCACGTCAGACCCCGGTCGCAGATACGCAGCTGCTCACCTGCAACGAAAGATGAGAAAAATGAGATAACAAACAAGGGTAAAAACGACTCAGTCAATAAGAAACATGAAAATGCAAAGAAATAATTATTGTATACATCAGGGGTTTCCAACTTCCAAGTACCCGAGGGCCGCAATCGAAATCACAAGTCAAGTGGCGGGCCGCAAAGTAATCTGGCTCTTTTTTTTTTTAAACATGATACATTTTTCGGGGGTTAAGTTTTAATATGGAACTTTTCCAGCGAGAGAGGGACGAAGGTTATTTACATGTTGTGAATGTATTACTCTATTTTCAAAAATTTTAGAGGATTTTTAAATTTTTGGCCCTAAACACTGAATATTAATTAAAGAGGGGGTTTTCCCCCATAAAACTTTTGTAAATTTTCCTAAAAATAGTGTTTCATCTAATTTTTAGGTAGTACTCCATTTTGTTCCTCCTCGTGATAAAAGTTGATCTAAGCTTTTATAACCCCTCGGGGGGAATTTCAAGGTATACAATCCCCCTCTCGAAACCTCAAACTTTTAATTTTTCACCATAGAAAACGATCGACCAAAGCTGCTCCATAATATGAAAGTTAAATAGGGGGGGGTCGCCCCCCCCCCCCGAGAAACTTTTAAATTTTAGTATGCTAAAAAGTGTTCTAAAGCTACTTTTTTTTTGGGGGGGGGTTAGGGAGCTTCGAGGGCCGCCAGTTGGAAACCCCTGGAATACATAGAATAAACTGCCCGGACCCCATTGGTTTTTTTTGTACAATATGTTTAGCAGTGTCTAGATTCCAGAAATTCACTGTGCTCAATGAATACTTTAACCTGTAGTTAAACTTTCCTCTGTAGTTAAATTTTCCTTGTGAAGTCAAAATGCATGAAATTTTTTTCCTAGTTCAATTTTTTTTTACAAAATTTATTTTTGGTTGAATTTTGAAATTATTTATGCAAAAACAAGATATTGTATTTTCGAAAATTCAGAGTTTGTAACCCCCCCCCAACTATTCAAGAAGCACTCAAACTTCTCAACTCCTTTGTAGGGAAAACATCGAACAATTCCTAACAATATTTTGATCAAAACACGAAACCTGCATCCCCCACCATATTTGACAGTCATACTTTTATAATAAGTCGGTACTTCTTTTCAAAAACATACCTTCACATCATAATAAAAAAATCCAAATTCATTACGGGACATATTGGAAATTCAATCCTTGCAAAAAGGCTTCCTCGCAAAAATTGAACATGCACAGTTCAAAAGATTCAAAGAAATCAAATATATATAGAGAAACCTGACATGCCTTTTGCATTGGTACTACCAGACACGAAGCTTTCAATACACTAGTACAATACAATGTAGAGGAGGGGGGCATTTCAATCAAGGAACACCTTATAAAATGTTCTAAAGAAGGGCACAACAACACATCGGGGCACGCGGTGTTTGTACGAGGGGTTTAATTTCAAAGGGCTTCCCAGTTTCCATGACAACGGATCACCGAAATAGAAGCTGCGCAAAAGACCAGGTTTTTTTATGTGTAGCCTTATAGCTATTTTTGCTATTGAGATGTAGATTGGACAGGAGGACCTTTTCTCTGGGGGGTACAAGGAATATTTTTTTCTCTTTGTTGCACAGGCGATTTTATTAGGTTTCGGCATACTCATGAAAATTTGTGGAGATACGAACTCAGCCAATGTTTAGACATTTAGGCTGAGACTTTTTTTTGTAAAAAATTCTTGGTGAATAAAATTATTCTGGGATTACCGAAATGGTTGAATGAATCATGGTTAAAATATTCCGGAAATATTTCCTTATTATGTTAAGAACATTCTTGTTAATGTTCCGAGAACCTTTTTTTAACATCCTTTTTCTGGGAGTATTTTGTCACTACAATGAGAATTTATTTCTTCTTAAAAATATTCAGAAAACATATTGGTTAATATTCATAGTCTTAGAATATTTTGTTATTATAACTGATGATATTCTGAATTTGAGAACTTTCTTAATAGTAATTTAAGAATATTCCTAATAGTAATTTGAGAACATTCTTAATATTAATTTGAGAACATAGTTGTAAATATTCTGAACCATCATAATTGGTTAATTCCACGCGAGAGTACCCGCTACAAATGAGCTAAATTTGAATATTAAAATCACAACTGAAGGATTATTATTCGATTAAATAAGATCTACCTTTGGTTTTATTTTTAGAGATGGTTGGTTTATAAATGCAAGCTACTAAAAATTATTTATTTTATGATAGATTTTCTGTTTTGGGCGAAATTTAAGTACAAGCTACTACAGCTACAAAAACTACATGGAAGGGTTTGGTGAATACAGTAAACGAAACATGAACACAGAAAGAAAGGTATATCCTTAAAAAAATCCATAATATGCAACTTCGAGTCTTATTTTTTAAATACTAAAATTATAATTCGGGTGATGTAAGAACATAAAATATTGGCCCGAATGATTTAATTTACAATCGACTATACTTGACAGCAACTTAAGTTGACCCTGTGACGTCACTAACAAACAAAGTAGTTCCCATCGCGGTGTCTGAATTTTGAGTGAAATGAAGAACGTCAATTTAAAAATATGATTTTATTTTGTTAAACCCATGTGTATATAGTGCTTTTCAATCACGATTTGTGTACCGAAACTCCTCCTAGCAACCCAACAGGCTTTGTGTTTACCGATTTCTCCTTCTGCATTTGTGACGTACTTGGTTCAAGAAACGTTGCTGTCGAGTATATCATAACAAGTTTCAAAATGGATAGAGGAATCTCTAAAAAACATATCGCTAGGGGGGCATTACTATTTGAATTAGAAATCCGGAAAAGCAGGAGGGACAAGGAGGAATTCTCGAAATCCCCCTCCCACCCCCTCAAATCTGAAAACTAGACTCGTTCGCAGGGTATATCTCTCCTCACAATAGAGGGGAGGAGGGGAAAAATAGAATTCCGTTCGAATATAAATACTACAACCCCCTCCCTGTTCCATAATTCCGGACGAAAATAAAAATCAAATAAATTGGAGGAGATTCGGAGCTCGAGAGAAGAGGATGAGGGTTACTTAGCAACTGGAATAATACCACTGGGGGAGGTAACCCCCTTTTTTATGCTTCTTTAAGGGGTCATCCCAAAATGACACGATTCTTGAGAATATATGGAGAAGATAAAATAAATGTAACCCAATTTAACTTTTGTAAGAGATATCTTGTGTTTTACCATTTTTCCTCAGAACTGCAGCAGTTTTCATATATTTCAAATGTTGAATAAAAATTATTTATCATTTTAAAAGAGGTTCGGCTGTTGAAATATTTTACACCGGGTAACATTTTATACGTTACTAGCGCTTTCAGCGCTAGACCCGGCGTTGCCCGGGAGCAGTAAAACTTTATATAAATACCTATAGCGCACGCGCTATCCCGGCGTTGCTCAGACATTATTGACGGGCTGCGCCCGTACTAAGTTCCTTGGACAGAATCTCATACACTTTGAAATAGTTGGGAAGTTATATTTGTTAAAAAATATTTAAACTTAAGGTGCAACAGATTTAGTAGAGTACCTAGACTGCAACACAAAGAGGCCCGCTGCATTACCGTCCATAAAAATGGATTCAAACAGTTAAATGAAATTATCGAAGAATTAAACAAAAGTCAGTAAATGTATAAAAAGCCAGAGTGATTTAAAGGCACAGCTCAGTGCCTGCTCTTAGCTCATTAATTCAAAGATTGACATTTTTATGGGTGTTTTTTATTCTGAAGAGCGTTATCAAGAATGTGTTTCAAAATGAATCACTCCTTCTCTCAATAATATCAGCTTGTTTCTTTTTTATCCTTATATTCAGTCGCTTCCGCAAGGTTTCTTTTTTTTATTGAACAACGGATTTTTCGGCCAATCATATGCTTTATCAAAACAGCAGACGGATTTCTTCATTTTATATATTAAGATAAAAGCAGGTTTTTACATTTTTGCAACTGGGATAGAGTTAGTAAGTTGAGAACTAAAGAAGCAAATTGCATTTACATTTTCGCTAGAAAAATCACAAATAGATACCAAATGCGGAAATGTTTTAAGTGACTGGGGATACAAAACATATATATTTTTTGTAAATCCTCACAGAGTTCGAAAAATTATTCGGCAAAAGCAAATGTTTATTCCACCAATTTAAAAAAGTAAAGTCAATTCAAACGTTTTATCAAACACCTGTAATAATCAACAATAAAAGGGATTACATTCAAACTGTAACGTAAAAACTTTAAGTATAGTCATACCGCCTTTTTTTTTGGAAAACTTTTGAAAATTTAACACTGACAACAGGGTTTAAACTTGGTTTCGGTACACCTAGTCCGAATTTTGGACATAATTATGTACATTTATTTTTAGGTAGGATTAGGATTTTAATGAACTTATTATAAAAGAAATTTTGAATAATTAAGTTCCAAGTACAAAAGGGGGTCTGGGGGTTCTCCACCAGAACATTTTTGGAAATTTTGCTCTAAAAAACCGGGTTTTAACTTATTTTGGGACACCAAATCCGAATTTCGGGAGGGGGGACTCTGATATACTCCCCTGTTGTAAGACGTCAAAAGTTTTTCCTCTGGCGGTATGACTATACGTTTCGATTGTATAAGCTAACATTTTTACATTACATCGCTTATAATAATTTTTCTCTATTTCATGAACAAACAACAGGGAATTTAAATAAATTGATCTATTAGATCGCGAGATCGGCTTAAAACTATTTTTTGTCCGCAAAATTCCGTGGCTTCAGTTTACAGACATCCCCTAAAAGATGAAGATGCGATATATACCAGTTCAGAGTATAGGAAACAAATTTAGGAGTCTCTTTTGTTAAGATTCACCTTATATTTGTCCTCTCATCTAATACAGCCATACTTCCGAAGAAATGGAAGACGAGAGAGTTGATTTCTTATAACCCTTAGAATCCTGACGGCCTAAATTTCCTATAAGACTTAATACAAATCTCGGGCGGTCTAGGTTTAAAAGGTTTTTTTAAAAAAGTGGGTCCGCGTAATGGACGAGATATTTGTTCGGAATAAAATTTCAATCGAATTGTAATTTCCGAGTTTTTGGAGGGAGATGAAATATGTGACGAGGGGGTGGGGACATTACAGTTTCAATATCTGGCAGCAGTTTGAGCCCCTTCTAGGTGCTTCACGAAAATATTGTTATGGAGTTTTTGAAGTTTTCCAATATGAACGGTCTCAATTTGGGGATTTATAGTAGGGCCGTTAAAGGGAAGAATTGTTCAGATTGTGATAAAATCACCAAAATTGCTGGAGGTATAGTTTAAAACATGTTGAATCCAAAATCGACCGGAAGCACTCTGGCGGAAGCGTTGTTTTGGACTTCCGGTCAAAAACAAAATGGCCGCCCGCTGGCCTATTTTCGGTTGTTTTAATGATAAAAAAGTAATTTTGGTGACGAATATTATGTTTTAAAGGTCAAGGATCATGATTATGATACCAAAATGTGCAATTTATGTATAAAAAATTGATTAAAATTCAATAAAATCTCTATAATAGTGTGATAGAGTCAATCGGTAGGTTTTTTCTCAAAATATTGGTAAAGAAGTTTTTATTTCGACGGTTTTACATGTTTTTGAGGTGCTGATTCCGAATATCAAGTTTGCTGTCACGTGGTAGGTTGGCTTTGTATAAAAAAATTTCAAAACATTTCAAAAAATCTTAAGATGTTTTTCTCTATCTTCAGATTTTTGCTTATATTTCAAAAACTATAACTTTTTCGAAGATGATCTCAATTACAACGTTAAAGTAAACAAAATTTACAATAAAATTCACTATTAAGCTTCCATTTTCTGAAGAATAGTAGTTCAGTTATAGAGTGCTGAAAAGCAGCTATTCTTTTGTTCTTCTGCAAAAAAGTGACAAACATACGTTTCCACCCGCTAGAAAACAAATAATATCAACAAATTTTTATGCCACGTGAAAGAGAATTTTATTCCTCACTAAAATAGTGCCCTACATTATCATTTACAGAGAAGGGGGAAGGAGATAAGCGAAAATCGCGAATAAAGTGTTTTGCGCCTTGCAGCCAAAACGGACCTTCCTACCGGTTTATCTCCAATTTTCGCTTTACTTTTGGTGTATTAACCATTAAGAAAAATATTTCAGATCAATTGATGACTAAGCATGGTCAAAAAAATAATATTAAATTAAAATATTAGGTATCAAAAATTGCCTCAAAATTTTTACTTTAATTATTAGTTTTTTGTGCAGTTCGTTAGTTTCTCAAAAAAGTGCAGTAAAACTTTATGTGTAGAAATTAAATGTTATTTCATTTGGTATAAAATGTTTGAAAATAATTTTTATTTATTTACAGATTTAGTGGAGAAATAGCAAGCATTCTTCACTTTATTGAAAGAAAAAAAAATTCACTTTTCTTTAGAAAGCTCTAGCGGCGATACCGCTTGTCAAAAGATAAAAATGAACTAATATGCTTGTTATAAGAAATTTTACGTGTTTAAAATTTGGTGCACTGCACTTTTTGAGAAAAATTTGTGGCAATTTTTGATTTAGAGTGACCTTTTAAATAAAAATAAACCTTAAATTCGGAATCAACACCATATGAGAACAAATACAATATCAGTATATTTAAACATTCCTATAATTGAATACATAGATTTAGTATTTTGTTGTATTTTCCGAGTAAAATAACATATTTAATAATTTTATTAATTAAGGAAATTAATTGCAATAATTAATTGCAGAAGAACAAAAGAATAGCTGCTTTTCAGCACTCTATAACTGAACTACTATTCTTCAGAAAATGGAAGCTTAATAGTGAATTTTATTGTAAATTTTGTTTACTTTAACTTTGTAATTGAGATCATCTTCAAAAAAGTTATAGTTTTTGAAATATAAGCAAAAATCTGAAGATAGAGAAAAACATCTTAAGATTTTTTGAAATTTTTTGAAATTTTTTTATGCAAAGCCAACCTACCACGTGACAGCAAACTTGATATTCGGAATCAGCACCTCAAAAACATGTAAAACCGTCGAAATAAAAACTTCTTTACCAATGTTTTGAGAAAAAACCTACCGATTGACTCTATCACACTATTTTAGAGATTTTATTGAATTTTAATCAATTTTTTATACATAAATTGCACATTTTGGTATCATAATCATGATCATTGACCTTTAAAACATAATATTCGTCACCAAAATTATTTTTTTATCATTAAAACAACCGAAAATAGGCCCGCGGGCGGCCATTTTGTTTTGGACCGGAAGTCCAAAACAACGCTTCCGCCAGAGTGCTTCCGGTCGATTTTGGATTCAGCATGTTTTAAACTATACCTCCAGCAATTTTGGTGATTTTATCACAATCTGAACAATTCGAGTGTTTTTTTCCCTTTAACGGCCCTACTATTATTGGATTTGTAAGGCTTGAATCCGAAAAATTGATTTTTTTATTCTTATATCAAAAATATACAATTGTTTTACTTTGTTGTAAATATATTTTTAAAAGGAGTAGTATTTTTGTAAAATATTGCTTTTAAGGAGTTTTGTATAATTACATCCCATGTTCCAGCACAGGTTTGAATTCAAAGCTAATTCATTATTGGAATATAAATGTTTGATAAAATTGTATGCATAAAATTGTAACATAAAAGCTCAATAACTTTATAAACATAAAATTTAAGTATAAATGTTTAAAAAAAAAACTAATAAACATAAAATCGAAATTCAAATTTATTACAAATGTTCAAATGGTAGAATAAATATGAAATCGGAACACAATTTTTCTAATAATTGAACAATTATAAAATCGCGATATAAATTTTGAGGAACAGAATTGGTAAAAAATTTTAATGAAAACTGAAATATAAAAATTCAAATGATTGAACAAACATATAAAATTAAATATATAAGTGTTTAAAATACGCGTAGAAGGGTATATTTAACTGGAAGAAATAAAGAACCAAAGTAATATTGTATCAAAAGCACTACCTATAAGAAATACGTTAACTCTAAACAAAAACATCAAATAAATATTATTTAGTAAAAATTTAAATATTTTAATTTATGATCGAGAGAATCTACCTAAATTCAAAATCTAAAATAAAATTACTTATATTTAAAACACATCAAATTAAAACCAACTGTTAGTCTTCTATTCAAACTGTGGTTAAAAGTTAATTTAAATAATAAAATTCCATCAGCTATCATTTCCAATAAGTTAACACTAAACGTAGCGTAAAATTAACCATTTCCTCGCCACCGAAGCTCAATGCAAACCACATAATCTAACTAAACCATATAACGACCGAAACGGCTTTGAAAATCCAGTCATTAAATATCGTTCGCATTTGGAACACATTAGGGCGGCTAATCGACAGGACTAATTATCATCACGGCAATGTCGCTTCCCGGCGCTAGCACCCTTGTGGCGGGGAAGCCAACTTGCGGGAGCGATATCGCACGGAAGTTGGGTTTGGCGATGATCGCTCTGGTTGATGGTTCATTGAGGTTATATCGCATTTTCCCTGTCTGCTTTCTCGTTTCCCTAATTATTTTTCATTTTATCTTTCATATCTTCCATTGCATCTTATTGTTTGAATCAAATAATTTCTTAATTTTTTTATTCATAGATCCTTTATGTTTCTTTTAACTTTCTCTCTTTTCCTTTTAATCTCTTTTTTTTTTCACGTCATCTTTTCTCTTCCTTTCTTCTCATTTCTTACATTATCTTTTTTTCTTTCATTTTTCAGGGTTCCCACTCAATTTTAGAAATAAAATTCCTCGACTTTTCCCAACATGTCAATTTTGAAGATTGTTTGGTAAAAAAACTAGCAATTCACAGCATTTTTCAGAAATTTCTTGCTTGTTTTAACATACAGGGTGTCCCAAAACGACCGCATAAACTATGCATAGCTAGATTCCTCGTGGGGAGTACATAAAAACTGCCCAAAGAAGGGCCCCTCTACGATCCATAGTTTTCGAGTTATAGGAAAAACAAAGTATGGCTGTTACCCCTGTGATCCCAGGTCAATCCGGCAGCAGAAACATCAGGAACGTTGGTCTCTTAACGTATGGGCCGGCATACTCGGGGATCGACTGCTTGGACCATATCTGTTGCCTGAACGGCTCTCGGGACAGTCATACTTGGTGTTTCTCAATGAGGTCTTAACCGAGTTCCTCGATGACATACCTTTAGCGGCAGAGGGACTTTGGTTTCAGCATGATGGGGCTCCGGCGCATTTCTGTGCTAATGTACGTGGTTGGCTCATTATGGAATACCCCGGCCGCTGGATCGGACGTGGGGGTCCGGTTCTATGGCCGCCAAGTGGGGTAGCAGCCATACTTTGTTTTTCCTATAACTTGAAAACTATGGATCGTAGAGGGGCACTTCTTTGGGCAGTTTTTATGTACTCCCAACGAGGAATCTAGCTATGCATAGTTTATGCGGTCGTTTTGGGACACCCTGTATATTTTTCACAAATAATTTTACTTTCTGGAGCCAAAATTGAGATGCAAACATTAAAAATTTATCATTTCCCAGGTATTCTGTACGATTTTCCAGGTTTTTGAAAAAATGAGCAATTTTCCCCGACTATTCCCTGACATTTTTGGTGAAATTAAAATTCCCTGACTTTTCCAGGTATTCCCTGACCCGTGGGAACCCTGATTTTGTCTTTATTCTATCACTAAGTATTTCTTTTCATTCTTTTTCATGCCTTTACCACTTCTATAATAATACATTCCCAGTTTTTCCCTCTCCATCCTGTTGCATCTCATTTTTTCATTCACATTATTACTTTCGTTTTTTTACATCCCTCTTATTATGTTTTTAATTGCATACCTCTTTTTAAACTTTATTTCTTTCCTTTCTTTATTCATATCTCCCTTTACTTGTATGTTACTTTTCATTACCTATTTCTCTTCCCATTTTTCTATTTCAGTCTTGTTTCTTTAATATTTTCCAAATAATTCTTTCCCATTTCTTTTTCATTGTCCCTATTTCTCTACCCTTCTCCCTAGTTTCACTTTCTAGTAGTTTCCTATTTTTTTTAAAAAATATTCTACCTTTTAAACCCCTCTTAATTCTATAATTTGTTTCCCAACATCTCTGTCTCTCATTATTATATCTCTACCTTTCACTCAATTTTTATATTTATTTAATATTCTATCCTTTTCACCATTATTTTAACACCACGTACAAAACATTTTCTACACCCTAGAATGCTCTAATCTTCCGGAACCTTCCTAACATAAAAATCCATTGTTTCCAAAAGAAACTAATAAATAAAATGCATAAAATAATTAAATTAAATTAGTTACAACAATAAGTAAATTCATTCACTAGTCACGCAGTTCACTAGTCCTGTGGTATAACATTAATAATAAGCGGTTCACTAGTCACACGGTTCACCAGTTCTGTGGCAATATTATCCTTTTTATTCTCCCTCTTTTTCTACCCTTCTCTTATCCAAAATTCTCCCTTTCTAGACTCGTATTTTTTTTTTAAATATTCTACCTTTTAAACCCCTCTTAATTCTATAATTTGTTTCTCAACATCTCTGTCGCTCATTATTATATCTCTACCTTTCACTCTATTTTATATATCTTTATCATTCTACTTTTTCACCATTATATTAACACCAAAGCATATACAAAACATTTTCTCCCATTATACTTGTCCGAGATCCAGCAGCACCCATCAGATCAACTTCATCACGCAAGGGGTCAAAAAGCCAAATTACCAGCGCCAAAATCCGCTATTAGGGGGGTCGAGAATTAATATTTATGAGCAAACGACCAAAATTTGACACATTATAGGGCTTTTTCTCCCGCTTCCTGCATTCTCGTTGCTAGGGAACTCTCGGCCACAACAAGAGGGATATTTTCGTGCTGTAGGGGGGAAATTAGGGAAATTGAGCGCGCCGCTGATGTATTATTAATTTTGCGAATTTGAGTGATGTACGGAGCTAATGGTGATGTTGGGGCACTTTTCTGAAGCGACACACGAGAGAAACATTGAGAAGAAAAATAATGTGGTAAAGTAACTTCGGGAATAAATCCAAAATTCAAGTTTTGAGAAAATCCGAGAAAAAGAACTGTATAAGTAATGGAATATTTGTTGGCTTCATTTTACTATCTGTGCATTGTTACAATTCAGTGGCCTGTATTAATATACAGGTTGTAAATGTGAGGCCCGGGCTACACTAAGTTTGTGCAGGGGCGCTAACTGTCAACAGCAGCTAAATACAACTCCATTCGCATCCAATTAATGAAAAAAAATTAGTTTTAAACTTAAAGGGGGATATGAGAAAAATCGAACTCTGGTTTAAATAGTTTTTGACACTGATCCCTGTTTTGTCCCAACCTATACATTTACCAGATTACTTACAATAATATTACCTATTCCTATAATTTTTGTCAAAATTTTAAAAGTGGTACATTTGAAAGAAATCGAACTTTTAATTCTATTTTGTTTTGTAAAATGTATATTTTTTCCAAATACTATAACACCTTTTACACCATTAAAAAGAACAACTAAAATACTTTAAAATGACACCAATTTCATGTGTATAACCCAATTAAAAGATCCTCTACAGCAATTTAAAGAACTCATGTTGGTCCATTTTGACCACTTCACTTTTTTTTTTTTTATCAAAGTTGGTACTTTTCGGATTTTTTATAAGTAGAACACGTGTACCAAATCCAAAAGATCCGAGATATTCATGCCAAAAAGTGTATTGATTTGACGTGGAATGACTCACCGACAAAGTTAAAAAACTAAATACGCCAAGATCCTAACTTAAAAAGCTAAATTAACCTATGAGTGCATGGAATTGATGTCTAAAATATAGATAGGGGCCAAACGCATCCCCATCCCCGAAACTCAACCCTAGGTACGACTCACGGAGCGAAACAGTTAATTTCCATAACATCCAACAGAACCGACACAAACTTGCATGGGGAAAATCACCTTTTCGTAACGGCACAAGAAACAGCTTATTTATACTCCAACTCGGCGACAAAAAAATCTGTGAATTCAACTGGATCCGAAGAAACTGGAGATATCTATACGAGCAATAAGAATAACATTCTTGCACAGGTAGAGCCAATAAAAGCGGAGCGTCGAATGATCAATTTTTGAGCAGGTTGTACGAGAAGAGTTTTCCTGAGATGCACAAGAAAAGCGTAAGAAGTGTTATAACACAGGGAGCGCATTGGTATGACTTCCCTGCATCCCCATATGGTGAGTGGCATGAAGATATCTAATGTAATATGGGAAGTTCTATAGACCAGGGTTCTTCAACATTTTTAGACCAGGTACAGGGGTGGCCCGCTAAGACATTTGAAATAAACAATCTAAATCCCCTTAAAAGACTTCTTCGATACACGCTATACGCTAAATTTCAAAAAAAATCCGAGGGAGTAACCCCCTCTGCCTATAGGGGGAGTATTAGAGTTATTTTAGTCTTTTGCATGGGGAAAATTGGAAATTTCCAAGTTTTGCACGTATATCCTGAAACTCACCCTTATAATATTATCTATCCCAGGAGCAATCTATCCCAGATGTCACCTAAGGAGTTTTACCAATTAAAAAATGAGTGTTAACCCTATTTTTTTAAAGTGAAATTTCCAAATAATTTCTGGAGAATAAACCCAAGATCCTCACTAAAATACGGTGTTACGGTCCCAAAACTTAACCCTTATATTTTTTTTATGTTTCGTTTTCATCAAAAGGCTATACCACGGGTGACCACAGCCACACAAGGTTGAGGGACACATGCTCAATGCGCTCTCTACGTAGTTCCGACTCTACGATAAAACTCCGGTGAATGGAAGTTGTGTTTGGCGTTTGCCGCTTCTTATTGCCCTCGTAAAAGAAGTAGTGGCTGGAAATGTTGGATTGGCAAGGTACAGAAAGGGATTCGATGAGGTACATTTGGCGAAGCAGCGCGCTTGTTGGGGAAGCCAAGTGAAATCCTTAATTAGTGTTAAATTATACCATACCAATAAATTTAAGATAGTTCCAAGAAAATTTAAATAAATAATTAGATATACCAACTGAAGACGAAAATATAAAATACGTGCTAAAGAACAAATGTTTTAGAGTATATAAACACCTCTTATGTCACAACAGTGAAACTTTGTGTAACGCTAATGTCTCTTAATTCGAAATCAGTCCAAAGCTTCCACGAATCAACAGTGGTTTGATAACTTCCGAAAAGAGATGTAAAGAGCAGGGCCCTGTCCCCCCCCCGAAGTTTGTACTACACTAGACAGTAACTTAAGTTGACCCCATGGCGTCACTAATAAACAAAGTAGTTCCCATCGCGGTGTCTGAATTTTGAGTGAAATGAAGAACGTCGATTTAAAAATATGATTATTTTGTCAAGCCCATGTATCTTTTTCATCACGATTTGCGTACCGAAACTCCACCTAGCAACCCAACAGGCTTTGTGTTCACCGGTTTCTCCTTCTGCATTTCTGACGTACTTGGTTCAAGAAACGTTACTTAGAAACCCTATTTTAGGGTCAAATTTCAAAACATTATCTAGGGGAGAACCCCCACCCAGACACTTGGCACCCCCCCTTTGGCACTTATTATTACAAGTCCCCCTTAGAGCCATGCCTGAAAAGAAGAGCCATGCCTTCATCTAAAATCTTCCATGAAATTCTAATTTTGAGTGAGAAATCGTATTTAAAAAATTTCCAAGTTTCCAATTTTGTCCATCGCCAAAAAAACACGCCCGCGGCAATTATACGCAAGCCGAGAGAGAAACATCGGAGAGAGTCGGGAAGAGAGAAATCACCACAACAGACGCCATAAAAAGGAGAACGCAGATACATTCCGTGGAGAACGGGCGAGTAAATCGGGCGAACAATGGAAACAAAACGCGATTTTTTTTTATCGAAGGGAACATAAATGTAATGGAAGGGGGGATCGAGAGGGCAAAGTGTGTCTCCCTCCATGCGTGTCGAACCGGTGCTTGACATACCGATTTACGTCGTTTGTCACAGGTCGAAAGAAAAAAAACGTCGAAAAAGACCTTCCAGTTACAAACGATGTTTTCTATTACACTACAAACGCCCTCCAAACACACAAAATTTTGCAATTCGCAGAATTTTCAAGGGAGAAATTTTCGAGGGGGGTGGTCTTTCCCCAGGAATTTTTTTTGAAATTTGGCACATTTAAACTAGTGTTTTATCTCATTTTGAAACCCTTTGGGGAACCTTTTCTTGTAAGCGGCTGAATTTTCAAGGAGAAAACGCTGTTTAGCAAAAGTCAAAAATTTCCTAGGGGGTTCTCTCTCAGAATTTTTTTTCCCGACAATCAGTTGCCCGGCATCATCATCATCAATGCGAAACAACGGGAAGGAAGGAGTTCTCAGGAAAATGAACGGAATACCCCCTCAAAAATAGTTTGTTAACTCATTTTGAGACCTATAGGGTTCCATACGCGAAGAGGATTGCTCCTATACTCCACAGCAACATTTCCTGACCTTATAACGTTAGTACACGGAAGCAGAAACTGCGTAAACAGAAAGCACGTTGGGTTGCTAGTTTCGGTACGCAAATCGTGATAAAAAGATGCTATATATTATACGTGGGTTTAACAAAATAATCATATATTTCAATTGACGTTCTTCATTTCACTCCAAATTCAGACACAGCGATGGGAACTACTTTGTTTGTTAGTGACGTCATAGAGTCAGGAAACATTACAGTCTTGCATAGTAAGTTGCAGAATTTTCAAGAAAAGAAACAGCAAAAAATTTATTTCGAAATTTCAAGGGGGGTTGATCCCATAACCTCTTTGGGACATGGCCCTGTCGGAAGAGAGAAAAGAATGAAAGACAGAGAGATCGAATAGAAAGAATGAGAAAAGGCGACACCCAATAAATATTGCATTTTCCAGACCATCGTTCCCGCTGAACTATTAAATCACAGCGCACAATAATAATTCACCAATCCGGAAACAATACAACACTCGAGTAACTCTGTTTCCGCAGAGCCGGACAATCGCCTTAATCAAGAATCCGGGAGGGCGCGAGAGAGAATCTCCTCATTTGCATGTTGTGCACCCTCAAAACATTCGAATCGACAGATTCGATTAGCCCCGCCCAATCACGCCACCCTCCTCACGTGATTAGGGGGGTCTGTCCGGCAATCACTGTTTTGTTGCCGGATTCATTAGTGGAGGTCCGGCTGGAATGCAGGGATTCGTTAGGACGAACGAGTTATGGACATGTATGTAGTACAGGGTGGTTATTATTGAATTTAAGTAGCGTTTGTTCTAGTGGAAGGATAAAATTTTGTATTTATGAACCATGGGAAATTGAAAAACTTAATTAAATATTAGTTTGAAGAACCTTTATTTTGATGTCAGTCGACTCCGCTTAATGTGATCACTTTTATCCAAGAGTAGAATGATATTATAACAATATCCGAGAGATAATAATAAGCGATTTGACACTTTACTACACAGCAACGTTACTTGACCCTATGACGTCACTAACAAACAAAGTAGTTCCCATCGAGGCGTCTGAATTTTGAGTGAAATGAAGAACTTCAATTTAATAATATGACTATTTTGTTAAACCCATGTAGTGTTTTTATCACGATTTGCGTACCGAAACTCCTTCTAACAACCCAACAGGCTTTGTGCTTACTCACTTTCTCCTTCCGCGTAGTGAAATACTGGGTACAGGAAACGTTGCTGTCTAGTAGGAGAAAGTTTCAAACAGTGTAACTCGAGTGTTAGCTTTAAAATCACAACTAGTATGTAGTCCTAACTGTTTTTAAAACGATTACCTATAGCATGTATTTTCCAACTTTTACATTCTTAAAGAAAAATATGAGAGTGGAACATATATAACACTAATTTATATATGACTCATATAATAAATTTGGCCTTCAAACGGAAAAAGGGGGGTTTTTTAGGGGATTTCACCAAATTCTGATAACATTAAGCGATATATTGATCACATAAAACGATACATTTTGAGTTAAGTTAAGTAGGAGGTGACTGGGACCGGTCAATTTTGATAACACAATATCCGATTGATAACATTAACCGCGTGATCACATTAGGTGGAATCGACATTTGATACTTTGATTAGGTTAATGTAAGAAATTTGTGTTAATACAAAATTCCAAGTACAAAAGTGAGGGCCTGGGGGGTCCTCCCAAAAATGTTTCGGAAATTTGACACTTAAAAACAGTATTTTAACTCGTTTTTATCCACCTAGTCTGAATTTCGGGGGGGGGGCTCCCCTACATACGTCCATATGTTCATATACGTGTCGTAAAACTGCCTAAAGTATAGTAGGATACCCCTTCTCAAATGGACCGTGGAAGACTTACTAGGTACCGAAAATTGCTTTATTGAAGGGGGTGTCTCAATAAAAGGACACGCACCGGCCTTTCAAAGAGGGATAGACGTGCAGGTGGTCCTGGAAGAAACCCCCCTCGAGTCGTGAGTTACTGCGCCAGGTGGGAAAATCTCTTTATAGGAGACTATAGCGTTTAAGCTTTCCCGGGCGGTATGAAGCTAAAACAAAGTGCAATATGTCCGGCTATAGACTTTACCTTTAGGCTATTCTATAGAAAAATATTTCAATAGAAATTTTCGTTGTTCAATCACCAATTGTACTGGAAAATCATGATCCTATTTAGAACTCATATCAGATCAATCATCGGAAAAATATAAGTACATTCACAAAAATGTTTTACAGTTTAAAAAAAAGAGGATAGACTTATTCCCTTTTTCAACCTTATGAAATTTCAGATGAAAAACAAATCTTAAAAATCACTTTAATCGACAACCAAAATATATTTCTGCTTAGTTCACAGCACAAAAGTGAAAAATAGAGAGACTAAGACGAAAAATCCCGTTTAAGAGGCAGACCCAAACAGAAAAAAAAAAATTGCCCACAAAGGGCTGTGGAGCCAATAAAGAAGAAGAAGACGAAAAATATTTAAAAATTATCATGAAACTAAGTCATTAAAAGGCACTATCAATGGCGTAAGCGAATATCAATAAAGTCAAACTTTACCTATGAAACATGTTGTCTTATCAATTAAGCAGTGATTTTAAAATATTTTTCAATTAAATGTGCTTCCTTTTACTTATGATGACTTCTCATTGTAAAACCTTTAATATTCTTATAATTTGAAGTTAATATGACTTACTTGACTTATTCCTATTAAACTCCATTACTGGAGCATAGGGCCTCCGATATAAGTTATATATATATAATACAATACCGATATAATAAATCCGATAGTTAATATAATACCTTGTAATTTTTTTATAATTATTTTAGTAGCATCTAGGAGAATATTCTCGAAAATTCTCCTCTTGGAGAATATTCTCCAAAAGATTATTACCGAGAATTTTACATCACTAGTCAAACTTTCATTGGATAATAAAAAGGAAAAACCTCCTTTAAAATAAAATCAAATGTTATGTCGGCTAAGTTTACAGAACAAAGAATAAGAAAAAAAGACAAATTTACTTAAATTTAAAATTAAAAAATACAAAGAACGGACATTGATTTTGCTAACTTCAAGCGCTATATCTGCCTACAGGAGGTAGTTATATTTTCCCACCCATATTTAGAGCAAAGCTTGGAGATTTTTTGAGCACAAAAAGTCAATTTGCCATCTTTTGGACCTATCCCCTTTTTCAAACTGGCGATTCAGTTGTTCTTCCCATTAGATTTCCATACACAGCAAGGGACCACCCTCCAATCTCAACTTGACGTTATTTGTGAACGGCCCCTAATAAAAATAAATAATAAAAAGAAATCTGCCCAAACAGAAGAAATCGCAAGTAGTAACGAATTCGGTAAAAAGCCATTAATCTTGTATCGATGGTCGCCGAAACCATTAGCGGAACCGTGTCATTACAGTCATTATCGCTTGGGACAGAGCGAGAAAGAAACAGGGGGAACACCATTCTGTCAACATCTAGTGTAGGGATAAAAGCGACAGTACGGATTTAGATTTTGGATAGCAGCATAAAAAAATTTTGCTTTTTAGTTGCAACATCAAGTGTAAGAAATTTTATGAATTCAGTAAAACTGCTACTGAAGTATTGGAATGTACAAAAAAAAAATTTTTAGGGGTATTTTTTGTAAGTCACACTTCAGGGGTCGATACGGGTTTTATTTTTTGAGGCCCAATTTTTGTGAAAAAGATATTGTTTTTGGAAAAAATTGAAGTCAAATTATAAAAAACATATTTTTGATTTGAAACAAACAAGATTTTGTTAATGTTTTCTTGCAAATAATCATTAAGGCTAATTTGAATTTTGTGAAAGGGTCGTTTTTATGAATTAGAATTTCGTGAAGGGTCAAATTTTAGGAGGTGAAAATTTGTAAAGGGGCAGCAAAAGGGCCCCAATTTTAGGCTGGATCGACCCCTACACTTAATATAACACCTACACTTAAGGGATAATTTTCTTGGAAGCAACATTCAGATCGAATAATCTATTCGCTCACAGGCCTTTTCCATGTAACATATAAGTATTAACTAACTGAAAAATCAACAGACTGGTGATATCCAAAACTGATGGATTCTCATGGTTACCGTCCATGGACTCTCTAATCTTTCTAATCATACCATCTCTTTAAAAAACCAGTCGCTTCAGTGTTTATGTTTGGCGTCGGTCAATCGAGAAGAAGATCCTGTTCGGAATCCTTGAAAAATCATGTCTTAGGAAAATAAATAATTTATAGAATCACGAGTGCGCTTTCGAAAGCTCATCCACTTCCTCAAAACGTATAACGACCCGAGAAGAAGGGGTTATAGTGGTCAAACGGTTGGAACTTCTCCACTTAGCTATGACCGTACCGTAAAACGAGGTGAATAAGAATAAGGAACACTTTTCAATTTTCGATGTAAAAATAAGTAATGAAAACCATATTTTTGGTGAAATTTTTTTATAGGGATAGTCGGTTTTGTTTTGTTCTTAAATTTTGAGCAAAAAAAAAATGTTTAAGAAATTTAAAACCTTTAATATTTGAACCTTTAATACTGAACTGAGAACTATCCTTTTAATCATTTTCCCTCTATCTATAGTAGTTTTTTATATATATTTTAATATCATGTGAACAACTAAATAGGTCCTTAACTTTTTAGTGTGAAAACAGGCTTATTTCTTGGCAAAATGTGCGATGTGAGTACTAAAATATAGTACAAATGGTCAGCCGATTTTACGTTTCGTATACGTAAACTAGGGACAGAATTCCGTCTCCAGAACTGAAAAGTGGTACCCATGCAGATACTGTCAGAAATTAGTTTTAAATTTTGTAATAGCTTGAATTCCAAAATTATTTCCCCCATAGGATTTTGTAACAGTCTAATACGCCTCCTAAGAAAAGAAATGTTTCTCGTTCTAACTCTTAAGTTCTATGATACTTCTTTGCTACCTATATTTAAACAGTCAAATAACATGAACGAATGTATCTATTTTCCAAACAACTGTCCCAAGTCACCCCGCGAGATAGAATCCGTGGCCAGGAGCCAACAACTCATTACAATAATAGTCGAGATCGCGATTGTTGTTGTAGGAGAGATTTTTATCGCATGCATAAAACAAGACCTCCTTATTATGATGCGATATTTTTGCTCCGCGTTCACCTTGCTGTTGCAGGTTTAGTCAATGCGGAGAATGCATTCTCTGTATATAAATTTAGCTAGCACAATCTGTTCATAATGGGCATTGTATACAAATCGGGATGGACAGAAAGTACCATTTGATTTGAGTGGGTGACAGGGTACGCCGCGCCGTCAGAAAATGTTGACGGAAAATCTCCGTGTGCCTTTAGGTATCGTTTTTTTTTGTGAGGAGTTCTATCACAAATACTTTATTCTTACCTACCTACTCATTTGATTGATGCCGTATCTAAGGGGGGAGGTTAGGGGTTCAAACCTTCCTCCCCCGAAATTTTGACACAAAATTTTATACTGCTTTTTTCCCTTGAAAATTATGCTACTTACAAGGAGCGGTCCTATTCCAGTGTAACCCAAAGGGTCTCACAATTGATTGAAACACTACTTTTAAGGGTATAAAATTGCAAAATTTTTCATGGGGAGGACCCCTACACCACCCTTGAAGTTTTAAAACCTATAAAATAAATACTGTTTTGCCTTGAAAATTATGCGACTTACAATGAGCAGTTGCTCTTTGGGTGTAATCTAAAGAGTCTCAAAATAAGGTAGACTCCTATTTTGAGGGGGAATTTTCCAAACTTTTTCTGGGGGATCCCCCAATTTTACTTAGAATTCCCATTATTTACACACTTTTGAAATTTAGCGCAATAAAAATAAAATTCTATGTGTAAATCATCTAAAACTTCTAGTATAAAAGTACTCTTAAGGTGATGAGTCCAACCCTCGAAACAAAAGTCTGGTTACGCCCTTGAAATTGAGATTGCCCTTTATGTTTTACAAAATAAATATAGCTTAACTTTATTTTAATGAAAATAAAGTTAAGCAACTCAGTTACACAATATTACCTGGCAAAAAAAAAATTTCTGGGATAAAACTTGGTCATATTTCTCCTTTACCCAGACCACACCTGATGAACTGATAAATTATTGCAACGCATTAAAAATAATCATTAATATGGATGCCGTGTATTTAGAAGGACAACGAATCAAATGCAGTTTTTAGGATCACATATCATACATTAATGAACAGGGAAAATTAGGAATTTAGCAGGAAAATAAAACAAAACTGTCAAATGAAACTAATACTTATAAAACATTTCAATCATTTTTCTGAGGAAAGTATGCTATACGCTCAAATATTTATTATGTGACGATAAAGTTACGCAAAGAATTCTCCCATGACATATAAAATAAAAAATAAGCAGCAGAACAGATATCCATTGATAGACACTAACACTACTTCCAAGTTTTGACAGGACTTCTCACAAAACTTTGCATTCTTATACATCACAACGACATTTCGAAGTATCGTATAAAAACCCCGTAAGACCTCTACTCTAGAAAGCTTCCTGAGACAATGTCAACTACGTGTCACTTAAAAAACAGACGTTGAGTGTTTAAAGGTTCTTTTGGAGAGTGAAGCACCCCCAGCAGATACCCCATTGAGGGAGGTCCACTCGAGACGGTGTTCTATTTTCTTCTTGGGGCTCCACAAAGGGAGGCTTTAATCAATGAATGGATTCTTCAGGATAGAAAGAGTGATGTAGGAGTGCAAAGAGGGAGGTTAGCAGCCCGATTGATTCCAATTGGTCACGAGGGAAGGGGGGGGATTGTTTGGGGGTGATGTGGCAAGTAGGTTCCGGACCTTTTTCATTATTACTCTATAGCAGTGTTTCCCAATTTTTTTCGATCCATGCCCCACCAAAACCATTCTAAATTTTCCATGCCCCCCATGTCCTTTATTTTTTTTTTTCGAAAATCCTACTTGAAAAGTAAATAAAACCTGGTGGTCCATGCCCCACCTGGGGAGCAATTGGGTTAAAAATTTTCAAATTGCCCCCTATAGAAATTCATATTGCCCCCCACGTTGGGAAACACTGCTCTATATCTATAGCAACTGGCGGACCGCGGTGTACATCCGGACAGTGCGTGAGATTATTTCCCGGACCGCCAAAATAATTTGAAAATCAATAATTCTTGGACGCAAAAAATTAGTTTGACCTTTTTAAGTATCAAATTTACAAAAATTTCCTAGAGAAACACCCAGATTAAAAATTTACCAGTCTTTAACAGGGATGAGATATGACAAAAAAGCAAAAAGTCTGAAAACTGCGCGAACGACATTTGATCTCTTAAATTGAGAATAAATCGGAAAAACTAATAACAATTAGTTAATATTTAATTGGCTAAATATTAAATTTACCATATAAAAGAGCCTCAAAAGTCAAGAACATCAACTTGAATTTAGAAAAATGAAATTTCCAGTCAAAAATTTCAGTTCATAAGCTGAATTTTTTAAAAAGTAAAAAGTCTGAAATTTTCATTATAACTTCAATCCTACAAAAGTCTGAAAAATATCATCCCTGACTTTGAGAAAAAAGTTAATTCAATGGTTACAATCTTATCATTTAAACGTGGGTGCTGAAATACATGTATCATCAACCCTTTTACTCCATACTCATGCAACACAGACTCAAAAACTCTTTAAATGAACCATAACTTGATACACTCACATTAATTTTGAACCAAGATAAAGAACTACAATAACAAATAGAGAGGAATAAAGTATCATCGAGTGAATCTTAATAAAAAGTGAAGAAAACATTAGTTACTCTTAAAGAAGAGGTAAAAGATCTTTCCGGTCGATTAACCAAAGAATAACAATACGAGCACAAGTGATCGTGCTTAATAAGCCCAAGGGCACGGTTACAGTTTTTATGCGAGGCAGTTAAGTATTAACGAGCTATTGTGTTGACGGTTATCATTTCTCTGGGATTATTAAAAAGGATGTACAGATAAGATGGTTTTAATAGATTTACATTACAGAGCACACGATGAGGGTAACAGAATGTAATGGAGAAACGGAGTGCGTAATTTAGGATGGATAAAAATAGTAGTTTTTTGGATGTCCGAGATCATTCTGAATCGTGGAATTGCGTAGTAGATTGCTTGTAAACTTACAAAGGTGACATAATTATGTTCTTTTCTCAATAACCTATTATAAACACAGGACCTAAGTTTAATTTTACTTCAACGGTATAGAATTTGCATGGCATTTCAGTTTTCCTGTTTGCTATGTTTTTTTTTTTAATTTGACGTTAAAAGCTAGTTTTGTAATTTTAAAAATCCCAATAAGAATATTCATATAATTGACTATACATAAGTATTTTCCTTGAAAATAAGTACTATTACGAAATTAATACAATGTAACACATAATACTTTAAACGAAATCTACAACATCCCGAGATTTTTAACACATAGACGAGAGTTTTATGAATTTCTTTAAAAACATGTTTTATTAAGTCAACTTCGAAATTAAAGCTCACACTTCCAAAAATATTTTCTTTCAATCTTCTTCTTCATCTTCATCCTTTTATTATTATTATTATTATTATTATTACAATTGACATTTATCGTACCAGTGAAAGCAATGATGGACATTGAACTAACTTTGTTTGTCCATTCTCCATTGGTGAAACCAACAATTAAAAAAAATTAATATCCACAGATTGCAAATCAACTGTAAATGATTCGCATTTGATTTTTCAAATTGGTCTTTCATATTGGCCATTAAGCCAGTTCAACAATTAAAATATCTGTTGCGAAAGATTCACTAGTTCACTAGTATATTTATCTCATAGTATTGTTGCGGCATTTGTTGTTCCTTCAATTGGCCACCCAACAATTAAAAATTTAATTGTTAGAAAAAACCGATTGACCAACCGTCCAACAATGGAGACATTGATACGTTTTTTAAAACTAGAAAAATGATTCACGTAACGCACTTTAAAGAATGTTTACAAGTGAGAGCAATCCATTCCAAAACCAAAGAGCTACCAGTTTAAAAAATGTCCGTGTCAACAGGAGGGGAAGTGTGCCATGTTTCACATCGCGTGGTAAGAAATGTGGCTGCACTTCGTTATTCGTAGGTGCTTCTTCTTGACATATGCGAAGGAATACATATTAGTCAAGTTGGAAAACTGAATTTATTGTTTGTCTAGGTCCAGAGTATTCGAACAGGTTCTTAAGTAGGTGAGAAATAAATTAAAAAAAGAAGAAATAAGTTTTTGTACTCGATAAAGATTTCTCCTTTTCGTGAATAAATCTAAATATAAGTGTAATTTAAGTAAAAAGGATTTTAAAAACTTTTGAGGCTATTAACTGTTTGTTAAAACTCGTGTTTCTTGCAAGAATATTTGAATATACTTTGGTTCTGAATCTTTTCAATTAAAAATTATTTTTTGTTTAAAGGATGTGAAACTCGTAATTTTATTTTCATTTCACTTTCAGGATTACAAAACAAATTAGCTGGTATAATTGTAAAAGAATCTTCTATAATTTGTATTGACGAGTTCAACCAGAAGTTGACCAAAGACCCCGAGCACTTCTTGCATAAATTCCATAACATTAAAGTTAAATCGTATTTCCGGTTTGAACTTAACAGAAAGAACAGTATGAACAGAAGAGGGTCTTTGTGACGTCACACAGTTAATATCGTCCTAGTAACCCAGCAAAAAAAAAAAAAAAACATCTGCAAAATTGCTTCAAAAAGAGAAGGGAATTAAAAAAAACTTAGTCTGCAGTTTTTTTTGACCGCTGAAATGTCTTCAGAATAGTTTCAAAATTGCTGTAGAAAAACTGCAGTCTTGCATACCGAAATGCTTCAAAATCTAATTGCTACAAAATAACTGCAGAATTTAAGAAAATTGCACTTTAGACGCAATTTAGACGCTCATTTGAAGCATTTTTGCAGATGTTTTTTTTTTCACTAAAACCAATAGTAGGGTTTGACTGCATTTATAAGGTTTGGGGATCTGTGCACAACCTACCCTCAAGAAGGCGATAGCGTGAAAACCCCCCTGGTGTACTTCAAACTGCATTCCGAGCTACCGAATAGTATTTTCCATAAAAATAAAAAGTGGAAAAAAAAGTGGCAAAGGTAGCAGAGACTCCCTGCAGTTTGTTGACACAATAGCTCTCCCACTCACTGCACACAGAAAAGAAGTGCTTTACATTGACGAATAATTCCTGCACGAGACCTCCCTTTTCGAAAAGTTCTTTTTTTTTGTGCCCAGGTGATCGTCTGGCGCCGATGAGGGGGAGGTACCCACCTGTGAGGAGGGCGTAGTTCGAATGGAAATGGAATCTAGCCGAATTTAGTGATTTAGGTTGTAGTAGTTGAATCACTGCTGTAACATCTTACTTTGGGGGAGAGATGAGGCAATAAATAGAACCTCGATATAAAAAGTAGGGTCGTTATTACAAATTTGGAACAACGAAGAAATAAAATATGGATATACTACTACATCGAATAACATATTCTCAACAGAGACAAAATGTAAAGCAATCAATAACGAAAAACTCATGCGTTAGAGGTCGCTGCTATAACGAATTAAAACTAACATTATTTCTATGATAAATTAATCGGAAATTTTGTAATCCAAAGATCATTAAATTTGAATAATCGGTATCTTGGTTAATTTTGTGTAATTCTCCGCAAAATTATACGAGTATTCGAGTTTCATCTACTTTGAAAAGATGGCTTTGAAATTTAAGAAGGAATCTGAGAAGAATGAAATGATAAGAATATGAGAATTCGAGATGAAAAGGAGAAGAAATAATCAGGTAATAAAATAAGTAAAAAAAAACATTGAAAAGCAAGGGAGTCGGTTCGCAGTTTCAGACAATTATGGTTATAACGAATTAATATAACATTTAGTTGCTGTTATTTTAACTGTTTTAGTTGCTGCTTGTTATTTTTTTTTAAACTAAAAGATTAATGTTTCAGATTTTTACAAATTTTAGAGCACTATTCATTAGAAAGAATGCTAAAGAACTAAACCTTTTTTTTAAGTTTGAAAGCTTTACATAATTTAATCACTGCTTTATTTTTTACTTAAAATTTCGTTCAAAAAACACAAAAACATCGGGTTAAAGACCTCTGTAACAGCAAATAAGTACAAAAACTTACAAATGTGAAATGGCAACACTAGTATGACCAAAGTAAAATATAAAATTGGCTAACATTAAAAAGAAGGAGATAACATACACGGAATATGTTATTATGAGGAAATTACGAGAAAAGTAATCTTTCGATGGTAATCTTGCCTTCATTATATTCAGATTAAAGTAATTTAGATGCTATTCAAATTTAAAAGAAAATTTTTATGAAAATTCTAGATACGAAATTCGAGATTATTATGCTCAAAATGAATCTTTAAAAAAAGAACGAATATGGATTCTTCAGATAAGAAATGGTTGTTTCTCTGATTGGATTATATTAAAATTAGATGGCGTATTTAAAGATGGCGCTGGAAGATTATTTTTGATGAAATGTGAAACGAATTCTGTTGAACATTCGAGGAATTTTAATCTATTTCATTCGCTATTTGTTCAGACATGTAAAATTGAATATCTTGGTAACTGAATTTTGATTGGAAAAAAGTATAGTAGCTAGATATTATCACTGCTTCAAATTTTATGAAATCAGATTTAAACAAGAGTTTTATTCATACAGGATATTTATTGCACAGGATTTAATGTTATTAAATAGCTTTTTAATTATTAATGCATTATTTTTGTATTTTTCAAAAGAATATTTCTTTTTTATGTTGTTATTGATCATATCATGATGAAGAGTGATCACTATTTGGGCCCTTGGGACACTTTAAAAGTGTTTTTAAAATTTGTTACTATGAATTCCATGAAAGAGATAATTAGTCGCAGTGGCGTATATAGAAATTTATTTCGGGAGGGGCCCAAAATTACTCCCCAGCCCCTCCCACACATATTTAATAGGTCCAATGTGGCTTTTTAGGTGATAATTTAGGCCCTAAAAACTTAATATAGGAAAAGTTGTTAGTAATAAAAATACAAGTACCAAAGGGGGGTCTGGGGGTCCTCCCCAGAAAACTTTTGGAAGTTTGACTAAAAAAACCAGGAGTTTAACTAGTTTTGGTGCACTAAGTCTGAATTTTGGATGTACATTTTCATGAAATTAATATTTAAAAAGTTATTAAAAATAGAGTTCCAAGTGCAAAAGGGGATGCGGGGGTCCTTCCCCAGAAAATGTTTGGAACTTTGCCCCTAAAAACAGGGTTTTAACTTGTTTTGGTACACTTAGTCCGAATTTCGGACTTATTTTTTGGTAGGATTTGGATTTTGATGAACTTATTATAATAAAGTTGTTAATAAAATTCCAAGAACAAAAGGGGATTTTGGGGGTCTTCCCCCAGAAAAGTTTTGAAATTTGACCTGTAAAAGTTGGGTTTTAACTTATATTGAGTTAGAGATGTAAAATTCTCGGTAATAATCTTTTGGAGAATATTCTCGGGAATATTCTCCAAGAGGAGAATTTTCGAGAATATTCTCCTAGAAGCTACTAAATACTAAAATATTTTTTTTTTTTTTTTTGAAAAAAAAAAAAATATAAGGGATATATCAACTTCAAATTAGAAGAATAATTAAAGGTTTTACAATGAGAAGTTATCATAAATAAAAGAAAGCCAAATTAAATTGAAAAATATTTTTAAATCACTACTTAATTGATAAGACAACATGTTTGATAGGTAAAGTAATTATTACAGATAATATTACAGATAATTCTAATGTGATATTCCTTCTTTTAAGAATATTCTCGTCTCCTAATTTTACAAAGTTCTATCAAAATTAACTAAATGTCAGGTTCAAAAGGTCCTTCAGTTTGACATTTATTGGTATTACATTTGCTTTTAACAACTATATAAAAATAATTTAGACTCCTCTTTTAATTGTATGAGTATTTTCTCCCAGTAAAACTTGCTTCTAATATTTTAAAAAATATTTTATATTCTATTAAATAAAATTAACTTATTTGAAAACAAATTTGCGAAATAATGAAATTACAGTTCAGAGAATATTCTCTGAACTGTAGGGTGACTTTTAAATGGTAAGTTTCATTGAATTTGTAATTATTTTTAGGTTTCTAACACTAATACTACATGACCATTTCATATTATCAAAAATTTTTACATTTATTTCCATTTATCAATCAAAAAATAGAATATTCTCGATTATTCTCAAAATTCTCGCTCCTGGAGAATATTCTCAGAATATTCTCGTTCTCCGAGAATATTCTCCGGAGAATATTCTCGACTCACATCTCTATATTGAGTACATTTTTACTCAGGACAGTGCCCCCCTTGGATCCGCGCCTGAAAGTGCCGAAACTCTTCTCTACACAAGATTTTTTTTATAGAAAATTCCCAAAACTTGCATTGGGCCCCGGTGGGGGAGTGCGCCCCTCTTATAGAAAGATCGTTTTAACATTGTCATCCTCGGGTTTTTTTTCTGGAGCTTGACGATTTCCGCGCTTGACGGTTTCGTGACACCTTCCATTCTGTTCTACACGCGTATAGGGTTAATGTTATTCCTCGAGTATCAATTTCCTGAACATCTCGTACTCCATTCAGAGAAAAGAACCCGAATATTAAAATGTCATCTCTCGGACATTGTGTTTTGATTTCATTACGAGGCAAATAATCCATTCTAATGAGTAAAGTCTATTCAAATTACCTATGGCCTTCCACGAAAACGTCTTCGGCTAATTCCATTGTCGAAAACATCATGGAACGTTCCAATTACCCCTCTCAAAAAACCCTCGGAGCACTCGTGATGCCACCATTTACCGGGTAATTACGCTCCGTGGCAATTTGGTAAAAAAGGCTTAGCGAAGCCCTCTCTCCGCCATTGTTAAATGGCGCGTTTTACTGGACTCGGTTATGTTTGTTTTCGTGTGCCGCAATTACTGCCTGCTGGCTTTATCGCTCTTGTTAGCGATGCCGGAGTTTATTTTTTTCGTTACTTTTATTACGACGTGGGTATGGAGGTTTTTTACTTTTTTTTAAACGATAGGAATGAAAGACGGGGTCGTTGGTTTGTTGGTGGAGGGAATGGTAAGGTTTTTCATTGCGTCGTTATGGCAACGGAGTTTCGCTTTTAGAGCTCTTTGCGTTCGACTTTTACGACTTGAAAATTCTGGTCGTAATTCTCTTCTTGATCAGTTGTTTAGTGAGAAGGACATGTTTTAAAGTATGTTTATGTTGTCTTGATTGCCTGTCAAAATACGTCAAGACAAGTTAAGACACAGGCATATTAACAGCCATCAGCGTCGGCGTTAACCAGCAATTAAAGAGAGAAAATTTAGCTTTTCGCTGATTCTGATTGGTGGAACCCTTCTTTCACCAAGGTTTAACACCCCACGCTGATGGCTGTTATTCTTATTTTATCACTCTATAATTATAGACAAAATCGTGGTTCTATTGGACAATGAAACTTGATATTTTAAATTTTATATTAAGTTATTTCATGTTTTAATTATTTTCTTCGCAAGGTACGAACACATTTGTAATGGAATATAGATGTTTTTAACCACAAAAAAAAAATCCAAGACGTCGGCGATATAAGATGACATTATTTGGTTTTTGCTAAGAATTCTTACGGATTGAATTTTTTGGCCGAAAATTCTCAAATTTCTTCACTTATTTCTGACGTACAGCAACCATGAGGTTTTTTTACAGTTTGTGAGCATAATATTACATAAGTATTCTGTTTAATAGTATACTATAATAAGTAAGAATATAAGTCTTCTGGTACCTCTTCTTACGTTCTAGGGAACAAGCTGTAAAAATTTGGTAGCTTTGTTCACCGCAGTGGCTTATATAGAAATTTATTTTGGGTGGGGCCCAAACTTATTCCTCAGCCCTCCCCATGCATATTTAATAGGTTCAATGTAGCTTTTTAATACATTTTTAGGTAGAATTTGCGTCTTAAAGAACTTAATAAGAAAGGTTGTGAGTAATAAAGTTACAAGTACCAAAGGGGGTCTGGGGATCCTCCCCAGAAAATTCTTGGCTATTTAACCTATAAACTAACTTTCAACTTGTTTTTGGTAAACCTAGCCCGAATTTCGGACATACATTTTTAGGTAGGATTTGGATGAGCTATGAGCTTATTATAATAAAAGATGTGAATAATAAAGTTGAAAGTAGAAAAGGGGAGGTTTGGGGGTTCTCCTCCAGAAAATTTTCCAAAATTTGTCCCTAAAAAACAGCCCCCCTTATACACGCCACAGTAACAGACCAGACTATAATAACAGACTTAAAACTACATTTCACAACTCTAAAACCTTCATTACTACATTCGACTCGCACATAATAAAACACTCAACATCGTTCTTTTAAAACACCAGAAAATACACACACAAACATCATAACTTAACGGTAACCGCAAGCACCACACAGGGAAACACACTCGATATTTCACTCAGCACGAAATAAAAACACCAACCAGCGAAGAAAAAAAAACAGCTTTAACAAACAGCGCTGCGAAACAAAAATGGCGGCCAAACTAATAGCGCTATTAAGTACGCGCCGTTTGGCAACACCACCAGCGATATAAACGAGGCTCGTAAAAAGGCGGAATATTTACGACGAGTTCTCGCGAGCGCTGAAAACTTAATACTCGCAGATTTCGGGGTAATGTCGGAACTAATTTTGGTCAAGACGAGATGGAATGCGTCTGACGAGTTCTGATTGGGCGACGAATTTATGCGCGACTCGATTTCGAACGTTTCATTTTCTCGTATTTTGCAGTCGGATGAGGGGTTGAATGACTTTACGCCGTAAATGTTCGGAGTTGAGAGGAGAAAGTGTGTTTTGATAACTGATGAAAAGTCCAGGAATAGAACTGGTAATCAGATGAGTGGGTTCCTGTAATTGGTTTTGGGGGTTTCGAATTCGGTTGGAGTAAATGAACGGAATTTATGACAGAAAATATTTGCCTTCTCTGGAGCCGTTCAAATTGTATATTACGTCAGCATATTTTTGGTCATTTTTGCCCCCCTCCCTCCTTGTCAGCAAAGATAAGCGAATCGCAAACCCCCCACTCATAATTACGTAAAAAAAAAACCTGCCCGACCCCCCTCTTTTTTTAGACACTTTTTAACAGTAACCAGTAACATACATAAACCACTGTTTAACACTGTTAAACTAGTGGTTTTTCTCATTTTAAAACACTTTGGGGAACTACAGCCACAGTGCCCCGCTTCTTATAAGCGGCAGAATTTCCAAGGTTAAAACACTGAATGATAGACGTAAAAATTTTGGAGGGGGTTTGGGGATTCTCCCACAGAAAGTGCTTCTTTTGATTCCAGAAAAGTAGTATTTTAACTCATTTTGAGGTACATTTGAAAAAGTTTACTCCCTGTAAGTTGCAGAATTTTCATAGGGAAAAGCAGTAAACAAAATTGATGTCAACAATTCGGGTGATGGTTGAACCCCTGAACATCCCTTGGATACGGCCCTGCTTGAAACATGAATTTACAAGTAAAAAAACTTTAATTTCCCGGAAAAGGTGGAGACGCATTGCTCCTATGACCCCATAAATCCGTCCATGTTTCTCTCGAACTAAAAGTTTGAAAGTGAACCAAAGTTTCACATATCAACGGTTTGTTTATCTTTACAATATGCAAAATATCTAGCCCAAAAGTGAACTTTTCAAAAGTTTGAATGTTTGCTTGAATCTTATCGAGAAAAAAAAATATAGAGTGGGTGTAGAACCCCTTCAAAATCTCCAATTTCATGCATATGCAAAGGTCATACACCGTGGAATGATTTCTCAAAATACGTATATCGCGAATATAGCATAGTGATGATGGATGTCTCAGAAGATATGTATCGGTATTAGATGTGATTCTAAAGCACCGTTCTAGACCAAGAGTGTAAAGTTTCGAGCGAATAATATGCAGATATAGAGTAAAATGAATAGTAAAATTACTTACAGACATGAAAGCGACAATATTAAGATGTAATAAAGGATAATTATCCTTTTGGACAAAAGGAAACCTTAACTCACCTGAAAATAAAAAGACAAAAATTAGTTACATAAAATATTACATCATTAAATAAATATATATGCACTTTTCATTTATAAAAAAATTTCAAAAAATAATTATATCCGATCGACAGCCTACAAAAATATTGGCAGAAAATTAGCAGTTATATTTTAAAGCATTTAGCAGCTACATCAATTTTTCTCCTGTAGCAGGGCAATTCCACGGGTAACTGACTGACATTTTTGAAGGAAAACCATAAGTATTTTGTAATTTACTTCCCAAATATAAATTTAAAAAAAAAAATCCCGCCCAGTTTATTGCTTCTTGTTGGCTAAATCTAATGGCATAAATGAAGTTATCAAAAATATTTTTTTTTTAAATTTAAACAACATGGTAACTGACTGACATTTTTGCAGATCAATCCTTCAAAAATGTCAGTCAGTTACCCGTGGAATTGCCCAGCAGCTATTTTTTTTTTTAACTGGTACTCGTTGTTTGACCATCTCTACCCACTAGTACTAGTTTCACCCTTGCGAGATCTGCTAGTTTTCTACAACGAAATGCAGAATGGAAATATAAGTCTCAAGGATGTCAGGATCCGGTTCATATATCCAAGTTACAACAGGACACTGTCAAGCCAAGAAAGCGGCACCGACAAAGCAAACAACGCACTCCAGCAGCGAACTCAATCTCCAGGAGAAAAAAAGTACCACAAATCACCATACCCACCCTCAGAGCCCATTAAAACACACGGAGCGCCTCTTTAATTTAAGGGGTGCTCAGAACTCCGGGAGCTATGCCTCAAGTGTGGCCTCCTATAGGGTCTTTCTTATTTCCAACTTTTGTGCTTTGAACTAAGCAGAAATATAATTTGATTATCAATTAAAGGAGATTTTACGATTTGTCAACTTTCAACGCCAATTTTTTCAACAGTAGGTATTATTATAATATTTTTGAATGCACTTATATTTTTCGATGATTGTCCTCTGTGGTCTTCATATAACATTTCACGAAAATTAAAGACCTGAAAATGCAATGTATGCATGGATTTAACAAAATATTCACATTTCTAAAAAAGAAAAATGCCTAGATTCACTCGAAATTCGGACATTGTGTTGGGAACTACTTCCTTCGTTTGCTCTCAGCTTATTTCTCTATCGTCAAGAAACGTTGGAGAGTATTTAAGATTATTGCCCATTTTTGAAGATCACCATTTTTTTCCCATTTCAACTATTCCATTGCCACATGACATTACTGGCATAAATGCCATGACAGGAGCATTGCCGTAAAATACTGGTATTTTTGATTGATTTTACCGTAACGTTCCTGTTATTTTCCAGGAACATTGGGAAACCCAGCTGCCCAGTTTTTCCAAGGAAAGTGGCAAGATTTTTTTTACAGTGAGGACCCAAAAACGGAAAACATTCAAAATATGCATAGATTTAACTAACTACCCTATTGGAAAAAGTTCACAAAACCAGTATCAAAATGATACTAGAACCAGTATAAATCATACTGGAACTAGTATCCATACTGGAAAAACATACAGGAAATTTTAAAACCAGTATGACACCATACTGGAAACTTTAAAACAAGTATGAAACAATACTGGAAATTTCGATACTGGTTTTAATGGATACTGGGAACTTCAATACCAGTATGAATCAATACTGGAAATTTCGATACTAGTTTTAATGAATACTGGGAATTTCAATACAAGTATGAATCAATACTGGAAATTTCGATACTGGTTTTAATGAATACTGGGAATTTCAATACCATTATGAACAACACTGGGAATTTCGATACTGGTTTTAATGAATACTGGGAATTTCAATACCATTATGATCAACACTGGAAATTTTGAAACCGTACTGGGGAACGTTGATACCAGTTTTAATGAATACTTTAAATTTTTATACTAGTATAGAATGTACAAGAATTTTTAAGTGCACTTTATCCAGCCTGACGGAACCCAAAATACTACTTTGGCGAGGCTCTTGTCCCAGTTTCAAATTATGCCGTATATTTTTGGTTTGGGTCTTAGGTTTTCAACGTCCAAGAGTCCATTTCTAGATAATTCATGTTTTACATAGGGGATTTAAATGAAAAATAACACGAAACTATAACATAACGATCCCTAATTTTAAAATTATGAACATCCGGCCATCAAAATTTATTTACTCACATCATAAGCATAACTACACAAAAATTGTTATTGTTAAATATAATAAAAAAATTCTTACATAAATTAAATAATAACTAATATTAATTAAATAATAACTAAATTCTTAAATTAAATTGAATAATGTTATAAAATTTAATAATTAAAAATATTCACATCATAACTACAAAACTTTTCTCAAAATCTATAAATCTAATGAAAATAATTAAAATATTATAATAAAAACTATGTACTTTAAATAATTTAAAACATAAGCGTCGTAAAAATGCCGGATACATATTCACATCAAAACAACAAAACTTTTCTCATAATCTATAAATCTAATAAAAATAATTAAAACATTATAATATTAATTAAAACGTATTGAATAAAAACTATGTCCTTTAAATAAGTCAAAATAACAGCGTCGCTAAGTTGTCGGGCACCAGGATTTGAACCCGTGATCTCTCAGTTAACAAGCCCATACCCTACCATGTGAGCCATCGGGACACGTTTCATAACAAACCATTACGTAATTGTTGCTCATTACCTCCAAAGAAGCCAAAATCTTTCGTCGCCAACGCTGACGTTCGAGCATGCGCACAAACTGACTTTTCAGCTCTCATTGGGAGACGTCACGTCAGACGATCCAAAGGCTACTGAATTTTTATTACCAATTTTAAAACATACTGAAAATTTAGATACCAGTATAGAATTTGTTGACTTTTTTTTATTCCAACCTTTATTTTTTTAGGTCATAAACTTAAAAATATTTGAAATTTTCTCGAAAAATAAAGAAATTTTGATATAAATTCCAAAACATACAGGCCCTGATTACTGCCTAGGCCTGCAAGGCCCGGGCCTTGGGCCCATGATTTTTGGGGGCCTCCAAATGGTCTGAAAAATGTTTTTTTTGTCACGAAACATTAAATTTCATGTGATAAAATTTTATACTTAAAAATTATAAGAAAGTTATTTTTCTAGAAGTGCATTAAAACTAAAATAAAAAAGGGTGGTGTATAATTTTTTTCTAGGTTAGCATTGTATTATATGCATAAGTAGCAATAGTAACCCAATGACGCAGTTTCTTATACATTTTTATCGTGAAGGGGGCCCCTAAAAGCACCCGGGCCTTGGGCCCGGACTTGCCTTAATCGGGCCCTAAAAACATACTTGATAATTCGATACCTGTATGAAATTTTTGGAAATATTGATATATACCTATGTAAAAACGTGCAGAAATTTGTTTCGGACAATATAATCTGGCTTATAATATATTGCAATAAACTGTGTAAAAGTATATACTCGATAGTTACTTTTAGAGCTAAGTAAGTGGCGAAAACCGAAGTGTTTGGCGGAAACAAACCCCTCGTGGTGCGTTAAGCGTTAAGCCTAACACATGCTAGTTTTAACGCTGAATAGCTGCGGATCTGTTATGATCACAGTTTAGTGATTTATATTTTATGAAAGCATTTAAAGTGGGAATTTGAACAGTATGAATCACTAACAAATAGTGTAAAAATTGTGTGATCCAGAGACAATTCAATTCATTGTTTCGTTTTCCAAGACGTGTTTTCACAGATTTCTCTAGAAATAATTGTCAGAAAGCTTATCAGTATTCAGATTCTTGAAGAACTCTTAAAGACCTTTAAGAACCGTGTTAGAAAGTGGCGAAAACCGTAGTGTTTGGAGGGAATAGACCCCTCGTGGTGCGTTAAGCCTAACACATGCTAATTTTAACGCTGAATAGCTGCGGATCTGTTATGATCACAGCTTAGTAATTTATATTTTATGAAAGCATTTAAAGTGGGAATTTGAACGGTATGAATCACTAACAAATATTGTAAAAATTGCGTGATCCAGAGACAATTAAATTCATTGTTTCGTTTTCCAAGACGGTTTTTCGCAGATTTCTCTGGAAATAGTTGTCAGAAAGCTTAGCAGTAACCAGATTCTTGAAGAACTCTTAAAGAACTTTAAAAATACTATAATTTTATACCTTTAGTTCTAAAACTCCGGGCGTGACGCCCAGATTCAGTTTTTCAATAAAACCGGAAAAACTCCCGAAATATGGGACCCACCCCCTCATACTTTATATATTCTTAATCTACTAATCAAAGGGAATACAGTGTTATAAAACACTTGGGGGTTCATTCATATTTTCCCCCTTTCCCCGTTTTTCTATACCCCCAAAAAATGCAATGGATTCTTACAAAGACAAGTAAACCTCTTTTGTGTTTGAAAATTCCTGGATGACGTCAGAATCCCCATGGCAACCCGAATTTCTGGGAAAAGTTTGCCACATTACTTAACTACAAAAATAAAAATTGAAAAAAATTCAAACTTATCATTAAATACCGATTTTTGGGCCTTTTCAAACTTGTGTTTTTCACTCAAAATACTGTTTTTCCCCGACTCTGAAAATCCGTCTAATTGAACACCAAATTGCACAAAAATTTGATACATATTGTATTTTGAGGTCCTTTTTAAGTTTATTCAACTGAAATGTTTTTTAATGAGCGTTAACCATGTCTTAAATGCCCCAAAAACGCATTTTCACCTGGAAATACCTGCTAAATAATAAATTGCCCTCCTCTTTAGATTAAAATAATGTATGCATTAATATTCAAATGCAATGAAAATAATGTTATAATGTGAATAATTTAATCAGTTGATGAAGTAGGTAAAAAAATAAAGGGGGACAGGGCCGCAGGCCAATTAACTACCAACAAACAGAATGGCTGTATTGTGCATACTTGTCGTTCTTGACTTTTCGATAATTAATTACTGTAAATTTTCATCAAGATTCCTTTTGAAAACTTTATTTACTCCATTGATTTATCTCTTATATCAGGGTTTGATGTTTTCAGATATCGTCATGTATTATTTTTACTCTACATACTTAGCCACAGGCCCAGCAAAGATTTGGATTTATTTGATTTGATTTCTGAAAATGGCAACTTAAAACGAAAACCTTGATATTTACCAACTAATTTAACACGCTATCTTTTCCTCTTTTCAAGTAAGTTGAAATGTTCAATATATTTTATTTAGAATTAAAATATTTTTCTTTTCAACAAAATAAAAACAGGGCTGCTTTTAATTTTTTAAATGTCTCCATGAGTAATTTCTAGAACACCTCAAACAAAGTCCGATTTGGGATCATTGTGCCCGGCACATCCTTTTGTAATGAAGATTTATACTAGCATAATATATATGTAAATGTAAGTACAGAATAGTTTGCTTTTGAGTTCAAATGTGTTAACATTTCGTTAAATACTGTCAAGCTGATTCCCTTAGTGTGATTCTGATTTTGAAAATTAGGATGAAGAAAATAATTTTAAAATGCCCTTAAAATTTTTGCTTTAAAAGGGTTCTACTTGACTTTCAAAATTACCAATTTATTTACAAGATGGTTATTTTTACCCTTTTTTTAAGAATATGTAGTTATAGTTGGGATTAATGAGAAAAATAAAATATAGTGGTCCATGATATAAAAAATTTTGGGATTTGTTTGGGTTTTGGAAGCACTATATACAATGCATTCATACCCAGTCCTTGAACTTATTCTTTTATGTATTGTGTTTTTGACCAAAGGCAAGTGCTTGATGAGTTTCATTTCTAAAGTTTATATATTAAGCATGGGTGCCACTCTTCCATCCCCGGGACAGAATTCCATCATTTTAAAATTTCAATGAACGGAATTCCGTCCCAGGTATATTGCGAAACGCAAAATTAGTACTAAATTCCAATACCTACATTGCACATTTGGTTCTATTCCGTTAACGTTCCTGCTAAATATTGCCATGCTTTTGAGAATGCCATACATTCAACTATCAACATTTTAAAATTTTTATTGAAAATATGAATAGTTTTTGATCTATATAAACATTTTAATCTGAGTCTAAAATTGTTTTAGCAATACATTACTAATTAAAACAGAAAGGCTTTCACGGCCGGATGTATTCGAAGTTAAAGTTTCCGGGCTTGGTTGCAGTGGTCTCGATGTTAAAAACTTGGACGTTTCACCCCAAACTGTGTTGGGCATCATCAGTTGTTTTTTTTATGTTACGTGGTTGGTTACGTGAGAGAAAAAACAGCTGATGATGCCCAACACAGTTTTGGGTGAAACGTCAGAGTTTTAAAATCGAGACTACGGCAACCAAGCCCGGAAACTTTTACTTCGAATACATTACTACTTTTTTGGTATCCAAAAGAGCAAAGCGGTATTTAGCGGGAACATTAACGGAATTGAACCGCACATTTTGACCACAAGTAAGATGGTTTTACTCACATACAGCTTTATCTTGATTTAGAATTTAAGGAACTATAATTGTTCATGATATTTTATGAATTTTCATGCAATTAAAAAAAATTGCTAGACTGGATGAAAATGATTAATACGATACTTTAAAGTTCCGTCTTGCAAATTTTGAAAAGTGGCCCCATGTACTATGTCATGTCTATTTAATATTGTTTTTGGCTAATTGCTGATCATGTGTGATATTACATATGAATCAAAATGCATGCATATGTTAATGATTCCCCATTACAACTGTTCACACACATTACAATACATAATAGTTCTCTTAGTTGCTATCCCTTGAACCATCAGTATCAGCAACACATTTAATGGGCTTTAACTTTAACTGTGCATTTTCAGAAGCACTGCGCATGGGCGGATTTAAAGGTGTCAACTTTTTGAGAAAATTAAATTTTTATAGGGAAAATCATGTTTTTAAAGCCATCAGGGACAGTTTGCACCCCCATGTTTTCCACTACGCACCCCCAGGGTTCACTACCTAAATCCGCCCTTGACTGCGTATGAAATAATATTGAAGTAGTAACAATTTTTAACCTTTTTAAATGTTTTGTTACTTGACTTCTGTTCTGTTTAGGTCTTGTAACATTTTATTTGCAGTATTTAAGTAGCATAATTTATTTTCTTTATTTCTTTCCCTGTCTTTAATTTGTTGAAATATTTTGCTAAGTTTTATTCCAAGAGATCTATTTATTACCATCCTAAGTGTACTATACCCGTAAATTTTGCACAATTATATTTTGATAGTTTCTTTTACAGGGTTCCCACGGGCCTTGAAAAGTAACTTGAATTTCATTTTTAAATTCAAGGGCCCTGGAAAGTATGCTTGAATTTAGTGCTAAGTCCTTAAAAGTCCTTGAATTTTATTATTTATTATTTTATTTGAAATATTTTAATTTGGAATTCTTTTCAGTTCGAACATGAAAAGTTAATCAAATAGTTAATATCCTGTTAGCATATTGTAGAACAGGTATAACTTGCCTACTTGAATTTTTCTGTTTGACTTTCCCAAAACAAGTAAAATATAGTAGTATGTTTTGAAATTGTTAAATATAGTAATGGTAATATTATAATTAATCTTTGCTGTAAGAAAGGCTTTTGAAGTAAGGGTACTAAATTGGGAGAAAAGTTTTTTTACTTGTAAATGGCTTTTCCGCCTTTCTATTTTAGTTCATGAAAGATTTTAAATTTAAGCCCTTAAATACTTGATTTTTTTCCTCACAAAAGAGTGGGAACTATGTTTTAAGTACATTTCAACTTTAAGGAATAAAGTTGAAATGTTTTCAGGAAATAACGTTTTTGACTTTTAAGTGCAATTTCTAACACAATTTTGCAGTGTCATCAGCCTATTCCTTTACTCTTGATCATACATCTGTGTTTCTTTGCATTCAACTGCATGTATCATCGCTGATGTTTCTCTTGGTTATTTCAGGTCTGCCCGGCATCTTTCAGTGGGAGATGGGGTTTGCACTAGTAATGTATATAGTTTTCTTTCTTATAATTGTCATTTTGGTTTCAATGTAATAATACATTCATTATGCTTAATTTTATAACTAAAGGGTCCTTTTTCTATGGGAGAAAAGACAAAACTAATTCCTACTTAGATCAATTTTACACATTGATGAAAATTGATATAATTACATGAGTGGGTCTCTACTAGTCATACTTTTATGAGAGTAGAGAGTGATTTGGTGTTAAATAGACACATGGACGTATAGTCAATAGGTATTTGATGGACTAAGCTAAATTAACTTAAAGCACTGAAATATTTTACTTTGTAAACAATTTAGAAACAGCATGTTTAGTTATTATATTGTGAACTTGTTAATTACTTTTTACTTCTTAACACCATGTTTATACTATGCTTAAGACTAAAAAATTGTTTATTAATAAGTTAGCGGACCTGGAAAAAGTTGTAACCTTCCCCCGAACCTAATAAAATTTACCCGAACCTTATGTATTGCTCCTATGGAGCTGGCAGGGGCTTCCCCCGAACCAGGTTCGTAGGTTCGGGTACTTTTTCCAGGTCTGTAAGTTAGTATTTATTACTAAACAGTATTTTCATTGCAGTAAAATTATTAAATGAATAAAATAAGTTAATTTTTGCGTAGGAAAACATTCTATCAGTGAAAATTTTTTTCTGCCATAAAGAAGTTAAGAGAAGCTAAGTGGCGTGGTGGATCTTGCTGCCACCCCACAGGCCCAAGTTCTATTCCCGTGTTGGGGAAAGCAGACTCATGGTGGATTTACACCACCATGTCAAAAGCGGCGATAGGGGTCAACAGCGATTCAAAAGAAGCAATAGAAAACCTCTAAGCCTCGAAAACGACTACTGTTCGCCAGGTTTGACGCGGTGGTGTTAACCCACCATCAGAATTACGCTTCATTCCTCCGGAGTGATAAAATGAGGACCAAATATATACTTGATGGAGAAACAAGGGTATTTTGAATCCGATGACTGACTTTCATAGTCACACTTTCTGTAACAGCTCGGCTTATGGCCTCACTAAGTGAGTCTAAGGACCTAGGTGGTACTCCCTCAAGTATCCATCCCATTGTTTCATTAAAGAAATTAATAGATTGAAAGTTAGACATTTTACCTTCCCCAAAACACACAACAAATAAGGGTTAACAAATATTATTTCCAAACCATGGCTTACTAGATACTATACAGGCTAGCCGAGTACGGAAATCATTAAAAATCCAGATGGCAATACTTGACAAACTGGCAAAGCATATCCACAGTGTTGAAGGCGGTGGGTGATATAGGCAGGATTTGTGGCGATCCAAGCGGGAAAAGTTGTAAAATGGTTTTCATTGTTTAAAACTTGGCTAGCCTGTATAGCATCTAGTAAGCCGTGTCCAAACTATACTAATAAATTTTAAGTTCTTTGTTAGCATTTAAATTACGCACAATTATATATTTTGATAGTTTCTTTTAAGTACATTTCGACTTAATTAAGAATTAAGGTGAAATGTTTTCAGGAAATAACGCTTTCAACTTTTAAGTGCAATTTCTAACACAATTTTATAGTGTCATCAGCCTATTCCTTTACACTTGATCATACATCTGTGTTCCTTTGCATTCAACTTCAAGTATCATCGCTGATGTTTCTCTTGATTATTTCAGGTCTGCCTGGCATCTTTCAGTGTGAAATGATTATGAAATCTCCCAGCAGAGTTGTAGAAGTGGATGCTGTGTCTGCGGATAGTAGTACAAACAGATGGAACTTTGCTGCAAGTAGGTTTAACCTCTTTATACAGAAAACCTTTCCATAAAAAAATTAAAAGAATCTAATGTGGGTGCATCCTGCGAGTTTGGGTTTCGCACTAGTAATAGTTTTCTTTCATATAATTGTCATTTTGGTTTCAATGTAATAATACATTCATTAGGCTTAATTTTATAATTAAAGGGTACTTTACTTTTTCTATAGGAGAAAAGGCAAAACTAAGTTTTTGAGATTAATGGTACACATTGATGGTGATATCACATGGGTGGGTTAAAAACAAGTGGCTAAAGTGACATTGTATTTAAACTTGCAATGAAGGGTATGAGAAGTGGCCAATTCTATAAACAGTGGCAATATTCAGCTAACCCTCTGTTGCCATCTCTTTAATCTGATTGTTTCTGTAATTCATTATTGTTCCAAGCTCACAAGCAATGGTTTATTAACATTTTAACCGTTTTTATTAAACCTGTTCTTAATTTATTGGTAATAATTTAAACAACTGGAATGAGGCATATAGAATCCAACTATTTCCAACATAGCTCAATATTGTTGCTGATTTGAAGAGCAATCACAATTTTTGGACGATGCTGCAGTCTAACGTGGTATAGCAGATTTAATATATATTTTTTGCGTTGCAATTCCTTTTCCTTATTTGCCTTGATAATTTTTTTCAAATCTTGACCCTGTTCTTCCTTATCATAATTGGAGCCCTGTAAATTTCTGCACTATCTTATAAGGCTTGGAAACATCCCTCGTTTTCTTTTTTTAATCCAACTACCAAGGCCAAAAGGTCCAAAACACTTCCTTATTTCAATTTAAATTAAATTATCATATTAATTTCAGCATATGTAATCATCCAGCATCTTGGTTGTATATTTTCTTGACAATAAAATGAATGACATTTTTTAAAATCTTTTTTATTCTAGCTGCAATAACCCTTGTAAATTTTGCACTTTATATACTTTAGATGTATTTGGCAAATATCTTGTGACTTATTAATTTACACATTTGTGTTTTGTTTCAGATTAAATGCGGTTCGACCCTAGTATGTGAACGAGAGTACTGCAACACCATCACCATCACCTGGGGGTGCAATGCTCGAAGGAACCAGGCTCGAGGATACCCACATTCAATAAAGGGATGAATTCGTCTGGGACAACCTTGTCTCCTCTAGCCCCTCAGGTGTATCTGGGATACCACCCTTTCCTTTCGGTGTCAGGGACACCATACCCTTGTGGTCACAGTGTTTGGGACACTGCACCCTTCGCCCCCTTGAAGTCTCTGGAAGACTAAAACTGTCATCATCTTCGATAGTTTTGACCTTCTTCTGGTTTTATGGCTTTTTCTCGAAATCAACTTTGCCGACTAGAGGTCCCTTTTCGCTTTCCGCCTCATATATTGTGATTGTGCGTGGTTTTAATTACAATTTAGTCTGATGTTTCTGTTGATTTAGTATTGTTCTCTTGTATAAACCTGTGTCCCATAAATGTACATAACATTTGACTGTATTCTTGTACTTTTTTGTATTGTGTATTCTTGTACTTTTTTTGGTTTGTAGAAGTAGTTTTTGAAACACAGGTTTTTGTACGATACTGGTTCCGGCATCATACTGGTTCTAGTATATACTGGTTCGGTTACCATACCCGGTATGATAACGGAACTAGTATATACTAGAACCATTATGATACCGTGTTATGAAACACCGGAACTAGTATGATACTAGAACCAGTATGATACTAGAACTAGTATCATACTGGTTCTAGTATATACTGGTTCCGTTACCATACCCGGTATGATAACGGAACTAGTATATACTAGAACCATTATAATACCGGGTTATGAAACACCGGAACTAGTATGATACTAGAACCAGTATGATACTAGAACTAGTATCATACTGGTTCTAGTATCATACTAGTTCCGGTGTTTCATAACCCGGTTTAATTTTTTTTCATACCGGAAATTTTTTTTCCAATAGGGTAATCACACTTCTAAAGAAAAGTGCCTAGTTTCACTCAACATTCGGACATTGAGCTTGAAACTAGAATTTCCTTCGTTGCTTATTTCTCTATGGTCAAGAATTGGAGAATATTTAAGATTACTGTATGGTTGAAAGAAAAAAAACAAGGAGGACAGTAGGTTCAATACTTGTATGACGCAATTCAAGGGAGGAGCTAAAACCCTATTCTCTCTTGTTGGTCAATCTCACAACTAAGGCTCATGATGAATACAAAAATACGACACTGTCAAGCCAAAAGAAAGCGGCACCGACAAAGCAAACACCACACTCCAACAGCGAACTCAATCTCCACCATCACAGAGAAAAAAAAGACCACAAATCACCATTCCCACCCACAGGGCCCATTAAAACAAAAACTGAGAGCGCCTCTTTAATTTAAGGGGTGCTCGGAACGCCGGCAGGGGGCGCATATATAAGGCCCGGCAGGGGGCAGCAGGCGGCTCTACTGTCGAGTTGAGGAGTCAAGGACGCTGCTGCTGTTCCGATTGATGGACGGTGGACATGATACCAGTGTCGGTTTTCCTAGGAAAGGGAGGAATTAATTAAGGTCACTGTTGAGATCGACAATGGCCCTATTCCATGATTTGATGAAAGAATCGGTTTCTTTTTATTTAGTGGGTGGGAGAGTCAGGAATTCGGTGGTTGGTCTGAAGCAGTGGTTGCCAATTCCACCCCCCCCTCAGGGGGTTGTCAAGCATTATAGGGGGGCGATGATGAGTTGATAGAAAATTGGAGGCGTTATTAGAGAGTATTATGTAAAGAATTATATTTTAAATGAAATTTTAAAGTTCATTTAGGTACGTACATACATAGAAAACTTAACTTTTGAATATTGTCCATCTACAAGCTTTACAAAATTTTATTTTATTTGTTATAAATTAAAGTTTTTATTACAAAACGTTTGTATAAAATTCTATGAAATATAAGCAAATTAGGAGCAAAATTTGTAAGGGGACGGTGGACCCGAAAAGTTTGGGAACCTCAATCTCTAAGATTCCTCTTCCCTGTAGGAACATAATAACCAGTGGTCTTATTCACTGCTATCTGACCAGCGATTAATCTTCGCTTAAAGATGGATTCCACCAATCAGAATAGGCGAAAAGCTCATTTTCTTTCTTTAGCTGCTGGTTAATCACTGGTAAAGTGGCAGTGAACACGGCCGTAAATCAAGAGTTCAGTGGTTGGTCAGAACATAGGAACAAATTACTAGTTCTCAAAATATATATGTTAGATGACAAAAAAGTATTAAAACCTTCTCATTAAAATACCGGCAATACAAAGAAGAGATACATGAAAAAAATATTGGAAAAATACGAGAGGCAGACGAAAAGAGCCGGATGAAAGAAGACGAGATAGAAAAAGTGGGAAAGAGAGGAAATATGCGGAAAATACGAGAGAAATGAAGAACTACGAAAGAGAAAGAAGGAGGAAAGAGAAGAAGACGAGTCAGAAAGAGGAGCAAGAGAAAAAAGACAAGAGACCCTATATATAGAGAGACTGGACAACGGCTCACCGGTATTATCGGTATTTCCGCCATTTTAGTTACAACTTTCCTATACTTTAACATTACGAAACGTTGAAAATCGTGGAAAATGCTGTTAAAAGTTTTGAAAAATACCAAAAGAAGAGTTAAAATGTAAACAAATAAGTTATTAAAAAATTATTTGTTTACTTTCTTTCATAAATATTGCCAAATAAATTCAAAAAACTAAATATTTTATTGTTTAACTGGTTGGCGACTTTATTGGCATCCGCCGTTGGCTACCAAGACTAGTGAACCATCTATTTGGATAAGAAATTAAAAACAAAGTAATACAACTACTGTCGTACCGCGAGGAGAAGAGCTTTTGACGTCATGCGATGATGCTGCGGTTGTTATAGAAACGGATTATTCTACTGAATTTTGGGGGTGATGGTAATTCACTTGGCGCTAAAATAAATGTTCCGAGCCAAATCTGAGTGGCTATTTTTCAGCTGTGTACTTTCGATTCTAGAGTAACGAATTTAGAAATTTCCTTTCGCATTAACATCTGATTTGATTAAATATTTCTAATCTGACCTTTTTCAAGTGATCTGATCTATTTTAACCGATCTGATGTATTTCAACTGATCTGATCTATTTTAAATGATTTGATATATTTTAACTGATCTGATCTTTTTCAACTGATCTTAAATATTTCACCGAATCTGATCTATTTAATTTGATATTATGTTATGTGATTTACAACAATTTATATGATTTTATTTTGGATATTTTATAATATTTTGGATTTATAGTTACCGCGTTCATTAATCTTTCTTTTTAAACACTCAAGTTTCTTATCATTTAGTTACCTTTAATTTTATTTGATCTGATCTACATCAACTAGTCTGATCATATCTGATCTGATCTGATTTGAGAAATTTTTGTATTTATTTGCGCCTTAAATTTTTTTTAAACTTTCAAGTTTCTTATTATTTATCTTATTATGTAGTTATAATTAATAAAATGACAACATTCAAAATTGAAAATACTTTGATTTCTCAATCACGTTCTATAGTTCACAATGTCACGGAGTTTTTTGAAGAAGAAAAAGCACGAATTCTCTAAAAGTGCCTATTGAAAATGCCATCAAGAATGCCCAAGCAACAGGAGTTTCAGAGTCGTCAGTTAAGAGGACGTATATAATATAGAAAGCGATTATTGGAAAAAAGATGGGTTGATCGAAGATATTGTAGACGAATTAGTGATTAATTTGTCGGACAGCGATTCAGAATCTTTGCCAAACACTGACAGTGACTGAAGTTCTAGTGACAATGAATTGCATTAGATTGTGTATTTAAATGTTATGAAATATTTTTAAAAAAATTAATAAATATTTTTATATTTTGTCTCTTTACAAGTTTCTAACGCCTCATTTAAATTTCAAGTGTGGTGATTAAATTATAAAATTATTAATTAAGTGATATGAGCTATTTTATATAAAACTAAATATAACCAATTCACTCAAAATAGCAATATAAAAGCATACTAAACGTACAGTACTGGAAAAAAAAATCGACTCAGATATTTTATCACCGGAACGGCTTGAGATACAAAGACAAATAAGGTACCATTTTTCATCATTTGAAGTACTCTTTAAACAAAAAAAATTTCGAGTCCTTAAGGGGTCGTCTTCATATCGAACGAAGCACTAACTTTCTTTTTTCCTATGGAAGACCTCAAATATTATATTTTATTCTGAAAGATCACCCTCCATAACCCCTAAATACCAAGTTTCACATCTCTGCGTCAACAAATATACCCCCCCAAAAAATTTAAAATTTAAAACATCCCATGTTAAATTTCCTATTTAAACTTTTTTTTGAACCTTGTCTAGTAGGCCAAGATATTTCTGTGCACTCGGCAGGAAACAACTGTCTTAAAACGGTCGCCAACCATCGAGCCAAACTCATAAGACTGGTGAAAGTGAGAGAACCATCCCGAACAACTTCCCGATGCATTCATGAAACTACTAGCAGGGATCACCAAATTACCTTCCATGTTTTTAATTTTATATTCCAGTTTGCTCATAATTTTATACTTGTTGCATTACTTTCTAATTAGCTTACTACAGTTCTTGAATCGTGATGGATTTGTTGATATTTTCAGTAATGGAGGTTACTTCTCTGCCTTACAGTTTCTTTTTACCAGATTTGTTTGTGCTCGGTGTTAAATTACATCATATTACACATAGAGGGGGTATTCTGAATATTACTTTTTTATTTCACTATTTCAGTTTGTAACCGAAATAATGAAATAAATTATACTATTTATAAAATGATACTAATAAAAAGCTTGATTAAACATGTCCTAAGAATTTAGTTCCAGATTTCTTAAATTTCAATAGCAAAAAAAAAAGTCAGAATTCAAAACTTTTTACTGCAAAATTAATTAGTTTTATTATTTAAAATAAGAGGAATATAATTCTGAAACTAAGTTGATGAATTCATTTTTAAGAGATGAATAAATGTGAATGATAACGTTCAAAACTTCTATTAAAATACTACATTTTTTTGTTTAAAAGTACTACTTTATAACGTAAAATATTCTCAATAAAATTTTAATTAAATAAGAATAAAAAATCTTTCAAAGAATGAAAGCACATGGGAAAAGGATGTCTTCTGAAAATAGTGTTCTGATTGGTTTCTGAATCATGCTGCCCGAGGGCAGTCGGGAGGGTGCTCTACGGAGCCTTTTTACACATACAAATTTTTAAAGTAAAGATTTAACAGGAAACCAGGGGGTAGGAAATTTTAGAGTTGGCAAAACGTCCGTGACACCGTCGAGAGATTCAGAGTGGTCATAAAATAAGTGCTCTACTATAAAAATATCTACAGACGAAATTATTAATTAGAGACGAACTATCAATTAGACCAAAATAAGGAAATATTTTTTTCTGCTCCCCTGTGTCAGAATACAGATTCCGCCCTTACATGTCATATTACATGGAGTTAAAAGGGAAAAATAACTCTTTTTAATACAATTTTCCTAAAAAATTCCCACTCTTTTGTGAAAAAGCAAAATATGTATTAGTACTCCCTAATATTCTATTTAATCCTTTTACCCTCCAATAAACGCTTTTCAAAATGGGTTTCATAGATGGCCGCTATACATTTTTCTAAATTTAGGAATATATAATCTTAATAAGATTATTAATCAAACTAAAATAGAATGTTTTGCATTTTTCTGCGCCGTCCACCTTCCCCGGTCTCGGGTCCCAAATTACACCATCGGGTGACCCATTCTGGTGAGTATGAGAAGGAAAACTGTCATTGTTAATCTAACTATTTAAGACATTTTCACGCCATTATTCAAAAAATAAAAGGTTATCCTCTTATGTTCTGTTTCATCCTTCCAACTCCCAAAGCTGAGTTATGCTTCTCAAGATAGACAACCCGAGTGTCCCCAATCACATTTTTTTTTAGTTCTGAAAAGCTCGTAAACTGTGGATAATTACTCTTTCTCTCAATAAAATATAATTTCAACTTTTTTCTGCCCCACTCATTATACCCGGTCGATGGTGAAAGATATTTACTTTCACATTTCCAGTTCTATACTGTATACATGGAACCAACTTACATTGATTTCTATATGTTATTTCATTAAAATAGACACTATTTTGTCTAAAAATATTGGAAAGAACTTCAATTATTCCATATAACCCTTCTATCCCACCTTCCAATGTAAGGAACGCTTTTCTAAATGAGTGTTCTGCATGTCAACCATCGGTCTCCTTTATTTGCACCACATTTGACTACTAAAAGCAGAAAATTTTTAATTTCTTCTTCCACTAACAGAATCAAAACTGGAATATCTTTTCTGTCCCTCTCAACCTCCCTAATCGCAGGTCTCAGATATCTACCATGGTATTTCGTAATGTTAAGTGTATAAAGGGAAAAATTAGCTTGAAATGTGTGATCCTTCATGAAGAAAAATAAGTTTTTAAACGGCCTAAAAATTAAGAATTTGACTTTATTGTTTTCTACACCATTTCGCCCCTATTTGAAATGAGAACCATTCGAAAATCGGTTTTATGGATTTTTTCCATCTTTGGTGTCAATTTACAAAACATTCAACCCCAGTTTGGTGCCAAAAAATTGTTTTTAATTAGTTATCACAGAATTTCGAGTTCTTTTCCTGCCCCTCCCCTATGCCTAGTGAGCGTTGCCAGACTTCTACTATCGTAATACTTTCACGCCTGAGAGTAAGGAAAAGAATATTACCTCTCATTAAGTTAATTTAAGACTATAAACATGATCCTCAGAGAAAATAAGCATACAAATTTTTACATTCGACTTCATCCTTTCACCCCTTTGACTGGAGGGAACTGATCCTTTCCAAATTCTATATTCTGTTAGTCCTCCCTCACCTCTCTTGTATTATGGCGCATTTGAACGAATTAAATGAATAAATGGAACCATTTTGACTTTAAAACACAACATCAAATCTCGTAAGTTTTCCTCTTCTGTGCCTATCTTACCATCCCCTGTCCCAGACCAAAAGTGCGCAATTCGGAATCTACAGATTCTAAGGAGCAAAATTGTTCCTAATGGTTTCACATAAGCTTCTTCACGAAAAAGCGCACAAAATGTATAGTTAGAAAATCCCCTAAACAAAGCAAACAATTAAACACATAAGTATTTGAAAAAAATGCGCCAATTCAGAGATAAGTCGCCAAATGTATTTAAGCCAAATTCAATTTTAAGCTCTGACCGATACAAATCTTTTGCTATCAAGAGATAACTTACTGGATTTTTTCCAAATTTTAAGAATTTTTGGGGGGTATATTTGTTGACGCAGAGTTGTGAAACTTGGTATTTAGGGGTTATGGAGGGTGATCTTTCAGAATAAAATATAATATTTGAGGTCTTCCATAGGAAAAAAGAAAGTTAGTGCTTTGTTCGATATGAAGACGACCCCTTAAGGACTCGAAATTTTTTTTGTTTAAAGAGTACTTCAAATGATGAAAAATGGTACCTTATTTGTCTTTGTATCTCGAGCCGTTCCGGAGATAAAAAATCTGAGTCGATTTTTTTTTCCAGTACTGTACAAAAGGTTTCATGCCTAAATGTATTTTCGATTTTCATTAACGAGGAATTTCAAAGATAATCTATATTTTAATGTAGTTTAATAAAATATGATTATCTTATTTTCATTCGCGAAACGCGTTTTCTCATTCGCCAAATGTACGCTTAAAAAGCCAAATAATGCCGTTCAATTCATACCAGCTTCCCTCTTCTTTTGAACTCGTCTACTCACGGCAACCCTGTTCAAAGCTCTTCTCCTCGCGGTACGACAGTAGGAATTGAGACTAGTTTCCTGGCTACTAGTCCATAACATTTCTCCTCGAAAAGAGCGATAGCGTGCCAAATGTTGCCTGTGGCAACCCAACAATCATTCACACTCACTTTGATTTTTTAAAATGCTTTTTCTAAGATAAAAATAATTAATTACAAAAAAAAGAACATCAATTCGTGTTCGGAATGAATTGTTGAAATTTTTGATATAGTTTTCGCTTTGATTTTTGTGCAATAATAAGAGTTTTAGGCAGATGAATTAGCATTACAGTCTATGGAGATCCATGCATTTTGTAACTAAAATGGCGGCGAAAAGTTCATTGTCCAGTCTCTCTATATATAGGGTCTCTAAAAAAGACTTAGAAAAGAGAGAGAGAGACGAAAGGATACTGATCCCACACATGCTCAAACTAAAACAGAGTCAACGTTAAAACCGCTCGATATTTAAATCACTGAAGCCATATATTTCAAACACCGAAAACTTTCCATACTTACATCAACTTTCAGTGAAAAAAACCAGCGAAATGACCACCTAACGACGGCATTAACAAATCATTAGCGAGGAACTAACTCACCATCCCCGAATACTTTCAGAGCGAGTCCGGGTCTTTAACGACTCATTTACGAGGAGACGTAAAATAAAAAAAAACACCGCCCGAAATGCCTAACTAAACGGAACACAAGGACGGTGGGTCCTTTTTGTTGTGAAATAATAAAACAAGATGCGAAAAACCGTCATGGAGGAAGTAGGTATAGGGAGAGCATTGAAGCATCTGCAATAATTGAATCGGCATCAGTTCAGGCGCGGATCCAAGGGACTGGACAGTGTCCCCCTTGAACCAAAAAAAGTACTCATTATGAGTTAAAACCCCACTTTTACCGTTCAAATGTCAAAATTTCTTCTGGGTAAGGACCCCCATAGCATACCCCCCAGTGGTACCAAAAGGGGATCTTGAGTGATACTTTTTAGAAAATCCCAATCATTTTGACATTTTTCTCAAAAGGTAAAGGTGATGGTCTGGAAAAGTGCCCCCCCCCCCCTTGGAGCCGGGCTGGATCCACGCCTGCATTAGTTAGAATAAGGTTCCACCCGTGAAACGCGGTAGCAAGTCTTATAAAAGCGTTTAAAAAGGGAAGAAGTCTAAAAGTTTTGAGAAAATCGAAAAAAAAATGTACAAGTAATTGGAATTTTCATTGTATAAACAGCAATGTTTTACTGGGAGTTCAGGACCCTTTTTAAAATACAGAAAAATCATCAAAAACAAAAGTATATTAAAAAATATTGTATAGTTGAAAAAGTTAAGGGGGATTTATCCTTCTTTTCAAAGTTATGAAATTTCGGCTAAAAAAATTCTTTAAAACCACTAAAATGGACAACTTAATTATATTTCTCCTTTCTTTCTGAAGGGAAGAAAGATAAAGAGTTAGGAAGAGAGAGAGAGATTCAGAGAGAGAAAGATAGTGAAAAAGGAAGAGAAAGAGAGAAACAGAGATAGAGAGCAGGGATGCAGAAAATGTTCTTACTTCCAAGATTTCCCCCAATCCATACAAAAATGTCCCCAAAATTTTAAAAATTGATAAAGACCTACAAAAATTAATTATTTTCGGTATTAAAAATATGCAAAAAAGTTTTAGTATCTTTAAAACCAATAGACTTATTTTGTTGAATGACAATATACTTAAAAGTTTAATAAAACTAATACAAGTATACTTTTAAAAATAAATATACATATGAAATTCCTTAAATAAAAAAATTCGCAATTTTACAAAGAAATAAAACATATATAACCTTTTCTAATAGTGTCAATTATTAGGAACAAGGATGAATCAAGGGTTAAAAATCGCTATGTAAGTTTTTATTACTGTACTGAAATTGAATTCAATAGTGTACTTTTCCACAAAATTTCCCCAGATGGCTAAAATTTCCCCCGATCCTAGATCGCCGGATCGGACATATTCTGCATCCCTGATAGAGAGTAAAATAGAAAGACAGAGATAGAGGGATAGAGAGTTAGGAAGAAAAAGAGAGATTCAGAGAGAAAAATAGAGAGAGATTGGCAGAGAAAGAGACCAAGATGTAGAGAAAGAACGGGAGAAAGAGAGTGAGAGAGAAAAGATTGTGAGAGAGTTACACCTAAATCCATGTTCTGGACTTTCTATTTTTTTTCTATTTGCCACTATCCATACTGGCACACAGGATCACCCTACCGAAGCTATCTCTACACTATAATACCTCTACGCTGAAAACAAACCAACACATAAATGAGCGAGACAGAAACTCACTAACGATCGGAGGACACCCAATAAAAAGCTCATACAGCGAATCATAAAAACGACGTTATTTACCGGCGGCACAAGTACATTATTCGGCCCCAAAAAACACACAACTTGTTTTTTTTTTAAACAAGAGAATTAAAGCTTGACGGAGGAGCGGTCGTAAAAACCTCAACGGTCGCGGGTTTTTTTAATGAAAAATAAAATATGAAATTCCGTAGCGTTTTATTGCGACGGCAACAGCGGTCTTGATGAAGTTGAGGGGCTAAATTAAAAGAGGAGGAGGGGGAAATTAAGGGAGACTGATAGGGGATGATGGAATGTGAGTAGGGACGGGTGTTTTTTACATGTGAACGAATGGGAAAAGTTGTTCTGTCTGAGTTACTTGAAAAAATCTGAAGTGTTTATTGAATGATAGCTTTGTGTTAGAAAAGCAGTACTTCGGTAGATTAAAGATAACACTAGTGAAAATGTTGTTTAAAACTATTTTTACAACCTGAGTTCAACCATGTCCACCTAGACACATAGAACGAATTTTTTTACACAGGATGGCCACAGGAAACGTACCTCACAATTCCCTGATAATCCGGTATGATTTTCCCTGATACTTTATAAGTACAGTAAATTCTTAAACATCTAGAAAACGGGAGAATGACTGTATAAATCAGGAAACATTGAGAAAGAAGGAATATGAATGAGATTATTTCCTAACTGTTACCACAAAATAACATTTGGAAGCCTTTTTTGAACATTTGCTTTGGAACCGCACTAATTTAAATGCACTCAAGATTTTATTTTGTAGGAAAGAGAACGGAAATGCCCGTATAAAGATTAGAAAATCAGGCAGAAAAATATTGAATTTATTTTTGAAACTGGGCAGATTTTCAAAATTTCCCCGATTATTATCAGATTTTCAAAAATTTCCCTGATTATTCCAGGTTTTTTAATTTCTCCTGACAATTCCAGAGGTTTTTAAGGTTTTCCTTGAAAACAGACCTGGAAATTCTAGATCTGTGGCCACCCTGTTTTCCCCCAATGAAAAAGTGACATGCTGCTAACCACGTCGATTTCCATCGGGCACAGTCAGCCAAAAAACCTATGGTATCTCTTCAAAAAATCTGCGGTATCTCTTCAAAAATCTGCCCTATCTCCCCATTCATGACCCCTCCAACAATAGCGAAGGTGTCCGAAGTCACCCCCCCAGTCAATTAGCAGACACCCGATAGTGACTTCTCGCTCCTCCCCGAGGGCTGTCTTTTGTTGGAGGGACCATTGAAAGGGTTGATTGCGGTTTTCCTATTGTCCGATAACCAGATACTGCAGATTTTTTGAACAGATACCATACTGAGTTTCTGGCTGACCGCAGCCTAAAGTCGAACTTAACCTGCGGCATACCTGTCCGAAAAAAACCAGTACCTCCTCCTCCGCACACAAGAAGAAACAAAAAAAGAACAAATCGAGGGAGGGAGGGAGGATGACCCTGTACGGCCTTGGAATGCGAGTGGAACCACCGTGAGAGTTTCGGGAGGAAGTCCAGCGGAGCGAAAAGCAGCCAGCATCCTCCCAGAGAATTTTTTTTCGTTCGGCCATCAGCTTCTCGGAAATCATTATGGTGCACATTTAAAAAAAAAGTCGGAATGTAAGTTAGATAGAAGTCGAGGTCTTAACAAGATAGGGCTTAACTAGTGGGTGGTGTATAGGGAGGGGCAGGGCCGTAACCAGACGTTTTTTTCGGGAGGTCTCAACATTTCTTTCCCTGAGGTATCTCCTAACGAGTACTTTTATAAGTTAGGTTTTAGATGACTTACGCAGAGGATTTTAATTTTGGTGCATTAAATTTCAAAATTGTGTAAGGGGCCGTTCAAATATTACGTAAGCACCTAAGGGGGGAGGGGGGTTTGCTATTTGCTTATTTTTCCTGACAAGGGGGGAGGGGGAGTATGAGTAATGCTTAAACTTAGGATATTACAAACACTGCATTTTAGAAAATATCTTGTTTCCTTATAGATAATTTCAAAATTTAACTAAAAATAAATTTTACCAAAAAAAAACAACAACTAGGAAAACAATTTTAAGCATTTTTCCTAAGGAAAGTTTTAACGATAGGTTAAGTGTTGATAGAGAACAATGAATTTCAGAATCTAAGAACTACTAAAGATTTTGTACAAAAAGTCTTTCTTTTTATACTCTTAAATTATCTCTTTCTCTCATATTTTTCCCAACTTACAAGTTCTTGAAAACCTTTCAATGGAAACTTTTGATACACAAACACAGTAATAAATTCTCATTTGAAGTAAATCAGAGTAAATTCTCATATGAACTATAAAAAGTACAATCAAACCAATGAAAAGTTAAAAAAAAAAACGTTTTTTCAATCAAAACATTTCCGTATCGTAACAAACAGGTTTTTATCAGCCTCCATTCATTAAATTATATTTTAAAATAAGTAATCAAAACGGAAATTTCAACTCCAACATTCTCTATTTTCTTCACAATTTCCCTTTAAATTTTCCAACGAGACTTCATCACCAATTCACCCCTCAAATCGAACGAGCCCGATCGAGACCACCCAACCAGTTCGAATTTCTCAATCTCCCCTCGAAGAAGAAAAAATAATGAAAGAACAAAAGAGAAGAAAAGTAATGGGACAAGTCAACGCCGCATGCGAAGGGCAGCAATTAAATAATCCGGACCCACCTCCCGAAAAGAGCGTAGAGGGGGAAAGCAACAGGGCGAGCGTCGAGTGGTCACTCTCATTAGATAACCGCATAGTTTAGCGTAATTTATAGCATAAAATGAGAAATACTAGAGCTAATTTAATTAAAAAATATAATAAAGCTGAGTAAGTAAATATGTTAATAGTTTCAATCATCAACTAGCTAGATCAATGGCGGCAAGTGGCGATCCACATCCGGACCGTGTAAGGTTATTGTATTTCCAGCCACCCACCCACACCTAGGTATTTTGAAAATCACTAATATTAATTCTAAGACACAAAAAATGAATTTGATCCTTTTGAGATCCAAATTCCCAAAAATTTCCGGGGGGGATCCCCCAGAGCCCCCTTTTCAATATGAAGCTATTAATAATTTACGAATTTTTAGTACCAACGTTAATTCAATGGTTTCTAATCGTATAATTTTGGAGGAGTGCTGAAATGTAAAAAGTTTATTTCTTATCTGTAGTTAATAAGTCAGGGTTTTGTAAATCTTTCTGGGGAAGGAATCTCAAATTCCTCAGGCATCCCTCTAAGCATTCTCTTGCTGATGATCCTTATGAATGCTTTTTTTTTTAAATATTTTATAAGTAAATTTGATTTTTTAAACAGTATTTCAATTAAGTGCAACGGTTTAAACAGCAATTAACAATAGTTTTGTTTAATTTAAAGTAAGAAGAACTTTATACCATTCAAAGTTAATAATAAGTATGTTATTTAAATTACATCTATGTCAAAACATGTGTATCTAAAGATAATTTTATAAGTACCCTTTTCTCTGGACCTCAGTAAGAGTTTTCCTAATTATTTGGCTCCGTGTAAAAATACTTGCCGATCCCTGCCCTGAGCTAGATGTGTACGTATTTCTCTCTGGCTCGCACGGTCACCACTCCCAGGCGCGCTCTAGCCTCCTCCTTCCTCGACGCGGACGGACCCACCTCCCGAGAGAGAGGCGCATCCCACAATCCGTCGCGGCTCTCAGCAGATAGATTACCTGCAAAACAAATAGTCGCCCCAACAAGGTCGCATTCCACCGAGGGAGGGATGGAACAATTATTATTCCTGCTTCTTTTTCTTTCTTTCTCTTTTGCAGGGAGGGAGGGTTAACGAGGCTGGCCGGGCAGGTGGTCAGGGAAGGAGAGATTTGTTCGGCGGGGAGCATCAAAGAGCGATGATGAGAGAAACTAGGGCTATGGCTAGTTTTGTAGCCATATTCATAGTCGTCAGCCTCGGTGTTAACCAGCAGCTATAGATAGAAAATTTAGCTTTTCCCTTACTGAGATTGGTGGAATCTTTTTGTGATCAAGGATTTGACACCGACGGCTGTGACTATGTACTGCTGTATTTTCAAAAATTTCGGAGGATATATAAATTTTTGACCCCTATGCATCTTTTATTACTGAATCGTTATTTATTCATTGAATCGTCAGTTAGAAGAAGGGAATAAGTCCAAAAAAATGGCAAATTGACTTTTTGTGATCAAAAATATCTCCAGGCTCCGCTCTATACACGAGTGCAAAGAGGGGGAAAATAACTACCCCTTATCGGCAGATATAGCCCCTTGAATTTGCAAAATCGATGGCCATTCATTGTATTTTTTAATTTAATTTGAAATTAAAGTTAATTTTTCTTTCTTTTCTTATTTTATGATGTAAACTGAGCCCAAATAAAATTTTATTTTAATGTAAAACTTTTTTTTATGCAGGGAAATTTGACTCCATTTATATTCACTTACTCCATTCATACTGCCTTAATGACTCAGTTTAATAATAATTTTCAATTTTATTTGTCTTAGTCTTTCTACTTCTCGCTTTTATACTGTGAACTAAGCAGAAATACAATTTAAATTTAAATGATTTTTTAAGATTCTTCTCCAGTCGAAATTTCATGAGGTTGAAGAAGGGAATAAGTCCATCATCTTTTTTTAACTGTGAAACATTTTTAAATACACTTACTATAATTTTTTCGATGATTGTTCTGTATTCTTAACAGTGTCATGAATTTCCTGTAAACTTTTGGTGGCTATAGGATAAAAATTCCATTACTTACACAGTTTTTTTTTTCGATTTTCTCAAAACTTCGTTTTTGGACTTATTTCCTTCTTCTAACCGACGCGACGGCGACGATTCAATTGAAAAACACCTTTCCAGAATATTAATTTCACATCAAGAACGCCAACATAATACCCAAAAACCAACGATACAACAACAGCATATCAAACAAATAGGACGACATTCTAAACATAAAAGGATACATTATTAAAACCCTTTCACAACCCTTTTTTGCACGCATCGCCTGTCAATCAAGTTCCACGCCCACGAGGGGGACCTAAAACACACAAATAAACCCCGCCGACTTAATTGTCGCTTCAAGATTCGAATCACGCACGTCATTCGAATTCCGCTCAGCCCCGAATTTCCTGTGGATTGATTTGTCGTCTGCTGAGAGGTTTAATTACAGGGGGGAAAGAGGGGGGTGTCGCGAGAAAGACAAGATGACAGATTGAGTTGATGGTTTTGGATGAGGTGGTGGTGCAATACTTTCGGATACACCTGCTGCACTCTACCTGTATAGCATGGAGCAGTGGTGTTCCCAAACTATTTTGGTCGTGGAACCCCAAAATTTGTCGCCAATGATCGCGGAACCCTTAATGTTTTTAATCAACGACTTTTCAAAATTTAATATATCTGATATTAAATGAAACAAGCCAACTTAATGTTAAAAAAGTTGTGAATAATCGAGTTCCAAAAACCAACAGGGGGGTCTGTGGGTCCTCCCCAGAATATTTTTTTTGGAAATTTAACAATAAAAGAGGATTTTAACTTGGTTTGTACACACCTAATTCGAATTTCGGCCATACATTTTTAAGAATTTAATACATATTTTTGGTAGGATTTACATTTTGATGAACTTAATATAAAAAAAGTAGTAAATAATGGAGTTCCAAGTCTAGGGAGACCTCTCTCAGATAATTTCAGATAGTTGATGAGTGAAAAAAACAAGAATATATTTTCCAGTACTTAATATTCATATTAATATATTGATATTCAAAACTCAAATGTTTGACGCAATAATATATCTGCAGTAAAATCCACATTTAAAATCTGTACTAAAAATACCACTCTTTCAATAACACTCCCAAGTTTTATAAAGATGCTTACGAAAGCTTACACAATCTCTTCTATGGCATTACTGAATTAAATTAAGAGCTTAAACGGAAATAAAATTCCTTTTTTATCGACGTTTTTATCCCATGACGATCTTAGACAAAGAAACAATAAGCCTCATCTTTAGACCTTTTAAAAACAAGTCTGACTTTAATAATAATAATAATAATCGCAGACTAGAGACAAAAACCAAAACGTAGACGCGTTTTTATATTATAAATACCGGAATCAAGTCCGTAATAAGCGATGCGCTTACGGAGTAATCAAAAACGCACATTACACAGGAGGAGTTTTAGTTCCATCTCAAATTGCTGAGCTCCCGGCCTTCTTGTAAGTACCCAATCGATCCGTCTGGACAGTGACGTCACGGCTACAAGTTGAACTTAAGAGGGCACTAAACTTAAAATTGAGTGGGACGAAAAGTTTTCCGATTTATAATAACCTTGTTAAGTTAGAGGGAAATTGTTAAATTGGATGTGTTTAATATGTGAAGGGTCGTTTATTGAATTTTTTTTTGGTAGCTAAAAGAAATGTTTTCGCTCATTTAATAACTTATTCTTATGGTAAAATAGCACTCCATGTTATATTATATATAACAAATATAAAATAAAATAAAAATATAAATAAAAATATAAAATATATGTGTATTTAATTCTAACACAACAAAACTCAAAGAGGGTTTAAAGGGATTCCACCTTCCCTCAAAATTTTATATTTGAATCGTCAGTTTGAAAAATTCCAAATAAAAAATGGCAAATTGACTTTATAGTGCAATCTCCAAGCTTCGCTCTACACAAGAGTGGAAAGAGGGGGAAATAACTACCCCCCTGTAGGCAGATACAGCCACTCGAATTTGGCAAAATCTATGTCGATTATTTGTATTTTTTATTAAATTGGAAATTAATTTGAAGTTAATTTGTCCATTTATCGTATTCCTTGTGCTACCAATATATTTTGTTTTCATTTTAAAGTGTTTTTTACCATTATTTATCCATTGAATGTTTGACTCCATGATATTCACTTACCCCTTGATACTAACTTAATGATAACAATTTTTCATTTTATTGTCTAAGCTTTTTCATTTTCACTTTTGAGCTGTGAACTAAGCAGAAATAGAATGTAATCGTCAATTAAAGTGGTTTTTGAGAAGAATTTACGTGGGTTATATTTGGGAGGATTTTAAGAAGCTTAAAATTGCATAAAACGCTAAAACTAGTCATTAATATTAACCAGATTAATATATCTATACATAGAAGAATACACATTTCAAGAAATCTACATCTGCATGAAAATAACCAAAATGTAACTAAAAGGAAATAAAAAAAATTAGGAAATTAGTTAATACTAGAATAACTTAATTAAATAAAAATGAAATTACTAAATGTTTTTGGCCAGTATAATTTTTGTTAAGTAAGGGAAAAATAGGAAGTTTGTATTTTTTTGAAAGCACTTTTCACACTTCAAGCATTTTCAATCAAACTCATGCCTGAGGTTTTCTAGCTTCCGGAATTTCATAATTCCGGAATTTAGGGCCAAAAGGAAGAATGATTGCACAAAATCTGGAATGGTTGGCATATATTGGTTCCTTTGAACTTCATTATTTCACATATACTAAGGAAGGAAAATGAGTTAAAAACGGAAGTTTCGGTAAAAGAGCGGAAAATCGCAATTCCGCGGAAGAAACTCATGAAAATATTTCTGCACATTTATTTCCCTAACAATGCATACATCATCAACGAATGACCTAAAGCAAAACCGAATGACACAGCAAAATATAAAATAAATTTTTAAAAAAAGAAGGAACAAATGCTCTCTAAATTTTAAGTTAGTCATTCTGAAGCTTGCCTTGCGATGCCACTATATTGTATGTGTAATATCTATATGTGTATGTGTAATATCTATATGTGTATGTGTAATATCTATATGTATATGTATATATGTATGTTTTTTCATTTTTATTATTTTCAAATACAACTGCTTTAGGTTGCCCATATGGGTTTCTGACCCCTTGGCAACTCATATGTCTTCCTGTTGTTGTTTTTTCTTATATATGTGTCTGTGTTTGTTCCAATTGTTAATGTTCATGTTGTATACGTAATAAATAAATAAAGAATTTGAATTTTGAATTTGAAAATATCGACTCAAATTTCTGTACATAACGGCCAAAAAAATCCACTAACTTTGACAATATATAGCACAAAGTTCAGCAACTGTCCGGACCGCGTGAGGCTGTTTCCTGGACAGCCAAAGTATTTTGAAAATCAATAATATATTCTTACACAATGAAAATTAGTTTGACCCGCTTGTTAATGGTAAAGTTTCAAAATATTTCCTGGTGGAAACCCCCAGACCCCCCCTTTTTTTAATATAAAGCTCTTAATAATAACATACACGTACGTACTTAAGAAAAAAGTTCATTCCATGATTTTGAGTCTTAAAATTCGGGAGGAGTGCTGAAATAATAGTATTAGTATCTTTCTAGTCAATAAATCAAGGTTTTGCAAATTTTTTCAGGGAAGAATATCAAATTCCTTGCCCATCACCCTTAACATTTTCTTGTTAAAGGTCCACCCTCATCAATGCTTTCTAAAATATTTCAAGACTAACTTGATTTTTAAACAGTTTTGTTGCGATTTGAAACAGATTTAATAGCAATTAACAACAGTTTTTTTTAATTTAACAATTTAACTAAGCAGGTAGCGTACTCAAATTATATTGTAAAACATATGTATCTGAAGATAAGAATACATAGTAATAAATAAGTACCTATATTTTTCTCTGGAACTCGATAAAAATTTTCAAAATTATTTGGACCCCAAGCAAAATTACTTGCAGACCCCTGCTATAGCATCCCGTTACTACAACCAAATCTCTCGACGCCTCTCACATTTCTCTTCGGTTAGATACACCTAACAATAAAAGAGGATTCCTGTTCATCCGCATCGGAGATTTCGGCCGTTCGCCGTTGCCAAAGAAGGAACACGAAATTCGCCGCGATAAATAAATTTTTTAAGGCCGGTTGTGATTTCCCTCAGGAGTGATGCCACCAGAAATGATCGCTTCCACCAACTTTCGGCCGAGGTGAACGGGATATAGCTGCGTTCGCCGGTGTTCTGATTTAAAAAGGAAAACACAACAAACCCTGATCCAAACAGAAAATCAAATATAATATTGGACAGACCAGACAGAATTTGTTTCGGGGAGTTAGACTCAACATTATTTCTGAAGTACCTCCTTACTAGTACTTTTATACATTAAGTTTTACCACTTACACGAAAATTTTAAGTTTAGTGCATGTAATTTAAAAATTTTGCAACAATGCGAATCCCAAGTAGAATTTTTGGGGTCTGGGGGGTACTTAAGAAAACATTTTTGGAAATTTGCCCCTCAAAATAGTGTTTTAACTCATTTTGGAACCCTTTGGATTACACCCAAAAAGCACCACTCATCGTAAGCGGCAAAGGGTAAAAATCAGTCAGAATTTCGAAGAGGGTTTAGGGGTCCTCGCCCCCCCCCCAAAAAAAAAAAATAATTTGAAATTTTTACCCTTAAAAGTAGCGTTTTGACTCATTTTGAGACTCTTTGGGTTGAGTGGCGTAATTAAGGAGGGCAGTTGGCCCCCCCCCCGAATTTTGAAGTAAAAATATCAATGGTAATTTTTAAAAATGGAAAAATAAAATACTACTGACACTTTCCCTTTAATAGAAATCCTCAATGCTAATTAAAATCAGTGCTGTCAGTTTACTACCTTTTGATACTAAGCAGCTTTTTCATTCCCTTTCACGAGCCTTGCGGGGAGACGACCTCCACAAACTTTGCCCCTCCCACAGGAGTTGATGTGTCTTTTAGGGTGAATGGGATTTTGAACAAGAAAGAAAATGAGAATTAAAATCGGAGAATGAAAGAGGGGAGTTATGAGGTGAGGAATATAAAAAAGTGTGTGACAATGAGAATGAGAGAATGAGTATAGAAAGAGGATAAGAAATTGAATAGAGTCGTAAGAAAATGTATGAGGAAGATAAAAATGTATTTAATAGAAACTAAAAAATATAAAATAGGGTCACTTGGGGTAAGTGGGACCCCTTTTTGGAACAGTACATTTTTGAAGGTTCATAAAATTTTTTTGAAGAGGTTCAATTTGAACTTGATGACATATTCTATTTAAGACACTATTAATAAACAAAAATTTATAATTAGGTTCTAAAATAATGTTCTACATTTTTCTTAACTGGTCTTTTTGTAAAAAATGAGACGGGGGTCCCACTTACCCCATAGGAAGGGGTAAGTGGGCCACCCCCTTTTTATTTTGATTGAAAGCAAGCAAAACTTAAGAGGGAGTAAGTGGGTCTTACTTGATAAAGTATAGAAGTTTTAGGTACAAAATATTTTATTGTAACTTAATCCATGTGCGAGATATCTACTCACATTTAAATTAATAGGGTTGGTTGGGGTAAGTGGGACCCCTTTTTGGAACACTACAATTACAGAATGTTTTCTTCAGGTTCGAATGGTTCGGGGGACTTATAAAGAAACCCTCGAAACTATTCCCCCACCCCACTGTGTGTTTTAATTAATTTCTCGGCAACGTGAATAAAAAAAACCCCCAACTTAATAGTTTTCTTTACTTACCACAGCTTATATTAAAACGCAAAATTAATTTAAAATTTCAATAAATTACTTATAAATGATTCAATAAACATTAAAATGGTGAGTCTAGGGTGTCCCATTTACCCCATAATGAGGGGACCCACTTACCCCTACTTTGCTTAAATTACGGGGTAAGTGGGACCCCCCTCTTAAAAATTTTTAAATAAGAGATTTTGTGAAAATTCAAATTGCAGTATGTATTTTAAGTCAAACCTGGCACAACAGTTGAAAAAACATTAAAATATAGTGAAAACTTTCCTGGAAACACTTCTTGGAAAAATGCATCTTGAACTCTCCAAAAAAAAAAATTATGGAAATTTTTTTACAATAGTTCTATAATCTTAAAAAGAAATGACACAAAACTCTAATATATGCAAAACCCATCAGTGTGACAAAATGTAACATGATCAATGTGAATAAGTGTGAAATGTCCTTTACATAGTTTAGTTTGAGGGGGGTGACCCACTTACCCCAGGGACCCACTTACCCCAAGTGACCCTACATTGGAAAGAAAATCAAAGAATCAAAATTATTAAAGGACGTAAACAGAATGTGTAAAAATGGAAGTGGAAAAGAAATAGAAAGAAAAGTAAATGAGGTAGATGAACAGATAGTTAACGGAGGAAGGAATGAATGAAAGGGGAAACAGAAAATTCAAATTTCTCCACACATGAAGTTACGTCGCTTTCAACTCCACTAAATATCCTCCTAATCAACACGATTTCACTCACATAATAGCCGACATAACCGGGTGCATCTGAACCGCAGTTTCGTAACAATAATCGCCATTCCCAACAACAATATAAAAGATCATCTCATAGTAATAAAAAGTTTCTCTATCTGATGGACACATGTAAAAAAACCTCCCATTGACTAAGAAATAAAAAACCCGTTCTGATCGGCATTCTTGATCAGGTGGTGGCATACCTCCCTAACGACAGGTGGGGATGAAAGGAGCCGCCGCGCCACTTCAAAGGGTGCCGCCCCAAGCAAGGTCACGGAGCGAAAGGGTTCTTTCTGCGGCAGTCGGTCAGTGGGGGACGTCCGTTGTTACGTCAGGATATTCGGTGGTGTGGACAAGCTAGAGATCATTCTGAGAACCCAGCAGCAGGCACGGATCCAAAGGGGGGGGGGCACTTTTCAGGGATGAGATTGGTAAAAAAGCAAAAAAAAAGTCTGAAAACTCAGCGAACATTTGATCTCTTAAATTGAGAATAAATCAAAAACTTAATAACAATTAGTGAACATTAATTACAACAATAAATTCTTACACTTTAAATTAAAAAGTTTTAATGTGTTAAGCTGTTACAATAATTGGCTTAAATATGAAATTTTACCACATAAAAGAGCCTCATAAGTCAAGAACATCAACTTGAATTTAGAAAAATGAAATTCCCAGTCAAAAATTTCAGTTCACAAGCCGATTTTTTTAAAAGTAAAAAGTCTCAAATTTTCATGATAAATTCAAAAAAGTCTGAAAATCCTCCATAAGTCTGAAAATCCTCCATAAGTCTGAAAAATCTCATCCCTGACTTTTCCAGACCATCACCTTTACCGCTTTACCTTTTGAGAGAAAATGTTGGTGATTTTCTAAAAAGTATCACTTAAGATCCCCTTTTGGTACCTCTGGGGGGTATGGGGGTCCTCCCCAAGAGAAAAATTGAAATTTGACCGGTAAAAGTTTTAATTTTAACTCATTTTTTAAGGTCCAAGCCAAGGGGAGGGCATCGTCCAGAGTGCCCCCCCTTGGATCCGCAGGTACAAGTAATACAGCATCTAACAAAAAACAGCGGTTTCAAAAAAAAAAAAAAAAAAAAAAAAAAAAAAAAAATTTGGGAACAGTTTTAAGATAGTGTCAGTGGGCGTTTTCCAGGCGTCGTTGGTCCGAAGTAAAAAGAAGACAAGAGTGACCTACTAACGGGAGGGTTTGATCGCTAGTGTTTTTACTGCATACGTTCTAACAAGATCGACTAACCGGTTTGCCACTCCACTCAAGATTTCAGAAAAATCAAAAAAGTAGAATCAAAAACCAACTAAAAGGTTTTTCATTCAAGTAGGCGTGGAATCATTAAAATGTATCTTTTACACATTTCTGTGTTTAAGTTATTGGATACATATCATGATACTATATATCAGCCTATAAATATCATATGTATTATGATATATATCAAGTAAAATATATATCGGCCAACCCTGGTAAATATCCGGAAGGTTGAAGGTTGAAGATTCTCAGGCATTTGTGAACAAGACCACTTCATAACTATAAGATCCCATGCCATTGAAAAACCACTTAAGATACTTGACATTCATGGAAAAACAATTAGTAACTTCAAAGCAAAATCGCAGCGCTAATTAGAAACATCAAGTGCCCTTAAAACTGTATCACTTCTTAAAAAGGTTACTTCCTGATAAGTTTAACTAGGAGGACGTGACACACTTAAAATTCGCTACTTAGCCTTGAAAAACCTTCTTTCGTTCTACTCTTCAGTGACAGAATTTAAATTCAAAATTCTAAGGGATAAGTTGGTATACATAAATTCAAATTTTAATATGTTGATTTAAAGTTTATTTTTTTTTCTTCAAAAATTAGTTAACATTTTATTTTTGGCCAATATTAACCTCAACTAAAATAATTGGATGCATTTTTCTTTCAGAGATAATTAAATGACGTTTTAAATTTTTAAAAATGCTTTTTCATTTTCAAATAGAATCAATAGAAAGTTTAAACGTCCCTAAATATTAGAAATGGACAATTAAAAAACATAAATAAAGCATTGTTTTTCTTATAATTAATACTTCCTCCATTTTCTTTGACATAGTTTTTTAAATGACCCGAAATTTGCATTGATATCACCCGATTAAAACAAAAACCTCTCGCCACATAAAGTTTGTTTTCCTGCATACTCTTTTTTATGAAGGAAAAACTAGTTTTACAGAGAGCGATTGTTTGACTAGTTAATTTAATGATGTTTTTCTCCCAATCTTTACGTTTTATATCTGTTTGATTGACACATAAAAATACACACAAAACATTGTTTGTGCTTCGTTTTATGTACAAAAAGTGCACAATAAGTACGCTTTTAATACCTCAGAATGTTGAAAAAAAAATACTGAAATGTTGAGTTGGAAACAACAAAACGTATGCTCACCATAAAATTTCAAGAGTTGGAAATTACTTTTTGAAACAAAAAGTTCTCTAGTCATCCAAGTTAGAAATATCAAGAATATAATTAACATTTTATATTTTATAGGTCTTTTACGCATCTTAAACTGCTAATAGATAGAAAATGTTAGGACATATACCAATACCACTCAACCAAGGATATTCTTATGTACTTGAAGAGGACTATTTTAAATTCTGATTAAACTTTAATGAAATAAAGCATAAAAGATTCAATTTGATTACCTCTCAATTCTAAGGAGCTGGTTAAAGAGAGGCAATGCCCTATTGGAAAAAAATCATAATACCGGTATCAAAATTATATCGGTACCGGTATAAATGATACCGGTACCGATATAATTGATATCGGAAACTGTAAAACTAGTATGAAATGATACTGGTAATTTCAAAACTGGTATGAAACCGATACTGGAAATTTCGAAACCGGTATGAAACGATACTGGTAATTTCGAAACCGATATGAAACGATACTGGTAATTTCGAAACCGATATGAAACGATACTGGTAATTTCGAAACCGATATGAAACGATACCGGAAATTTTGATACCAGTTTTAACGAATACTGGGAATTTCAAAACCGATATGAAACGATACTGGAAATTTTGATACTAGTTTTAACGAATACTGGGAATTTTGATACCAGTTTGAATCAATACTGGTAATTTAGAAACTGCTATAAAATCATACTGGAAATTTCGATACCCAATTTTAAAACATACTGAAAATTTAAATACCAGTATTTATATACCAGGATTTTTTTGTATCCCAACCTTTATTTTTTTTAAGTTATAGAACTTAAAAATAATTGGAAATTTTCTCGAAAAATAAAGAAATTTTGATATCAATTCCAAAACATACTGGGTAATTCGATACCTGTATGAAAATTTTTGGAAATATTAATACATAAGTAGCTAAAAACTTACAGAAATTTGTTTAGGACAATATTATCTGGCTTTTACGGGTTGGTTTACTGGCCGGTACTTTTAGAGCTAAGTGGTGAAAACCGTAGTGTCTGGCGGGAACAAACCCCTCGTGGTACGTTAAGCCTAACACATGCTAACTTTAACGCTGAATAGCTGCGGATCTATTTTCATTACAGTTTAGTGATTTATATTTTATGAAAGCATTTAAAGTGGGGATTCGAACAGTATGCATCACTAAGAAATAGTTAAAAAAAAAAGAACCTGGGGCGTTAGGAAGTGAACATTAGAACGAGCACATGGACACGAAATCTCGAAATATGAGTACTACCCCTTATTGTGTTACATGGTTCTAAAGGGAATTTTGAGTAAGTAAAAATACTAAAATTTTAGACCTATAGCTCTAAAACTCCGGGCGTAACGCCCAGATTCAGGTTTTCAGTAAAACCGGGGAAAAACTCCCGAAATATAGGACCCACCCCCCTCATACTTTACATATTCTTAATCTACTAATCAAAGGGAATACGGTGATATAAAACACTTGGGGGTTCATTCAAATTTTTCGTCTTCCCCCCTTTTTCTATACTCCAAAAAATGCAATGGATCCATATAAAGACAAGTAAACCTCTTTTGTGTTTAAAAATCCCTGGATGACGTCAGAATCACCATGGCAACCCGAATTTCTGGGAAAAGCTTACGACATTACTTAACTACAAAAATAAAAATTGAAAAAAATTCAAACTTATTATTAAATACCAATTTTTGGGCCTTTTCGAACTTGTGTTTTTTACTCGAAAAACTGTTTTTTTCTCGACTCTGAAAATCTGTCTAATTGAACATCAAATTGCACAAAAATTTGATTTATAATATATTTTGAGTTCCTTTTTAAGTTTATTCAATTAAAATGTTTTTTTAAAAAACGTTTACCAGGTCTTTAATGCCAAAAAACTCATTATTTTCACCTGGTAATACCTGTAATGATAAATTGCCCCCCGCACTATAGATTAAAAAAATGTTTGCATTAATATTGAAATGTAATGAAAATAGTGTCATAATGTGAATGATTTAATCAGTTGATGAAGTAAGTAAAAATTAAAGGGGGACAGGGCATGGGGAGGCCAATTATAACCTAAAATAGAGACACCACTTACTAACAAACGAAATGGCTGTAGTGTGTATACTTGTCGTTCTTGGCTTTCCGCTAATTTAATGCCTATAAAATTTCATCAAGATTCCTTTTGAAAACTTTTTTTATGTTTTTAGATAGCGTCTTGTATTATTTTATTCTATATGGTGAGCCTCAGGCACAGCAAAGATTTGGATTTATTAGATTTGATTTCTGGAAATGGAAATGGCAACACAACACAAGTTATTTGTTGACTAATTTTAAGTATTTTAAGATCCTCGTGGTAATCTATTGTTCTTCTATTTTCAAGTAAGTTCAATATTATTCATTTAGAATTAGTATAATCTTTTTCTTTTCTGCAAAATAAAAACAGTGCTGCTTTTAATTCTTTATATGTCTTCGTGAGTAATTTCTAGAACACCTCAAACAAAGTCCGATTTGTTATCATTGGGGCCGGCTGAACTTAAGTAACGAAGATTTATGCGATGCATATATTTCTTGCTTATTCTTCCTTCAAATACATATAATATTTATACATTTGAATTCAAAACTAATATTTTGACTCTAGGACTATGTTTTCCACTCACTCTGCCTCATTTCCCCACCATGGGGGAGAGTGGATAGGTAAGGTGTGTTTTTTCTAATGTTTTGCTGTGAAAAAATGGTTAGGCTTCATTATTAACCTCTTTTAATATAATAATTAAATTAAGACATTAATTCAATAAAATATTTATTTGCTTGGTTTACAGGACCTTTTTTTTTAAAAAAAAAAGCCTGAATTTAAATCACCTTTTCCACACTTGAATCCACTTTGTGAATCTGTTTCATATTTTTTAGGATGAGAAGAAATTATGTGATGCTCAATTATCGCTGGATGCCCACCAGATTGCTAACAGTCAAGCCCAACTATAAGATGCGGAAACTGACGGGATGATAGTATATTATATAGTAAGTACTACAGAATAATTTGCTTTCGAGTTCAATTTTGTTAACTTTTCATAAAATACCGCCAAGTTGATGTGGACAACAAATATTTAAAAGTCAACTAATTTTTACGATTCTCATTAATATATCTAACTGTATTACTAATAATTGGTTAGTTAACTATTTTTGGCAATACTTCTAATTTTTAGTGTCCCAAACAGATTAGCAATATTACATGAGAGAGATAATGTAGTTAAACCTAATTTTGATTTGAAAACTCATTCTTACATAAGATTTTCCAAGTTAATGTAAACAAATTCCAATTATTCTAATCAAATTACTATTGAATAACCCCAGAAAAACTTAAAAATATGTAGTTGACTGCAAGAATGTTATTACATATCTGGAAAAATATAAATCTTTGATTTACGCCAAACTGAGAGTTTTAGTGTAACTGATCCTTTTCTAACATTTTATTATTTTGAAAAACAAAATGGAATCTTATGTAAGAATGGGGGGAAGGGTTTGAAAAATCTTACGTACCCTCAATGGGGGTAGGGGGGGGTAAAATTGCCAAAATCATCCTTACGTAATTAATGAATGGCCCCTACAGCACTAATTAGGGGCGGTTGATAAGAATAGGTTTCTATAAAATTTCCAGGCAGTTAAATGCTATATAAAACCCTTTTCACAACTTCATACAAGATGCCTTAGTGTGATTCTGATTTTGAAAATATAGGATGAAGAAAAGAATTTTTAAATGCAATGCTTTTAAACGGTCTACTTGACTTTCAAAATTACCAATTTAATATACAAGATTGAGATTTTACGCTTAAATTCTTGTTTAAAGAATATGTAGTTATAGAGTTGGGATCAATGACAAAAATGAAATATCTATAATCGTCCACGATATAAAAAGTTTGGGGATTTGTTTGGGTTTTTGAAAGCACTATAATACAATGCATTCATACCCAGTCCTGGGAACTTATTCTTTAATGTATTTTGTTTTTGACAACAGGCAAATGCTTGATGAGTTTCTAATGTTTTTATTAAGTGTTCATGTCTATTTAATATTGTTTTTGCTAATTGGTGATTATGTGTGATATTTCATATGAATCAAAATGCATGCACATATTAATGATTCCCAGCGTTAGAAATTGGGGGGGGGGGGGGAAACGGTGGTCCTGCGGACCAGTGCTTTGCCAATCTTACTGGTCCGCAACAAAATTCAAAAATCATCCTTACGTAATTAATGAATGGCCCCTACAGCACTAATTAGGGGCGGTTGATAAGAATAGGTTCATGCAAGTGTTCATGTCTATTTAATATTGTTTTTGCTAATTGGTGATTATGTGTGATATTTCATATGAATCAAAATGCATGCACATATTAATGATTCCCAGCGTTAGAAATTGGGGGGGGGGGGGGGAAACGGTGGTCCTGCGGACCAGTGCTTTGCCAATCTTACTGGTCCGCAACAAAATTCACACCGAATTAAAAAGGACAAATCCGACAAATTAAAAAGGGCCGGTTTAAATATATAAAGTAACTATTGCACTGAATGTGAGTACCTAAAAGTAATGTTAAATAAAAATCAATACATATTAATAATATTTTTTCTTTTTCGCCGGGGGCTCCCCTATCCTGTATCACCACATTTCGGGTTCTGTCAAAAATATGTACTTGCTTCTCCAAATGCAATAACATTGCTTGCGGTTTCAGTAAACTAGGGTTTTTTACGTGGATGGGTGTTTAGCCCATCGCACAACCTTCCTCATTTTATCCGGGCTTAGGACTGGCATAGGTGCAGGCAAGCCTGACCTATGGCAGAGTTCTATGACCTATGTCTTCAACAGACCCTACAAGAGTCGCTTTGACCTGGGCACCTGAAGGAAGGCGAAAAAGAGGAAGACCCAGGCAGACCTGGCGCAGGATGGCCATAACAGAAAGAAACTCCCTGGGTTGGCCCAGCTGGGGGGCTGCCAGGGCTGCGGCACTTAACCGGCGGGAGTGGAGGGCTGAGCTTGCGGCCTCATACACCACATCGGTGTGAAGAGAGTCGTCTCCAAATGCAATCATCAAACGCACTTAAAATGCTGCTATCACTGAACAAATTGTCTAAAGGATTTTAAACGTGCACGAGAAATCGCTGGTCCGGCGGACCAGTGATTTTCTGATTCCACTGGTCCGAGTTGTTTTTAGTTGTCCCGGACCAGCAAAACACCCCAATTTCGAACGCTGATGATTCCCCATTACAACTGTTCACACACACATTACAATATATAGTTCTCTTAGTTCTTACGTGCTATCCCTTAAACCATAAGTTTCAGCAGCACATTTAATGGGCTTTAACCGTGCATTTTCATTTTCAGAAGCATTGTGTGTGAAATAATTTTGAAGTAGTACCAATTTTTAACCTTTTTAAATGTTTTGTACTGATTTCTGTTCTGTTTATGTCTTGTACAGGGGTAGGAGCAACTATTTCACTAAATATAGGACATTCTATACAAAAAATATAGGACAAATATAGGACCCTCCGGAAAAGGGTTAACTATATTTATTTACATTTTTCCAGATTATAACTTTAAAAACTGATACCTCTCAGTGAATTTAGACTTGATAAACAATAAAGATATGATTTTTTTGGATAAAACTAAAAACATTCATTAAATGTTCTGAAATGCAGATTGAAACATAACACAGGGTGATTCAAAACTCATGGGCAAAAATGATAGAGGGATAAAGACGGATCAGAATCAGACAGATCAGATCGAAATCAAATTCTGCCCAGGCCTAGTGGCCCAACAGGCGGTTTCTATCTCCGTTTCATTAGCCTTTGGGCCTGGGGTGCTAATTACTTAGCTTGTGTCCAGGCTGAGTGGCTAGCCTGACCCTGGACCCCCAGTTGGGCTGAGTTGACCCATGACCAGCTACCCAAGCAGAAGGCATCGAACCTGGGTCGGTAATGCTGGTAGACAGGCACGCTGACCACTACACCACTGCGGCAATGATCAGATCGAAACTACTCGAATATAATTCAGAATTGTCCTTGAAAATGGACCCTGAAGCAATTCTAAGGTGCTAGAGTACTGATGAAAATTGCCAGAACCAATGTAAAATGACTTATTGTGGGGGCAAACAATTGGAGGCAGAAATAAAATTATGATGTTTTAACTTATTTATAAAAACTGTGTGAAGTTTTTGATCCTAAGAGATTGTCTTCAAGAAGAGACAATAACTTTCTTGTTGTTAAACTTTTTGAAGATGACCTCTTTATAGTTTTTATAAATAAGTTAAAACATGATAATTGTCAATGGAATTTTATTTTTCTACTACTATCAACCATTTGCCCACTTTCCATTTCACCCATTTTTCATTACTTTTGTACACAATTTATTTTAATGCCTCAGAATTGCTTCAACTTTGGGTCTGAGATTAGAAATATAGGACATATAGGACATTTGCAAAAATATAGGACAATATAGGACGCTTTTTAAGGTTTTTGGAAAAATATAGGAAATATAGGATATATAGGACAACTCTGACCCCTGCTTGTAGCATTTCATTTGCAATATTTAGCTTAATTTATTTTCTTTTTCTTCCCCTGTCTTTAATTTGTTGAAATATTTTGTCTCCAAAAGATTGTTTTATTCCAAAAGATCTATTTATTACCATCCTAAGTGTAAATTACCCGTAAATTAAAAGAATCTAATGTGGGTGAATCCTGCGAGTTTGGGTTTCGCACTAATAGTATAGTTTTCTTTTTTATAATTGTCATTTTGGTTTCAATGTAATAAAATATTCATTATGCTTAATTTTATAATTGAAGGGTCCTTTTTTCTATGGGAGAAAAGACAAAACTAAATTCCTGAGATTAACCACCGTGCAGAGATGGATGCTGTGTCTGCGGACAAACAGATGGAACTACGTAGCAGGTAGGAAAAACCTCTTTATACAGAAAACCTTTCCATAAAAAAATTTAAAAAATCTAATGTGTTTGCATCCTGCGAGTTTGGGTTTTCCACTAGTAATATAGTTTTCTTATAATTGTCATTTTGGTTTCAATGTAATAATACATTCATTATGCTTAATTTTATAATTAAAGGGTTCTTTTTCTATGGGATAAAAGGCAAAACTAAATTCCTGAGATTATTGGTATACATTGATGGCAATTGATATAATCACATGAGTGGGTTAAAAAACAAGTGGATATAGTGACATTTTATTTAAACTTTACTTGTAATGAAGGGTATGAGAAGTGGCCAATTCTATGAACATTGGCAATATTCAGCCAACTCTCTGTTGCCATCTCTTTAATCTGATTGTTTTTTTAAAGAGTTTGCAACTCTTTAATCTGATTTCGACATCTCTTTAATCTGATTGTTTTGTTATTCATTATTGTTCCAAGCTCACAAGCAATGATTTATTAACTTTTTAACAGTTTTTATTAAACCTCTTCTTAATTAATTGGGAATAATTTAAAAACAACTGGAATAAGACATAAAGAATCCAACTATTTCCAACCCTAACATAGCTCAACATTGTTGCTGATTTGTAGAGCAACAATTTTTCTAACGTGGTATAGCAGATTTAATATATATATATATATTTGTGTTGCAATTCTTTTTCCTTATTTGCCTTGATAATTTTTTCAAATCTTAGGCATATAATATTTTATACTAAACATTGAAAGCTCTGGAATAATTTATTGTATAGTTTAGGTTTGTTGCTATATTCCAGCTGTATTGTATATATTCTAGACAATAAAATGAATGACATTTTTTAAAATATTTTTTATTCTAGCTGCAACCCTTGTAAATTTTGCACTTTATATAATATACTTTAAATGTATTTGGCAAATATCTTGTGACTTGTTAATTTACACATTTGTGTTTTATTTCAGATTAAATGCGGTTCTATCTTGGTATGTGAACGAGAGTACTGCAACGTCAGCATCATTGCCTGGGGGTACAAAGGTATTCCGTATTGTTCGTTGCAGCGAGAGAAAGAAAGGAACCATTCTCGAGGATGCATATGTTCGTTATTGGCTCTGTCTGGGACAACCTTATCTCCTCTAGCCCCTCAGGTGTATCTGGGATACCACCCTCTAGTTCCTTTTGGTGTCAGGGACACCATACCCTTGTTGTCTGGGGCAACAATCTTCAGCTTGAGAATGAGGCCAGTGGTTGGAACACTGCACTCTTCGCCCTTTGAAGTCTCTGGAAGACTAAAACTGCCATCATCATCATTTCGTGTCGTGCTATATTGTGCGTAGTTTAATTTTTGAAAACTTTTAATTACAATTTAGTATGATGTTTCTGTTGATTTAGTATTGTTCTCTTTTATAAACCTGTGTCCCATAAATGTACATAATTCATATGACTGTTTTCTTGTACTTTTTTGTATCCTGTATTCTTGTACTCTTTTGGTTTGTAGAAGCAGTTTTATACTGGATCTAGAGTATCATACTGGTAATATTTCATACCAGAACTGGTATCATACTGGTAATATTTCATACCAGAACCGATATCATACCAGTAATCCCATATACAGGTAACATACCAGTAATCCATATCATATCGGTTTATGAAACACCAGTACTGGTATCATACAGGTAATCTATATAGGTAATATACTGGTAATCTATATAGGTAACATACCAGTAATCCATATCATATCGGTTTATGAAACACCAGTACTGGTATCATACAGGTAATCTATATAGGTAACATACTGGTAATCTATATAGGTAACATACAGGTAATCTATATAGGTAATCTATATAGGTAACATACAGGGAATTTTGATACCAGTACCGGTGTTTCATAAACCGATATAATTTTTTTCATACCTGTAATATTTTTCCAATAGGGTGAGTACGAAATGATGCCTCACAAACATGACTTTGGTTTTGAAACTGAACATAGTGACTTACCTAAAAGAAAAAAAACATGGTAAGATATCTCAATGTAAACAAATTATGAAATACAACAGTCAAAGATATTTTTTATCAATATCTCCATATCATCATTTATTTAATTTATGAGACAAATCAAATTATAAAGTTAAAGAAAGCTTCGTTGATATTTTTTTTTGCAAATTACATTTAGAGATGTGTGTTTTAGTACTCTACAATGAAATTCAGATAGTTTAAGCAATATTACACTGTATATATTCAAATTCATAGTTGATACATGAAAACATTAAAATCCTTATAAGTTCCTTATCACGGTAGATACGATCAAAAGCTAACGTAAGATCCAAAGTGAAGCAAAAAAAGGATGCACACAATGAATATCAGCGAACAATTAGTCGAAGATAATTACAGCTAAAAGTCACTGCTTTCCCATTTTGAAATTCGACCTACTACAGGGAAAAGCGAGCGAGATTTACAAGTGAAGTGTTTTGACAGGTAAAACAGTTACACGAAAGGGGATAGGGGCATAAATAGAGGGATTATAACCGGAGCAGAGACTTATCGCGGCCCCAGTGTCACATAAATATCGCGGATAAGCGAAAAGGTGAAAAAGGCGCCGATTTCCGATGGCGCCTCTCGTGCAGCGATAGCGACGAATTTTTTTTTTCTCCTCAACCTTTCACTCTTTGAAAGTGAGTCTCCGTGTCCTCCATCTTTACCCCTATACTAGCACACCAAATACACTCTAGTCCAAAAATTATGGATAATTTTTGGGAATGCTGACACAAATCTTTGTTCATGAAATGTAATGTAATTTTTAATGATCCCAAAGGGGGGGGGCACTGTCCAGAGTGCCCCTCGTTGTATTCGAGCCAGGTCTAAATATAGATTGAACTGTGTCTCAAAGAAAATCGAAAAACTATCCTTCATAGGTATAAAAGGAAGAAAACTTATAAAATGTCTAAAATTTTTGCAGGGCAGTTTGGCAGTAATATTTAAGTAGCTAGTGTTACAAGAATATAGTCACAAGAACAAGTGCAGTGACATAGAAGAAAACAATGTTAACTTTAACTTATTGCACTTATCTGTTTATCCTTAACAACATGTGCAATAAATTTACGTTGTTTTCTACTATGATAATGCTGCTTAGCCAATTCATCTGTCAAAAAGAACCCAATCTTTATCCATACCGTAAAAAAGTGCCAAGATATCTCAAACGCCATAGCTATCAGTAAAATTGTCAAAAAAAAAATATCGAATTCATCTATTTAAACATATTTAGTATTCCTTGAAGACCATTCACGTAGTGACAGAATAGAGAAGAATTTCCAGTGACCAAACATGGCCGCGATCCAACGTTCCTCCAAAAATTGTCAAACTGAAAACTTCGGCACACGGGCGAAAGGGAGAAAAAAGATCGCTCGCTTGTCATCCTGAGGGGGGAAAGTGTCGCCTGAAATGTCGCGGAACGGACGAATGGCGCGAGACAAGGGACGCGGATTATCGCGAGAGGCGCGGAAAAAGAACGCGAGAAGAGAACGGTCCCTGAAGTTTCACGGAGTTTATCGGGAGTTTAGGGTTATCTGAACTTTTAAGGGTATCATTTTTTTTTTTCAAAACTTTCGGTATAATAAATCAGCCGGTTCAATTACGTTATCTGGTCCGTTAAAAATAGCCGAAATACTCTAGAACGTGAAATTTTAAGGGGATCGCGGTACCTTTAAAATCATCAATTTAAATCTTTAAAATCATTCTTATTTAATATTTATTTCTATTATTAAAGTTAGTATTTGCTTAATGTAAAACAGATTCCAAACTCAAAATGGCTTAAAATTCAATTTTTTTTTTAAAGAAAATTTAAAATTTAAGAAGTATTTTAAAATGCCTCCTACAATAATTGACCTGCACTCATAAAATTTGATGTTTAAATACATCAAAAACTATGTACAACAAAGATGGTATCGGTTTAAGGTTTGTTCTACTTTGAGTACTGAAAATGTTTTTTATTGAATCAGTAACAAAAGCCCTAAAAATAATAAAATTCACAATTCAGTAATTTTTTAAAAAAATATCTACCATGGATATCAAACACCCATACCATCTTTTGTTACACATACTTCCAACAATAGTGAGAAAAAGTTTCAAGAGATTTGATCCAATAGAATAGATAAACAGCCTTAACATTTTAAACCATGAAAAAATGGTTCTGAGTAAAAGGACTTAAAACTTTGAAGTTTTCATTAGCCATAGACATTAATACTTTTACACATGAAATTAACTACAACTTGCATATTTTTCAGTTAAAATTTCTGAAAATTCATAGGATGATAGAGACAAATGCATACAGATTAGTTTGGACAAAAAAAAATTTTTTATTCGTAATTATGTCAAAACAGAGGTATTGCGTCCCCTTAATTGTTACCATTCGCAAGAGAAATGAGACAAGGAAGAGCTACATAGGATAAAAGAAAAAAAAAAGAGAATAACAAAAGAGAAACCTCTCCTATACGTTTTGTAACAAACCGACACGTCGGTCGTCGGTTCTCCTTACACTTCTATTCATTCCCCTTTAATTCAACTTCACGAGAATAGATCCGAAGTGACACAAACGGGTCCAAAAAAAAAAAGACACTCGCGAGCGACAAGATAAAAAGATTCTCTTGATGAGTCGATAAGAGATCGTTGGACGCGACGGAGATAAGTGTGACTTATGTCACCCGGATAGATACATTCGCTCAATGTCACCTGCGCTTGTTGAGTCACATCACACGGCGCGAGATCGGATTCGAATGAGCCCAAATGAGTTTTACGTGAGGAGAGTTTTCCAGTGGGAAAGACGGCGGTGATACGTTACTCTTCTAACCAGGGTTTGGCGAATGAATCTAATCTAAATTAAGAACGGAATGATGTGAGGGTTAGATGCATTGTTGGAAGTGTGCTATTCGAAAACTGTATTTTGTTCCAAAATCAGGGTTGACCGATATATACATATATCATTTGATATTTATCCGATAACAAAATCAACAATCAACCCCTACAATATTGTAAAATCATTAAGTTAAAAATATAATATTTTATCAAAACTCATCAGATCTTAGCAAAATAAACAAGTTGGCTTATTTTAGTAGTTTTGATTCTCTTTCTTTGACGCAAACTATTAATACTATCTTTCAAATCATAATTGAATACATTCTTCTTCAATTTATTAATTACAGTGAAGAAGCTAAACGTTTTTAAGCAAAAATATTATCTTTGAAATGCAACCAAAAATAAATTTCACAAAAAAAAAAAAAATGAACAAGGAAAAAAAATTTTAAGCATTTTTCAAAAGGAAAGTTTTAATAATAGGTAAGTGTTTATAAAAACAATGAATTTCAAAAATCTAAGCATTACTAAAAGATTTTGTACAAAAATAGATCAAAAGGGGGGAGTCTGACAGTTCTCTTACGTAATTATAAGAAGGGGGTTGCAGTTCGCTTATTTTTGATGACAAAGGCGGGAGGGGGGTCAAGAATGACCAAAAACTTGCTTACGTAATATTTGAACGGCCCCTTACGAGATAGTTTTTAAAAGAATAATAATAATTTTACGGAATTTAGACAGTAATACGTTATTTCTATCAGTGAAGGTTTTTAAATGTATCATCTGACGGATCTCTATGTTATTGTGCGAGCATTTGGGAAATTCCAGTTTGGTAAGATTTCCTCACCGATACGAACACGGGTAAGATGGAGAACTGAGATGAATTTTGAGTACCTACATAAATAGATTATCTTCACTTTCTTCTAGCTTTTCATTAATTTGAATTAATTTAAAGTGATACTTACATAACTGATGGTTAATTGCCAAGTGTAGGATAGTTTTTGTAATGAGGTTTCAAAATGGATACGAAACCTAGAGATGTCTGTCTGATAAAGTTATAACTTTAAAAGTTTTAAAATTTTATCACGAATACGAATTTTAAAATGCTGTGGCCTTGTAAAAATATCACTAGTAGATTGTACGTCTTATGGTATTTTGATAAGATATTAAAACATTTGTGAAACATAGATGCAAGAGATGCCGGGTCAAGATAAAGTTTTGAAAGTTAAGAATCTTATTAGGTAATTCAGGATGAGTTTGAATTTTAAAATGTTGTGGCCTTGTTCCTCCATGTTGAAATTATCACTAGTTAAGACGAGTTAGGTTAAGACATAACATATACTCTTATTTTTACATATTTCTCATTTTAATACTTATACTAGATCTACATTGTTTTATTCTATCTGTTATCTTGATGTAACTTTAATCCTTCTTATTCTCAAATTAGTTTTCCTCATTTCTTATCTTTTTTGAAATTCTAATAGAGCATTTTCAATCACATGACTCGGACCTAACAACGGCCTTAGCAACGGAAGATGTTACAGTTTTTTGCCCTACAGAGGTTAACAGTTACAGAAAATGACTGGCCGTGGAATTCTTCTATTGGAGGATTTGCAATCACGTGATCCCATACCTAAAAACCGCCTTAGCAACAGATAAACAACGGCCTTAGCAACAGTTAAAAGCCCTACAGAAGGTACACAGTTAAAAGAAAATAACCGGTTGTGACGTCACCTGAAAACACTCTATTCTCTCTGTATTCATTTTTACTTGAAATTTGTGTTTCAGATTAGAGTAGCGCGTATTACCTTATCATTATTATTTCAACAAAGTAGTTACTAAATTTTTAGTGACACTTCTTAAATGCCTATAATGCAGTGGTTTTGGGGTTTGTTAACTGTGTGGGAAATACTTTGGTACAATAATTTTAATTTTTTTTATTTACTGAGTTTTCAAAAACTTTTTCAACGGGTTTTTAGGATATTTTCTTTTCTCTCAGTCTGTTTAATTTTATTTTATCTTTGTGAAATGAATAATTAGGAGGAAAAGTATGAAGTTAGCATGGAAAAGAATGAATATTAAAAGGAATAAGAAGAATATGAAAGGGACAATTAGAGAAATAGGTAAGAAGGAGAAAATAAGAGAAATATTAGGATAGAATAACAGAGAGAAACGGGATAAGATAAACAAAGGGATACGAGGTATAAATAAATTGTGAATGAAATATTTCCGCCGATTTAAAAATTAAACTATAATTACTACTTTCTATTTAAATCAATATAAATTTTATCTGCAGGTTTATTCCATAAAGCTACAAATATGACCACATTCTTAATTTATTTTACCTTACATAACAATATATTGTTATTTCTTTCCCGTTTTTAAGATTCAGATAATTAATTGCAATTTTAATATGCAAAATATTTAATCTACATTGAGAGAGAGAGAGAAAAAAAGGAAGATGATAGAATTTTCTAGTACGTTTCCCAACCTTTGATAAGCCACTCAATTTACAATCTCCATTAAATGCCGACAACGCCCTGAGGGCCTGTTTTTGTCACCAACCCTTTGCTTCCCACCCACCTCCGTTCGCATTTGACCCCGTCATTTCTAAAGGGGTGCCCGGGGGCCCATTAGACTCCACGTGACTCAGGGTACCCCTTCTGGCGTCATCGGAGGGTGGAGGGAGGTCTACACGTGCCGCGGATTATGACGATATTAAAGATGGATTCGTGGCTGAATGGGGGAGGTTGGAATGACACCGAAAACATTCGAAATTGGGGTGATTGAGCGTGAGATGGTAATGGTTCAAAGAAATCGTTTTCAATTTGGGAACAAAGATAATATTTTGCTTAAAATTTAATTGTCATTTAGGTTCAGGGCATTTATTTTCAGATTTTTGATGAATTTGGTATCAGATTTTACCTAGTTTACAGCAAAACTAGACTGAAAAGTTAAAACAACGTTTTCATTGCAATAGCAATAAACCTAGTCTGCTTGGAAAAACACTAAAGAAGATATGATGATTTTCAACACAACTGGAGTAGTGTATTTCTTAATATTAGCTCCCCCCCCCCTCAATTTTTTCGTGTAAAAAAAAAACATTTTTTAACACAAAAGGCTAATCGAAAATAAATTACTTTTTATGAGAATTTAGAATTTGGGTGTAAACTGAAAATAACAATGTACAGACATTACGAAACAAACTTACAATTATTAATGACGAAGGGAAAATATTCAAATTTGTTACATTTTATTTTATTTATTTATTTATCTACCACCATTCAGACAAAGTCCATTTATACGGGAGGAAAAAATAGAACACACCCAAATACAAATGAAATATACAAAATATTTGTAAGCTATTAATAAAGTCATCTTTAATAATTTTTAATAATACACTGTACTATTATAAATATAACGCATGATTTTACACCCTTTGAGTTTAAAACAGTTTATATAAAAACTTCAGAGGCCATAATGTAATTTTAATCTTGTGTTCATGACTTTTAACAATACTGTTCAATTTAATTAATTAATTTTCAATTTATTGGTTCCTCAATAAAATAAATTAAATTGAAACAAAACTCTTTTAATGGACTCTAACCGTCTGACGTCACACGGAACCAACACGTGACCTACTGAGCTTGCGGTTGGTTACCACAGATACTACACTAGTAGATCTACTAGTGTAGTATCTGTGGTAACCAATCGCAAGCTCGGTTGTAGGTCACGTGTTGGTTCCGTGAAGTCTCGAACCAGATAGGCGGTTAGAGTCCATTCCTTAATTTTATTATTAGACCGACTTCTTAAAAAATACAATTGAAATTACATACACCCATCTTTAGTACCAATCCAGAATTTTAAACTTAACCCCCATTTTTGTGAAAAATTTACATTTCATTTTAATTTTTAGAAGTTTTTGGAACTATTTTTAATGAGAACTATAAAATTAATGAAAACAACATGAAATTACCTTTTTCTTCAGTTTATAGCAATTTAAATACTTTACGCAGCTTCACAATATATTTTTAATTAAATAAATTTTAGTAAACATAGATTTTTTATAGAAGAAATAATTCTGGAACGGCTGATTTTCGGCTTTGTTATTGTGAAGATGTCGATTTTTCAGAAGAATTTTTGTGAAGGTGCCGTTTTTGTTAGTAACATTTATTGGTCCCTGAGTACATCTGATTTATTAGTTTGTCGACCACTGACCCAAGGGGTGCCATTTCAGTGACTCACTTCCGAACCCCAGGGACCCCTTTGGGTTCGTTTCTTATGCAGATCGAGGGTGGAGGAGATGAGAGTAATTTCGAGGGGGTAGCCCACTCCGAAGGCACGTGCCACTGATGATGATGTTGGTCGCAGGCAGGGGGTATTTTTTACACGTGATCCAAACGATATTGGATTGGGAGAGCTTAATTGAGATAAACAGTTAGTAAAAACGTTCACTGATGTGATAAATAGGGGGTCGAAGAGGGTTTTTTTTTTTTTGGTGGGGAGGGGGACTGTCGGATGAATTTCGAGTGATTGAAGAGGATGTTACCAGATGATGATCCCGATATTGAACTTCAAGATGAAGCAGATTCAGTGGTGGAAATGTTTTACATGATGTACCAGACCTTCAGATTTGAAACAACGTCGTTATTAGAAAGATGAAGGGATTGAGAGGGATGATGAAGATGAGACCGGTGGGAAGATGATATCAATATTATAGAGATGAAGAGGACGAGAGTATTGATGAAGATGAAGATGATCATACGGATGATAAAGGGAAAATGATTAAAGAGGATGTTACGAGATGATGATTATCTTCATATTGAGCTTCAAGATCAAGCAGGCACAGCGATAGCGATGTTTTACGATGATGAGGATGAGAGTAGTGATAAAGAGAATCATAAGGATGAGGAAGATGAGAAATTTAAGGAGAATATTATTTAAGAATAATTAAGAGGATGAGAGAGACAAATATGATGAATTAGAGACGAAGAGGATAAAAATTAAAAAGTGGTGAAGAGGATTAAAGAGAAAATGTTTTAAAAGGGATTAAGAGAGTAAGAGGAATAAAGATGGAAGCGGTTGGCGTAATTACAAAACCTCACCCAGGTTAGAACTTTGATCCAATGGTGTGGACATGATTTTTGCTAAGTTTTTTTATTAATTTTAATAAAATAATAACTCGGATAAAACCTACGAACTGCCGCATGCTACACTTGGCCATCTAAACACACAAGACCAGAGAAGCTCGAAACCTTGAGGGACGTTCTGCCTACTATTTGGCGTCATCATCGTACAACAGCGCAACTCCAGTCTGAAATCTTGCACGCTCCCTTTAAACTGGAGATGCGCTGTTGTCCAAAAAGCGATGATGACGCGAAATAGTAGGCAGAACGTCACTCAAGATTTCGAGCTTCTCTGCCCTCACGTTCTCTCTGGCCTTATACAAAGAACAAAAAAGGGGTGACGTTCTTCAGCCCGTACGTTTCACGCACATTTATTCCGTTATTCCGTTTATTCCGTTTCACGCACATTTATTCCACCACACGTTCCAAGCAACAATCCGAATCATCTTCGTCTCCAATTAATGTTCCGCGACAACTCCTCAAAAAAAAAATCCACCCACGACTCTCTTCCCACTTAGGTTCCGGAGAGACGAAATTCGACGCGCGTCGTCGTAAATCACGGAAGAGACAGCCCAAAACAAAGTGCGGAAAAAAAATGAGGGGGTGGAGGAAGAATTTCGAACGCATCCATCACAATAGGGAATCGAGGGAGGAAAAAAAAACGTTCCGAAAAAGAGTCCCGACACACCCTGCGACACTTGACACATTCTGACGATGTTAGAAAGCAGCTGCTGTTTGATTTATTGACTGTTTCATCGATTTAAAACGGACTTGAAGGAGTGTTCGGGTCAATTACTACAGAGACTTGAATAACAGTGACAGCCAGAAAATCGATCATTCTAAAGTATCGATTTTTAAATATCGAGTTTCCTAAAGAGTTTTTTTTAAAGTCAATATATTCATAAACTCTTACAAGGAAACGTTCCCAGGCTAGACTCTAGTGTTCGGCACTAGTTAACTAGAACTAGTTGCAACTAGTAGTGGTACCACCGATCAACTAGTAGTTAACTAGTAGTTTAACTACTTTTGGTTTAAACTAGTTTAACTATTAGTTGAACTACTTTTTTTAATAACTACTAGTTGAAACTACTTTCAAATTTTCAACTACTTTAAAAAAAAATTTTGTTTAAAATTTCAAAAATATTTAAATTTTTTATCAAAATATACAAAAATTTACACTGCTATTTATAACTACAATGTCCATGGTAGAGTACTCAAATATTATAACCAGAAATAAAGGCCCGTTTTGAGCGAAGCATAAAGTTTTTTGTGATATAGATAAGAAAGATATGTATTGGAATTTGGGCAAAAAATAGGTTATGAAATTAAATAGACTAGTTAACTAGTAGTTAACTACTTTGGGAAATAGTTAACTACTAGTTGCAACTAGTCACAGGAAAAAATAGTTAACTACTAGTTGCAACTAGATTTTCCCAAACTAGTTAGTAGTTGGTAGTTAACTACTTTTTGACCACTAGATGCCGAACACTACGAGTTTCCTAAAGAGTTTTTTTAAAGTCAATATATTCATAAACTCTTACAAGGAAACGTTCCCAGGCTAAACTCCCAGAATTGGAGGAAGATTTTACAAGGGTTAAGTAGTAGATGACTCAAAACACTTACTGCGAAAAAATTGGAATTACAGTAGAAAAGCTGTAAAAAATTCTTAAAAATCATCACTTATAGCACAAAATGCAAACCTACTAGGCGAGAAATGCAGAGAAGCCTCCAAATTCTTAAATGAACTGGCCGCATTTTCCCTGAAACAGTTTAAATTCGCAAAGGTTCATCAAATGCACGCCAATTCGTCAAGTGATGGTGCTAACTGAATGGATTCGGCAACTCAGAACCCAATTTTCAATTTTAATTTACTCCTCTTCTAATAAAATTCCGCAGCTAATTTTTTCACAGTAAGTGTTTAGTGAGTCATTTTCTTATGCCCGTAAAATTTCAGTCCGTTTTTGTGAGTTTAGCCTGAGAACGTTTCCTTGTCAGAAAAAAATTACCCATTGAATTGATTCCGAAAGTATAAGACTAATATGTAAATTAAATTTAAAACACTTGCAAAAATGGAGATAATATCAGATCAAGTACCCCAATGCACTTTTTATTCATTCCAGGTTTCGAAGCAATACATACAACAAAAAAATACTACGCAGAGATTTAGGTTGTTTACAGTAACAAGAAATTATCTGGTATTTTTTCAAAGTGTATGCGCTATAGTTTCCTTTCTACAAAATACTTTCGTTAGTGTAAATACAACATATTGATGTTTGAGAGAAGTTATAATTTCTTAAAGAACATACTAACTATACTAATGGGCATTCATTCAGATAAAAATCTAATCTTTAGAGTCATTGAGTCCAACTTTGAACCAATCTTTCACCCTAAAAGTACGCAGTTTCAAAATTGAAACCATCAATTAAAAAAGAAATATTATTTCTAGAAATGTTACATACACTCACAACAGCTGTTATGTGTTACTTAAGTTGACACAAGTAAGAAATGACTATAAACGAGTTGAACACCAACTTGCAACAAGGACAGAAATTCAATATGCAGTAAAAACACACGCACTATTCAGAATGAAGTAGTGAGTGACTCATGGAAAAGTTTAAAAAATGTGTAACATCAAACTTCGTCTTTTCACTGATTTTTAACTGTAGAAGTCATTTTTTCCTAACTTCCTCTACTGATTTAACAGTAATAAAATAGTCATTAAATCTCAAGTAGTGAAAATTAAGGTTTTAAAAAAGTGTTAACTTTGGATTTAACTCAAGCAGAGGGTTCTGTCTAGGTTTTTTAAGAGGTACCTATTTCGTGAAAATTTAGGGCAAATTTGTTAAATATTTTCTGTAAATTTGTGAAAATTTAAGTGCAAAATCAACATTATATAACATGTACGTAATTTTTAAGAAAATTGGAAAAATTAACTTGCATTAGTAATTGAATTTTCATTGAAAAACAATCAAACTTTTACTGGAAATTCAGTCAGGACCTTATTAAAATAGTGACCTATCATAGAAAAAATATAAGTATATCAAAAATATTCACAGTTAAAAAAATGTTGATGGGACTTATTATAAATTCCCTTTTTTAATTTTATGAAATTTCTGCTGAAAAAAATCTTAAAAACCACTTAATTCTGCTTAGTTCACAGCACGAAAATGAAAAATGGTAAGACTACTAAGACAATAAAAATTTTAAAGTATTATGAAACTGAACCGTCAAGTCAGTGCTGATTGAACATCAATAGAGCTAACATCCTCAGGATAAAAGTTAATAACAAAATCACTTTTGAACTAAAAAGAAATTTTGTTTTGGCTTAATTTACAGCTCAAATAATAAGAAAAGAAAGACAAATTAACTTAATTTTCAAATTAAGTATACAAAAAAACTACTATGAATGGACATTGATTTCGCCAAATTGAAGGGCCTATATCTCCCTTTAGGGAGCAGATATTACCCCCCTCTTTCCACTCATGTGTAGAGCGAAGCTTAGAATTTTTTTTAGCACAAAAGGTCAATTTGCATCTTTTTTTGGACATTCGCTATATTTGACTAACTGACGATTCATTTGTGAATGGCCCCTAAAACGTTAATATTCCATTCAAAAAAGTTTGGGGACCCCTGCCCAATAAGGCCATTAAAAATATCACAAACGAATTCTAGCATCTGATAAATCCACACATATAGAAATATCATTCTCTACATTGGCAAACTACCGGCAATGAAAAAAAAAATCGTCACAAAAAAAGTCGGTCCCACAAAGTCCAATAATAAAACAGCATTCAAATCGGGGGAGGAACTTCGCAGTTATCTGGTCAGGACCGATTCCCAATTCCAAACGATAATATTCACCACCCCTATACAAAAAAAAAATCGAACACAATGCGGAATCAGAGAACTGCATGAATATACAACAATATAACACCTCGCTACAATCGTCGTCGTGAAAATTCAATTCGCCCTGCGGACGCCATTATGTAAATGCAACAATATTACCACCCCCTCAAAACGGAAGGAAAGAAGGAAAAAAAAGAATAAAACTAATAATAATCCTCCCCCACCCCCTGAATCATGGCCTAAGGGGCGGAAGATTAGGGGGGAGTTAGTCGGGGAAAAAAATTTATTCCGTAATGTGGGGAAAAAAAGGAATGAGTTAAGTCAATACTTGATGCCATCCTCTCCTAGAGGGCGAAATAAAAGTGATGTGTTATTACGCGCGCTATTTCTTGCGGGAATGGAGGTTCTATTTTCGTCTGACTGAGCGGTTTTCGTAGGGGCCCCGAGAAGGGGGTGCGGAGGTGGAAGTTGGTTCTTTGGGCGTTGTGGGTGCGCGGAGATGTCATGAGTGTCAGAGGAATGTGTCCAATCAAAAGTGACATTTCATTTACACAGAGTATCATCATCTTTTCAGAATTGAATAGCCAGTTTGAAAGTCCAAAAAATGACAAATTGACTTTTTCCGCTCAAAAATATCTCCTAGCTTTGCTCTGCATAGCATCAGTGGAAAGATGGGGGAAAATAACTACCCCTATCGGCAGATATAGCCCCTTGAATTTGCGAAATCGGTGCCCATTCAATGTATTTTTTATTAAATTTGAAATTAAAATTAAATTGTCTTTCTTTTCTTATTCTTTGTGCAGTAAACTTAGCCAAAATAAAATTTTCTTTTTAATGTTTTTAATTTTTTTTTTAACTTTTTTTTATCCAGGGAATGTTTGACTATTGATATTTACTTACTCCAATTGATACTGCCTTAATGACTCAGTTTCATAGTAATTTTGAATTTTATTTGTCTCTAAGTCTTTCTATTTTTTTTTTTTGAACCTGGATAAAAGTTTCAAAAATATTTGGACCCAACGTAAAATTACTTGCCAATCCCTGTTGTAAAGTCCTTAAATGAATGACAATTTTTAGAATGACTCCTAGTTCATTTTGACAATCTTAAGGTGTTATTACTAGTCAAAAACACAATTCCAGCCAAAAAATATCATACTATTATTTTTGTGATGCATCACAACATAAACTATATACAAGAAGTATGATTTATTTTCCTCTGGACCTGGATTAAAGTTTTACAAAATTATTTGGACCCCACGAAAAATTACTTGCCACACAATCCCTGTTGTAAAGTCCTTAAATGGGTGACATTATTTTAGAATGACTCCTATACTCGACAGCAACGTTTCTTTAACCCAGTATGTCACTACGCGGAAAAAGAAAATGGGTAAACACAAAGCCTGTTGGGTTGTTAGGAGGAGTTTCGGTACTCAAATCGTGATAAAAAATACCCTATAAATACATGGGTTTAACAAAATAATCATGTTTTTAAATTGACGTTCACTCAAAATGCAGACACCGCGATCGGTGACTACATTGGGTCAGGAAACGTTGCAGTCGAGTATAGTTCATTTTGACAATCTTAAGGTGTCATAACTAGTCAAAAATATAATTCCACCCAAAAAGAAACTTTCACATACACCACAAATCCACCTTTTTTCAATGAAGCTGGAAGATATTTGCCGAACCATTGATCGGAGAGAACGCAAATAGCAAGAGTTATTTTTACGGGGTATATTTGCACAGGCGCCCCAACGCATTAGAAAGGTGAAAGGAAAACCTTCCCTGAATAAATTCCATTCGCAAATGGAAACTTTTTTTTTTTTGTATTTCCTTTTAACTGGGATGGTTACAAAGTGACTCTCTGGCAAGCGTCGTCCGAGTCAGCAGTTACAAAATTTTTGAGATACACAAGTTAGAATGTGGCTAATGTTTGGTCAGGATTTATGACGAAAATAGGATGGAAAAATTAGAAATATGCCTAAGCTACTAGCGTCAATTTAACAACAAAAAATTTGAAAAGTTTTTATTTCGACTTTGTTTCGAAGTTGTCGAAGTTTCCTTGATTTTTTAAATAAAATTTGTATTCATTTAGCAAAAAAAAAAGGCAAAAATTGCCCGATAAAAAACTTGCACTTGCTTGCACTTTTCACTTGCTAATAAATATCTCCTCGAATATTGAAGATATTTTCATGAAATTTTTTATTGTGTTTTTTATAAAATGGGCAACAATATTCTCATTGAATATTTTGTTCTGTCTCCTTTAGTTTTTTTAATTAATTTTTTTTAACTTTTTTATTTCGCCATTGGGGACCCTACGGTCTTTTGCATTATGTCGCGGGCGTAGTCTTTTTACTATAGCGTTACCTCACTTTCATAGCAGTAGCTCTCTTTCTTTTATCTTTTTATTTTCAGGTTAAAAGGACTTTTCTATGCTCCCTGTATAATTATATAATAATTAAGATTTTACTTGGTTAAAAATATATCAATATATTTTATAAGCATATCTTCTGGTTCTTCACACACCATACAACCAAAAGGAATTTCGGTATATTCGCCTCAAAAGTCCATAACCGTAATAATTCGTGACAAATCACAGGAGAAACCATTAGAATTTCGACGGATATCGGAGGAGCGAACGTTCGTTTCGAAACTTTTTCCCGCTGCTGCTAATTCAAAAGGAGGTTCGATCGTCGCAACGAATGTCGAAATAACGGAAAAGGTTCATTAGTCACGGCGCGTAATTAAAAGAGTTATTAGAGTTATGTGTCGCCCGGTTTTAAAAGGGCTGTCGCAATGGAAGGTTGGTTTCGCATATACGAATTGCTCGGAGTGATAGTGGAATAAGTCACAATTTTCGAAATTTCAGATGAAAAGGCGGCCGTTCAAAAATTACGTCAAACCGTGTTTTTTGGAGAATGAGATACTCTCATGAGTGAGGGATTTCCTTAATTTTATACTTTTCTGATAATCCCTTTTTTCTTATTTTTAAGTTCAAAAATATGTTTTAAAGAATTAAAAATTCAATTTTATTTTTGTCAAAACGTCAGGACAGTCACGTTATATGATAAGGAAGCGGGCTTTTATTGGATGTGAAGTTACAGCGCACGAAAACCATTGTTTGCTGTTTTCACGAGATCAGAAAACGGGCTTCTATTGGATGTGACGTCACAGCGCACGATTTTTGATTCGAAAGTGTTTTCGCGCCCAAACAAAAACCAAAATTTCAAAAATTTATATCTCAGAAACTAGGAAACTCGGAAACTTCCTTTAAACGTCATTCTTCATGGTTTTTTATCTACTATTTTAATAAAATTTAATAACAATGAATTTCTAACAATAGTACTTTATCCAGATTCATTGTTATTAGAAATCACACGCAACAATGAAACAGTTAATTCAATTATTGTAGATTGAGTACATTGCTATGCAGATGTTTAAAACAAATTATACTTCTTTGGACGCAAATAATCTTGGAAAGATTTAGGTGAAAAATTTAATCAATGGCTCGATAGAAAATGGACTGGATAAATTTGTTTCTCGAGGTGGTTACTATTTTTGACCAAGTGAAGGGAAGGTGGTCAAAAATAGTAACCTAAAATAAATTTGTGGAAGAGCATTTAGGATTAGGAGAAAGAGACGGTAAGTAAATAATATGACATATTTTGATGTGACATATTTGATTTTTTTAATTACAATGTTTATTTATTATTTATTTTAATTTCAAAGTTTAACTTTTTAAAAGGGCGCAAAAAAGGGTATGTGACGTCATCAATACAACGGTTTTAGGGTTCCAAACGATTGTCGATTTTGATTTTAAATATCGAATTAACTTATTTTGGTACTTACGTATTTACTCCATCGCAGCTATTTTAAAAGTGTTTTGATTTTAAATAAAGTGTTTTATTTTACAGATAAAGTGTTATTTAGATAAATAGTTATTTCACAGATAAAATTTTCAATAAAGTGTTTTATTTAAAATCAAAACACTTTCAAAATAGCTGCGGTGGCGTTAATACGTTAGTACCCTATTTTTTCAAACTTTTAGAGGCGATTTTTGAATTTAAAACCATATTTCACTGCAAAGATGCGTTTTTTTCTCTTTTAAAAAATACTGGCTTTGCCCATAGTAGTAACACAGCTCACTCAATGTTAATTACAAACCTCCGAACGGAATAACTTTTTTTAATACAATAAAAAATTTTTCTATACTTTCTATTTTGAAAACAAAAAATCCTTTAGTTTCTTTTTAAATAAGTATTTGGATGGACTATTTTGAATTTCTAATGGTAGCATATTATTAAGTTTGCAGGCTATATAGCAGAAATTATAACAAAATATTGTTTTTTTGGGGGGGCTTAGGAATGTTATAAATTACATTAGGTCTTCGAAGATTTATATTATTACGTTTTGTACATTCTTGTGGATTTGAATAAAGATGCAGGGATGTGTTATAAAAAAAAAGATGCCGAAGTGGAAGAATATTCAGTAATTGGTTTATAGTAATCTCACAGGAAATGTACTATTTTCAATTAAATCACTCGGAACAGCCCCATAGATCTACTAGCACTCCCCCGTTTTCCCTCCACAAGTCGGGAAACTCCTCACTCACTTGACGAAGGACCAACCTCTCGAGAAGAGAAAAACGAAAAAGAAGTGTACCGAATTACTCCTCCGAAAACAAGGCCATTATTTAGTCAAAGTCAACACTGCTGAAGGGAGAAAAAACACCCACCGAATGAATGCCACAGGGGGAGAGAAGGGAAACATTTTTTTTCTCTCTCTCTCTAGGATCAACAGTTCGTTTTAATTTCTTCTGGGAGGGGTGGAGCGAAAATTGCGAGATTCGATAAGGGAGGGTATAAAAAGTTATAAAGAAAATTTATTTGGAAACGTGCTCTTTTAAACGTTTAAGTCAGGGATTGTCAACTTTTTTTGTCCTCAAGATGCCTCGTCAAATCAATGGTTGACCACATACACTAAATAATGACCCCAGCCTAGTAGCAGGGGTCTGTCCAGACTTTTTGTGAAGGGTCCTGTTTTTGTAAAAACTGTGAAAATCTACTTTTAATTTTTTGAATTTGAGGTTTGCGTTTAAAAATATGATTAGTTTGCTAAACCCATGTATATATAGCGTCTTTTTACCACGATTTGCGTACCGAAACTCCTCCTAGCAACCCAACAGGCTTTTTGTTTACGCAGTTTTTCCTTCCGCGTAGTGACGTCATAGGGTAGGGAAACGTCGCTCTCTAGTATAGAGCGCAAGCGCGCTAGCCCCGGCATTGCCTGGGTTTCAGTTTTTGAAAAAAAAAAGTAATCTGGCGTAATTAAGGCAGGATTCACCCGTCCAAATGTGTAGGGTCAAAGAAGATATTTGGAATAACAAGAAACAGAACATATTTAAAAGAACGAGGAACAGAATTAGTAAGTAATCCAAACATGTATTTAAAAAGAAATTAAAAGAGTTTTTGTTTTCTATAGAAAATACTGAAATTTTTCTTGCTTAAATTTTGTATTATTGTATAATATCAACTATCCACATTTTTATGCACCACCCCCTTATGACAGATATTAAACCCATAATTTAAGACACCCTGTTTGCCACCCCTGTTTATATATTTATATTTATACTGTTCCTATATTATTTTTATGTATTGTTAACTTTAGTTTATAAGTTCTTCACGTTTTAGTTTTTGTAATTATTCTATGCATGTTTTGTTCACCTACATGGATCGTTGAGATCCCAGGTGATATGGATATTTTTATTTGTTCTGTTTGTTTACTGATTGTAAATAAATAAATAAATAAAAAAAAAGTTTAAAAAAAAAAGCAAATGAGAGAAAATAAAAAAGAAGGCAAAAGAAAGAAAAGTAAGACAAGGAAAATATGAGTGAGAGATTAAGGGAAAAAATATATACTGCATAAAAAACGAAGGTTTAGCCTTTATTGATGATCGAAAGCGATTAAAACATCACTGCAGACCGCACATGCGTACACTAAAAATTCCCACTGAGTCATTGAATCCGTTTATCCGCATGATGGTCCGTTCCATTCTCTTCTCTGCCCCGGGACGAAAATCCGTATGAGAGGGGGTGGAAAAGGCTTTTGTGAAAACGGAATGATGAACGATGTTTGCCAACAACGCCCACCGCCCAAAAGAATCGACACATCGCAACACTGACGTCACATATTCGATTCTGTCACCCGTTGCCAGATACGGCGTTTCTCGGTCGCACGTGGGAGGGATGAAAGCATCCTCCTGAAGTAATCAAAGTCGAAGGAACGTCCGGAAAGTACGGAGATTTTTCTTAAGTTTCAAGAAAAGTAAGTCGGAGATATTGAGATAATATTATATTCCAATAACCCAACATTCTTCTGTGTGTAAGAAGCATATGAAAAATAAGAAAAAAAAATATTTGCCAAAAATTACTGTAAAACTATTTTTCTTGCAACAAGCCAACCGTCGCAGTAAAACATCATTTACAGGAATTGTTTCGGCTCAATACTAGTGCCTGAAAAACTACTTTCCTTGCAACAAGCCAACCCTCGCAGTGAAACATCATTTACAGGAATTCTTACGGCTCGTTACTAGCGCCTGTAGAACTACTTTCCTGCAATAAGCCGACCATCGCAGTGAAACATCATTTACAGGAATTCTTACGGCTCGTTACTAGCGCCTGTAGAACTACTTTCCTGCAATAAGCCAACTATCGCAGTGAAGCATCATTTACAGGAATTCTTACGGCCCGCTACTAGTGTCTGTAAAACTACTTTCCTGCAATAAGCCAACCCTCGCAGTGAAACACCTTTTACAGAAACTCTAGCATTAGTAGAACATTATTTGCTTTTGGAATCCCCGTTTTTTTCCTTTCCGTATTTGTTTAAAATCGCAGTGGACAAAAAGTTGCGGAAGCTAGCGGTGTATAACGTTTAGAGGATGTAGCTTACGAATAATTCAGGTACTACTAACTTTGAGATAATTATCAAGTTCAAAACAAATGAGAAAACTACTAGTTTAAAAGTAAAATTGCTGAAAAAATTCCCCAACTCTTTCAACGTTCCGAAACTCAATACAACAGACGTATTCGTTCACTCAAAGCCTTAAAGAGCCCCCAGAAAAATCCTCCTAAAGCTATAAGCTTAAAATAATTGATATGCCTCAGAGAAAATGGGACACAAAATAAAACAAAATTCGATTCACTCATCTATATTTAAAAGAGTTTTTGTTATTTCAATGGAGATGTAAGATGAGCTCTTCTAACAGAAAGGATTTGTGCTCGAATCATGAGCTGGAAAAGACTTTTAAGTAGTTCGTCATTAGACGGATTTACATTGTTAAGAAAGGAACTCCATATTGATCGTTGAGGGCATTTTATATTGGGGAGTCAAAGTCATTTTTTAATATTTAGGTATGTCAGAAAATATTTAAGTTTAAGCTAGGAAGAATTGTATCGTCTTGTTTAAACTTACATCAAATCTTGTAACCAGTCAGGAATTTAATATTTTTAATTCTACATTTTTGTATCATATTCATGTTCCTCTACCCTTAAAACATAATATTTGACACCAAATTTGTCTTTTTATCAATAAAAAAACAACCGAAAATATTCATTAAAATCGCAAGCAAGAAGACAGCCATTTTTGGTTTTGACCAGAACTCCAAAACGGCCCTTCCGGCAGAGTGCTTCAGGTCAATTTTGGATTCAATCGGTATTAAACTATACTAGACAGCAGCGTTAGTTGACCCTATGACGTCACTATCAAACAAAGTAGTACCCATGGCGGTGTCTGAATTTTGAGTGAACGTCAATTTTAAAAACATGATTATTTTGTTAATCCCCCGTATAGTGCCTTTTTATCACGATTTGCGTTCAGAAACTCCTCCTAGCAACCCAACATGCTTTCCGTTTACTCAGTTTTTACTTCCGCGTAGTGACGTACTGGGTTTAGGAAACGTTGGCTGTCGAGAAAATGCCTCCAGCAATTTCAGTGCTTTTTACCCTTCCGGAGGAATTTTTCCTTTAACGGTCCTACGGACAGACACCAGTCATGACACAGTGTAGTTGAAAGTTAATACCCCACTGAGACACACAGTACAGTGCTCATAAGCCTTAGTTCAGAACCCTTTACGAACTAAAACATTTTTACACAATCACAACAACTCGAAAAAACAAAATTATTGAAAACATTTCCAGGAAAGATAAAAAAAAGTCGACTGGCTGACCGGTGCCACACGATAACAACCACCGGCTCCACTCGGATTCATTCCATTCATTCATTGACCCTAATTCCGCCACCACTTTTATCAATGAATTCAATTTACTCAATGAAACAATGTTACGGCCTGTTCCTTCCGTGATTTGATGATGATAAGTGCATTCCCCAACAAACGACTTTAATACTACGAGAGTGGTTTCTTTATACAGTGTTTGTTCAAACACTCGATTTTTGGATTGATTTGATTCCCATATAAGAGATGTTAAATAACTTATACCCAAAGAGTTTCTTTGAGTGGCGCCCAAGGGTGTAGTGAAAAATAAAACTAGGATATCATTATCTATTGCAGGACCAGGCGCGTATCCAAGGGGGGAGCACTCTGGACAGTGCCCCCCTTGGATCCAATAAAAAGTACTCAAAATGAGTAAAACATAGCCATCTAGGCACTTAAGGCCAGAGAAGCTCGAAATCTTTGAGTGACGTTCTGCCAACTATTTCTCGTCATCATCTCTTTTTAGACAACAGCACTACTCCAGTCTGAAACCTTGCAGGCTCCCTCCAGACTGGAGTTGCGCTGTGGTCCAAAAAGCGATGATGACGCGAAATAGAAGGCAGAACGTCACTCAAAGATTTCGAGCTTCTTTGGCCTTATTGCTAGATGGCCATGGTTAAATTAAAACCCTATTTTACAGGTCAAATTTCAATTTTTTTTCTGGGAGGGTCTAAGTGCACCAGGCAGGATTACTGAATAATATGCTTTTTAGCCATTGAACTTCGCAAACCTTTAATATTTACTCAACTTTTGGACCAAGAAGAAGCACCAATTTCTACTCTACCGAAAAAAAAAAACAAGAACATGATTGACCCAATACTTCAGCACACCACCATGGTGGTGTGCTGAAGTATTGGGTCAATCATTTTTTGGAGTGACAAGTGCACTTGTCACTCCAAAAACAAATCCAGCCACACCCGAATAAACAACTCTCTCGAAAGAAAAAAAAACCTCAACTATAAAACAACAACGAAAGAAAACACTCTCTCCTAAAATAGAAGAGGACCACCACCTGTCACGGGATATTCCATGTGACGCGAGTCCCGACGCAATTAATTAGCGATGGATAAATCGTCAGCGACGAAATCGGGTTCGTGTCTCGGTCGGTTACGATGAGCTCGCGCTTGAACGGGTGATGTGATCAGCAATCAAAAGCATACTGTTATTTCAGAGCTGGTGAATTTAGTAACTGAGCGGCAGCGATGTGCCGGAAAATTTAGGGATTCTCAATTCTTCAATTGAATCGTCAGTTAGAAGAAAGGAATAAGTCCAAAAACCAAGTTTTGAGAAAATAAAAAAAACTGCATAAATAATAGAATTTTTGTTGAATAACCACCAAATGTTTAATGGAAATTCAGGAACTTATTTAGAAAAAAGGAGCAATCTTTGGAAAAAAAATATAAGTGCATTCACAATTTTTGCAATTGAAAAAAGTTGATGGACTTTTCCTTCTTAGGAAAATAAGGAGGAAAATCTTAAAATTCTCTGCTTAGTTCACAGCACAAAAGTGAGAAATAGACAGACCAAGAGAAATAAAATTCAAAATTATTTAATTTTGAAAATTTACAAGCATTTTCTGGAGGAAGACACCTTTTTAATTAATATTCACTATTAAAATATGTATAAACTCAAATTTACATATCCTCTGAAATTTTTTTGTGGGAAAAGTACCTTCACTTTATGTAAATAATAACCTTCGTCCCATTCGTACCATCCATATTAAAGACTACCTCTGAAAGATGTATCATGGATAAAAAGGAGCCAGATTACTTTGCGGCCTGCCACTTGACTTGTGATTTCGATTGTGGCCCTCGAGTTCTTGGAAGTTGGACACCCCTGATCTATCAAATAATGGAGTACTACGTGTCAAACTTATCTATCGGTCTCGGTAGACTTGTATCAGACCGAGTCAAACGAGTTCATAGACCGGACATAAAAAACGCCATCACAGGTCCTTCCTCAATCTAAACTGCGAATGTTTACAAGAAGAAAACAACAAGACTGATAAAGTTCCAACCACACCTCGGTGCTCCCCTCTATAGAATTCCAACCAAATCTCCGTCTGCATTTCCCAATATCGTAAACCAAAGAACAGGCACCCAAGATAAAAACGCACATACCTACACACTAAAACTTAACTAAGTCAGCAAACCGCGATATTACCTGTGGTGGGCTCCTCGTAAAAAAAAGGTCCGAAGTAATAATAAAAAAACAACCACCAAGCGGCATTCCATTCCACCCCCCTCCGAGCTCGAAGGTGAGGTTATCTGGTCTCGGGACGCGAGCGCAGGCGCCTTGCTCTATCCCGCTGATGCTTTTTTTATCTGAATGATGGTAGGTAGAGATGACAGAGGGTAGGAAAGCGTGGCGAACTGGTATAGTTGGAGTTGTTTAGACGTTCAGAGAGTTGTTTGGGAAAACTTGGGTGCCACTCTTCAAAAATTACAAGACTAAACTTTGAACTATCTTTTAAATCATTTCCACCCTTCCAGCAATTTTATTTAAAGTGCAAAAAAACTTAAAAAATATCATATTAACTCTTAAATAGGTCTTTAAATTTTACCCTTAAACTGTATCAGAGTAAATGTGCGATATAAGTACTGAAATTTAGTACAAATAACTGATTTTGCGTTTCGTTATAAACCCAGGAAGGAATTCTGTTCACAGAACTTTTAGAAAGACGGAATTCCGTGGCACCCATGCTTGGGTGTTGTTTAATCAATGAATTTTTCAATCAGACAGTCAACCACTTACGACAGTGACTAGTTCAATTAACAATTAAAAAGACAAATTGAAATTCCCGACACATACACACACATACGCAATAACGTTATTTCCAATAAGGGGCCGTTCAAATATTACGTAAGCATATTTTTGGTAATTTTTGACCCCCTCCCCCTTGTCAGCAAAGATACTAGCTAGGTAGAAAAGATGAGAGAGAGAGAGAGAGAATGAATTTTTATCGGAGTTCCAGAGAAAAATAGTTACTTAATTGGTTTTAAAATTCTTATTTTCAGGTACACATATTTTTTTATTTTAATGTAATTTGAGTAATATGCGCTACCTTCTTAATTAAGTATTTAAATTAAACAGAACTCTTGTTAATTGCTGTTAAATCCTGCACTGATAATGATAACTGCACTGATAATGCTATCACTAAAACGAATGGATTTCGTAAGAAAGATAATACTGAGGGGATGGCCAGGAAATTAGGGATTCCTCCCCAGAACTACTACATTAGAAAGGAGAACTCTACTTTAACAAGTAAATTCTAAATTTACCACTATATATACGTATGTTCGTGAATATTCAGCAAATAGACCATAACGCTATTTCTATTAACGCAATTCCCTTTGTAGAAATTTCACACCTTCCAATAGCGTTATACTACGCCCCTTTTTTCTTACGGAGAGCATCAGAGTATAAAGAGGAGTTCGGTGAACCGCAGAGCTACTATTTTTGTGTCGAGGCGCGAAAGAAGTGGAATGTTTGCCTTTTGTCTTTGGGTGACGACTTAAACGCGCCCGAGACAGATGAGAGACACGCTCCAAAGCGATCTTGGCAAAACAACGATATCGGAAGGTACCGAAACATCATCATTCGCATATTCAAACAAGTGGAGATAGAATACATCCATACAGCAGGGGCTGGGTGTACCAAAACAAGTTACAACCCTGTTCTTTAGAATGAAATTTCCAAAACGGTTCTGGGCGATTGTCCCCAAACCCCCTTTTTGTACTTGGAACTCAATATTTATACATAACTTTATATTAACTTCATTAAACTGCAAATCCTACCAAAAAATGTAAACCTAAAATTCGGACTAGGTGTACCAACAAAACTAGTTAAAAATTCTGTTTTTATATCCAAATTCCTAAAAATTTTCTGGGGGAGGATCCCTCACACCCACCTTTGGTACTAGAAATGCTTTTACTTTATTAACCCTTTTCATATATTAAGTTCCTTAAGATGCAAATTCTACCTAAAAAAGTAATAAAAAGCTACATTGGTGGAAGGTGGACCAATATTAAATTGGTAATTTTCCAAGTATTCTGTACGACTTTTCCAGGTTTTAGTAAAAGTATACAATTTTCCCAGATTAACTGACTTTTTGGGTCAAATTAAAACTCCCAGACAGTTCCAGGTATTCCCTAAACCCTTGAGAACCTCTTATATCAAAAACTCATTAACTTTTTAACTTAGAATGAAATATTTTAAATTAAAAGGACAACAAATACACCAAAGTAATATCATTCATGGAGCTAAAAAATAACGACTTTTAATTTAAAAAAAAAAGTTCAAAAATTAATACTAACACTAAAAGATTTGGATGATTTTTTTTTTAAATATTTTCAGGCTACAAAACTGGGGTCACCATTGATGTCTTTGATATACAAAAATAAACGACCTCTCGTTAATGCTTAATTCTGAGTCTAATCGAAAGCAGCTGTTTTCCAAACGCGGAAGAATATTGTAGTTTTTCTTAGCAAGACGGATAGCGAGTTTAGTTGTTGTCATGGGAAAAGATGTTTATTCCCGGCGCGAGGGTAAACAGATGCGAAATTAATGACCGCGTGAATGAATGATCCCTTGTCTAGGTCATTCCTCATTCGGGATGTCGGGCTATTTATTTATGAACAGATGAGAACAGCATATACTCAGGACGGAGGAGAGGGGGGTACAGTCCCCGGGGTCTATAGATTTTCATATTGGGTACTTACAGGAACATAATTTTCAATATCTTGGAAATTAAAACTTTGTTCACCCGGAAGGCCGACAATGAGTAAATTTTAGTTTTCAAGGGGCGTATTTCCAAAAATTTTCTGGGGGGGATACCCCAGGTCCCAAAAAGAATTCATCTCGAAATGGAGATAATTCACTAAATTTTCATACTCATGATAAATCATTATTTCAAAGGATCCTTGGCAACTTGGCATAACTTCATTTCAGAAAAAGTCCATCCCTGGGTGCCTTTCAATTGTGAACAGCATCCAAAAATGAGTTAAAAATTTCTTTTTTAAGGCTGCGGTCAGCCAGAAAATCAGTATGGTATCTGTTCAAAAAATCTGCAGTATCTGGTTATCGGACAATAGGAAAATCGCAATCAACCCCCTTCAATGGTCCCTCCAACAAAAGACAGCCCTCGGGGAGGAGCGAGAAGTCACTATCGGGGGTCTGCTAATTGACTGGGGGTGACTTCGGACTCCTTCGCTATTGTTGGAGGGGTCATGAATGGGGAGATAGGGCAGGTTTGGCTGACCGTGCCCTAAGGCTACGGTCAGCCAGAAAATCAGTATGGTATCTGTTCAAAAAATCTGCAGTATCTGGTTATCGGACAATAGGAAAACCGCAATCAACCCCTTCAATGGTCCCTCCAACAAAAGACAGCCCTCGGGGAGGAGCGAGAAGTCACTATCGGGTGTTTGCTAATTGACTGGGGGAGGTGACTTCGGACTCCTTCGCTATTGTTGGAGGGGTCATGAATGGGGAGATAGGGCAGATTTTTTGAAGAGATACCGCAGATTTTTTGAAGAGATACCATAGGTTTTTTGGCTGACCGTGCCCTAAGGGTCGAATTTCCAGATTTTCTGGGGATTCCCCCAGACCCCCTTTAGTGCTTGTTACTCATCCTATTATCAAGAAAACGAAATTAAGTTTATCAGGATTCAAATCCTGCATAGTGTTCAAAAACTGCGTTTAGCCTATGCATTTACTTAATTTTTGCCCCCTCAAAATAAGAACTGGAGGACCCGCTTCTCAACTTCGTCCCGTGGGCCCTGCCTGCCTTTGATACGACCCTGGGTCAGTGGAATAGTCCAAGTACCCAGCAACTAGAAAAAAAAATATCAAAAAATTTCGAAATAAAAAAAAATTAAAAATAGGAATAGTTTCATCCCCCAGGGTGGCATGGTCTCTTCCTCAAACAAAGGACGCAACCGAAAATATATAATAAATAGACCAACTGCTCCTTAGAACGGAAGTGACCCCCCGCCCAAAGGTGGTCGTCCCTCGGGGGCCCCTCGTTATCCCCGCCAATCAAACCGCCCCGAACGATGACAGGAGAGGAATGCTGCCTGCGCCAAATTGTTCTTTTCGAAAGATGAAGAATAAAAAAAAAGCGCAAAAGCCAACGTGATTACATATTTGGGGATCGTTTATCCGGTTTGTTTCAGACGAGGAGAGGTGGCGAGGTGATAGGGGGAGCATTGGACGCAAGCCCTGCGTGGCAGAAAGGAAGACAGGAACTTGGAAGTCTCAAAGACATGGTTCATAATTACATTTTACTAGTGTTCGGCAACTAGTGGTCAAAAAATAGTTAACTACCAACTACTAACTAGTCTGGGAAAATCTAGTTGCAACTAGTAGTTAACTATTTTTTCCTGGGACTAGTTACAACTAGAAGTTAACTGTTTCCCAAAGTAGTTAACTACTAGTTAACTAGTGTATTAAATTTCATAACCTATTTTTTGCCTAAATTCTAATACATCTTTCTTATCTTTTTCACAAAAAACTCGCAAAAAGGGCCTTTATTCTGGTTATGGTATTTTGAATACTCTACCATCTTAATTAAATTTATTACAGTACAATTTTTTCTATACTTTGATAAAAATTTTAATACGATTTTTTTTAAAAGTAGTTGAAATTTTGAAAGTAGTTTCAACTAGTAGTTATTAAAAAAGTAGTTCAACTAATAGTTGAACTAGTTTAAACCAAAAGTAGTTAAACTACTAGTTAACTACTAGTTGATCAGTAGTTAACTACTAGTTGCAACTAGTTCTAGTTAACTAGTGCCGAACATTACATTTTACACGGAAATAAAAGATTTTCGGAGAGTGAAAGGCAAGCACAAAAGGGAGTCTTTTCCAGACACTTTTCTGGGACACTCCCACAAAATGTTTGGAAATTTGCCCCAATTTCACCTCCCCACGCGGATACCAAACTGTTTTGGAGTCTTTACTCTGTACAGGGCCGTAACCAGACTTTTGGTTCGGGGGGGGGGGTTTGTCTCAAATATTTTCTGAGGTACCTCCTTACGGGTACTTTTATATGTTAAGTTTTAGATGACAACACTGAATTGAAATTTTGAGGCACTAAATTTCAAAATTGTATTAATACTTTATGAATTCGAAGTAAAAGGGGGGTCTGGGGGTTCTCCCCCAGAAAATTTTTGGAAATTTGCCCCTCAAAAGAGTGATTTAGCTCATTTCTGACCCTTTAGATTACATCCATAGAGCACCACTCATTGTAAGCGGCCGAATTTTCAAGGTAAAAAGAAGGTATATTGTAATAAATGGCGAAATGTTAAAGGGGGTTTTAGGTTCCTAACTCCAGAAAATTTTTGTGAATTTTTCCCCTAAAAGTGGCATTTTAACTCATCTTGAGACACTTCAGGTTACATTAAAGAGGACCACTCCTTGTAAATCACACAAGTTTGAAAGAAAAACCGTATACTTAATAGATTTCAAAATTTCGAGGGGGTTTGGGGGTCCTCCCCCAAAAAATTTTTAGAAAGTTTACCCTTAAAAGTAGGGTTTTGACTCATTTTTGAGACCCTTTGGGTTATACCCGAAGAGGATATCGCTCCTTGTGAGACATAATTTTCAAGAAAAATAGCAGTATAAAAATTGATGTCAAAATTTCGGGGGGGGGGGGGGGGGTTTGAACCCCTAAACCCCCCCCCCCCTTGGATACGGCCCTGACTCTGTACAAGTGTCCACAGTGAGTGGGTTTCATTCAGGCGCTCCCTCTTTGGACTGGAAAAGAAAGGCGGGAAAAGAGAGAAAAGGCGTAAAAATGGAGAAAGAAGAAAGTATATATATTCAGGGTTCATACACTAACTAACAGAATAAAATTCAGGAGTTTTTCAGGAGTAGATTACAAAAAAATCAGGAGGTAACAAACATGAATAATTATTAACCTTAGACTACTTTACATATTACAAGCAGAATGAGTTCCGAATCAAGTTTGGAACGAAGAATTGCACAAGAGATAAGAATTTCAAATTCCAATGGAATTTTATTGAATTAAAAAACAATTACTTCCACCAAATCGGTATTAAAACTTCCTTTTGCTCTTGGATAGATGTTTTTCAGGAGTTAGGGGGGAAATTCAGGAGAAAAAACACAATTTTCAGGAGCATTAAGGGCCCTTAGAAAATTAAAGCAAATTTCAGGAGTTTTTAAGGATTTTCAGGAGGCGTACGAACCCTGATATTATGAAGGACGAAGCATTTTTCACTCATTTAGGCCTCTTTTTTAAGAAGCCCAGGGGGTCACTTTCACCAGATTGTTCAAACTTTTTCGGTCATTAAATGCTTGCACTGATCAAAAATGTGTAATTTAGGGTCATGAAAATCCCTTCAATTTTCTGGGGGGGAAATTTCAGGGGAGGGATGTAGAGAGATCTATATCGAAAAAAAAAGTAAAATTTTGTCTATTTGTGTCCAAAGGTAGAGGTGATCCTCAAAAAGTGACCTCCCCATGGAGTCCTGCTGGATCCGCATCCATTGAAAAAACATGGCACAGGAGAGACGTTCGACGCGCCCTCTGTGTCCTTCCGACCAGACAGGGGGGGGGGCTGTCCACACCCGAGCCCTTTTTGTTCGCTGGCATCGTTAATGAGAGTAATTGGCGGTTGGCGGGTCCATTATCCAATAGACAGGACATCAAAGACCGCTCCATCTCTACTAGGGAAGGACACACCTGCTCACAATATCGTTTGATTCATTCATTCGTTATGTGAAGGAATAAAAAGCTCAAAGGAACCGTCGGTTTGAAAAAAAAAAGGAATAGTTCACAAAATATGGCAAATGGACGTTTTGTGCAAAAAATAATCTTCAAGCTTCGCTCTATACATGAGTGGAAAGAGGGGGGAAATACCTACCCCCTTATATAGGCAGATATAGCTTATATAGCAGATATATACTTGAATTTAGTGAAATTAATGTCCATTCAATGTATTTTTAAAAATTTAATTTGAAATTTGAGTAATTTGTCTTTCTTTTTGAATTATTTGTGCTGTAAACTTAGCCAAAACAAAATTTGTTTTTAATTTAAAAAGTGTTTTTACCTTTTTTATCCAGTAAATGTTGAACTCCATAGATATTCATTAAAGGATTAAAGTGCCTCAAGGGTAATTCCAACGTTACGGATGTAACAATCGCACAAAAATTCAATGCTTAAATAGTTTTAAAGGGTATAAAAATGTCTGATAATAATGATTATATACATTTTTTCAAATAAAACTAGTTTTGAAATAATAGGACTCAGTTTCATATACTGTTTGATGGGGTTTTTTGTCTTTAGTCTTTTTATTTCTCACTTTGGTGCTGTGAAGTAAGCAGAAATAAAATTTAGTTGTCCATTTAAGTGGTTTTTAGATTTTTTTCAACTGAAATTTCATAAATTTTGAAATAGAACAAGTATCAACTTTTTTCAACTGTACAATATTTTTGAGAATCCTACTTGCATGTTTTTTTGACGATTCCTCTGTATTCTAAATATGGTCTTAAATGTCCCGTAAAAATTTGACGGTTATACCATGAAAATTACATTATTACACAGATTTTTTCCCCGATTTTTCCAAACATTTTCTGGACATACTCCCTTAAAACGCAAAATGAAGTTTTCGGGCCATAAAACCCTCTTGAGGACCTTCGATGTTAAACAAGGGAAATAACCACAAGCTCCCAACTCAAGTAGACAGCTGCACAAAGTCCATTTCGATATCCGCCGGACCTAATACCGCAGTCACGCAGAAGCACTAACCATAACCGAGAAAAATATAAAGCTTTCGAGTGTGGATAACGTAACTTCCTTTATATATATGGAACTGAAACAACAGTAATTAGGCTCGGTGACACAATCGCGGTGACTTGGTGGTTGCATTTGAACCCAGATGGAACAACATCAACGGGAACATCCCTTCAACCAACTGTTGATCCAGGCGCTCTTTTCATCTCTGCCGAACGAAAGCCGTACCTGTCACCATAGCAGCATCCACAGATGGATAGATATGAATAGAATGAAACCAAGTCGCAAAGCTAAATGACGTTTAGAAATACACAGAAAATGCCACTTATTCCTCAAGCCCCCCCCATGCATATTTAATAGGTCCAATGAATTGTTTTAATACATTTTTTAGGTAGAATTTGCGTCTTAAAGAACTTAATTTTAGAAATTTGTGAGCAACAAAGTTCCAAGTACCAAAGGGGGGTCAAACAGTGAATTTGAGAATGTACTGCTGAAAGGTAGAAAATTTGCCCCTATTGATTGATTAATTTTATAATCACAATTAATTGAAAATGTTATTGCTTAAATTTTTAGGGCTTCTTAAACACATTTATATCGACACTTTTATAGTCTGTTCATTTAGAACTGGCGCCTGAGACGAAATGAATTAGAAGCAGTTACTATTGTAATTATCATCGAAAGCATTTTCTTCTGCAATGACAAGGCAGCCGAACCAGAAGTAGTTAAAATACTGTAAAAAAATCGGTCACTGAAGATGTGTGATGACCGTTATGAAGCATTATCGAGCGTTTTTGATCCTGTTTCAGGCGCCAGTTCTAAATGAACAGACTATAGTCTGTGACACAATTGCAATTTAAATAGATACAACGAAAAAAAGGGAAAAAATCTTCTTCAACATTCTTCACCAAAAAAAAAAATTAACACAAATCAATTTGATACGGGATTTCTTCAAAAATCCCGTATCTGGCTACATTGTCAAAATCGGACCCTCCAATTAAATTCCACCAGGTGGTGCTCCTTTCATCTCCGCCGCACGTGGATCACGCGAAAGTCGTGTTGTTCGAAATCGGGTGCGAACACACCCCTCTCTGGAACAATGCCGCGGGAAGTGTCGATGGAGGGTTTTTATGACGGTCGTCAAGTCGGCGTAAATGTCCCGTTAATGGGGAGAACGTTGTGCGGGGACTGATTTCGACGGTTTTTATTACGGAACTCGTAAAAAAAAGTATGGGTGGGTCGACGTGCACGAATGCTGAATTTTTGTAGCTCTTCGTTTTTCCAACTAAACCCACTTGAGTTATTCTCTTTAATATCTCTTTTGAGCACACAAAAAAAACGTAATATAGATATTTAAGCTGTTATTCAAGTTTTTTCGGGTAGAATACTTCATTACTTCATATAGGGTCGTATGCTACCCGAAAAAACTTGAATAACAGCTTAAATATCTATATTACGTTTTTTTTGTGTGCTCAAATTTCGTTGAAAATCGCGTATTTCCAAGAGCCCACAATCAACGAAATATAGATATTTAGGCTATTATTCAAGTTTTGTCGGATAGCCTAGATCATATAGGGTCCATAACTCGAGTGAAGAATTAGGAGCAATTTGGAGTTAAGTGGACTATATAGAGAAAAAGATATTGTCAATATAATAAAATCTAAAAGAATACAATGGCTTGGACATCTGGAGAGAATGAGTGACGAGAGAGCTACAAAGAAAATCTACAGAGGAAAAATAGAGGGTAAGAGGAAGATCGGACGTCCTAGAAAGAGATGGCTGGACGAGGTTGAAGAAGATTTGAAGAAATTAAGGGTGAGAAATTGGAAGACAAGAGCCAGGGATCGGAGAGGGTGGAGCTAGCTGCCTTGTGAGGGAGGCCAAGGTCCTACATGGACTGTAGAGCCGAGGAGGAAGGAATATCTCTTTAATTAATATAATCAGTTATTGTGACTGAGGCACCAATTGAGAAATGATAAATATAACTAACCCTTGGACAGGGTACAAACCGAGCGGATCCTCCAAGGGGAGGGCACTTTTTGAGGATAACCTCTACCTTTGGACGCAAAGAGACAAAATTTTACTTTTTTCCTATAAAGATCTCTCCAGATCCCCCCCATGGAATTTCTCAGAAAAATAATTTAGTCCCAGAGATTTTGACCCTAAATAACATATTTTTGATCAGCACAAGCACTTAATGAACGAAAAAGTTTGAACAATGTGGGGAAAGTGGCCCTGTGGACTTAAAAAGAGGGGCCTTAATGACTTGGAAGAATTTTTGGTCTTTCGGAATCTACCTTCATCGTTCTCCTTTTTACGTATTTTCTCTCTTTTTTTTCTTTTTTCCTCAAGCAGTTCCCTTCGGATGTTTCCCAAAGAGATTCAAAATGATATAAAATCACTAGTTTAAAAATTTTTCAAAAAAATTCTGGTAGAGGACCCCCACCCCCCCCCTAGAAATTTAGATATTTTCTTAATTCTTTTCTCTTGTAAATTTTGTGGTTTACAAAAATATTTATTCTCTTCTAATTTTCTTGTTCTCTTTCTATGTAACCCAAAGGGTCTCAAAATTATCTAAAACACGACTTTTAAAGACAAATTTTCAAACTTTTTTTGATGTGACCCCCAGAACCCCCAATTTAACTTGGAGCTCACATTATTATGTGCAATTTAATTCAATATACCACTTTCGAGTGGTCTAAAACTTAACATGTAATGTACTCGTTAGGGCAGTAGTTCTCAAATTGGGTGCCGCGGCACCCTGGGGTGCCGCGAGCCTATGCCAGGGGTGCCGCGCCAATAATCAAAAAGTTGTCAAAATTTTAAATAATCCTACTTTTTTTCATGTTCTGTCGTTTTTCCTTCTATTCAAAAAATAGTGCTGGAACGCCAAATGTCTTTTTACAAAAACAGCACCGTACGAAGTATTCCGGTCGCCAAGAGGGCGTCATGAATGAATTTTATGTTCTTAATAGTCTAATATTGGGCCCCCTCAATATTTTACTGAAGTCGGCCCTTATGGATATTCCTATTATAAGACGAAATAAATCCATTTTTTTATATCGATGCTCCGGTTTAGAGTACTCATAGTTCCAAGTACTTTTAAGAAAATACGTTTAGGTGAGTAGAGTAGTAGAGTATTTGACCATTGACTTAAAAATCTAGTATAGATTCTGCCCATCCCTCAATCAAATGTTTTAGGGGTGCCTCGAAATTTTTTTAGCCTGCCAAGGGTGCCGCGGTGAAAACAAATTGAGAACCCCTGCGTTAGGGGGTACGTTAAGTCAACCCCCCTCACAATAGTCTGGTTCCGGCCTGTCCAGAAGAAAATCCTGGATCCGCCCCTGTCTTTACAGAAAATAGCAAATCAATTGAGTAGATAAGCATTATAATGTCAGACATAAGCGTATCTGTACTAAGATGATTCATAAAGAATATTCCCAAGGTAAGTTATGTGAAACAGAGTTCGGAGCTCTTATCTCAAAGATAATTCCATCATAAATCACAACATATCATGATTTCAAACATGTATGTGGACAAAATTCAAGATATACAAGAATACAATAAATTTCACTCCCAAAATTTCTCGTTTCTCAAGGGATCCCAGACAAACCAGATTCCACCTCCCCAGGGGGGGGCACACCCCTCAAGGGGGCTACAATGGAAGGTCAGTGGACACCTGAGAAAAGGGGGCGCTGTCCCCTCACGTGATTTATTTGTTGACGGACACTTGAAAAGAGAAAGGAAAAGAATTTGCTCGTTGGCGGAGAAAAGGCCAGTTTCGATTCTTTTCGCAGGAGGGGTGGAGAAGGGTCAAAGGGGAGTTATTGAGGGGAGGACTTGCTTTATCGTTTGCAAGCGACAGGAAAATTTGAGGTTACCTGCGGAATGTAGTACTAGTTGGAGATAGCGTTAGATATTTGTGGTTTCGCATATTTTCAGACTATGTACTTACAAAGGTGAAATAAATTCACAAACGCCTTATAGAGAACAATCAATATAGAAACAATTCCATATAATAAGGTAGAAACGCATTTGTGATTCGAATCATAATAATAGAAGGAACATATTTTTAAAATTAAAATAATAATTCAATTTTCAGGAAGCAATGTAAAAGGGGCTACGAAACATAATGTGTGAAAATACGTTATAAATTTTACATTTAACGTATGGTTAATACGTTACTAAAAATAACGTCGGTTTAATGAGTAACTGGTATTAAACTTAAAATTGTAGTAAAACTATGTTGTGATAATTATGCGCAAATCGTGATAAAAAAGCACTATATTCGACAGCAACGTTTCTTGAACCCAGTGCATAACTGCACGGAAGGAGAAGATAGGTAAACACAAAGCCTGTTGGGTTGTTTAGGAGGAGTTTTGGTACGCAAATCGTAATAAAGACTATATATATATATATATATATATGGGTTTAACAAAAATAATCAAATTTTTAAATTGACATTCTACATTTCACTCAAAATTCAGACACCGCGCTGGGAACTTTATGTTTGTTAGTGACGTCATAGGGTCAACTTAAGTTGCTGTCTAGTATAGTATAGTTTTCACTCAAAACAAGATAACAATTTTTAAGCGTCCCATTACTATAACTACGATTAAAAAATAAACTCCCACACAAAGTCCCTTAATTAGCCCTTATATAACTCAAATCTCTCTCTAAACTTTTCTCCCCACATCAAAAGCCTTGTTTTACAGCCATTTTCTCTCGCAGACAAGACGATTATATCGCTCAACAGCAGTTTTCCCGCGGATCCCAATTTGCGAGATAAGTTGGTCCGAGACCGCAAATAAATCGGTTTACCTTTTCGCCGTTTTTGAAGCGCGCCGATCGCTGTTGTGACATTCGAAATAAAGGTCGATAAGGAACTTGCTTTGAAGTTCGCCGCCGTCGATTCCGGTGTTGACGGTAGTCACGTGGGGCGATTAATTTTTATTTCTTCCAGAATTTATTTTCCTTGAAGGATGGTTCCCTTTTTTGGGAAGACTAATACAGCTCGTTATCCGGATGTAAACAATGGATTTTGTTTATTTTTTTAATGTGGGAACAAGTCTGGGAAAACGCAGTAGATTTTTGATCGGAATAGCCTCCAATCATGATTAACAAGTATAGTAATAATCGATTTTATGGTAATTTTAATATGAGACATTTTGAAATACCAAAAAGTCAGAGAAAGTCATCAGTAATCAGAGAGAGAATACAACAGGAACAGACATCACAAGTATAATTTATACACAAAAAGGGGGGGGAAGCAAATTTTAACGGTATTTCATTTTACAAGAGTTAACTGCCAACTGAATACGGCAAAAGTGAACGGTAAGATGAATTTGAAATATATACCGTAAGAAGAATACATTTGGTGCCTCTATTTTTGAGTCCTGGTTAAACGAGATTAATAGACAGATATAAGCTTACAGTTCCAACTGATTTTTTAAAATAAAAATTTACTTTTCAAACTTTTTAAAAAATCTAAATCAATCAGTTATCGATGGTGCCATGCGGGAGGTAGAAAAAAAGGAAGTATTACAACTGTTAAATTTTAGTATTTCATTAATAAATTTGGCAACAGCACAGAAATTGGATTGTTAATTTAGACACACTTCACACCTATGGCTTCTCTTAACTTCAACTTTTTGTCTAAAGTCATAAGATTCAAGGTTTATAAGGAGCTAACAATAAAAAGTAAGATATTATTCTGAACTAATAAGCATTATAAGATATTAAGATACTATTAATTATAGTTTTTATATATATATATAGGATCAAGGAGACAATTTGGTAAGTATAAAAGGTTTTCAAATGTAAAAAAATGTGGATTTGGAATTATATTCACTCAAAAGTTTCCTGACTAAGTTTACAGTACACCTCCAATGATGAATTCCTTGTTCAAAAACAAACCAAATTGCAAGCAGAGAAAAAATATCTCATTAAACAAGGTAAAACTTCATATACGTATTATACTTTTAAGTATTCCCAATGACATATTTGCTATATGGCCATATTATAAGGAGATTTCTTAGAATGATAATATACCTCTTTAGACAGAAATTTAGAGATTTTGTAGGTTACACAGTGAAGTAATTGCAATAAGTTCTCCAAAAATTAGATTACCAACTAAGATTACTAAATTATATAGGCTGATAAATAAAGTATCAGCTATTTATGAAGTTTTTCTTAATATTATTTAAAACAGTTTAGTTGAAAAAGTCAATTTTACTTATGATACATTATTTTATTAGGAAGATATCTTATAAGCTATTCACATTAGGAGGTTGGATAATAATAAAATTGTATGTCATAAAGTAAAAATTCAAGAACTTTATACCATTGGATGAAGATATATAACTTTTCCAAAGTTAAGTTACTTTTATAGCAAACAATATAACCATTGCATTTAAGATAAAAAGGTAACTATGAACTAAAAGCAAGTAATAGACTGCCAGTATTGTAATAAACCTCTGTCTGAATTTTAAATGTTTACAGTTTGAATAGGTGTAGAAAAAGTTATACAAATTTTTAAAAACATCAGCAAATGATATTATCTATGTAAAGCATGTGAGAAATTATTTAGTTCTCAATTTGACTGATTGGTCCAACAATAGAGATAACTAATTCACTTTACACAGTGACTTTTTTTTTGCATTGTTGGACTGACAGATAAATTAAATGACCAGACACTGAACTGTAAACACTCTCTGTTGTACACAACAATGCTAACTGCTGGTGAACCACTGCTTATGGAAATAGTAAATTTACTTTATAAATTATTCACTTACAGTATTCATTTGTTCTTTACTTATTTAACAACGATTTTAAATATAATTCAAATGGAATAGATTTAGTAAACATTGGAATTCAAAATAATTTCCCCATTCAGTGAACAAAATCTGTCCAGCAAATATTTCGCATTTAAAAGACAATTATTTAGCACATTTTAAGGGAGTTATTTGAAGAAACGTGGACTCACCTGATATGGCTTGGAAAGGGACATCGGAATTGCTGTAGCCTTTCGCCGTGTAGGCATACCGCACGTTAGAACATCCCAGTTCTTTAGGTCCCGACACAGTACTGGGTACTACTTTGGCACTGGACACCACAGTACAAGTAAACAAACAAGAAGACACGACGACACAGAACACTGTTGGTAGTAGTCCGGTTCTACACATGTTTGGCTCAAGCCCCATTGCGACTAAAAGAGTAGTTAATTTTTTGGAATATGCTGATTTTGGAACGTCGAACAATATCCTGGTATGCTGCTAGGAAGGGGCGAGCGATACAGATTCCATAATAGTTAAATAAAACGATAATCCGAACGTCCAAAACACAGGTGAACCCAGCAGCCGGTGGAACACTAGCACAACACACTCCACGACCCAAAACACTCGATTGAAGCAGACAGCGAGATGTATTTTGACAGAGAACACGGCGCTGTTACAAGAACTGTCACTCACCCCCAATTTTCTATTTCTAAACACTATTCCACCAATTATTCCACTTTATAACTACAAAAAACTAGTTATAATTTCCAAAATAATCCTAATCACACTGTTTTCGACCTATTTCTGTCGAACTCCGGCTTTAGAATATGTAATTTCCCTGAATGGGGGGGTAAATCCGGCTGTTGGAAGAGCCGCAGCAAGACGGATTGGAGCATGCGATAAGAGGTTCTGGTGTGCGTGTATGCCGCTAGATGGCGCTGCGGAAATATGAATGAAGCATTGTAGTTTCTGTTTCGATGGTTTCGTTGCGCGCGCTGGGAGGGAGTGGGGTGGAAAAGAATGTGGTTTTTTTATTCGAGATTTGCTCCACGCCCTCGAAATAAACTGAAATACTCTTTAAAAATTTTAATGATAGGTTTTTAAAGTTAATTACTATGGGAAACATATGTAAAGAGTTGTTCTCAAACTTTTTTGTCCTGTGACGCTCTAAATTCTTCCACGGTGCCCCTCTTATAAAGTAGACTCTAATAGAGTAAACTTTTTAATAAAGAAATCCTTGTAAGTTTTTTAAATTTTGTACTGTTGTCATTGTACGATTTTTTCTATTTTTAACTTGATGATGTACCATTAATTAAAAAGCAGATAAAATTATGCAATCTTTAACTATGTATTTTCAAATTTTATATTTTTTTTATAAATATTTGTAAATTAACCACCTTTCCTTATCATTTTGCATTTAACGATAATAAAATAGACAAAACTGTATAATAAATACAAGCTAAAAAAAGTAAAAAGATTTCCCTCTCTCAATTTTTTTTTTAAATTTCATATTGTTAAACATTTTTTACGTCTTCGAATATTAAAATACTTTTAAAGTAGATAGATAAATAGGAGTGTGGTAGAGCAAGGATATGCCATCACTGTTGTTGTCAATACTATTGTTCTGTGTTCTAAATTATACAGGGTGTCCAGTCGTAAGGCTTATCACGGCCTTTACTCCTGAACGCCTGGAGCTATTTCAATAAACGTGGTGCCTAACCCTAGTAAAACGCTTATGCGCTTTCCGATGAATCCGCTTTTAACGCCCCCTAGCGGCAAGTTTAGGAGTTAGCGTGCCTATCTTAAAAACTATTAGAGATACGAGAAAAATTTCCATAAAAGTTGTAGAACATTGTGTATTTTATACAAAATGACACCTTGTACACAAAAATTAAAAGAATAAAACCCCCCAAAATGCGAGTTTTTTATCCGCGTTTTCATACATTTAATCCCATGAAACGCAACAATAACTGTTCAAAAATGCGCCGTTTTTGAATAAGTTGGGCTATGTGTACTAAAATGCGGATAAAAAACGCTCTTTTTTTGGGACTTGTTCTTTTAATTTTTGTGTACAAGGTGTCATTTTGCATAAAATAGACAATGCTCTACAACTTTATCATTGACATTTTTCTCGTATCTCTAATAGTTTTTAAGATAGGTACGCTAACTCCTAAACTTGTCGCTAGGGGGCGTTAAAAGCGGTTTCATCGGAAAGCGCATAGGCCTTTTACTAGGGGTAGGCACCACGTTCATGGAAATAGCTTATAATGAAGATTTAAGAATATGATTATTTGGGGGGGAAGTGTATATTTACATTGTGTAGTAATGCAATAACCTCAGGATGAAAACCCTTGTGAATTCGTATTTGAAACAACCTCAGTAAATTATTGTAAAGGGAAGATTGGGCCGTGAATAAATTGTGGGATGGAGTTCTATGAAGAATATGGAAAGAGAAACTTTTTAACTTACATTGGTTGAGCTGCTGCGTTCTGGTCAGAACCTATAGGATTGATGAACAGGAAAAAGTAAAGTCACGCTTGAGTTCAATGAGGAATACGTAGTTTTTGAGGCACACACTGGTTTTATTTAGTAGAATTCCTGGTACAGCACACTTTGTCCATTTTTCAGGAACTGAGAGCGGTGGCGGGGGTATGGGCATTTATACCCAGATTTTAACACACTGCACGAATTAAGTTTAGAGACGGTTATGACGGGAGCACACAAATCATCTTTAAGTGCGGCACAGTAACGGCGCGAATAAAATCTCTTATGAACGGGATTACTTTTCGGATGTACAACACCACGGAAACGCGCACATTATCTTATCGATGAAGGTATAGAAGGAGAAGCAACGTTGGTTTTACGGATTCGGGTTCGGTGGTGATGGCCGGTGATGAACTCCTCATCTGCCATTTCTGGCTATGCTGGTGGGGCCAGGTATCGCATGGAGTCCCGCGCTAGCCGGACGGGAACATCGCAGCAAAGGTGTGGACCCGGGAGGATCATCTCAAGGTGTCTCCGCAGATAACGGGCGGGAACACCGCAAGAACAGCAGCAGAGACATTGTCTAGTTAACGGATCAGGGAGGAGGGGAGCACGTAGAAGCGGGGGCGGCGAGGCGCCCCAGCGCTTGGGCAGCAGCCCGACTTGATCACTGGAAGTGTGGGGGACCGTGTGTCGTGTGTTGTGTGTGAAAAAACAAAGGGGGATGGTTTTTATACCACCTCGGTCAATAACCCAAAAGGGGGCCAAAATCCAAGAAAAAAGAGCCAAATGCGGGGGAGATGAGAACGTCAGAAGCAGAGGTCAAAGGTTCCCAAGAGGGATTATGAGTGTCTAACAACGTCTAGGCTAAATAGCAAATGAAGGGTTTAAGTTAGTAATTTGGTTCTTGAATTTTCCGACTCAGGGCTTCAGGCTGAACAAAATGAGTGGAAGTTTCACAAGTTTATTGTTATTATTTAGGAATTTAGAATTTATCATACAGGGGTTTAATTTATTGAACGTCCCTGGAAGAGATGGGGGAACTTTTTCTCACCCGCTGGATTTTGACCTGGGGTGTCGGGGCTTACGAGTGAGGATGGATTTTATAGTTTCGGTCTGGTATTTGAGAATCTCGTGGTATCTGTTACAGTTTTGCGGTAAACAGCCTCAAAGGAATGGACTAGCCGCGTGAACTTTTCCCTAATAAATATGTCCAAGTTGGGAGCCGTTGGAGAGGGTCTTTGAAATTATGGGACATTTCCGTCGTGAGAAAGAAGGGGAATTGGATATTTTTCAGTAGCAACAATTCTGCAGGTGGTGCTTTCGAGTGGAAAAGGAATTTTTGGAGAGTTTAAGGGAATGTGCTAAATTGCAGCAGTAAAAATTAGATCGTGATAAGAAATGTGATGGATCTCCATCACATTCTCCCCGAAGACAGAGATTTTCAAAAAAAATTCTATACATCTCATCAAATTGGGAAAAATTTTGCATCCAGAGCAAAGATAAAAGTGTAAACTAAACAATTCAACTAAATAGTCAAAAAAATAACCAACGAAAAGTTAAAATATCAAATAAATAATTTAGCAAAACTCCTATAGTAATCAATCATGAAATCATATAGCCAATTAAAAATTTTTATCAATGAATGGCTTTAATTAAGTTTTCCTTTACCAACCAAGGCTTGACCAACCGCTTATATGTACCATTTATTTTTTTTCAACCACTTATAAGTACCTTATTTTTCTGACCAACCGCTTATATGTACTATATTTTTTTTTTTTTACCAACCGCTCTCAGCTGCCTTAATACATGATTTTAAAAATTATACATAAACATTTTCATCAACAGATTTCTATCATTCATTTAGGCTCGTTAAACAGAGCAATTCCATAGTGCAATAATATAAGACATACATGTTACTTTCAAGATAATATGAGCATTGTTTTAATTAATTCTATAACAAGGTAAATTTGTTAAGAGCATGACCTTCGGTGTTAAAAAATATATATGGAGATAGCATAATAGAACACTACTTATGATGTGATGATACAATAAGATGGATTTTCACATAAACATGAGCACAAATATACCTTTTAAAAAAAACTTGCAAGTTTGTAGCAATACTTTGCATATAAGTTATCTCTTAAATATTAGAGGGAAAAAATTTAAACTTCACCAATCTTGGTGAGTGTCCACGCCAGCATGGAAAACTCAATACCGTCGACTAGTAGTTCCAAGAAGAGTGAAGTGGTAGTATAAATTAATTTTTCAACAACTTTTTGGAATAAATTTCACTATATCTTGAATGATTTTAATACCAATTTCAATAGTATTTTCTAATATGAAACTTCATTATTCTTAATTTTTAAGCTGTGCTCAGCTCATACATCACCTCTACTCATTAAATGTCTCCATTTATCCTTATAAGAATGCATTTTCAAATACCATAAACTATATACCTGCTCATGTATAAGATATACCCATGCTCTTAATAGTACATTTTACTTCAATAAGATTTTTCATATATGCTCATTTACACAAATTATGTATGCTCCTTTCGTAACATTATGTACAAGTACCATGTCAACAGTAAATACACGCATGCTTACTCTTTATACATGTATGTTTTAACAGGTATGTAGTTTGAATAAGTATGCCTTAACAGTTATGCATGTAGAAGTATGCCTCAAAAAATTTTTGATGAAGTGCAATCTTTATAAGTAAAAATGCTTTGCCCTTTAAAAAAATTAGTTCCAACAATTTTTAAATCATCATATGGTGATACTTAAAAGATAATTTCATGGACTAATCCATGCAAAACATTGGTGATTACTATGTGACCTATAATGTTCACAACATATTCATTTAACAAGGTGACTGCAACATTCTATCAGTGACTTTTAGTGACTTAAACATACAAAAACTTTAGTGACTAACTAACATATGGTTCAACTTATAGTAACCATTACTCAAGTAGGCATTTTCCCTCTACTTTTATTCCAAGTGGGCATTTTCCCTCCACTTATTTACCTAGTGGGCATTTTCCCTCCACATTATATTTATAGTGCACTTTCAACTAGTGGGTATTTCCCTTCCACTTTTCTATACTAGTGGGCATTTCCCTTCCACTGCAAATTTTGGTCCCGTGCTATTTTTTATTTTTCATTTTTGTTGCCTATCTACACTCATTGGAAGATCTGCCATCCCTGACTAAGTTTCCAGCTTAGATCTCCCATGTTCCTTATGGGTGTGCTGATGGTTTCTTTGCACCATCGGGGATATATGACTTAATTCCCAACCAAAGAGGGGTTTTTGTAAATAATAGCATTTTTTTTTTGCACGCGGTAACCAACTCTCTAAACTCTCATTACTCAAACTTTTAATCACTATCATTTTTCTCTTAAACCAAGTCACTTAACTAACAACACAATATATATCATTAAAAAATAAGTCACCTATTAACATAACTTTTAGTTTCATTCAAAATTCTAGTCACTCAAAAAAATGTTTCACCAATATCACTTAGTTTTCAAAAATTAATTCATTCATGTGACTCTTAATATTCAAAATCACCATTAAATCAAAATTATACTAATTAATCAATAATTCATAAAACAACAATTTAAATTGGAACACAGAAAATCATACAAAGATGTTAAATTTAACTTAATTATATAGGGCGAAAGCTAACAAAATATGTAAAGCAACTTTTCAGGTAGTTGCAAAGTTCGTACTAAATGAACAATTTTCAAATTATAATCATCAAATGATATTAAACTTTATTATTTCCTTTATTTTTTTTACTTATCTCAAAGTTCATCATAATATTCCATATAAAATTTAAGTAGATTGCACTTCAAAATTATTTTCAAAACCATCGAACCATCTTTTGATACCAGTATATCTATCAAATATACTCAAATATTCATTCACTCTTAGGTGTTAAAAAAATCCGTAACCATTTTGCTATAAAAAATCAGAATTTTAAGAAATGACCACATTTTTATTATATTTTTATTGAATGAGGTAGACCCAGTTTTCTCAATAAGTTAACTCTGACAATATCATCTTCTTATATTCAAGATGTTATATTGGCCACAATTAATATTCATAACATTCCATCTACATCACAGTGCCCATTTTGAAATGTAATTTCACTTTTCAATGTGTGTGTGTCCCACAATTTTAATTTAATTTTGAATAGGCCATTTATTTTTCGAGAAAAAAATAAACTCACAATTAAGAGTTTATCGAATGATATGCATTAAATGAGATTTTGCCATTTATACCCATTTAACAAATGTGTCAATATCGTGTAGTACGCGAGCCCTATTTTGTGTATTTGTTGTACGACGACAAGAATATCCCGATTCTGAAATGAATATCAAGTTACATTTCCCTATACTACATGTCGTGTACTACATAATGTGTTTATGATGAATTTATCACTTTGTGTTAATTCATTTGTTTGTGTGGCAAAATAGTTGCGGGCCAGTAGTCCTTTTCTATCAGGAAGGTGTAACCTGTAAATGACCTAGTGGGGAGTGGGGGCAAGTATCCTTGTTTTATCCCGGGTAGGTATAACCCGTACATATTGGGCAAAAAATGTTATAATTTAATGGGGAAAGGGTCTTTTTTTTATGGAAGGTATAACCAAAAATTAATCAAGTCCCATTAATTATTGTCAGTTGTGATTTTCAAGTACTACACAAAAATATACTGAAATTATAGGGTCTAATCAAACAAAAATATGTTTTTGAAATAAAAAATCAGATTATTATATGAAGTATTAATCAAGCTTAAATTTGGATTTCTTTCCAAAAATACAAGTGGTCATAAAAATAAAATAGTGGCATTAAATTCAAAGTTTTGTGTGGTTCATTTTCAAAAAGGTTATTAATTCAGTGGTCATCAAAGAGTAAGTGTAAATATTCCATTAAAATAAAATAATCTTCAAAACAATCAGTATGCATGGCCAAAAAAACAAGAAACCACAATTATAAGCTCCAAAAAAATATCATAAGTCACGCGCGTTTAATCAAAATCAAAGCAGAGTGAGCGCGGGTTTGTTTACACTGGAGGGTAGATGAGGGGATGTTATGGGGGTTGTAGTTGTGCAGTTCGTAAGCAAGGTGCGCATCCCGTTCGTTAAGGGGGGGGGGATTGCGGAGCGGGCCGAGATGGTTGCTCGGAAAGATGACTCCTTCTCTCTCATTTTTTTTTTTAGTGGGGATGTGAAACGAGCTTCGCAGGGTCGCGAAAGTGTCACTCGCTCATCTACTTTTGCTAGTTTGTTTTTCAAACAGGGGTGTTCATCGAAAGAAGGGAGGATGATTTTCCTTCGTTATTTTTTTTTTTTTTTTATCGTGTGTACAAGAACGTCAAAACAAGGGGAAGGAAACTTTCATATAGTGGGTTTAGGAATGCTAATTAAATTCAAATTAATGGATAGGAGGGGATTTAAATACCAACATCTCTCATTGGATGTAATTAAAAATAAGTAAACTTAGTATTCAATAAAATATCTCAAAGAATATCCAAATTCAACATTTAACTGAGATGCATTTAAAAAAATCCGTTTTTAATTAAGGAAATAGCATGTAAATTTAGCGTCTCATCATTATCTTAAATTAAAAGAACCATAATAAGTATGAAAAATTCAACTATAGGCCAAATAAATGCAAAATCATAAAATCTAAAATTAGGCCTTCAAATTATGAAACACAGTATTATAATGATAAAAAATCAAACCATGATCTTATTTGATGTATCATGTTCAAAATACCTTTGTTATTTTAGAAGCAGTTATTCAACCAAACATGATAAATGTAAAAATTGACTAATAATCAAATAAATATATAGATAGCATATCAAATATTTCAAATAAATAATATTGTAAAATAATTTGCAGAAAGGACTAATTGTTCAAATTCAAATCAACTCATACCTCAAAATGCATCAATAAAATTTCAAAGTTTGCAAAATAATAAGAATTCATCAGTTTCAAACATCAAATTCACAAGGACTGGTCCTAGGCACCAAATATAATGAAGATTTAAGAATATGATTATTTGGGGGGGAAGTGTATATTTACATTGTGTAGTAATGCAATAACCTCAGGATGAAAACCCTTGTGAATTCGTATTTGAAACAACCTCAGTAAATTATTGTAAAGGGAAGATTGGGCCGTGAATAAATTGTGGGATGGAGTTCTATGAAGAATATGGAAAGAGAAACTTTTTAACTTACATTGGTTGAGCTGCTGCGTTCTGGTCAGAACCTATAGGATTGATGAACAGGAAAAAGTAAAGTCACGCTTGAGTTCAATGAGGAATACGTAGTTTTTGAGGCACACACTGGTTTTATTTAGTAGAATTCCTGGTACAGCACACTTTGTCCATTTTTCAGGAACTGAGAGCGGTGGCGGGGGTATGGGCATTTATACCCAGATTTTAACACACTGCACGAATTAAGTTTAGAGACGGTTATGACGGGAGCACACAAATCATCTTTAAGTGCGGCACAGTAACGGCGCGAATAAAATCTCTTATGAACGGGATTACTTTTCGGATGTACAACACCACGGAAACGCGCACATTATCTTATCGATGAAGGTATAGAAGGAGAAGCAACGTTGGTTTTACGGATTCGGGTTCGGTGGTGATGGCCGGTGATGAACTCCTCATCTGCCATTTCTGGCTATGCTGGTGGGGCCAGGTATCGCATGGAGTCCCGCGCTAGCCGGACGGGAACATCGCAGCAAAGGTGTGGACCCGGGAGGATCATCTCAAGGTGTCTCCGCAGATAACGGGCGGGAACACCGCAAGAACAGCAGCAGAGACATTGTCTAGTTAACGGATCAGGGAGGAGGGGAGCACGTAGAAGCGGGGGCGGCGAGGCGCCCCAGCGCTTGGGCAGCAGCCCGACTTGATCACTGGAAGTGTGGGGGACCGTGTGTCGTGTGTTGTGTGTGAAAAAACAAAGGGGGATGGTTTTTATACCACCTCGGTCAATAACCCAAAAGGGGGCCAAAATCCAAGAAAAAAGAGCCAAATGCGGGGGAGATGAGAACGTCAGAAGCAGAGGTCAAAGGTTCCCAAGAGGGATTATGAGTGTCTAACAACGTCTAGGCTAAATAGCAAATGAAGGGTTTAAGTTAGTAATTTGGTTCTTGAATTTTCCGACTCAGGGCTTCAGGCTGAACAAAATGAGTGGAAGTTTCACAAGTTTATTGTTATTATTTAGGAATTTAGAATTTATCATATAGGGGTTTAATTTATTGAACGTCCCTGGAAGAGATGGGGGAACTTTTTCTCACCCGCTGGATTTTGACCTGGGGTGTCGGGGCTTACGAGTGAGGATGGATTTTATAGTTTCGGTCTGGTATTTGAGAATCTCGTGGTATCTGTTACAGTTTTGCGGTAAACAGCCTCAAAGGAATGGACTAGCCGCGTGAACTTTTCCCTAATAAATATGTCCAAGTTGGGAGCCGTTGGAGAGGGTCTTTGAAATTATGGGACATTTCCGTCGTGAGAAAGAAGGGGAATTGGATATTTTTCAGTAGCAACAATTCTGCAGGTGGTGCTTTCGAGTGGAAAAGGAATTTTTGGAGAGTTTAAGGGAATGTGCTAAATTGCAGCAGTAAAAATTAGATCGTGATAAGAAATGTGATGGATCTCCATCACATAGCTCCAGGCGTTCAGGAGCAAAGGCCGTGATAAGCCTTACGACTGGACACCCTGTAGAATAACCAACACACTCTAATAAAAATTTCGATCCAAGAGATTAGGATTTAGATATTTGGATTCCACAAAAAATAGAAAAATATATCTTGTTACATATTATATTTTTCAGTAATTTCTCCAGGTTTCACCATTTATAAGTACAAATTTTATTACTGCTCAAAAGATAATCTCTGAGGACCATCTCTCTTGATGTAGTGCATAGGTTCCCAACTCTTAGGAGTCCGCGGACCGCTAGGTGTAAAATTGGAACTTTTGACTTTTTTTTATATCTCACAAAGTATCTATAGTTTAATTATATCTCACAAAAGTTTGTAATTTTTGTTATGATATTATTGAATTTTTGCAACCCATAAAATGTGACCGTGTGTTTTTAGAGCACTTAATTTCATTTCAATATTTATATTATAAGAAGTAAAGAAGTATTGTTATCTATTTAGTATTATACCCACAAATTAAAAATTTCAATGCCGAAAGTCATCGTCTCGTCTCGGATATAATTCAATCTTTTTTCCTTATGAGTTTAAATTTTTACTTTATGAAAATGTTTTGTGTGCTACTTGGGTCACGGACCACTTCCAAGACTCTCACGGACCACCGGTTGGGAACCACTCTGATGTAGTGCAAAAGCATTGCTCTACTGCCCGTTATACTTATGAATATTCCACCACGGTGTATAAGCTAAAGAAAAAAAGTTCCTTTAACGAAAAAATTAAAGAAAGAACACGGCAATTTTTTTAGCAAGAAAACTTTAATTAATAGAAACTACAAAAATGACAAACTCAATGTGCTAAATATTTCTTTTGAATCTTTATTTTATATTCAAACAACTTCAAGAATTTTTAATGTTCATACTTTCATTCACATTCATGGGCGGATTTAAGGGGGTGCATGGGGGTGCGTTGCACCCCCAACTTTTTGAGAAAATTCAATTTTTATAGGGAAAATCATGTTTTTAAAGCCATCAGGGACAGTTTGCACCCCCACGTTTTCCACTACGCACCCCCAGGGTTCACCACCTAAATCCGCCCATGTTCACATTTCTGAAGAAAAAAAAACATTGAGGATTTAACAAATTAAGGGGAAAATGAGAAAACTTATCAAATTTCAGACTGGTTCCTTTCGAATTTATATCTTTTGATAAAACTTTTTCTGATCATTGTAGTTAGGTTTTTATAGTGATATAATCTAGATTCGAAATAGCAAATTTCGGTTCTGTGAGTAAAAGCGTTATTATCATTGTGAACAATTTAACATGGACTTAGCAACATTTTTATCATCTCCTATTACTGTCTTACTCTAAGTGCTAAGCATCTTGTTGAAATGTGATTAATTTTTTTTTTTTTTGTACAAAATGTTCAGCAGTCCCTGGATTCCAGAAATTCATTTATGCTCCATGAATACTTAACCTGACCTATACTTAACCTATCATTGAAATTATTTCCTTGTGAAGTCAAAATGCTTGAAAGTTTTTTTCCTAGTTCAATTTTTTTGAAAATTCGTGGTTAAATCAAAATTTAAAAAATTTAAAAATTTTGAAATAATTTGTGCCAAAACATGATATTTAGTGTTTTAACATCTCACATCTTAAGAAAAAATAAGCAAAAGCCCCTTAGGTAACTAGTGGTCAAAAAATAGTTAACTACCAACTACTAACTAGTCTGGGAAAATCTAGTTGCAACTAGTAGTTATCTATTTTTTCCTGGGACTAGTTACAACTAGTAGTTAACTGTTTCCGAAAGTAGTTAACTATAGTCTATTTAATTTCATAACCTATTTTTTGCCCAAATTCTAATACATCTTTCTTATCTATATCCCAAAAACGTTTATGCTTTCACATAAAATGGCATTGTAGTTATAGATGGCAGAACAATTTTTTTTGTATATTTTGATAAAAAATTTTAAATATTTTTAAAATTTTAAGCAAAATTTTTTTTGAAGTAGTTGACAATTTGAAAGTAGTTTTAACTAGTAGTTATTAAAAAAAGTAGTTCAACTACTAGTTGAACTAGTTTAAACCAAAAGTAGTTAAACTACTAGTTGATCAGTAGTTAACTACTAGTTGTAACTAGTTCTAGTTAACTAGTGCCGAACACTATGGATAAGTATTATGACTTTCCCCTCAATGGTATTATAAAAAATGAAATGAATATATTCATAAGTGTTTGTTTATTTCCATTAAATGCATATTTTTTCAAAATAAAAGCGCATGCAGTGAAGAATTTAGGCATTTAAAACTAATCTCCTAAGAGAGATAAATTTGTTACAGTACAATTTTTTCTATATTTTGATAAAAAATTTAATAAGAATTTTTTTGAAAGTATAGTTCAAATTTTGAAAGAAGTTTCAACTGTAGTTATTAAAAAAGTAGTTAAACTAATAGTTGAACTAGTTTAAACCAAAAGCAGTTAAACTACTAGTTAACTACTAGTTGATCAGTAGTTAACTACTAGTTGCAACTAGTTCTAGTTAACTAGTGCCGAACATTAAATATTTGAACGGCCCCTTTTAGACATCTTGAATTGAAATAAATACTATTAGAATATTGAACTTTATTTGATCTCTTACCTACCGACCTACCGTATTACTAAAATTTTTTCTCTCTGTTTTTCTGGGTTTTTTTGTCTTCAGATTTCTCTCAAAGCATAAAGGGAGGAAAGGGAAAGGAATTAAATATTAGAGCTAGGGAAAGAGGAAAAGGAGAGAAGGTTAAAAAACATTAATTTTTTGAGAAATGGAATAAATGACAGAAAAACTACAAAAAATAAAGAGTTGTGAGAAGCTTTTACATTTAATGAAATAAATTAGTACTCGTTATATTTTTGAGAGGAGTATTTGGTGCAGCAATGAGGGAATTGCATAGGTGAGGGATTTGCTTAATTTTACACTCTTTTGATACGTAATAGTTTAAAACTCTCAAATATCAGATTTTAAAGTTCAAAAATATGTTTTAAATAACTTAAAATTCGATTTTATTTTTGCCAAAACACTAGTAAAGTCATGTGATCAAAAAACGGGATTTGACGTCACAGCGCCGTCGAAACTAGTGAATTGTTGAAAATAAAAGAATTCAGACTTATCATAAAACCAAAACACGCATAAGACTCGTCTGTTTCTCTAGTGAACGGCCAGAAAAAGAAAAAATTAAAACTTTGAATCCTAATAATTCCAAAACCAATTAATATTTTTTGAAAAACAAAATGCCAATTTTTTTATAAAAAATATTTGTATGTGTCTTTAAAATATCATAGTTTTTTATTTAAAACTTTGTGAAGAATAGCAGAATGAAGCAAGTTAAGCATACAATAACATGGCGAAACCAGTGGGTCCAAGCGCTGTGACGTCACACAGCAGCCATAACGAAATTACTGTTTTTCCCGCCAATACTGGAAACGACATTTTAAAAATTCATATCTTGGGGAATTGTTTTCCGATTTCAATAATTTTTACGTCATTTTTCATGGATTTTCATCCTCTATCATAATAAAATTTTTAAAAAAATGCGCAATTCCCTCATTACAGACAGTAAATTATGTAAACTCATAGCAGCCCGATACACAGGGCCGTAACCAAGGGGGGTTAGAGGATCAAGCCCCCCCCCCCGAAAATTTGACATCATTTATTTTTTTCCTTGAAAATTCTGGAATTAAAGGAGCAATCTTCTTCGGGTATAATCCAAAGGTTGTCAGAATGAGTTAAACACTTTGAGGGTCAGGTTTTAAAAACTTTTTGGGGAGAACCCCCAACCCCCCCTCCAAAAAAAAAAATTGTTGTTGTTACTTATTCTCCCTGATCTAGAACAGACTAGACCAGGTCCAAAAGATTCCCCACCCTCAAAAAGTCCATGACCTGGACTGGATTCTCTTTCAAATGAGCCTTATCCGGCCCCAAACATGCAAGAAGATGACCAAGGGAGGCAGGGGCCGAGCTGCATTTTTTACATGTCAAAAAAGTCTTACGCCCCTGGTCATAGGCAAGAGATATTTTTAACTCTTCTGAGAGAGTATTTCACTCCTTGAAAATTGTAAATACTCTTTAAAAAACTAGCCAGGAGTATTTTCACTCTTTGAATTTTTAACAAAGGTTTAGCTTAAAAAATGCACCGTGCCCCACAGGAATTTTTTTGCAGTGATTCCAATTATTATAATTTACAAATACCTATGAAATTTAACTTAATATAAATGGTTTGTGGCCATAATGGCATAGCCTGAAAAAAAATTGGAAAGATTGGATCTACTTTTGGTCGTTTTAGGAGAGAAATATATTATATATTTTTTTCATTTATTGTTCTGATGCTTAGGGAGTTTGATTACGGTTTTCGTGTCTCTGTACATGTAGTTTATGCTATTTCCGTATTTCACTCCCCATACTTGAATTTCACTCCTCCTAAAAAAGTGAAGGAGTATTTTTACTCCTCCAAAGAAATCCTAGGAATAACACTGGTCATAGGCGAGAGATTTTATATGTCCACTAGTCTAGTAAGGGCAGTAAAAAAAATTATGTCTGTCATATACAGTGTTTTTCTGCCGCTACAAGAAGCGGTTCCTTTTCTGTGTTCCTCAGATAGTTTCTAAATGTGGCGAGATGCTATTGGAAAAAGGCAAATTGCAAAACATTTTATAGATCCCAAGTCCCCCTCGAAATTTTGACATCTATTTTAAAAAAAAAATTTTCTTGAAAATTCTATGGTTTACAAGAAACGTTTTTCTACGGATGTTACCCAACCAAAGGGTCTCAAATGAGGATAATCTCTACTCTTAGAAGCAAATTTTCAAAAGTTTTATGGTGGTGACCCCTTAGACTTATAGGTGACCCCCAAACACCCATTTTTTACTTTACCCACAATATTGTAAAATTTTTACATTATGTGCAAACATGCAATTAACATATGAATGTATTCGTTAGGGGGTACCTAAGAAATAACATTTAGTCAACCCCCCCCCCGAAAAAAAAGTCTGGTTGTAACTGGCTTTTTATTACCTTTTTAATAATTTTCAAGCGAGATGTCTCTGAGGAAGATTCCGCTTCGTGCTGTCCTCTATCGGGTTTAAGTATAACTTTTAGTTGACCCTAGCGACAGGGAAGGAAGAGACACTGAGCTCGGTCAATCAAGTCAGAAAATCACTGGTCCGGTTAACTTACAAAAAATTTTCTTGGTCCCCTCCTGAATTCAAACATATGGGTGCCCATGCTAATGTCAACTCTGCTTTTATTACCTTTTAACATATATTAAAAGGTATAACCTACTATTTATTATGGATAAATATATTTTACCAATGAGTTGTCTCTGAGAAAGATTTCATTTTGTGCTGCTCTCTATTGACTGAAAGTATAACTTTTAGTTGACCCTAGCGACAGGGAAGGAAGAGACGCTTGGTCGAGAGGAAATAGACCGGTCCGGACCAACCTATGGTGATAACAACAACGGTGATTTTTCTTGAAAAACAAAAAACATGGATTAAAATGGTAAAACACCGTTGGTTTTACGGATTTACTTCGTAATTTTTATTGTTTTCCACAACCAACTCAACTACCTGTTTAAAACCGTAAATTTTACAAGATTTTTTTACAGTGTGCACTGTACAAGCTGACCCAGACCTATCAGTTTTATGGAATAAATGTCTTCATCAAACGATTTTGCCGGTTTCAATCCAATCATATAAGGTTCCGTGTCTAGGGCGTTAGGAGGCATTTCCGACCCCCCATCCCTATGTCATTCTGAGTCGTCTAATTGTGCCCCACTCTTCATAGAAGTTCTGAAACACCCTGTATATTACTAGGGGCCATCCAAATGATGTCACACTTTTTTTCAACATTTTTGACATTTTGATTTTTTCAACATTTGTCAATATTTTTGACCCCCTCTCTCCCCTATGTTACAAAGTGTCACACTTCACCATACCCCCTCCCCCCCCCCCTTTGTCACATGTCACGGATTGCTACCAATAATAACTTTAGATTAAAGTTGGTAAGAATTTGGGACCCGATGTTTTTTTTTCTTGAAGTTTAAGTGCATCCTGCCTAATAAGTTCAATGTGAACTCTTATTTCGTTGGTATGAATCTTAGAATATGTCATTGAAGCAACATTTTCCAGAAATTTCTTTTATTTAGTTTTATTTTTAATTTTCAATGTGTGATGTCACAATTCTTGAAACCCCCTCCCCCCCACCTTGTCACAAAGTGTCTTAGATTGATGAACCCCCTCCCTCCCCTCTAAGCGCGACGTTATTAATGGACGGCTCCCTATACCCAAGCAGCACAAATGTTCAAGATTTGTCCAATTTTTGTCATATAAGGCCAAATTTCGTTTACTTCTAGTAGCAGTTACGTAAACTGGACATATTTGGTATGAGCTGTGCTGTGCTACTAGGAACTATACATATACAGATGTAATAAAAATGCGCTTATTATTTCTCTACAGTCCCCGACATAATTCAGAAGCGAAATCTTCTCTCTATAAGTACAGGGTGCCCTAGTAGCACAGCTCATACCAAGTAGGATGTCCCAAAAAAGACTGACACATTTTAAGAATTTTTAATTAAAAAACTAAAAAAGATAAAAACACGCGGTTTTTTGCATCCTACTCTAAAGACTAAAGAATTTTATGATGCAAATTTTCGTAAATTACTGTTCCCAAATCTCCCGACAGGGTATGTATCAATCTTCCCATAGGAGATAATGTAAAATAGTGCTGCCACCTCTCGGGGGATTTTTGAACTATGATTTACGAAAACTGGTGTCATAAAATTATTTGGTCTTCAAAGTAGGATGCAAAAGACCGCGTATTTTTATCTTTTTTAGTTTTTGAGATATTTATTTTTAAGATGCAACGTGTTAGTCTTTTTTGGGACACCCTATGTCATGTTTACGTAATTTCAACCACAAGTAAATGAAATTTGGCCATACGTGACAAAAATTGGACGAATCTTGAACGTTTGTGCTGCTTGGGTGGTCATAAAATAGCGTCCCTACTTTAAAATTATCTGCAAACGAAACTATTGGGTAAAAAAACCTTGGAAATTTTAAAAATGGCATTTGAAGGATGGGAATTTTTTTAAACAAAAAAAAAAAAAAAATAGTTCATTTGTCCCTTCATAAATGGAGCTTTACCTGAACTTTTGCCTTAGTTTTCGGACCGTCACCATCCGAAGTCTGAAAGGTAAATTTTTATTAAAACTATCAAATCAGACACTTACGAAAAAATTATAACTCTCCCTAAGAAAGACTCTAGACTTCTGGTGAAGGTCCCAAATCCAAGGCAAAAATTTAAGTTAATTAATTAATTTACTATTTTTTTTTCTTGTTTCAGAAAAATTCCCAACCCTTCAAAATGCCCACAAATGGCTTTCAGATTTTTTTTTTTAACAATAGTTTCGTCTGTAGGGAATTTTAAAGTAGGATCGTTATTTTATAACCACCTGTATAATTTCTCTACAGCCCCCCCCCGACATAATTTGGAAGCGAACTCTTCTCTCTATGTAAACTATTTACATGGACCTTTAAGCCACTATAGTTATGTTTTTACACTATCAATCAACCAATTGATTGGGAGCCAGGTCAATCTTTGTCATCTTAGCATCCGTACTTCGTTTTTTCGGGTGGCAACCGACTAGTGAACTCGGCAGCTGGAACAGTCGAAGCAGTTAGTTCTTGAGTCTCTCTTATGATGATCGTTCAACACCTGTTAAAGATCCCCCCCCACCTCCGAAGCGGTATTTTCCATGGGTATTTCAAGGTGTACAAGTTAAGGTATTTCGTATCAGTATTATAAGTATGTTTGGGACAACTTCTATAAGAGTCCTCCATCCGCCATGTTTATCCACAGCTCCCACAGCAACACGCCTAAGTGTTATCATTTGAGCTGTGGGTAAACATGGCGGATGGAGGACTCATAGAAGCTGTGCCGTATGTTTTTATTCGGGTTACGGGGTATTTCAAGGGGCAAGAATTTGCTTCCGAATGAAAGGGTTTTTCGCGAAGGGAAAAAATTAGAAATACAATGTGTAAAAATTTGTGGCTTATTGTTTAAGCCCGATCGAAAGAAATCTCTGTTGTCCACTTCAAAGAAAATAATTCGTAGATTATGGGCTGATGGCTGATTTTATTATATTTAATTTAAATGCAGGATCTCTTTATTATAGATGTTTTAAGGTACATTTTTGTAGAGAAATTTTATATGAATCTGTGACAAATTATGTTCACATCTGAATCAAATTATCTTGAATTCACTAAAATTAGGGTTTGAAAATAGTTTTGAAAGGTAAATAAGGAACAGCTTTAGAAAAGGTCCGCTTCCCGCCATGTTTAACCACAGCTCCCACAACAACATGCTTAAGTGTTGTCAGTGTAGAGATCTAATCGTACATTTAGATCTCTAACAATATTCTACTAAATACTACTATTTTAGGATCTAATAATAATAATAATAATATTAGCAATTAGATGTCAATGGTTGTCTGTCATAAAGTGAGCTGTAGTTAAACATGGCGGCTAGCGACCTTTTTTAAAGCTGTTCCTCAAAGATCTTGAATTCACGAACTCAACTCAATAACCAAACTAGCTAACTCACTCAATTTTGACGAATTTTAAAAGGAAAATAACTATGAATTAAGGTATCGGATACTAATTTTTATCCTTATTCACTGTAATCTTTAGGTTTCCATTTGATCAATATTTTTAAAATGCTTACGCCAATATTAGCGTAATTTGGAAATTAGATTAAATGCTTTTTTATGCACGATTTCGTACGAAAATCGAATAGAATTCTTGTGTGATGATTGAAATTTCTATGATAAAAATCAAGGTTGATTACACAGTTCTGTGTCAAGAAAACTTCGTTATGAAACTCTGGATTTATAATTGGCGTAAAGTGCTGAACTTTAGAATATTTTGAGGTGATCACGATCAGATCCCTTTCATGTGCTAACTTCACTGTCTTTTTTGAGGATAACATAATAAAAATCTTTGGTAATACACTCGACCCCGCGTGATCACGGTTGATCTTATCAATAGGATAATGTTATCGAAATTGATTAACTGTATCCCGATCACTCCTATTTAAATTAACCCAAAATTTATCGTTTTATGTGATCAGTACATATATCGTTTAATGTTATCAAAATTTGGTGAAATCCCTTAAAAAACTCCCTTTTTACAGTTAAAAGGTCAATTTTTAATACATAAACATACAAAATGGATCATTAATGTAGTAGTGTTACATGATCCGCTCCTATATTTTTCTTTAAGAATGTTTTAAGTTGAAAAATACTAACTATAGAATATCGTTTTAAATACTTTAACTAAGAATAACAGTCGTGACTTTAATGCAAACACTTACGGCCATATTCATAGCCATCAGCGTCAGTGTTAAATCCTAGATCAAAGAAGGATTCCACCAATCAGAGTCAGCGAAAAGCTAATTTTTCTTTCTTTAGATGTTGGTTAACACCGACTCTGATGGCTGTGAATATGGCTGTTAGAGTTACACTGTTTGCCACTTTTCTTGATAGAATTGATTATTGTCAATCGGATATTGTTATCACTAATCTTAGACAAATGTGATCACATTAAGTGGAGTAGACTGTATTTATTTTCAACGACTATATGCCCGGCCTTGCACTGGTGAAGTTAGCGTTAATTATTTTTTAAATTTGTAACTCCATACCGTATTTTATTGGGTGAAAGGTATTAAAATCGATCCAGTTGTCAAGCATTTAAAATTTTTGAACGATTTCTATACTTACCGCATGATCCCCATGAAAAAATACTAGAATCCCAAAAAATACTTAAAATGCACATTTAGAGCCCTTTATTAATCCTATCTTCAAGACTTCAATTAACTTTTTGGTGAAATTCAATAATTGAAACATACTCCTGCAATTTAAGAAAAAAAGCCAATCTTCTCTAGTTGAAAGGGTTTTACATTTTCAATAATCAATAGTTAGGTTTGTTGACCAAATTTCTTAAAAGCTACAATATGATCAAGATATAGAGTGTTTTCAGGTGACGTCGCAACCAGTTATTTTCTTTTAACTGTAACATGCTGTAGGTCAAAGCGTCTGTTGCTAGGGCGGTTGCTAGGTGCGGCGGTATCTTTTTCTAAGGCGGTTGCTAGGAGTGGGGTCACATGATTGCAAATGCTCCAATAGAAGAATTCCATGGACCAGTTACTTTCTTTTAACTGTAACATGCTGTAGGTCAAAGCGTCTGTTGCTAGGGTGGTTGCTAGGTGCGGCGGTATCCGTTTCCAAGGCTGTTGCTAGGAGTGGGGTCACATGATTGCAAATACTCCAATAGAAGAATTCCATGGACCAGTTACTTTCTTTTAACTGTAACATGCTGTAGGTCAAAGCGTCTGTTGCTAGGGCGGTTGCTAGGTGCGGCGGTATCTTTTTCTAAGGCGGTTGCTAGGAGTGGGGTCACATGATTGCAAATGCTCCAATAGAAGAATTCCATGGACCAGTTACTTTCTTTTAACTGTAACATGCTGTAGGTCAAAGCGTCTGTTGCTAGGGCGGTTGCTAGGTGCGGCGGTATCCGTTTCCAAGGCTGTTGCTAGGAGTGGGGTCACATGATTGCAAATGCTCCAATAGAAGAATTCCATGGACCAGTTACTTTCTTTTAACTGTAACATGCTGTAGGTCAAAGCGTCTGTTGCTAAGGCCGTGGCTAGGTCCTAGAAATGTGATTGTAAATGTTCTGTTGTATTAATTAACGTGGTATGCTGATCCAGTGAAAGAAACCATCTAAAGCTGACATCACTCAGAATAAAATCAGTATTCACATTAAGAGAAAAAGGCTTATTTTCAATTGAAATTTCATAAGTTTGAAAAAGGAATAAGCATCAAATTTTTCCAACTGTAAAATATTTTTGTGTGAATACACTTGTTTTTTTTTTAATGATTGTTCTATATTTTAAATATGGTCCTGAATTTCCAGTAAAAATTCGATGGTTATACAACAGAAATTCCATTACTCTTATACAAGGAAAAAGGAAAATTAAAATTAATTTGAAAAATTTGGAAACATAGAAAGTAATGCAACATAATAGAGCAAATTTTTCAAATTAATTTTAATTTTCCTTTTTTCTTGTATTGTAATCGTGTTTGTGTCAAGATAGCTTCAAGCGCTCTGGCACAGCATAGATTGCTAAAATATAAATAGAGTAAAAAAAGAAATATGTTTCAAAGTCTTGATTACTCTTATACAATTTTTTTTTTCGATTTTCTCAAAACTTGATATTTGGACGTATTCCTTTTTTCAAACTGATGATTCAATTTAAAACAAGCTTTTTCGAATTTGAATTTGACAAGTTAAATTATTTTTAAAATTAATTGTATCAAGAATTAAAATTCCGTTTTTGTGTAGTAGGGTGCTTTATCGCAGGTAACAATTTAAATATTTGACATTATTAACTCAGGCTTTGTCTATAACAGGGTTTCCCAAAGTGGTCGGTACCGACCCCCTGGGGGTCGATGAAGGTTTAAAGGGGGTCGATGGGGAGTCGACGAAGTTTTAGGGGTCGGTAGGGGGTCGATGAAGCTTTAGGGGTCGGTAGGGGGTCGATGAAAGTAAAACAGTCATAAAAAAAGAAAATGCAGAAAAGACAAAAAACCAGCTTGTGTGTTACTAATAAAATCTTTAACTAATAATGTTGTGAAAAAATCGTAAAATCAAATTTCTTATGTGGTGTAAAAAGACTTGGTTTTTAAACTTGAATGTAACATTTTCAATAAGGTTGATAATTCTGCCAGACAGATATTTTTATGTAATAAAAATTCAAATATGACTCGTATGTGCAAGATAGGGATATTATTTGATAATTTCATTGATTGTTTCATTTTTAACAGATATATCTGTCTTTTATAAAAATAAGTTTAAAGATTATGATTATGGGTCAAAAATACTTTTGCTGGCAAAAATCTAATTTTTTTTCATTACTGCGATTTTCCACTTGCGGAACCCTGTGGTTTTTATACATAATACTGTAACAGAAATTGTTATAAAATTTAAAAAAGTTTTTTTAAAACAAAAAATTAAGTTTTTAATAAATCATCAGCAGACGTTTCAAAGCACTATAGTCACAGTTTGTTTTGTCAATTTTTTTTCGGAAACGTGGTAATCCCCAGTATAACACCAGAATGTTATTTTAAAAAGCTATAAAGCAGTTTAAACTTAGTGAATCTTTTTTAAAGCAAAAAAATTGCAATTTTTATTCGTAGATTAAATTATCTCAACTGCGAAAAAGAATAATAATAAGTAATTTTAAACCAAATACGATCTTTTGGCGGTCCAGCATCAGGCACACCCTTCAAATTAAATCTATTCGTAATTACCCATAATTGCATTGTAATAATAAAATTTTTAATAAATTTGTCTCTGAATTTAATAATTAAAATTATTTACTTTTATTGTAATTTAGGTTATTTCGAGTGTTTCAAAATTTCTTTCTTTGCAGTGTTTTTTTTATTTTGATAAAATTTTGCTATCTTATTCTTATTGTAAAATGCAATGCTGTGGATGATTCAAAGATTTTTCCTGATCCTTTGAACTTTCTTTACATACTTATTTTTATATCAAAGTTTTGAGTGATTAATGCTTTTTGGTGGTCTTATATTGTTCACCAATGAATTTTCCAGGTTGAACAGTACATTACTAGTGAATGAGACCGGCTGTTAAATTTTAGTTAAATTTTCATTTTTAATTTATCTTCATAAAGAATTTTGTTGGATTTTTGAAAGGGTGTCGATGGCTTGGGTGAACTACTCCCAAGGGGTCGATGCATGAAAAAGTTTGGGAAACCCTGGTCTATAACAATTTTTACAAATTAATTGTACTTTAAAATTAGTTGGGTTGGGAAAAATGGGTCTAGTGGGATCTAGGGATTAAGTTTATATTTATAAAACTTAATGTTTTTTGTCATTTTTATTGAAACTCAAGTAAAATATGCATGCCAAAAAACATGAAATTTTATAAATAGAAACTGTTAAAATCTCTAGACCCCACTAGACCCATTTTTACCCACCCTACCCTATTGTTCTTCTCAACTTATAGTTTAAGTATAGTGCTGTCCTTTAAAAACAACCCACTGTTTAATATTTTCTCCATTAAAAGCTTAATGAAAAGGATAATTAAATCGAACAAAAAATTGTTGTAACGGCTCATTCTCCTTACCATTTTAGTGCTTAGCATGTTTAATTCCAATTATCCATTACAAATTGGCAGTCACTTAAGTAAGAATTTGAAAAATAAACCCACTTTTTCCTAGAAGGACTCTAATTGGCTGACTGAGCTAAAACTTTAATATTTTATTCTCATAGTAATGGGATAACATAAAAACGCGCGAAAAAGGCTCTGAAGTCTTTATAACATACATTTTTACAAAATCTGTAAATCTGAAGCATATTTTTTGCCAAAAATCTACATTATCTCAGCTTGTTTAAAAAATAAGTAAATAAACCTTTCTTTGACCAGTTTTTACATCCCTGACACTCTAAAAGGCATAGAAGGACAGGGTATGAGATGGTAAAATTATTTTAATTATGTAATTAAAAAATCTCAGTGGCTTGTTTTTAGGGTACAAATTGGAGTGAGTTGTTTTTAAAGGACAACACTATACTTTTTCAGTCAAGTGCTAGAAGGTTATTATGTATGATTTTAATCAGTAACTTCAAATGTTTTAATTTATTGTTTATGTAGGGAAATTAACTACAATTATATCCCAACATGTACTTTAATTTATATTTTTCTTATACAGGTATTTTTATGGCCCATGGGGCAATACTGACTGAAAACTCACCATCATTATATGTTTAAGATCCCACACCGAAGCTTTTCATGTCATACTCAGAGGGTAAAATGTAATTTATTAATACTAATACTATAATACCAAAAAAAGTTATGTGTAAACATTTCTAATTTGAGGGTAATTTAATAACTGGTTATGTCAATACATTTTTATAGAATACAGAATATTAATGATTTATTTTTAAAAATATTCAGTTTTTACCATAAAGCTAATGAACCTTTTCATCCAGATGAGGAATCTAAATAATTGATATTTTAGTATCCGTATCAATTGTATGAATAGAGGAGTAGAATTGAAAAACTAAAAAACAATACATAGTTTATATTTATTTGATGACTTAATAGTTTATATTTATGATTTATAAGATGATTGAAACTTAAAAAAAGCAATTTTTTTTTATCAAAATCTCTTTATTGGATCTACATTATACCAGTAAATTAAACCTGCAATTATACCAGTATTTATGCATAAAAATTAATTCAAGGTATCCCTTTGAAGATTGAATCTGACTTATCTTTTTTTTCTCAGTTTAAAGACACAAATTTACTTTTTATTTGCTCGATAATTTTTTATATGTAATTACTAATGTTCGGCACTAGTTAACTAGAACTAGTTGCAACTAGTAGTTAACTACTGATCAACTAGTTGTTAACTAGTAGTTTAACTACTTTTGGTTTAAACTAGTTCAACTATTAGTTGAACTACTTTTATTAATAACTACTAGTTGAAACTACTTTCGAAATTTCAACTACTTTAAAAAAAATTCTTGTTAAAATTTGTATCAAAATATAGAAAAAATTGTTACTGTTACAAATTTAATTAAGATGGTAGAGTACTCAAAATACCATAACCAAAATTAAAGGCCCTTTTTGCGCGTGTTTTTGTGATATAAATAAGAAAGATGTATTAGAATTTGGGCAAAAAATAGGTTATGAAATTAAATAGACTAGTTAACTAGTAGTTAACTACTTTGGGAAACAGTTAACTACTAGTTGTAACTAGTCCCAGGAAAAAATAGTTAACTACTAGTTGCAACTAGATTTTCCCAGACTAGTTAGTAGTTGGTAGTTAACTATTTTTTTACCACTAGTTGCCGAACACTAGTAATTACATTCATTGTATGTGTCTATGGAACCCTATTTGATTGCTTAATAAACCTTTCATTAAGTTAATAGCTACATTCAATAATAAAAAATGTTCTATTTTCAAAACTAAATTTAAAAACATTTGTTGTGTTTCTAATCACAAGATGCAGTTTTTATTAAGTAAGGATGGAAGAACTAGCACCAATCAAGTTCAAGTTATTAGTGTTTTAGAAGTTTTACATTTATTAAATTATAAACACTTTATAGTTAATATTTAGAAGATATTATTCTGCAATCATGATTTTTCAACTAAATACCTGTGTAAAATATCTTGCATTGTTTTAAAAATTATTTATACACCTTTTATTTTGAGAATGGAAAAAATTTCAAGGGGAAATAATGTTTTCTTAAGTTTAATGATAAAATTTGCTTTTCACAAAACATTTTATCTAATTACCTTTTAAAAAATTCATGTTCCTTAAGAAACTTTATTTAATGGAATTCTTATAACTTTTACTAGAACTATATTTTTAATTTTGAGTATTTACTATACTCACTTTGCTGTATGGTTTGTTATAAAAGTTGCAATATTTTTATGAATGATGAAACTAATTACAACTTTATTGCAAGTGTTACTAAACATTTTTATGTAATTACCTTTTTCACACTTCATGTTCCCTAAGAATCTTTATTTAATGGAATACTAATAACTTTTACTAGACTTACTAGAACTATATTTTTAATTTTGATTATTTACTAACTTTGCTGTATGGATTGTTAAAAGTTGCTATTTTTCTTATGAATGATGCAACTAACAACAACCAACTTATGGCAAGTGTTAAAATGTTAATTATGAAACATTTTGAATACTTATTAACCTTGCTGTATGGATTGTTAAAAGTTGCAAATTTTATAAATGATGCAACTATAACAACAATAAATATATTGCAAGTATTACAATGTTAATTATAAAACATTTATAGTCCATATTTTCCCCATATGATTCATCAATATGATTTTTGTATCAAGAATGTGTTGTATTGTTCTGAAAATGATAAAAGTATCAGAACAAAACAAATGTTGCCAGGAAACAAATCTTTTAGGTGTTACCTTCATCACATATCATATGGCTATACATTCATGTGTGATATTCTGACAATTTTTATGAGTTAATTAAATATAAAAGTAATTTTTAATTTTTAATGTTTGTTTCATAACCTTTTTTGATTTATTGATAACTGAATCTGATATCGAGTGTAAAGCAATTAAAAAAAATATAATACAGTTTTATAGATGCTAAATGTTTTAAAACCTGAATTGAATACACATAATTGTGTTTACTTTTAAACATATAGAGATAGCATTTAGATGTAAGTAAAATAATGTATAAAAATTCTTGTGTTTTAAAGTTGACAGAAAGTTTATGTGACTTTTAAAACTTCAAGGATAAATTAATTAGAGCAAAAATTAATTATGCTCTAAACGAAAAATTTGTTTTGTTCCCTTTTTCTTCAAAACCTTAAGAAATTATTGAGTTGTATAGTTCTGTAATAAACATACTTATTTCTTTTTCAAATTTATGTACTAATTAAAAGCATAATTGTTTAAACAATTTGACGATTACACATAGTCTAAATATTTCTTTTAAATCTTTTCAAGCACTTCAGCTGGTGACAAGCCGTTGGAAGAACTCGACATGGAATTGCTTATGAGTAGGAAAGAAGCATGCTGGGTGCAATCTATTTATATACAGGTATAATGGTTATAATATGAATATTATATCACAGAAAAATCAACATTTGACTTAAACCTACTCACTTATATATTATGTTACACATTTTTTATAAAGAACAACTTTTTACGAAAGCTAAATTCAATTTCTTAAAATCTGTTACTCGGTTGAGTAGATAATTTATCACAAATTTTAAATTTTTAAAGGTTTTAGATTTTTTTTTAAATAAATCTGTTGAAAATCATGTTTTGATAGTAACTATACAAAATAATAAAAGTTAATATTGCACTTAATGTCTAGAGGTCCTATGTTCACTGGAAATTCCTCTGATCTGGCAAACTCTCCACACAAAAATAAACACATTTATAAACACTTTTTTACTCAAATTAACAATACTTTGGTTGTGTAGTTATATAAAACACTTTATCACATTATGTTGAGATAGTGTTTTTGATTATGTTTGAAAAGTGTTGGAAACGAATTCTACCCAGATACGTGTTCTAAATACAGTGTTTGAAAATATGTTTAGAATATGAAAGTGTTCTATAAGAAACACTATAAGAACATTGTTTCTGTTCCAGAAATCTTTGAGTAACACTTTTATAACACAACACAATATTTATTATTGCAAAAGTGTTTAACAAATTTTCAATGCAATAATAAATTTTATTTCCAATAAATTTACAAATTGTAAACATACTTTGAAATCTTAACTTGCTTGCTTATTACAAAGTTTATGTTGCAATCTAATGTACTATTATTGAATATAGCTATTAATTGAATGTTCCATTTAACATTTGAATCAATAATGCAATGAATGTTAAATTTAAATTATATTTATGAATGACTAAAAGTATCCTAAAAATTGCTGTTTTTAGTGAGGAAAGTTAATTTAATAGTTAATTTTTTTTAAATGTGCAACATATGTTTAAAAAATCTTAACAAGTTGAGAATTTTAACATTTGATGTTAATATATTTTAAAAATTCCTCTGATAATGTGAAAGATTAATAAGCTATATTATACCTATAGAAACTTTCATTTATTAAAACATTTGAATCAAAAATGCAATACATATAAAACTTGAATTACTATTTAAAAACAGTTTTCAACATCTCTTAAAAAATTGCTGTGCTCTTAAAGTTAACTTTAGAAGTTGAATTTTGCTTATTTTTAAAATCCACTATCAACGTTCAAAAGAAAATGCCGTATCAATGTTTAAATTGTCAAATTGTACACATACCTTGAAGATTTTTATTAACTCTTGCTTATCTTAAACCTTAATAAGCTATACCATACCAATATTGAATTTTTTCCATTTAAATTTTTATCAAAAATGCAATAAATGTTATACTTAAAAATGTCTCTTACACTGTGTTGCGCTAAAAATGTGTTCAATACAGAAAGTTAACTCAAAAATTAAACTTCATTTTCTTCAAATATACAATAAAATATTTAGAAAGAAATCTTGCATTTTAATGTTTTAATATATAATATGATGCAACACATTGGTTTTGATCATGACTAAAAAATCCCAGTATACTCTGTAATTAAGTAAAGAATCTCATTTTCTGTTTTAATACTTTGACTGACCATTTTAAGATAAATTCCTATTAATACTTTTAAATACTTTTTTTACTTAAATCCAAACCTTTTTAGAACTGTACACTAGATAGTGCAATATGATCTCAAGTGTGTTTTACTCTATGAGAGAAAATTATTCTTAATTTTGGAATTTTCTTCTACATTTCTTTCAATTTAATTCAGTTTTAAAACCCATTGAGTACTACTTTTAGTTAATTAAAAAAGCATCTCGCTTAAAAATATTTTAAAATTAAACTCATAAAGATACAGTGAATTTAAATTGTTCTGTTTAAAATGTGTAATAAAAACACACTTGTAAAAAAATTCCTTTAAAAAAATCTATGATTTTTTTTAATGTAGAAAATTTCTTATATAGTCAGTTATATTGTCCTTCTGTAAAACAGAATTTCTTTGCAGTGATTCAAGATGACCGTCGATGCAAAACTTGTCTCCTGGAAGAGCTTATTTCAGCTGGTATGCCCTACCCTCAAGGAAAAAGCCGAACTGAGGGTCCAAATCGCTATTTTCAAATGCCATTTATGATAGAGGCAGCATGTCTGTGATTGACCAGTAGGGTAGGCAGTACAATTTGGTGGTCACAGCTGTATTAGAGGATTGAGCTTCTTTTTTCTGCCTCTCGTGATGTGACTATACTAGACTGCAATGTTTCTTGAACCTATGACGTCACTACGCAGAAGGAAAAACTGAGTAAACAGAAAGTCTGTGGGGTTGCTTAGGAGAAGTTTCGGTACGCAAATCGTGATAAAAAGACTATGTATATACGTGGTTTTAACAAGATAATCTTATTCCTAAATTGTTCTTAAGTTCTTAACTTCACTTAAAATTCAGACACCTCGCTGGGAACTACTTTCTTTGTTTCGTTTTTCCAGGGTCAAGTAATGTTGCAGTCTGGTATAGGGAGGCGTGAGTTTAATGCAATCCAGTGCCACTAGGGCCCCATATCACAAGGCATACCCAATATTTTTTCGATTTCCATGGATCCTCTGTCCTGGCACTATGCGACTCCACCCATCTCTGGATCCTGACTTCTCCAAAAAAATAAAAGGACTTTATATGTGAATTGTACTGGACAGGTGTTTTGATATACGTATACAAATAATCGGTTTGGAGCGAAAGTGCCATTTCATACTAACTTTGCATTGGAGTTGTTTTGTTAACGAACTTGGAATAGGCGAGTGCTTTCCACCTGCCATGTGTGTGTGTGTCAGTAGCCGTTTTAGCTTATCAACCCAATAAGATTTAGACAGTTTTATGCTCTGATGATGATTCTTAACTAGAATACTAAGTGGTCTGAAATAATAAAATTGCTAAAACATTAAATTCAATTGTGTTGAAAGTTATTTTTTAGTTTATAGTTACTCTAATACTCCTTTTAGCTGTCTTTTCAGGCACTGGTAAGTTTGAGGTTCCATCAAAGCCAATGCTGAATACTGGGGGTTTGAATTGATACTGAAGGTAATGTCAAAAGATATTCCAGATTTTTCTCTGATGATTCAAAATTGATCAAATCTCCTTATGGGAATCAAGGTAGTTTTTTTCCTAACAGGTTTTACTTAAATCACCTTTAGAGACCCTTTATAAGCATAGATACTGGACAATGAACGATTCGCTGCCATTTTAGTTAAAATCTGCATGAATAGCCATAGACTGTAATGTTAATTCATCCTCTTCAAACTCTTTTTATTGCTCAAAAACCGCAGAGAATACTAGTATTTTAAAAAATTTTAATAGTTCATTCAGAACACAAAAGGATGCTTTTTGTTATTGTAATGCAATTAAATTTATCTTAGAAAATGCATTTTAAAACATTAAATTGATTTTTGGGTTGGCATATTTGGCACACTATCACTCTTTTCGAGGAGAAATGTATGGAGCGAATTTTTTATGGGCTAGTAGCTAGGAAACTAGTCTTAACTCCGATTGTTGCTGTATAGAGCATTCACACATGACGCACCACTTGACGACGTGGAGGAAAAAACAACGTTGCTAAGGCTGTTGTTAGGTACGGGAAATAGAAGCATCCAATAGAAGCATTCGCACATGACGTCACTGGAGGATAAAAACAACGTTGCTGAGGCCGTTGTTAAGTCCGAGTCATGGGATTGAAAATGCTCTATTACCTTGTTTACAATTTCGTATCAAGATAGGTGGCTAACGAATTTGGTCACCAATAGTTGAGAAGTAAAATATTAGGAGTGAAAGTAAGAGCTAATAATTTTTTAATAATCTATCTGTTTACATTTTAGCTCTTCTTTAGGTATTTCTCAAAACTTTTTACAACAATCTCCGTCATTTTTAACATCCCGTAATGTTAAAGTAGGGTAGGGTGGAGAACAATGGGTCTATCTAGTGGGGTGAAATGAGTCTAGGGATTTTAACAGTTTATGTTTTAAAAATTTAATGTTTTTTTGGCTTGTTGATTTTTATTGAGACTCAAGTAAAATCAGCATGCCAAAAAACATTAAATTTTATAAATATAAACCGTTAAAATCCCTATACCTATTTTACCCAACTAGACCCATTTTCCCCCACCCTACCATATAGGAAAGTTGTAACTAAAATGACTGAAAGATCGATTCTAGCAGTGCGTCATTGTCCAGTCCTGTCTCTCTAATCACCTTCAGTTGAGTACCCTCAGTATTGCATTGGCTTCTTGGACTGAACTGAATTTATGCACATAAGAGCAAAAAAACAACGAAACTTCTGAAGTCGGCAAGATTTGGACGGTTCCATGCATATTTCATATCATGAACGAGTAGTGTAAAAAATGATAAAGCTTTCCATTTAAATGTAACACTTTGTTTTTAGCTGTCTTTTTAGGTATCTTGAAACTGGCAGTTCCATGATGGCCAATTCTGAACACTGGGCTTTTCCACTGATGCTTCTGAAGGTAAATCCAAAGATATTAACTCAGGGGTTCTTAAACTTTTGAAAATCGCGACCCACTTTTTATAAACAAAATCTCACTCCTCATTAATAGTTAATTGCCCCCCTTACAAGACTAGCTTCGTGCATGTGAGGTTTGGTCACCAGCTATTTTACTACAGTAATAAATTACATCCATGTAATTGATTTTTAATTAATGTTTTGGAAAATCAAAAGGAAGGATTTTAATCTGAGCGCATCAAATTGTTTAATTGATGGAGCAACAAAAAATGAGGGCCACAGTAAAAAGGGGGTCTGTGGGTTTTCCCTCAGAGATATTTTTGAAATTTGACTTAACTCTTTTTTTGGTAATCTTGGATAAATTAATCTTGCATTATAACATGATTTTCTAAGAAAATTCTTAAACTTTGTATTTCTCCACTCCCGGTGGGGAATCCCTACGTTTAAAAACATTGATCACCCCATTGATCTTTTTTCCAAAATATTTTTTGAATAACCTACAAATTTTGCATTATCTACGGATTTAAAGTGACCCAAACACACATATGTATTTACTTTTATTGTTCTTTGCATTCGACACCGAGTAGGGTATATTTTTTCTTATTGCTTTTTTTGTTCTTACTATTTGGTAATTTAAAAAATTTTAAAAGCCAACAATACGTTGGTAAAAGTCATAAAAAAAAATACTGTATATCGTCACCTTAATTCTCCGTTCGGCAGATTTCGGGAATACCGATCGGATCGTTGGATAAGATCAGCGTTCGAAATTGGGGTGTTTTGCTGGTCCGGGACAACTAATAAACGGCTCGGACCAGTGGAATCAGAAAATCACTGGTCCGCCGGACCAGTCATTTCTCGAGCACGTGTAAAATCATTTAGACGATTTGTTCAGTGATAGCGGTATTTTAAGTTCGTTTGATTGCCTTTGGTGAAGCAAGTACATATTTTTGACAGAATCCGAACTGTGGTGATATGGGATAGGGGAGCCCCCGGCGAAAAAGAAAAAAATGTTAATATGTATTGATTTTTAACATTATACTATTTGGTACTCACATTCAGTGCAGTAGTTACTTTTTATATTTAAACCGGTCCTTTTTAATTTGACGGACCAGTGATTTTTGTTGCGGACCAGTAAGATTGGCAAAGCACTGGTCCGCTGGACCACTGATTTTCCCCCCCCCCCAATTTCTAACGCTGGATAAGATCATTTGATCTTTCCAGCTCGATGATCGTACGAACCAATCAAAGGAACTTCTTTAACGATCCGATCGCCAAGAATCGGGATTCCCGAAGTTAGCCGAACGATGTTTGATATTAATGTGACGATATAATCAGACGAATTAAATTCTTGTAGCGACCCACAGTTTGAGAACCTCTGAATTAATTATTCATGGTTGCCTGTGTAACAACTTTCTGTTAAACTTTGAAATTGATAAAGTCAGAACTCCCATTTGACATTCTCTCGGTATCTTTTATTATCCTAGAAATTTCCTTCAGTAGGGTCATCAGTCTCAGTGTTCTAGATTGGCTTTGTGGAAAATGTCTTTTTAACTTAAAGCAGATTACCTTAAAGTACGATTTCTTGGGGGGGATACTTTCTGGAAAGTGACTTTCCCAAAACTCAACTCTGTTCCTAATGATCACCGAGCAAAGGGTCCAAAACGCTATTTTCAAATTCCACCTCATGGTAGAGGGCAGCACTGCAGATATGATTGGCAGAGTAGGCAGTACAATTTGGAGATCACAGCCACAGCTGTGACGTATTCATTCATTCTGTCACTTTTGGAGGGGTATTTGAGGATTGAGATTCTTTTTCTCCGCCTCTCGTCACGTGACAAGGGAGGCCACTGAGCTATAAACAAACTGGAGTGACAACCTCTGATGATATAACATGCGACCGAACATGCGCGGAAGGTCACAATTGCCCGGTTCGCTTGAGCAAACCGGGCAAAACAAACGAATAGACGACATTAGTGTGACGTCACTTGCTTGTTTGGAAACGTTGATTCTATCCGTGATTGGTTCCGTGATTGGAGGTAAATCCGTACCAATCCGTACGGAACCAATCACGGATGGAATCTACGTTTCCAAACAAGCAAGTGACGTTTTGACTAATGTCGTCTATTTCTCCATAGACTAACATTGTGTGAGTTGAACTATTTCTAGAAAACCCCTTTTTAAAAATATTTTGAGCAACATTTAGAATGGTCGTATCATGCTGTGCATACAACTGTGCCAACAGATGGGGAAATCTAAAAGAAGATGGAAATCTTTTCCGCGCAGACACAAACTTCGATAAGGTGTGATGCGGTTTCGGCACGCTCAGTTGTCACTCCAGTTTGTTTATAGCTCAGTGAGGGAGGCGTGAGTTGGATGCGATCTCAGCGCCCCTATCACAAGGCATAGTCCATGTTTATCGATTTCCATTATCGCCTTGGACTCTTTGCTCTGTAATATGTGTTAATGACAAGTTTTTCTCCCGAGATTTAATGTTTGAATCAGTAGATTATCTTTTTCATTAACTTAAATTCCTAATCCTGGGTTATCCTAATCTTAAGTTACTGAATCCCCGTTGGAGCAGTGGTAGGATGCGGCAGTTCCTGGGTTATATCCCCAGTTATTTTATTAAAATTTCCAAAAAGCAGCAAAATTAAAGTCCACGAGCATGCGCATTGGATTAAAATAAGCGCTCCAGAATAAGCGCTCATGTGGCTGTAGTAGATGAATACCAATGGAAATAGCAGATCCACGCGCATGTGGAGTACAACTACAGGTGGTTGCAGTGAATTGAAATTTTTGGAATGTTCCAGGACCTGACGCCGAAAAATTCTATCTCCACGCGTATAGTAGGATTGCGCATGTGGATCAGGGTTCGAGAACAGAGGTATGGAGCAGGAAATTGTGAAATCAGTCCCTCATGCAGTGGATTACTGCGCAGGCTCCAATATAGGGTTTAAGTGTTGCCATTTTGAAATAAAGTTCCTGATATTTGCTTGCATGTTACTTTCTTTACAGATTTTTATGAGTCCCTACATTATAGACCTGTCTACGTCAGAATAGGTGACTAAATTGCCTTACTAATGGTACTATCTACTTCTTAGGTTACTATTTGTAACTTATTAAGTATTGCCTATTTAGTAAGGCTTACTTAGCTTCCAACCTGGACTTGTAGTAGTGAGTGGTGGGACTTAAAGTTAGACTTGACTGCTAGTTAGCACAAGCTACTTAGTCTTATAATGTTAGTCTACATACTAAGCTTACTATCTACAGAGTTGGTATAAGCTAAGTCCTATAAGTAGTAGTCAGTTTAGTAGTCTAACATTGTAAGGCCTAGTAGATTTCTAGTTAGCAGAAGCTAAGTCCAACTTCCAGTTGGTAGCTAAGTCCTAACACTTACTACTTACACAAGTCCAGCTTGGAAACCACCGCTAGGGGGCAACACTGCAAGTCCCAGCCTGTAATCAGACATTTTGTTTGTTTACAAGTTGGGACTTAGCAGAAATTGGGGTTCCCCTCCGCTTGGCTTCAGAAAGAGTTGGTTGTGCGAGTGTCCCCGTTTGGCGACCTTTTGGAGTGTACCTGACTTACCCTGTGGTCGCCAAACTTACCTTTGCTGAAAAATAAAGTAATACATTTCAAAATAAACTAGTCTTTATTGTTTATAAAGCACTAATGACCATGATTCAGCTGCTACAATTCCATTCCTGTAATAAATACAATTATAAAATAAATGGCATTTTTTCTTAGAAGATAATAAAATTACTACTGGAATAAGACATAAGTTTTACGTATGGAACTCTGATAAAAATATTTGAATCAAGCATTCTGATATTAATTTGCTGTGAACTTAATTACTTTCATTGGTTATATGGATTGACTATAAACCTGCTTTGAAAGTTTAAAATTCCAAGGATAAACGCCTAAACATTTTTAGATCCATTTTAACATCAGTTGTACGCATTTAAATTTTTGATTTCTACGGCAAAGTAAATTTTTATTGATCTCATATTTCAATAAAGCCTTTTAAAGTTGGGATGTCGTAACATAACAGGGGTTGGAAATACAATGATTTGAAATTTAGGGATCCGGATAGTTTAAGTACAATTAAGTTATTCAGTACACAGGGACTTAATTTGCCATGACCACCTACAAATATCCTAAATTGTTGATATTATTGAATTACATTTCTACAACATTTTTATAATTGATTTGGGCATCAAAACTAAGTTATCTTGTCTCTAGTACCTCACCCAAACTTTTACACAAATTTTAATATCCAGGTGGGGGTAGCTAAAAAATTCCCTCTAACCATAACTAATTTAGCACTTCTATCAAAATTAAATTTAAGTCTTATTAAATTTTGAATCTATTATGGCCTTTGGGGGATCTGGGAGTAAATATTTGATTCAGGGCTCTTAACAAGTTCTTAAATCTCCAGATGAAAAGTATTTTAAATCTGTGTATTTAACTTTATAATTTGCCTACATTAACTTAAAACTTATTTACACAGAATTTGAAAGTGTTTACGTACAAAATCCAAAATTTAAATTTATGATAGTAATTTTCCTAGATCACTTATGTCAAGGCTAATTTATTATTTTTTTTAAAAAAAAGGAAAGTTCCATTTTTTATATTCCACTGGTTAGAGCTGAGCATATAACAGTTTACTAAAACTGACCCAACACTTGAAATGTTCACCATCAGGAGTCAAGGGAACATAAGCTTGAATTTACTCCAGAGGTATATTTAACAAGGGTCCACCATAAACTTTTTTTTAACCAATGGGTGGGTACAGGATATTACATCCTTGACCCGAGAATTGCCCTTAAGTACCTATTCTGCTTTACCCAGCGGACACCTGTGGACGAGTCACGGAGGTGAGGTACTCCCAGACCGCACATTCTGGATTCCAGCTTGATTTATCCTGTATATTCACTGGATGTTTCAACCTTGTCCAGCTATATTCAAGGAAAATTCCAGGTTGATAGCTCCTAGCTTGATTAATCAAGTAAAAATCAAACAAAATTCAAACCGAAATACACTTTAGGATTCAAGTTTGATTCCAATCTGGAAAGGACATCAGGTACGATTATACAGGGTATTTCAGATGAGATGGTACAGATTTCTAGGGTAGAGGGGTATCTGATTTTGAATCTATAATGATATTTGGGGTATCAGGGAGTAAACATGAGTTATTTGATATTATTCAACTCCAGATGGAAAGTATTTTAAATCTGTGTATTTTACTTTAAAATTAGCCTACATTAGAAAGTGTTTACGTACAAAACCCAAAACATACCGATATTTAAATTTATGAAAGTAGATTTTTAAGGTCACTTATGCTAATTTCTGTTTTAAAGAAATTCTGTTCCGTTTTATACTGATTAGAACTGGGCATAACAGTAGTAGACTAAAACTGACCAACACTCGAAATGTTCAACATATGGGGTCAAGGGAACATAGGCTTGAATTTACTCTAGGGATCAATTTAAAAACCACCAGGGTCCACCAGAAGCTTCTTTAACAAATGGGTGGGTACAGGATATTACATCCTTGACCCGTGAATTGCCCTTAAGTACCTATTCAGCTTTACCCAGCTGACACCCGTGGACTGGAGTCACGGAGGTGAGGCATCTAATTTTTAATCTATTACGACATTTATTGGGGGATCTGGGAGAGAACATGAGTTATTTGATATTATCCAAGTCCAAGTTTTAAATTGATGGTTACAAGTTCTGAAATCTCCAGATGGAAAGTATTTTAAATATATGTATTTTACTTTAAAATTTGCCTACATTAGAAAGTGTTTACGTACAAAACCCAAAACCTACCCAAAATTTAAAATTATGGAAGTAATTTTTTATGATAACTCATGTCAAGGCTAATTTTTTTATTTTTAAAATAGGAAAGTTCCATTTTTTTATATTCCAGCTGAGTATAGCAGTTGACTAAAACTGACCCAACACTCGAAATGTTCACCATCAAGGGAACATAGGTTTGAATCAGTGGCGGATCTAGGGGGGGCACTCTGAACAGTGCCCCCTTGGACCCAGAAAATCCCTCTAAGTACCATACTTTTACAGGTCAAATTTCAAAAAATTTTTTTCTGGGGGAGGACCCCTATACCAATACCCCCAGTGGTACTAAGAAGGGATCTTGAGTGATACTTTTTAGAAAATCCCCAACATTTCGACACTTTTTTCAAAAAGTAAAGGTGATGGTCTGGTAAAGTGCCCCCCTTGGAGCCGTGCTGGATCCGCGCCTGGTTTGAATATACTCCAGAGGTCAATTGAACAAGGGACCACTAGAAACATTTTTAAGCAGTGAGCAGGTATTCTATCATCTATGCCCCTATGCATCTATGTATCATCCATGCCCCGAATTACCTATTCTGCTTTACCCAGCGGGCACCTGAGACTGGAGTCACGGAAGTGAGGTACTGCTACCGGCGCCACACTCATTCGCTCGCTCAACCACTTTTTACAAGAGGGCACATTCTAAATAACAATGATCAGCTTAAATGCCTTAAAAACACCAAGATCAGGTACTTATACAGGGTATTTAAGATGAGATGGTAGATTTCTAGGGTAGTTGGGAATCTAATTTTGAATCTATAATGACATTTGGGGGATCTAGGAGTAAATATGAGTTATTTGATGTTATCCAACTCCAAGTTTTAAATTGATTGTTACAAGTTCTTAAATCTCCAGATGGAACGTATTTTAAATCTATGTATTTTACTTTAAAATTTGCCTACTTTAGAAAGTGTTAACGTCAAGTACGATAATACAGGGTATTTCAGATGAGATTGTACAAATTTCTAGGGTAGGTAGGATTCACCTCTAAATACTCAACTATCCCACTTTACAGGAGTGAATTATTAGTGTAAAAATTGGGGTGAAAGATGTTCTAAATACCAATGATCAGCTTTAATAATTTCCTTAAAGAATCCTAAGTACGATAATACAGGGTATTTCAGATGAGATGGTACATATTTCTATAGGGTAGATGAGGTACACCTCTAAATCCCATAGGAAAGGTGGGGGGTTCAAATGCACTACTTAGGCGCTAGAGCGCAGAAAAAAGTTGGGGTGAAAGATTAGTTTTATTTCTTTAGTTGCAGTTGCAGCAGGTATGGCCTGGCCAACCCGTGGCACGGCAGAGTTAAACAGTAACACGCTAAAACATTGAAAAATATCTGATCGTGACGTCATCAATGAGGTTTTAGTGTTCCGTCCATCTCCTTTTAACTTTGAGAACCAAATACTACTTTTTTACGATTTCATTAATGATTTTGAAAAAGTCTTTAATCCTGAATGACAGCATATCTACCGCGATCGTCGCTGATTTTTAATTAATTCAGAACCAGCTTTATTAAATAGCTTCAAAATTTGTAAGATTATCTTTTAAAGGAGATTTTACACGCAACCTTTTTTATAGTTTTAAAAAATTTTCCTGAAGTTATTAATTCTAAGGATTTACCTAGTTCCAAAGTGGCTCACAGATCCCCCGTTTTCGCTGGAAACTACAAAATTTTAACATTCACTGCACTAAGATTTAAAACAATCCTGCAGGTGCTAAGTAGATAAAAACGAGTTAAAATCCTGTTTAAATGAGTCAAGTTTCCAAAAATTTTGTGCCCTTGTGCATAACCCCTTTTGTGCCTTCACCCCTCCGAAAAAATTCCATTTCCGTTACTGTATTTCTGTAAGTGTTTTAAAAAACTTGACAAAAACGATAAAACCCCCGTTCTTAAGGGTGAAATTTTCTGGGGGACCCCCTTTTGCACTTGGAACTCTGTTCCCCTCACTTTTTCTGTATTAACTTTAGAAAGATGCAAAACCTACCTTAAGATTTCTAAAAAGCTACATTTTTAGGGCTTTGGAATAATTCATCCTTTCCAGAATAAAAATCTAGGCAAGGATCTTGCGATAAAAATTATTAAATCCGTACTGGATCTATCCTGAAAAAATTCCTTTACACACCAATGGAGTGAGAGTGAATCGAAAAAGTTACAATATTGAGATCTGGATCAGTGGCGGGTCAGGGGTGTCATGTATCCCCGAGAATCCACCAAGAAATAGCTTAGAATCGCTTTTATCACACTAAAATTTTAAAAGTTTTCCCGGGGAAGGACCCCCACTTTCCATTTCCCTTGGGCAGTGGTTCCTAACAGGGTTTCTTCTGGAATTGTGCTTCAAAATATATGTTTTACATACGTTGTTACTGTATCGAAGGGGGGGGCGCGATGAAAATTACGATTGAAAATTGGGTCGCCAGTATTGAAAGGTTGAGAAGCACTGAGTTACAGGGCTGAATCGCCCATCTCGAATAGAGTCTGGATCTGCCACTGACCCTTAACAAGAGTGTCATCTTAGCTGAAACACCCTGTCTGTTCTATCGTTGTATATAGGTTGACAAAATACACCCATACTATACTAGACTGCAATGTTTCTTGACCTTATGAAGGGAAAACTGAGTAAACAGAAAGCCTGTTGGGTTGCTAGAAGTTTCAGTAATGCAAATCGTGATAAAAAGACGCTATTATATACACGAGCTTAACTAACTATTCATATTTCTAAATTGAAATTCTTAATTTCACTCAAAATTCAGAGACCGCCCTGGGAACTACTAGTACTTTTGTTTCTACATGGTCAAGTAACGCTGCAGTCTAGTATAGCTGAAATTATGATTTTTATCTAAAAAAAAAAGTAAAATAGTAATTTAAAAAAAAAAACGTTGATTTTCCTCACCAAATCTTCACCACTGCAGGCAAACCCAACATGGTTTCCGAGAGACACAAATATACTTACATTATATCCATCTTCAAGCCTGAATAACGAATAGGGCTGAAAATCGAGATTACAAAGAGATCCAGTACAAATAATTAATAAATTTACTTTAATAACGCTTCTAGTTAATTGGATGTTGAGTTCAAAATTTAACCCTAATAAATAAAGATTTCTTGTTAAAGGCCAGAATTTTTCACCATAGACACATTTTTATTCATTAGTATGCAAATTAGGTTATACAGCAACTTCAAGTTAAATTTTTGTATAAATTGATCAATCAAATATCGAAATACTTAGCTCCAAAATCCAATATTAAAATTTTTTCATTTTCATTGCATGTACATCAAAAATTAATAATTTCAATCTAAACTACTTGAAATCTATAAGGGATCAATCAACTATCAAAATACTTAGCTCCGAAATCCAATATGAAAAAAGTTGCAATTTCATCCACATTAAAAATTAATAATTTTAATCTAAACGACTTATTGACACCAGCGATTTCAAGATTAAAAAAACCACCTGAAAACTCGCGAATTATCAGATTGGTACTGAATCTCCAAGATTGCAACATAATGCGACTTATTTTAATCTAAAGAATTAATCAAATAAATTAGATCATTAAAGTGATCTGCACTAAGGATCTGCAGCTAAATCCTCTTAGCAAAATACTGGAATGCATACCTGGAAAAAAAGCTACCACATACAAGAAGTTTGGTACAGCTTTAGAAAGTCCTCCAGCCATGTTTACACACAGCTCAAATTTATGACCAACATCCATTGAGATCTATTTGGTGTTACTATTAATAGATCCTAAAATAGTAGTAATTAGTAGAATATTGTTAGAGATCCAATATTAATATTAGATCTCTATGCTGACAACTAAAGTATGTTTCTGTGGGAGCTGTGGTTTAACATGGTGACTGGAGGACTCTTTCTAAAGCTGTTCCGCAAGTTTTTAAACTCATATTAACAATTTTAAAGTTCCGAATTCAAAATTAGAAGTATACGTTAGTGTAGCTTAAATAAAGTTTAATCTTGTGATCTTTAATACCTATACACTTTTCGATCAAAGCTAAAACTAACTGCCAATCAATTCAAGCATTTCATGGAAAAACCTGTTGAAAGGCTAACCTGCATTTTTGTTTTTAAATGGCTTAGTTTTTTTTTTAACAAGTTACGGTGTACTGATTATTAATATGTAGCACCACAGTAAAAAACATAAATTACAAATATTATAACTTTAATTTGAATAGTACTGTACGCTTATAACATAGGCTTGAAAATACTTAACACCTACTACAGCAGGGAATAATTGATTGCAAAACAACAAAATCATAAATTCCTAATTTTGATAGCAGAGATTACATCATTTCAAATTTTGCACTTATAAGCTGAGCTATTTATGAAATAGAACGAACCAGATGGTGGACTTACTATACTCGAAGTTAAAAACATCGGGAAACGAAACTACTATGAAGTAGTACGTCAGCCGACAAAACAATCTTTCCTACCCATAGTTACACTATCTCTACAATAAATGATGACTTAAATATTCATACAAATAAGTTATACACCGAAATTAAGACACTATAAAAGGAAATATTAACTAAAAATAGAAAGACTAACACCTTACTCCGGCAGCAAAAAGAGTAGGTACTTACCAACACGAGCTTCGGCTTCCAAATGAGCCCGCACGTGTCAACTGACTGCCAACGCCCCCTTGCGTCATCACTCCAGTGCGCATGTCATTGCGCATATGCGCCAAAACATGCAAATGAGGGGTTGCGCAAAACGGTAAAATTGCCTTCGCTCTGTGAACCTGATCCGCCCTTTAAAGGATCGGATGCTCGACGTTAAGGGGGGAGAAAGAAGTCCCCCGGCCTTTCAACCAGGGGCCCCTTCGCCACGCATGCGACCCAAGGGAGTCAGGTTCACATCACCACCACACACACACACTGCCATCTATCACCTAACGGGAGAACTACTCAATTTAATTTGGGAATTTTTTTTTTGGCCAGAATTAATTTAAATTTTGAAGCTAGGATCGAACCGGGGACCTTCTGTTCACAGAGCCAAGGCTTTAACCACTGAGCCACAACCGGCTCGACACTTGGGAATTCGTTTAGCTGGATATGAATAGTTTAAATAGCTTTTATGTTGATGAAGTGTAGTTTCTGTTATTTAACATAATAAGACTGCTGAAGTCTTAAATATTAGCCATAGGGAGTTCTAATTAAAATTTTATTTAATCTTACTTTTATTGCAGAACTAATTTTTTTTGCTTAAAGTTCTAATTAAAACATTCATTTTAAATTATTTTCTATCCAAATTTAAAATAAAGAGCAAGTTAAATATTTAGTATAGCTGTTGAAATTCAAATTAATAAATTGGATCTTGATCTAGTGGGAATCTTAATTTTGCTGTCGAAAAAGTTTCCAAACATATTTTTCACACTTTCTGAGCAACACAAATGTCATGAAGTACTTAAATAAATTAACACACAATAAGAAACGATAAACTTTATTTCAAATCGAAACATGTAGTGGACTTTTTATTCATCATAGAAATATACTAACAAATACCGACAAACACTCTTTCAATGACAACAGTACATTCAGGCACATCTATTGATCTTTGGAATAAGTTGTTTAACTAAACATCATTCATGCTGAAATACATAGGGCAACACAACATCTTATGTCAATGTTTGGTATTTATTAATCAGTCGATTTTTCAACTGGTCGATCCAACAATTGGAAAAATTAATTGTTGGTGAATCAATTGCAACTGGATTTTGCGATTGCATTTTAATTGCTAACAACAATATTGGTTTTTTTAATTATTGGATCAACAGATTGAAAATTTTAACTGATTAAATATCCAACAATTATTGCAGAAAATAGATAACAATTGACTGTTTTTTAATTATTTGAAAAATCAATTGTTGGTGAATAAATTCCAACTGGATATTGCGATTGTATTCTATTTGATAACAATAGTGATTTTTTGAATTGTTGGATCAACAGATTGAAAAAGTTAAAAGATCCAACAATAATGATTTCAGGAGAATGAATAGCAATAGATCGGGTTTTTTTTTATTATTTGGCAAACCAATTAAGGGTGCTACCAGCAACAATGAAAAAACCCAAAATTGGACTTAGCTCGTTGTTCCTGAAAACGCTTCAATTGAAAAATGATTTCCTGATTGGAAACCCATACTTAATGAGTCGCAAAATAATTACATATATTCGAATTTAAAATATTTGCAAAAAAACTATGAGAGGAAATTATGTAAGCATTTTAATATGTTGTAATCATTAAAATATTTTAAAGGTTTCCTTGTGTTTTCTTTTGAAACTGTTTAGTGTTCAAGCAGGAGAATAAAGAAATATATCAATCTAAATCAGTGGTTCCCAACCAGTGGTCCGCGGACCATAAAAAAACCGCTAAAAGATGCAACTGTTCACAAAGTATACAATCCGTTTTGATCATTATCAGCTTGTTGTAGGGATAACAGTCACCACTATATAGTTAACGAAACCTTCATCAACCATATTTTTATTGATAAAGCGCAGAAGATCACGGTCTGAATTGAATTGCAGATTTCTTTGAGTAAAAAATTAATTCAGACATAATTTAATTAAATATTGAGAAGTTTAACAAACTAATTATATTGAGTAAAAGATAAAAACAAGGTTGTAATCTGCAATAAATTTAATCACTTTTTCAGACAAATTGTCAGCAAATGTGATTAAATTTATTGCGGATTACAACGCTGTTTTCATCCTTTACTCAATCAATCTCCACAAGTATTATTGCCTTTAAACTAATCATACGTATTTCTAAATTGAAGTTCTTCATTCCACACAAAATTCGGATACCGCGATGGGAACTACTACTTTCTTTGTTTTGTTTCTCCAGGGTCAAGTAACGTTGAAGTATAGCATAGATATCTAGAAATGGCATAATTAAAATCCAATAGGGTCGGTTGGGGTAAAATGGGTCTAGGGATTTAAATATAGTTCATATTTATAAAATTTAATGTTTTTTGGCATGCTGATTTTACTTAAGTCTCGATAAAAATAAGCATGCCAAAAAACATTAAACTTTATAAATTTAAACTATATTATAACATAAACTATAACTATATTATAAAATAACTATAAATAAAAAAGTATATTTTAAAGGTAGTATGATACTGAGAATGGTGGTCAGGAAATGATGGTAGTACATTTGACACGAAGTGGTCTCTTGAGAATCGGGAACCACTGATCCAAATAATCAAATCAATCTAAATTTGAAATAACTAGTCCAGTTTGATAGAGGTGTCCAATTTCAATTTAAACTTTGGCTTCTTTTCAGATTCAACGAAACACAATGCTCTTATTCGATAATTATTTTAAGAAAAAAATTTCACTCCGACTTTGACTGCATAGAACACTTGGAGTTTTAAAAACTGGTTGAAATTAATGCATCTGAGGTAAAAACAACAAAAAAGCCAACAAATCTGAAACACTCAATACACAAATATCCTACAGACGTCACTCATTAAAACATATTTCTGAAATCAAACCCCAAAAAGTGATCTCAGTCAGACCTATTTTATTTATTCCATTAGAGATATTCAACACTTTAGCTTCTAATGGGCTCTGTGTGTGTTTGAGTATTTATTGTTGCGCACATTCCCATGTTTGTACTTTATTTCTTTTGACATTAGAAATTTAAAAAATAGTTATAGTTGAAATTTAGTAGACGGAGAATTTTTATCCAATTAATAATGAATTAAAGAGAAATAATAATAAAGAACTATATCAGAGCACCGTGGGTCCTATACAGGGTGTTTGTTTTTATTTGGAACCAACATCTCCTAGGGTCATGGAAGTAAGGTCTACCCCTAGGTAAGTGACCCTGCAGAATCCATTGAGATGACTTACAGCGCCCCTAGCGGCGAAATAAGAAAGTTAAAATAAATAATTAAAAAACTAAAGGGAGATAGAGTTTTGCAATTTGCAAGTTTTTTGGATTTTTGTATTAAATTTTGTCTTCATTTGACTAATAAACACAAAACTACATAATACCACAGAAAACTTGCAAATTTGGGAACTTTTTCCTTTTTTATGAGGCCTGAAAAAGTGCTATTTTTACATGCTAATATCTCTGCGAATAATCACGATATTTTCATGATTTTTTTCAGTGAGTTTTTTATAATATTGGCAACAATACTCTCACTGGGATTTTGCTCCTTTAGTTTTTAAATTATTTTTTAACTTTCTTATTTCGCCGCTAGGGCCACTGTTAATCTTCTCAATGGATTCTTCATGGTCACTTACCTAGGGATAGACCTTACTTCCATGACCCTTTGACCCTAGGAGACGTTGTTTCCAAATAAAAGCCGTGAATCAGACTTTTGAAACAGCCTGTGTAGTAGGGTGGAGCGAAAAAAACTTTTTTTCGAAATTCAAAAAGATACCTATGGCAAAAGTGGTCTTATGTAATCAGATGAAAAACCGCGCAAAAATTTTTGAAATCGGTTAATATCTCAGTTCGCGCATCGAGCTCAAAGTTTATAAAAATGCTTAAAAATGAACATTTTCCGAAATTTTTAAGATAATATTTAAATAAAATTTATGGAAATATTCTCGCTTGTAACCTCTTTATAAAAGCTCAAAAAAGTAAAAAAAGAAAATTTAATGTTTATTTTTAAAATATTTGGGTGCGCAATTTTGCTTGAAAAATGCGAAATTTTCGAATAACACTATGCGACAAAAAAACAATGGGTCAGAATGCCACAGAAACTTTGAAAGCAGATTCTTATGTAAAATGACCCCCTGAATCCTAATCCGACCCCTGTTTTACTCCATCAGCCTCAGATTTTCGGGAAACAGCCCCCCACACTTGTTACGTTCTTCGACGACTTTATAACTTTGAACTCGATTTTCAGGGTCAAAAAGCATTGCTTTTATCTTCAAATTGCCCCCCAGGAGACAAGAAAAGTTCAAATTAATAAAATATGAGAATTTGTATTAAATGGATAGGTTTAAGGGGTAATTAACCCCCTAAAAACGTAAAAAAAATCGCTAAAAATAGTAGGATTTGTTATACCCCATTTATTTTACTTATTTTTGAAGCAATTCATATTTTAAAGGGTCCTAACCGTTCCCCAAGGACCCAAATTTAATAATGATATGCAGCAATGATTTTTAGGAAAAGCGATTGAGGAGTTATCATTCCGAAGCACCCGCGGAAGGGTTCGGAAGACTCTCTGAATTGCGCTGGCGTACGCGCGCTCAAGAAACATGGGACACGTCCATAAAACCGGCCAGTATATCGAACCAAAGAATTTCTACTTAGGAAATACTACTTATAATATACGAAAAATGTCATTTTTAAAATTTTAAAAACATGAATATAATTTCTTGAGCATGCGTGCGCCAGCGCGATTCACAGAGTCTTCCGAACCCTTCCGCGGGTGCTTCGGGGACGATAACCCCTCAACCGCTTTTCCTAAAAATCATTGCTGCATATCATTATTAAATTTGGGGCCTTGGGGAACGGTTAGGACCCTTTAAAAATGAATTGCTTCAAAAATAAGTGAAATAAATGGGGTATAACAAATCCTACTATTTTTAGCGATTTTTTTTACATTTTGGGGGGATTAATTACCCCTTAAACCTATCCATTTGTTACAAATTTTCATATTTTATTAATTTGAACCTTTCTTGTCTCCTGGGGGGCAATTTGAAGACTAAAGCAATGCTTTTTGACCCTGAAAATCGAGTTCAAAGTTATAAAGTCGTCGAAAAACCTAAAAAGTGGGGGGGGGGGCTGTTCCCCGAAAATCTGAGGCTGATGGAGAAAAACGGGGGTCGGATTCGGATTCAGGGGGTCATTTTACATAAGAATCTGCTTTCAAAGTTTCTGTGGCATTCTGACCCATTGTTTTTTTGTCGCATAGTGTTATTCGAAAATTTCGCATTTTTCAAGCAAAATTGCGCACCCAAATATTTTAAAAATAAACATTAAATTTTCTTTTTTTACTTTTTTGAGCTTTTATAAAGATGTTACAAGCGAGAATATTTCTATAAATTTTATTTAAATATTATCTTAAAAATTTCGAAAAATGTTCATTTTTAAGCATTTTTATAAACTTTGAGCTCGATGCGCGAACTGAGATATTAACCGATTTTAAAAATTTTTGCGCGGTTTTTCATCTTATTACATAAGACCACTTTTGCCATAGGTATCTTGTTGAATTTCGAAAAAAAGTTTTTTTCGCTCCACCCTACTGTGTAGCCATGTGTTGAACATCTCTTTCTTTAAAAACTGAACACGAAATATCTATACATTGAATGACAACAGTGGATGGCACTAAAACCTTGATCCCATGTCTTTTTAAAGACGTGTGAACATAACGCTTAAAAAGCTACGGAAATTTGTCCCAGTCTTACTCGTATTGTTTTGTTACATTATATGAGAAAAGAAAGCTTCGCCTGTCACCATGGAAACAAGTTGATAGTATCATTCGTAAGGTTTGAAATTTTTAAAAAAAAAATCTGTGGCTGAGTATTAAATGTTATAATGAAATATATTAGTAGGATGTAGTATGGCATATACTTAATGAGGTATTTGCACGTTTTGAGATTAATTCTTATTAAAATAGCAGATAAAAAAAACATGAAGAATGACGTTTAAATGAAGTTTCTGAGTTTCCTAGTTTCTGAGATATAATTTTTTGAAATTTCGTTTTGCGTTTTGGTGCGAAAACAGATACACTGTTTTTTACAAGCGCTGTGACGTCACATCCAATAGTATCCAGTTTTCCGATCTTTGAAAAACAGTAAAACACTAGTTTCGAGGGCGCTGTGACGTCAAATCCAGTTTTTTAAAACAAGTTTTTGAACTTAAAAATATGATATTTGCGAGTTTTAAACTATAACGTATCAAAAAAGTGTAAAATTAAGCAAATCCCTCACTTATGCAAATACTTCATTGTTATTTGTAGTCACCAGTAATATTTTCAGTTTTTATACATTAATCTGGTGCTAGTGGAAGTTATCCTTATCAATGCAAAACCCGTAATAGTAAATATTTGAAAAATGTCGATTCTTAATATCAACATGAAAAGTCAAAATAATTTTTTTTTCCTGGAGTCGAAATGATTTTTAAAACATTTAAGTTTGATACATGGAAGGTATACTGCATCTTATAAGGATAACTTAAGTCATAAATAGTGATAGGATAGAATCGACACTTAAGTATCGAGTTCTTTGAAGTATCGAATACCCAGATTTTATACTTTCTTGTAACACCGAAAAAATTCGATGTACAGAATTTTATATTTTTGCATACGTTTACCTTTGAAGGACAGATTTCATATAGAAATCTTGTAAAAGTATAATATTCGAACCTTAAATTACACGCGATACTCAAGCATATTTAACAGTTTCATACTCATTACTAGTCACAACACTTTCATGTTTTCAGGTTTTAGGTAATAAAAACGAGAATCTTGTAACATTATACAGAGAAAACAACGACATTAACAACTGTCAACAATGTACTAAGTCAGGGGTCTCCAAACTTTTCAGCCCGAGGGTCGCATTAACTACCAAACAGCAGTTTGGGAGCCAACTTACACACTCGAGGTCCAAATAAAATAGAATGAAAATGGGTAGATCAAATGGGGGGTTCTCAATTATGTTTTGAAAGAAAAATTAAGTAACAAACTTACAATTAAATCACAATTATTATTATTATTTACAAAAGTGGCGTGTACAGAAATTTATTTCGGGAGGGGCCCAGTAAGTAATTATCAGGCCCAAAGCTAGATTTTTGCATCGGGGAGGAGACCTAAAATTATCTCTAAGCCCCTCTTTTGCATTTAAAATAAGTTTAATGTACTTCTGATTTTTAGGTAGAAACTCATTTTGCTGAACTTAATGTGAAAATTAATGTCATTAATTGAGTTCAAAGTACAAAAAGGGGAGTCTGGGGTTTAAATTTGACCCTTAAAAACAGGGTTTTTACTCATTTTGGAACTCTTAGTCCGAATTTCGGGGGGGGGGGAATCTTGGATATTTTATTTTACGATGTGGTTAATGTTACGACAGTTCAAGCATGCTCAGTAATAGAAGTTTGTTATTACGTGTTTTACAACATTAAAATTACGTTATTAATCAATCCTAGCATTAGCAATCTTAGCATTTATTATGCTTTAATTTAACATGTAATTTTTCAAAAAATAGCGTGATTAGAGTAAAGTTGAGTTCAGGGCCGTATCCAAGGGGGGGGGGTTAGGGGTTCAACCCCCCCCCCCGAAATTTTGACATCAATTTTTATACTGCTATTTTTCTTGAAAATTATGTCTCACAAGGAGCGATATCCTCTTCGGGTATAACCCAAATAAGGGTCTCAAAATGAGCCAAAACCCTACTTTTAAGGGTAAAATTTCCAAAAAATTTTTGGGGGAGGACCCCAAACCCCCTCGAAATTTTGAAATCTATTAAGTATACGGTTTTTCCTTCAAACTTGTGTGATTTATAAGGATTGGCCCTCTTTAATGTAACCTAATATGTCTTAAAATGAGTTAAAATGCCACTTTTAGGGGGAAAATTCAAAAAATTTTCTGGAGTAGGAACCTAAAAACCCCCTTAACATTTCGCCATTTATTACAATATACCTTCTTTTTACCTTGAAAATTCGGCCGCTTACAATGAGTGGTGCTCTATGGGTGTGATCTAAAGGGTCTCAGAAATGAGATAAAACACTCTTTTGATATCAAAATTCGGATTCCACTGATTACTGTGTGTACAAATTACTGATTCACCACATATCAGTAATTTTTTTCCTTAGATCGAAAGGTATCCGCGGGCCGGATGAGAGGGCCTCGCGGGCCGTAGTTTAGAGACCCCTGCACTAAGTTACCAATCGGACTCCTTTCGAAATAAGAACACAAGTAGACACACATTTACACACAGTAAAACCGTCCGCGTGGGTTTTCACCGATGGAACACTGATTCACGTTTATTTCCATTTTCAGACGTTCCGTTTCGTCCACGATCAGAAAAATCATCGTCAGAACAGGTGTCTGTCCGTCCGGGACAGTCCACACCGAATAAATTATTCATCATTACACAACAGCTGAGCACATTCACGAGGGTGGGGGGAGAGTCGTCGCACGAACGTTCTATTAGAATCTTCAGATTGGTGTGAAGAAGTTGGTCTGTGATGGGAAGGCGGTTGTTGGCGAATTTCGATTTTATTAGAATGAGGAAAGAAGTTATACGAATGTGTTTCAATTCTCATATTAACTTCAAAAACAGTGGTTCCACGAAAGGGCAGCACACAAAAAAGTTTCTAATAATAAGTAAACAGGGGCGTATTCTGAAAGACAAACACGTAGAAGAAACAAGAACGATACGGAAACGATGAAAAAGTTTTCGACACGAGAGATTTCAAACGGGAACTCCGGAGCTCTCGTCCGCCATATTGTTCCGGGATTCGAATCGTATGCGGATTGCATTTACACTTACACTTTAAATAGGTTCAAAAAATCTAGAACAGCTACTAATTACCTAAAAAAAAGTCCTCAGACATTAATATATTACGAAAGTAATGGACATCTAGTGTTAGTTTGATTTTATATTATCAGTGTATAATTACTTGTAAGGGTGTTCGACAGGAGGCGCCAGCAACACATGAGAGAAAGAAACTGTTGCTCTCTAGACCTCCCGTGTCAAATCTATCGTTCCCGTCACGGTTCTTCTACGTGTCACTTTTACTACTTCTACGTGTCACGGTTCTTCTACGTGTTTTAAGTTTCTGAATAATATACGGCCCTTAATTTCTGTTTAACTTTTGTGGATAACAGTCACCACTAAATGGACTCTAACCCCCTATCTGGTTCGAGACTTCACACGGAACCAACACGTGACCTACTGAGCTTGCAATTGGTTACCACAGATACTACACTAGTAGATCTACTAGTTAGGTCACGTGTTGGTTCCGTGTGACGTCAGACGGTTAGAGTCCATTGTCAACAATAACGTTGATGCACTAGGGGAGACTGGTTACTTGGCAAAGTTGTTAAGGGAAGCCCAGAGATGAAGTGGTTTGGCATCTGTGTTCTGTAACAGCTCTGCACATCGCCTCACCCAGTGGGGCTGGTTACACTGTTACCTAAAAGTTTTATTTCTGCTCTAGTAGACCTACATTGTCCAAGTCTGGATAAGTATATACAGGGCGTTTATTTTCGAATGTACCCACAAGTTAGGAAGTCACCAAATTTGAGGAAGATTTCACATCAAGTGAGGGGTGTCAGCCTCACTGGGGGAGGTGATGTGCAGAGCTGTTACAGAACGTGTGACTGAAAGTAACAGTCAGCTGATGCCTAGCTCCTTGTTTCCTCAAGTGAACTTGGTCCTCATTTTATCGACCCCCCGAGGGGCGAAATACTGAGTCTGCCTTTTGCCCAACCATAGTCATCTAGAACAGGCAGGCAAGGACAGCTATAAAAGGATGACTCATTCTCAGCATCTTATTCACTTTTCAACACTTTGAAGAAATACCTTGGGAATCGTTAGACGCTGAGAATGACTCATTGAGGCGAAGTGTCCTGGCCTGCTTGTTCTCTAGAGATGGCTATGGCCCAACCCGGGAACAGAACTCGGACCTGTAGGGTGGCAGCGAAATGCACTAACACTACACCACTGGGTTTCTAGAAATTTTTAACTACATACAACAAGAAAATTAGGAAAGTTCTGTTAACTTATTTTCCTACATCACATCCAAGCTTATATTGTAGACTTATATTATAGACTTAGATTTCCCCATCAGTCCGATGATACCTTTAAAAAAATTATTAAGGGTTTTTCAACCGCCTTCCCTTCGTGTTATAACTTGCACAACTGGAGAGGGGTTGGAGTGGGCTCAGGAGTCGTTCCTGCGAGGGGTGCAGAAGCAGGCACTGCGCAGAACTCTGAGGAGGGCTTCGCGGACGCGCACGTACCACGGTCCCGAGGTCTTCATCAGGTCCACGTCCTCTGCAATGACAAAAAACATATACAATGTCATAAGGTCGAACAACAAGTCATTCCCTACCTTAATCCCCTTAATTACATTGTCCGATTTTTAGAAGTGGAAAATAAATATTTTGATCTGATTTCGAGCTTTTTATCCGTCTCCTTAAGTATCAATTTCGAAACGGATTTTTTCTGATTTTTTAAAAATGTTTTACTGTCTCAGTGACCTATGACATTTGTTACAGTTAATAAATCTTAATCTCTTAATCTTAAAATAAAGCGAATCCAATTTTCACCTCAAAAATTTGTTTAATTAATAACTTGAACGAGCACGAATCAAATACTTCATCTCATCAGATCCCCGTTCTCTGCATTACACAAGTTACCTGGATGTATAACATTCATGACCTTTAAGTCCAACATAGTTTTTATACCAAAGAAAAACTTGCATCATCTAAAAGTCATGTGTTATCCATGAATTAGAATTACTGTTATCGGCCCTAAAAAGACGTCAAGCTCGTAAAACTTCTCCAACAGTTACTTATGTTAGCCTTAATTGTACCAATTCTTAATGCATATCAATAAGATAAGCATCGCTATTAATTCTTGCACAGGCTGCGTTAACACAACCTTTTCATGATATTTTTTCTGTAAATTTTGGCTTGCTTTTCATGAGACGTTAGATATATTTAATTTTTTTTTTTAATTTATCTAGCGGTGATTAACTAGACCAGTCGCAAAAATTATGGATATTAATTTTTTAATAGAACATTAAGCTACACATCGATTTTTACGAAAGAATTTTCCCTTATTGGAGAATTTTTCCCAGACTCTTTTTTTTTTGTCTAAAAACTCGGTAGGTATCACTTAAATAAAAAATTTAAAAAAGCCAAGGTCCATATCCTATATTAATTTGCGCTTGAGAATAAATGTATAAAAGAAGTTTTTAGACAAATTCATTCATACAATTCCAAAAAATATGCCCTTCGACAGACTCCGATAATGAGCTCAAGAGGGGGTGGCAAGAAATTGCAGTTTAGGGTGGAAAAAAACCCTAAATATACAGAGCTGGGTACAATATACAAGTTCACAGCATCAAATTTTTGAAGGGGATTATTAGTAGGGCTGGGGTTTTCATGTAATTACATATCTTTTCAGAAATATTATATTGCAGAGTTCTGTAAAATACTAAACGTTTCACAATGGATTTTGGAGCGATTGAGACCAATAATAGTTTACATATTTCGGTTTATTTACATGTTTTTACATATTTAAACTATAAATGCATATTTTTGCTACACATTCATCAATTTTTGGGATTTCCAATTATCATCACTGTTTTTTCTCAATTTTAATTTTATGATGAAAGTACCATATCTAAAATTCTAATTGAAATTTATTGAACCCAATGCAAACTTGAGCTATCGAACATAGCGGAATCTCATAGCAAATCATAGCGAACAAATCCAGAATGTCACTTGGAAAGTTTCAGTTTCGGGTTTCCCGTTTTGGTTGAGAGGAACCTTTTACATTTACGGATAAAAAAAAGTTAAAATCCGAAAGTATCACTCAAATACTTATAATTACTAGACGTAATACTTGTGTTTTTAAGTTTTTCTTTAGGCTTCTAAATAATGAGATTGATTGTTCTGACCTACTTAATCTCTTAAATTTTCACGTTCCGCAATATATGACAAGAAATAGAGCTGTCTTTGAAATTCCCTCCTGCAACAAAAATTATTTATTAAACCAGTCAATATTTCAATTCTGCAGGATTGTTAACAACTTGCCAATTGATTCTGATGTTTTCTTTAATTCTTGCAGTGATCTTATCAGAGTAATTAGGTTATGATTTTCTACTTTTAGTTTTTTCTTATTCATTGTTTGTTCTTGCTGTTTTATATGTGTCTTTTATAGTGTTTTTGTGTGTCTTTTATAGTGTTTTTTGTGTATCTTTTACTTTGTATTACCAGCCATGTAATTGGATTTTTATCTGTTTGGCTGTGGAATAAATAAATAAATAAATAAAATAAATAACTTCATACAGAGACTTTAAAATACAAAGCTTTAAATTTTCCGTGAGAGTCTTGGAAGTGGTCCGTGAAGGGACCCTACTGTTGATGGCCCACAAAAAATTTACAATATAATAGAAATTTGAGCCCATTGAACGAGAAAAGATTGAATTATATTTTTTGTCTTGATTAATTTCGCCTGTTTGATTTGTGAGGATAACAGTCACCACTAAATTTTTAAAATATTACTTTCCGCTATTATACATAAATATTTAAGTGAATTCAACAGGGCTTTTGAAAAATAAACCGGAGACGTTTTTGTGGGTTTTGAAAATTTAATTATATAATAACAAAAGTTATTACTATCTCTCGTTAGATAAAATTAAAGTTTTCTTGAAATAGATATTATCATGTAAGTTTTCTTGCTTATTGAGGGAAAATAAACGTTAATATTGCAATTTTGTAAGGGTGGTCCGTAGGTTCCAATTTAAACTCAGTGGTCCGCGGACTAACACGAGTTGGGAACCACTGCCTTGTATAATATTCAGTGAATTTCAAGTTCCCACCAGAAGTTAAAACTTTGAATGAATGTTCTTATGGGATTGTACTGCAATAAAAAATGTTTGAAGAAGTAAAAATTTAAGAAATATTTCTTCATTGGTCTCAAATTCAAATACCATAAGTCACAAACCTTAAAACCTAATTCAATACTGAATGTCTTTATTCTAACTAAACAAGTCGAACTTAATTCTTCTTTCAACAGAGAAAAATTTCTCAGCTCCCACGTGACCCGTTGATATCGAGAGTTGGTCATGAGAGTCGCTCGCGTTCTAGTAGGGGGAAAATAGCTAAAAAAAGGGCCATTTAGGGAACAAATTTGAACAAATGATTTGTCAACGGTTTTCGGCTCTACTAGATGTTCTTAATGAGAAAACGAAAGTTTACCAAAATCGGATCGTGGGAAGTGGATTTTTTTCAAGATGGCCGCCATAAACATGGAAAATCAAGAAATCCTATAAGTTTTGTGTTTAAAACGTAAGTAAACGTTCTTCAATGTCTGATTTGAGTAGAATAAGTATGGTACTGGGTAAACTGAATGATATAAAAATAGTTTGCAAAATCTGGCAACCGGGAATGGTTTTTTCCAAGATGGCGGGCGGAACTTTCATATAAAAGGATGTGATGATTCTGAATTTTTATGAAATATATTTTCACAGATTTTTATAAAATATATTATTTAATTTATTCTTATTTTAATAACTTTTCATTCTAAGTAGTGTAATAATGCTCAGGATACAATTAAGAGACAGATTTTATAAGATGCAGGCAGAAATGCGGGGGTCATTATTGTGACCATTTTTGATTTTGATGAAATTTATATTGTGGTTTCTTCTAATGATTTTAGAATACCCGTATTTTTTCTTTTTCCCCAAAAAAAATTTTTTAGGCCTAAAAAAAATTACGAAAGTTGGTCGCGATCCAGTATTTGTTTCGAATCGATATCTTTTTGTACTCCTTTTTCTCTGTGCATTGAGGGTCAATCAAAGTAAAGTAATTCTGGTGATAACAACATGTCCTTAGGTGGCTAAAACAAATTATTTTGTGAATTTCATGGTTTACCTTCAGTGCAACCTGGAAGGGTTCGCCAAACTTTGTCGCGGAAAGTGAAAAAACGCCAAATTTGAGCCCTAATGCACCCCATCATTGAGGGTCAACCACAGTTTGGGGGTTTACTTGTGTAGTACTACTCAGTATTAACTTATTTAGCCCATTTATTGTATCGTTGACCCTCAGGGCTGCCGGAAAATAGCTACTTTTGTAGCTAATAAAGCAAAAAAGGTCATTTTGGTGACCCTGTATTTCAGAGCATTAAGGGTCAATGAGGAATTTGAAAATGGCATTTGGTAGCATGAGACCTGTACTTTAAGAGACTATTGACAGATCTTTGGTTTTCGGCCCTGCGAGTACTTAAAATTGACTTTTGTACTAACAAAACGAAAAAAAGGTCAATTTGGTGACTGTATTTCAGAGCATTTTAGCTTATAAAAGTAGCTATTTCCTGGCAGCTCTGAGGGTCAACGATGCAATAAATGGGCTAAATAAGTTAATACTAAGTAGTACTACACAAGTTAACCCCCTCAAACTGTGTTGACCCTCAATGATTGGGTCCGTAAGGGCTCAAATTTGGCGTTTTTTTCACTTTCCGCGACAAAGTTTGGCGAACCCTTCCAGGTTGTACTGAAGGTAAACCATGAAATTCACAAAATAATTTGTTTAAGCTACCTAAGGACATGTTGTTATCACCAGAATTACTTTGATTGACCCTCAATGCACAGAGAAAAAGGAGTACAAAAAGATATAGATTCGAAAAAAATACTGGATCGCGACCAACTTTCGTAATTTTTTTAGGCCTAAAAAATTTTTTTTGGGGAAAAAGAAAAAAATACGGGTATTCTAAAATCATTAGAAGAACCCACAATATAAATTTCATCAAAATCAAAAATGGTCACAATAATGACCCCCGCATTTCTGCCTGCATCTTATAAAATCTGTCTCTTAATTGTATCCTGAGCATTATTACACTACTTAGAATGAAAAATTATTAAAATAAGAATAAATTAAATAATATATTTTATAAAAATCTGTGAAAATATATTTCATAAAAATTCAGAATCATCACATCCTTTTATATGAAAGTTCCGCCCGCCATCTTGGAAAAAACCATTCCCGGTTGCCAGATTTTGCAAACTATTTTTATATCATTCAGTTTACCCAGTACCATACTTATTCTACTCAAATCAGACATTGAAGAACGTTTACTTACGTTTTAAACACAAAACTTATAGGATTTCTTGATTTTCCATGTTTATGGCGGCCATCTTGAAAAAAATCCACTTCCCACGATCCGATTTTGGTAAACTTTCGTTTTCCCATTAAGTACATCTAGTAGAGCTGAAAACCGTTGACAAACCATTTGTTCAAATTTGTTCCCCTAAAAACCTTATTTTCCCCCTACTATTCTGCTGACGTGTAAAGGCGTAATCTCAAACCTTTTTTTAAACTTGTTTCCCCTTATCATCATAACAGTAGGATTAGGAAAGTTATCAGCGTTTTTACTGCGTTCCGTTTAGACGTATGTACTTCAGCTGTAACATTCGAACGACTAGTTTGTAGTATACAATATTGGAATGGAGAAGTATGAGGAGTGGACTATCGAGAACTTCAGCTTTTGGAACAGAGAAATTCACGGGAATGTGATAACGCCACCGAAATCGACTGTCAGACCCGAGTTCACGGTCGATCTTTTTCCTGGAGGAATCAGCGGCCACGATGAACATCTAGTGGTGATCCTTCGTTGCAGTGAGCCTGTTATATTTTCTGGTGAGCTGTCTTTCATCGGTTCGGATGGATCACTCCTCCTCACGCAACAGGTGGATTCGAAGGAGCCTCGAACTTCTGTATTACTTCCTCCTGGGCCCAAATTCCAAGAGATATTCTCCGAAATCAGGAAGAATCAAGATATTCAAAGGGACCGCCTAACTGTACGATGGCGCATAAAGCGTTATGTCAACTCAAAAACCTACAGGAGGACAACGCTGGATGTTTTCTCTGTCGATTTCCAAATATCCCTTAAAAGTTGAAACTGATGGCACGAAAATAATAACACTAACATTAAAGCCGGAACCTTTCAAGAACAATGTTTTAGTCCAAACGCGGATGTCTGTGCTAAACAATGAAGATGATGTTGTGAGAACAGAAGAGAATGAACATCTATTTCGTGATGGTGAAAAATGGATTTTTGTGAAGCCACTGACAATAGAAGAGGGTTCCTTTATTTTACACTTCAAAATCATTCCCAAAGTCAAGAACAATGGATATATAAGTGTCTGTCACTATCACAGAGATGCAGTCTCACTAATATCATCAGAGAAATTATGTCCAGCTGGCCCCCCGAGAGTTCCTAAAACTCATTTTTCCAAAAATGAATCAAACCTTTCTGATAATTCACTTCAAAATCTTTCTAAAGAACTGATGCGGCTCCACCAAGACCAGGACTTTTCCGACATCCAACTCAAGTGTGGCGATGTCTCGTTCCCAGTCCACAGGAACATTCTGAGCGCCAGGTCCCCCGTTTTCCATACCATGCTCTCCACTGACATGATCGAGACAGCGTCCGGCACAGTGGACCTTGACCCCTCTACTCTCTCCCGCTTCCTGGCCTTCCTCTACACCGGTGCCGTGGAGGACTTGGAGTGTGACATCGCCCTCAAGCTCTACTACGCGGCCGACAAGTACCAGGTCCCCTCCCTCAAGAGGGAATGCGCCGATTTCCTAAGTGTCAACATCACCATTTCGAACGTGTGCGAAATCTTGTCACTTGGAAATATGCACCAGGATGACCGGTTGACCTCAGCGGCCTACGACTTTATCTTGGACAATTTCAACGAAGTCTTGAGTTCCGAAGCGTGGGCTAGTTTTATGAGAAGTGAACCTCTACTAGCTGTGGAAACTGTAACTCATTTTGCTAAGAAGAAGTACGTTAGAAAAAGCGAATTTTAAATTCCCTATAAATGAGATTAGATTTTTAAGTCGAATGAAAAAACAGTCTCAAGGTAAAATGTTTCCTGATTTTAGATCCATCTTACACTTTTAATAGCATACTTTAAATGAATGTTTGACTGTTACTTACGTATTTGGAAAATTTATCAATATTTGGGTAATAGGTTCTCCTTACACAATTATCAAATTTTCAAGTGTTCTTACGAGTATAAACTATAAAGTAACATTGAAAAAGTACATTAAATAACTTGTTTTGTTAGAAATTTTCTAATTTACTGTACGATAGTATTTATCTGATTTATATTTTATTTTATAGTTTGAAAATTATCTACCCAAGACAGACCATTTCTTCTTATTTTGAGTTAAATATAGCATGTCTGAATAATGAATAAAAAAAAGTATTGAATATAATACTCCATAAATGCTCAGGATGAAAGTAGTATAAGCGTCCAAAAATTCAAAATTTGAGAAAACATTGATATAGACATAGATACATTGAGATATAAACATTCTGTAAAAAATTAGCTTATAAACCTTAAGGAAAATTCTGTGGAATTCTCTGTATGTTTCTTACTCTACCCCACTCTCCCCAAAAAAAGAAAGTACAGAAGCAAAGTACTCACCGAAATTGAAGGGAACTGTGGGAACGGTTTTCTGCAAAAAAAGAAAAAAAGAGGATTAGAAATGTGGTTCTTGCTTCTGAAGCTCTTCAGTTATGCACATAATTTCGTTTATAATTTTTCCCACTGAGATTTAATGGCTGCAGCAAATTTGAATAAACGTCTATTGCAAATTTTAAATTACCTTTGAAGTAACCTTTAAATAAAAACTTTTATAATAAAACCTTATTAATGATAATGATGGTTTATTTGCTTATTTAAACATTTATATACATAGACAATAAAAAACACTATTTTTTATGTGGTAGATTTTGGCATTTAGATAATTGAAAAATGTTGTGCATAACATTACTTATACTAGTAGTTACAAATAAATATTTAAGGAAATAATTTTCGAAAAAAATTACAACATTATTTCAAAATAATATTTCAAAGTTACAAGAAGCAATTAATTATTAGTTGTATGAAAAAAATCTTGGTTTAGAATCTTATACTTAGTTATCATTACTTGGTTAAGAAACAGGTTTAGAATTCCCCATTATAAAACGTCCTTGTTCTAATTATATTACTGACCCAGGGCCGTATTCAAGGATGGTTATGGGTTCGATCCCATCCCCCCTGAAATTTGGACATCATTTTATGTACTGTATTTTTCCTTGAAAATTTTGTGACCTACAATTAGTGGTCCTCTTTGGGTGTAATTCAAAGAAAGACTCTCAAAATGAGTTTAAAACACTGGGCAAATTTCTAAAAATTTTCTGGGAAAAGACCCCCACACTCTCCTCAAAATGTAAAAATTATTATTATGTACTACTGTTGTCCTTTTTGTTATTGGAAAATTTTGTGACTTACAAGGAATAATTCTCTTTGAGTGTATCCTAAAGAATCTCAAAATGAGGTAAAAAGCACATTTCAAAAAATTCTTTAGGGTAGGGCCTCCAAGCCTCCCTTGAAATTCTCCAGTTTATTCTACCATACTGTTTTTCCTAGAAAATTCTGAGCTGTGCTCTTTGGGTGTGGGTGTAATCCAAAGGTCTCAAAATGAGCTAAAAATTTGAGGGAGACATTTCAAAAAAATTTCTGAGGGAGGATGCCCCTAATTTTCCTGGGGATTACCATTGCTTAAACAATTTGAAATTTATTGCACAAAAAATTAAAAATAATTGTGAAAGTCATCTAAAACTTAACGTATAAAAGCCTCTCGTTGTACTGACCTCCTCCGCTATGGCGATGGCTTTTCCGACAATCTCTTTGACGAGGTTGGATGCCACCTCCTTTACGTCTTCCGGCGCTTGCTCGAAGCTCATCTGCAATGAGAGACAATTATTACAAACTATTGGTTTCACAAACAGATATTCAGTCACTACAGAAAGTATTCGTACACCCAACAAATTTGCACTAGTATACCTCCTACTACGGCTAAATCCCACGGGCAAAATCCAAACAAAAATTATCCTATCATAGTATGTCATTCTTCATTATAATCCACCAAAAAAAAACTATTAGAACAGTTAGAAAAAAAAATATTTAAAAACATGAAGCGATTTGAAAGACCGAACAAGTATTCGTACTCCCATAGACTAACATAGGCCAGCGTTCGAAATTGGGGTGTTTTGCTGGTCCGGGACAACTAAAAAACGGCTCGGACCAGTGGAATCAGAAAATCACTGGTCCGCCGGACCAGTGAATTTTTTGACAGACCCCTAAATGAGGAGATATGGGTTAGGGGAGCCCCTGGCGAAAAAGAAACACATGATTGAATATGTATTAATTTTTAACATTATACTATTTGGTACTCACATTCAGTGCAATAGTTACTTTATAATATTTAAACCGGTCTTTTTAAATTTCTCGGACCAGTGATTTTTGTTGCGGACCATTAAGATTCGCAAAGCACTGGTCCGCAGGACCAGTGAGTTTTTCCCCCAATTTCTAACGCCGAACATAGGCCATAGACTGCATGCATATTTCGTTCCTAATCTTAATTTAACAGCACATGAATGCTATTTTTTTTTCTTGAGGTCCATAATGATATCAAAAATGTGTAGATGCCACCAAAAAAGCGGCACTCAAGTGCACCCGTACGAGTTTTTTTTTTTTTTTTTTTTGGTAGATATTGATGAAGAATAACATACTATGATAGGATAATTTTTGTTTGGATTTTGCACGTGGAATTAAGCTATAATTGGTATAGTACCTACTAATTCAAATTTGTTGGGTGTACGAATACTTTCTGAAGTGACTTGTATATCTGAAAATTCTGGGTAGTGAACTTGAATTTTTAACTTTTGAAGAATAATTTATTCTTGTTTTTCTTAGGATAAAGTAAATATATTACTGGAATTAGATTATTCAAGGTATAAATAGTGCCTCCTGCTCGCTATCGCTCACCAACCCTGGGAACTGCCCTGCATGCGTATTCCCAAAAGTGCCCCCGAGTTAGGACCGCTTGGCGATGCGCCGGAGGAGAGGGGAATAACCTATGGGAATAACTCGCCATTCTGGGAAACTTTGGCGCAAATCCGTAGAGCTCAGAAAGCGGGAAGCGTAAACAAATAATCTGTCCACCGATTTTCATTACGCAGGTTTGAGTTAGTTTAAAAGTGTTCCTCTTGATATATAACTTCTAAATATAGTTATAATACTTATAATATTACTTTTTTATAATGTCCACGTTGAAGAGCGGTTAAAAATTTTCTGGTAATTTTGCTCATATTGCGTAAAAAGAAATTTATGATACAGTCAATAATTTGTTCAAACAGACTTGCGTGTACATAGTGCTACGTTTTGCTCTTTAGCAAGTAATTGTTCAAATGGACTTGGCAGAACTTTATAAACAATCATTCAATTAATTTAATTTTAGTTTTTAATTAATTTAGTACTAAATCATTATAATGTTTTTACTAAACAAACATTACATATTATAATTATTTAGTTCTAATACTTGTTAAATATTTTAAAAAACAATAGTTTAAATTTTGAGTTGGTTTTGTTAATTTTTGTTTTCTTTCCTTTCTTTATTTTTAAGTCATATTTATAGTTCAAGGAATGAATGAATGGCGTAAAGTTCATAAGCTTAATTTATTAATTTAAATTTGGTAGTTACTACATTAAAACCTTTTCCCAAATACTTGGTGTCTGATTTTACTAATTTGCAGTATGGTCAATGAGCTTAGTACATAAATACCAAATAATAAAGTTAAATATTTGTTCAATAAAATTTATTTTAAATTCTAAAGCACAGCCCTAAAAATGTAGTGAAAGTTGTTTGTAATTAAATACTGTGAGTGTGAGGACCCTGAACCCTGAAAGAATATTGTTATAAGCAAGTCATTGTTATACTGAAAAATACTATGAAATTGTATTATAAGCTTATACAATAAAGAATCTTTATGTTTTCATTTTATATTATCTCTTATTTATTTGTGAAAAAACTAGTAAATTGGCATCCTTTAATTAATTAATACTCTTTAAATAGAAACTTTGTGATTTTAATCCTTTCCTTTGACAGAATTCAAGCACTACATAAGAAAAATTAGCCATTATTATAGATAGGTGGAGCCACATGAGTCCACACTTACTATAGATTTGTTTACAAACACACTCCGACCACTCTCCTTCCGCACATCGCCAAGCGGCCCTAACTCGGGGGCACTTTTGGGAATACGCGCCCTGCATTGCAGTTCTTTCGGATTGCTTCGCGATCTGAGTGAGCGAAGCTCGTCTTGTTTTATCTCTCTAATCCAGAACAACCCGCTCTTCGAATTAATTTATGCTCCTCTGATAGCTAAAAAACTTATATATCTTTTTAATAATTTCATACAACTACTACAAAGTAGCAAAATAAAACTGTGGCTAAAACATTCCTTTTTTTTAGCTTACCAATGATTGCTTCGTAGTGTTTTTCAAAAAATGTTATCCAACAAGTGTACTATTAACTATTATCAACCTATTTCAAGAAACAACATGCCTTTTAAAAAAATTAAATTTATAATATGCACCTCCATATCTAGTAAACCATCAAAAAGAGAAGGAGAAATTAAATCGTTATAATTCCAAAACTGATTAGAATTTTTAAAAAAATATCCATCTTTTTATAAAAAAATAATTGTATATGTGTTTAAAATATCATAGTTGCACTATGATTTTTTTTTCCTTTATATTGATAGAATAATTGAAAACCGAAAAAGTTTCAAATGTTTTCAAACTTTGAAATTAATTATAACTGCAAAGCTAATTTGAAATTTCAAAAAAGGGCGACGAGGTTCAAAACTTACTATCTAAAAGTATTATAATTATGGGTGCAAAAAATCATAATTCGGATGGATTAATTAATGGATTTTTACTGTCGCCGAACTCGCAGCAGAAGAAAATAATTTTTTGATTTTGACATTAAATAACTCCAGAACTAATTATCTGATTTATTAGCTTTTGAAACGCGAAAATTACCCTCATATATTTTTCTACAAAATATTCAAAGTTTGAATAGTTCTTGTTTAGTGACAGTTCAAAATTGTCAAAGTGAAGATTATCTGAAGCAGTGCCACCAGCGGCCACTGGTTAGTTTTTATTAGTATAGAGAGAAACTATAAGCAAAAATATGTGCAAGTTTTCATTAAACAGGGATGAGATTAGCAAAAAAGCTAAAAGTCTGAAAACTACGCGAACGACATTTGATCTCTTAAATTGAGAATAAATCGGAAAAACTAATGATAATTAGTTAATACATTAAAGTGGCTAAAAATTAAATTTACCATATAAAAGAGCCTCAAAAGTCTAGAACATCAACTTGAATTTAGAAAAATGAAATTTCCAGTCAAAAGTTTTAGTTCATAGCTGATTTTCTTTTGATAGTAAAAAGTCTGAAATTTTCAAGATAATTTCCAAAAAGTCTGAAAATCCTCCAAAAGTCTGAAAAATCTCATCCCTGATTAAAGCGGACAAAAACTTTCCGCAGATTCTGAATGAGTTCTATCCTCATCTCTAAAAATCAATCGAACTCTGCGTAAATATATTATGTACCCTTTTCATAAATCCTGAAAAAAAAACCCTAACTGTTTGATACATTCTTCCAAATAAACAAAACCTTCAAAAAATATCATCTTAAAGAAAACCAACAGCTCCAAGTATTTTTTATATAGAAAGATATCGGCTGCAGTACCAGTCGCACCCCCACGTCTTCCTCCACCTTTTCTTCCTCCTTCATCCGGAAGCTCCACTTCTTCGCTCCCTCCTGAGGGGACGTCATCTGCTCCTGCTCCGGACTGGGGGGCGCAGAGACCACCGTGTCGATCTGGAAGCTCGGGAGGTCCTGAAACAACGAGGAGCCCCACGGTCACACGAGCGAACGCAGACCATTTTGTGCCGTGCGAAAATAGTGCTTTCTTGCATTGATAGATGGCGCTCAACGTGCTTTGATCGCTGTGCAAATAGTGCTCTCATGCAGTAACAGATGGCGCTGTGATTTTTTCTGTGGTTGGAGCAAGGGACCATTTACTAATAAAGTCACATAAGGGGACATTTTTGAAGTAAGTTGTAGGTATCGAAACAGTTGTCTCTAACCCCTCTAAATTATTTTAGTAGACCTTTACTAATTTAAAATTTACCAAGAATAAATTTTAGTTTAAAAAAATTTGAGAAACTTTAAAAATCATTTACTACTTTATTACCCAATTTCCCTAGTTAGTAAGTAGTTTTAAAAAAACTAATTTCTAAAATTTTTCTATTGTATAAAAGCATTTCACTAAATGTTTGTGAAAATTTTCATTCATTAACGGCAATACTGTTTTTGTTGAGTTAAAGAATTTATCGTTTAAAATGTAAATGATGAAATAAATCTATTTTTAAATATTTTTTTAATTAAATTTATTGAAATTATAAACAGCAAACAAAGGGCCTAACATCAAGTGGAAATTTCGAGTTTCCAAACACTCGTTTAGTTTGCGTAAACTCCCCTGAAAATTATGTGACATATTTACAGCATGGTCCCTTTCTCACTTCTAAAATCTATCTTGAAAACAGTGCTAAAGTGCTTCACAAGATGGCGCTCTAATACAATCACGTTCTTTGCATCAAAACATGCATCGTCTTTCATGCATCAACAGACGGCGATAGTTATCCTGTGCAAAAATAGTGTTCATCTTTATCAGCAGATGGCGCTCATTGCCATGTTCGATAAATCGTTTTTCGCATGCTATCATGTGAAAATGAAAAACGAAAGCAATGAAGGAAACAAACAAGCTCATGGAAACAGGCAGAGAAAGACGATTAAAAACGACTAACGAACAGAACAAAAAAAGCACGTGTTTGATATAGCAAATAAACCAAAGGAAAATGTTTATGTACCCATGAACTTCAAAACCTAATTTTATTTTTAAAATGCAAAAACGTCTTTAAATTTTATGTGTTTAGGTTGATTGATATACATTGAAGTTTTGAATGTATGTAGAAGAAAGTTATTTTTAGGAAAAAGGTTTAAAAAAGTAAATTATATTAGAAAATTAGGTAAAATATTTTTGAATATTGACACTTTACGAAATATTGGTTAAAAACTTAACTGAAATTTGAACTTAACAAGTCTTACGTTTAGGTAGTATTAGCATATTCGCAAAATATTTATTTTTGATGACACATAATTTTACTAAGGAATGCAAACTATCAAATTCTATACCATTCATAAAGCTTTTTTGGAAAAAGATGTAAAAAATTAAATTTGAAGATGGAAAGGTTTTCAATAACTCACAATCACAAACTTATGTTTGTTAAAGCCCTGGATGAAGACGTTACTTCGAACGTAACGTAGCTTCATCTAGGGCTTTAATGTATGTGACTCTTGAACAGGTGTTGAAGTATTTATTGTTCAAAAGCATTTTGAATAAAACAAGCCCTGTTAAATAACTAATGGAAATTTCATAGGAGACAAAAAAGAAAATAAGTTTTTGTAAATTAACTGCGGTCTTTGCCATATTCAATCTTGGAACGCCCGAGATTTCTTTTTCAAAATTTGGGAGGTCTGAAAGATTTTAATTAATTTCTTTAGAAAAAATCGAAACTTTTATCATAACTAGCTGATAAATGTGTACGTTCACTTTTAAAAAATAAATTATCGTAGGTGCTTGTATCACTTCAGAATTCAGAACTTATAAAAGTTTTAACACATTAAAAAAGAAGGTTCGTAAGGAAACAAGAACCAGTCGTTGTTCATTCATTATGATTCATTATCTGCAATACGTAACCAAAACAGGAAGCATATCACGATCGCCATTCATAGTTAAAGCAACACAAGATAAAAATGGAAGCAAAACTGATAACGGCAGACGTAAAAAGAAAGTAAATAAACAGTCCTTG